>CM052658.1:73004105-73083330 GCA_028533165.1 Leontopithecus rosalia
GTCCCTCCTCTATTTCCCCCAATAGACCTCAGTGTGTGGTGCTCCCTTCCCTATGTCCATGTGTTCCCATTGTTCATCACCCGCCTATGAGTGAGTATATATGGTGTTTCCTTTTCTGTTCTTGTGTCAATTTGCTGAGAATGATGTTCTCCAGATTCATCCATGTCCCTACAAAGGACACGAACTCATCGTTTTTGATCAAAATATAATTTCTACAAATAAATTTGAAAAGATTAAATAAACCTATAATGAAGTCAATAAAAAATTGAAAGAACACTTTTAATAAGTATACATGAAAATGACCAATAAACAGCTGCAATGACGTTCATCCTTGTTAGTAATAAAAGAAAAGAAGTTAAGTATCCTTTAGATATAACTTTATATCTGTCAGATTGGCTACTTACAGAAAACCATTTAGCATCAAGTTTGGCTGAGGATTTAGAGGATCTGGAAGGCTCATCCATTGCTTGTAGAAATCTAACCATGTATGAACACTTTAAAAATACTTTTATGAAATTATATTTTACAACATGTATAATATATATTATCGAAATTAAATTTTAGCAATTCCATGCATATTGTATGCAAATTTGTTTATGCATCTGTAATTGCTATGAAAATTAAAATATAGAATATGTCTATTACTCAAGAATATTCTCTCCTGCTCCATTGTAGTAACTCCATTCCCAACACACTCCACAACTGGCAACCAGTGATCTGCTTGCATGTACTACTTACTTTACTGGAATTTCATGTAATTGTAATTATATAGAATATTGACTTTTGTGCCTGATGTCTTTCACATTAGCATAATTCTTTCAAGATTAATTCATGTTTTTGTATATCACATTCCCTTTTAGTTTATTCTAGTTATAGATGAAGGAAAATATGTTTATTCACTAGTTGATAGATAACTTTAGGCAATTAGGAATACAATTTCTGTGAACATTCTAATTTTAGCTGCTACAATGGAGTCTGATCCATTTTGAGTTAACGTTTTATATGGCGTGAAGTAAGCATTGAGGTATGTTTTCTCACATGTAGATACCTGATTGCACCAACCCAGTCTTCTGAAAATCGAATCCATTTCCTTCTGTGAGGCATTGATCATATATTAATTGTCTGTGTATATAGGTATTAATCTGGATTGTCCATTTTGTTTTGTTGATCTACATGCCTATTCTTACACCAATAACACACTGTCTTGATTACTGTAGCATTACAGTAATCTTTGACTTGAGTTATTTCTGTATTGTAACTTTTTTCATTTTTCAAAATTGATTTGTTCTTTCTAGGTCTTTATATTTTAATATCAGTTCAGCATTTAACCTGTTAATTTATATCAAAAACTCTGCTGGGATATTTTTAGAAATTTTAATATATAGATTAATTTGGAGAATTGTCATCTTAATAATGTTGAGTCTTCTGCTTCATGAATGTGGTATAGCTTTCCATTTATTTTCTGCAATATTATATAGTTCTCCTTGTGAATATATTACACATCTCTTATTAAGTTTATCCCAATACATTTTATGTATTTGAATCTAATGTCAAAGGTATTACATATTTATTTAAATTTCAAATTGTTGATTGCTAGTTTGTAGAAATATAGTTGAATTGTGCATATTGTCCTCATAACATGTGATCTTGCTGTATTTACTTATTAGTTCTCATAGCCTTCTTTTTTGATAATTTTTTTATGATTTTATCAATCAGTAAATAAAGACAGTTTTGCTACTTCCATTCATAAACATACACACACATACACACACACATACATATTTATGTGCTTTTCTCCCTTTGGTATAAACACACACACACACACACACACATATATATGTGTGCTTCTTCTCCCTTTGATATTAACACACTGAATAATTGAATAATAGTGATGCAAGCATACTATTTGTTCTTGATCTTTTGCAGAAAACATTCAGTCTCACAATTAAGTATGATGTTATCTGCATATATATTGTGGAAGCTCTTTGTATGCCTGGTTTTCTGAAAGTTTTTTACCTTAAGACTACATAATGAATTTTATTAAAAACATTTCTGTCAATTTGTATTAAAATATAAATTTCCTTTATTAGTGTATTAATAGTAAAAATTATATTCACTGATTTTTAAATATAAAACCAATTGTGTTATCTGAAACAAAACTCTTAGGCCTTCTGTAATATCCTTTTTATTGATTTCTGAATTCAATTTGCTAATAATTCTATTTTATAAATTAAAAATTTCACCTGTTGCCATTTTCTTCTCTTGGAAAAATGTTTTACAATATTTCCCATATTGCAGATATATTGGCAAAAAATTATCTCAAATTTTTACATTGGTGCCAAAGTAATTGTAGTTCTTGCTATTAAAAGTAATGTCATTACTTTTGAAACAACCTAATATTTTTTTATGTTTAAAATTCACTTTTGTTTCTAAATCATATTTTCATAGGTTACAGCATTCTATATTGATGTTTTCCTTCAGCACTTTAAAGATTTTTCATTCTCTTCTGGCTCATATGTTTTCTAAAAAGAAGTCTGATTCATTTCTTCTTCTTACTCTATCACATGTAACATACCCTTTTTGCTAGTTGATGTTTAAGATGACTTCCTTATTACTGTGCTTCAGCCTTTTTAGTATGACCCCGTGTGTGGTTTTATCTGTGTTTCTTCTCCTTGGAACTCATTAAGCTTCTTGAATCTGTGTGTTCATAGTTGTCATAAAAATTTGGTGAATTTTATGTCTTTTTTTCAAATATTTTTGTCTCTCTTTCCCTATTTCTGTATTCCAAATACATGTAAATTAAAACATTTAATGTTGTTTCAGACACAATTTAGACTATCTTTATTTTCAGGGTTGTCTTCTCTATGCTTCATTTTAGATTATTTGTATTGCTATATATTCAGATTCATTAGTTTTCCTGTAATATTTAATTGACTTTTTATCTCATCTAGTATTTTTCATTTAGATATTATATTTAATTTTTTTTTATAAATTAATAAACTTTATTTTTTAGAACACTATTTAGTTTACAGAAAATCAGGGCATAGAACACAGGAAAACTCCAAATACCCCTTCTCCCTGAAATGCAGTAAGTTTTTTCTTTTATTAACTTTCGCATTAGTGTGATAGATTTGTTATAATTGGTGAAAATATATGTACACAATATTATTATCAAAAGTCTATAGTTTACATTAAGGCTCAATATTTAGGTTGCAATAGTTTTATGGATTTTGACAGATGTATAATGTCATGTATTGATAATTAAAATATTGCACAGAATAGTTTCATTATCCTAAAAATCCCTTCTGCTCAACTTATTCACCCATTCTTTTTTCTCTTTCTTCCAAATACAGGCACCCAGAAATCTTTTAGCTGTTTCTATATAATTTTGTCTTTTCTAGAATGTCAGATAGTAAGAAGCCTTTTCAGACTTGCTTCTTTCACTTAACAATTAATATCTGAGATTCCTCCATTTCTTTTTGTGGCTTGAAATCTCATTTTTCTTTATCAATAAAGTTAATATATTTTTTAGTTTTAGAAGTTCTGGTTAGGCCATTTTTATGCACTTTATCTTCTCATTAATTTGGTTATATTTCCCTTTATGTTTTGACTATATTTGTAAGATTTATAATAAGCTTTTAATTGTCCACTTATTTTTTTATGTCTTTTATTTCTAGATCCATTACGACTAATTATCTTTTTTTTCCTGCATGTAGGCCGTATTTCCTGCATTTTATGAGGCTGGCAATTTTTTTATTATACCTAGACATTTTGAATTTGATACTGTCATGTACTCTATTTTATTTTTCTAAAGATTGTTGGATTTTGTCCTGGAACATAAGTAACTGTCATATCAACTTGATATTTATGAGACTTTATATTCAGTTTTCTATAATGGGTCTAGAAGAACCTTTCTTATAAGACTAATTTAGGACCATTGGCAAGGTATGACCAATCTGTGCATTCTAACTAATGATATCTCTGGGATAGCAAGAACACAAATTAATCTCAGCTTTTATGATGGCTGTGAATTGTTTGAGCTGCTGTTTTCTAGTAGTTCTTAACCTGACCTCAGGTAATTTCCTCTTTCATTTAGACTCACATGAGTCAAAAAGACATAGCTGCTTATCTCTGAAATTATCTTTGAGTCTACTCTGCTTCAGATTCTCCAAACTTGACCTATGTCTTATCAACTCACTTAGATTTTTATGCTCTGTTTTTCTTCTTCCTTCAACTGCTGTGACCTGGAATATTCCTGCAGTCAACAAGCATGGCTCACTTAATTTGTTTTCCTTCCCTCAGAATTTATAGTATTCTGTTAACTGTTGTAAATTGATTGAAAATTGATACTTATATATTTTGTCTGGTTTTATAGTTGCTTATGACAGGAGAGTAATTCCTGTGGCAGTTCATTTTTCATTGTCAAAACAAGATTTGTAAAAACACAATTCAAACCATCACATAATTCATTTGAAGATATACCATGATCTAAACATTATACATTTAGGTAAATAGAATCTTGTTTATATAAGCATGTTCATATCTTTGTTGATTTTTATTTTAATATAAAAATTGAAAATCTAAAGACATTATTAGAATGAATAAATTGTAATATAGTCACATGATGGAATATTGCACAGTTATATGTTAAAAAAGAGATGATAGTTACATGTAACAAATAGTTTAATATCAGGCATAATGTTTTATAAAAACAAAAGTTTGGTTAGGCATGGTGCTCACTCTTGTAATCCCAACACTTTGGAGGGCTGAGGTGGAAAAATTGCTTGAGCCCAGAAGATTGAGACCAGCCTGGGCAAAACAGTGAGACTCTGTCTCTATTTAAAAAGTGAAAATCGGCTGAGTATAGTAGTGTGCAATCTTGTCTCAGCTACTTGGGACACTGAGGGAAGAGGATCACTTGATCCTGGGAGATCAAGACTGCAGTGAGCTGTGATCACACTTTGCAGTCCAGCCTGGGTGACAGAGACTCTGCCAAAAAAAAAAAAAGTCACATGCCAAGCATGGTGGCGCACACCTGAAATTCCAGCACTTTTGGGAGGCTGAGGCGGGCAGATAACTTGAGGTCATGAGTTTGAGACCAGCCTCGTCAACATGGTAAAACAACATCTCTACCAAAAAATATAAAAATTAGCTGAGTGTGGTGGTGGCATGCACCCATAGCCCCAACTAGCTGGGGGCTAAGGTGGGACAATCATTTTGAACGTGGAAATGGAGGTTATTGTGAGCTAAGATTGTGTCACTGCACTCCAGCTTGCATAATGGAGTGAGACCCCGTCTCAAACAACAACAACCACAACAACAACATAGTCACAGAAGAATAATTCCAGTTAACAGGTTAAATCCAGTAAATAGGTTAATTACAGTTAACACAATTTCATAAACATATAAAAAATGAAAGAGATATTTTAAGGTTATAAATATATTATCAAAGCTAGAAATAAGAACAAAGGAATAAAGATTCATTTATAAATTTGATTACCTCTGAGAAGAGAGAGAAGAGCAAGCGATTTCTTTAAACTGGACAGTGAGCACTTAAATATTCTTCTCATTCTTTTTCTTTCTACTCTACATAAATTTTTAAAATATTACTTGTATATATTTACTAATGTTTTAATAATGAACAAATTAGAACAATAACATGTAGGGATGAAGTGGTGGTATTGAACATAAGAATCATTTGCTGAGCATTTGCTATGTTTTGGGCACTGTACTGGGAGCTAGGGATGCAAAAGTGAGTAATTTTTGTCCTCATCTCTTAAGCAGCTCAATTCTTATTGTGAAATATAAAACCTGAATAAATTTCAAATATATAGGTCAAAGTAATATCAATAAGTATAATTATATGACACTTTAAGAAATATATGTTGGTTTCTTCACATATACCCCCTTAAACTATCCTTATATTTTCCTACATTTTAGGCAATATCTTCCTGCCGTAGGAGAACCTAAAGCTGAATTATTTGTCTTCAATGATGTAAAATATTAGTAATCAACTGAGGATCTAAGTCAATATCTTTCTGAGATTGAGGCCTAACTCACCTCCACAGATCCATCCCTCACAGGGAGAAATTGAAACAAGTAAGCTCATAAATTGGCACCTCAGTTGACTTTGCTTTTGTCTATCCCATTGTCTTGACTACGTTCCCCTTTTACAGGAGGTGGCAAAAAACTTCTATTGAATGAGTGAACAGTGAAATAGGGAACTGGTGATAATCTGATTTGCCTTATTTACTCATAAAGGTAGCCTCCAAAAGGAGAGCCCCTTTCAGGAAAAAAATAAGGAAGTTTGACATATCTCTCACTCTTCAACAAAATGAGTCTTTTAATAAGTTATCTTAAAGCTAGACACATGTTTGTAATCTTTGAGAGGCTTCCCCTCAACCCGTTCCTTTTAACATTATATATAGCACAAATTCTGTATATAATTCCTCTTTAAATGTCGAGGGTCCACAAAGAATATCTAATAATTGTCATAATCATAATAATGTGGTCCTGACTAAGGGTATGCAGCTGCTTAATTAGAGACTTTTATCCTGTCTTTGCAGTTTGCTGCTAATGGCTTCAAGTCAATGGGGGAGAAAGTTGCTGAAGTATCTCAAATGCAAATGAGAAAAACAGTACAAATCTATTATTGTCCATATTTATACAGCCCACATTATAAGGATTCAAATCAAAGATGCAATTTACACTTAAAGTTTCAAAGGCTGTGAAAAGAAAAGTTTTTTTTTTTGAGGAGTTTTGCTCTTGTTGCTCAGGCCAGAGTGCAATGGTGCGATCTCACTGCAGCCTTCAACTCCAGGGTTTAAGCGATTCTCCTGCCTCCACCTCCCAAGTAGCTGGGAATGCAAGCATGCAGCAACATGCCTGGCTAATTTGGCTAATTTTTTTGTATTTTTATTTATTTTATTTTATTTTGAGATGGAGTCCTGCTCTGTCACCAGGTTGGAGTACAATGGCACAATCTCTGCTCATTGCAACCTCTGCCTCCCAGGTTCAAGTGATTCTCCTTTCTCAGCCTCCCGGATAGCTAGGATTACAGGCACATGCCACCACGCCTAGCTAATTTTTTGTATTTTTAGAAGAGATGGGGTTTCACCGTGTTAGCCAGGATGGTCTTGATCTCCTAACCTTTCGACCCACCCACTTCAGCCTCCCAACGTGCTGGGATTACAGGCATGAGCTGCCATGCCCAGCCAAGAAACATCATTTTATTCTACTTTAGAAGATCTCACTTTGCCACCATACAGGTAGCTTCTAATTATCTACTATGAATGTAAACTGTTTCTATAACTGTGGTATGAAACAAAAGCAGCCTAACTATTTTAGCAAATATCAAAGAGGTAAAATTCACATTTGAAAATATAAGTTTATATTCAAAATTCAAGCTCACTTAAAATAAGGCAGCATACACATTTCCCTCATTTCAGATGTGCTGGAATGAAGGACATATCAGCCAAATAAATTTCCAACTCTCCTGTAATTAAGAAAATCCAGTATTAAGGATGGAAGAAGATATAAATTGCTTCCATTTCTGGGAAGTAATCATAGGCATACTTTTCTCTATTGCTCCCATAAATACCAGCACATAATGTAAAGAGCACATGTTATAAGACTGAAAGACAAAGAGATGAAGCAGACTGGGTGGAGACATCAGGTCATGTACACTCCTTGACTTTCCTTAAATATCTAAGATTATAACTCAAAGAAGCCAGGAACTCAGAAACACCAATGGACACAGGTAATTTTGCTTTTTTGTCCTAACAAAAATCTGCTCTTTCTAGTTAAAGAAAGGAAGAGAGAAAGCCTAGTCATGCAGAAAATGTATGAAATGAAACACCACTGTAAAAACTATTGCCATGGACTGGGCACAGTGGCTCGTGCCTGTAATTCCAGCATTTTGGGAGGCCAAGGTTGGTGGATCATCTGAGGTTAGGAGTTTAAGACCAGCCTGGCCAACATGGTGAAACCCCTTCTCTACTAAAAATACAAAAATAAACTGGGTATGGTGGTGGGTGCCTGTAATCCCAGCTACTCAGGAGGCTTGGCACCAGAATCACTTGAACCCAGAAAGTGGATGCAGCAGTGAGCCAAGATTGTGCTACTGCACCCCAGCCTGGGTGACAGAGTGAGACTGTCTCAAATAAAACAGAACAAAACAACTATTGCCACACCCCGACTCATGCCTAATTGGGCAGGGGTGGCGGGGGTGGAAGAAGTCTCAACTTCCAGAGAGTAACAAAGTGATTAATTCTTCCTCTTCCTATGGATGGTGTCAGAAAATTGGAAAAGGCCGAGTAGGGAGCTGAGACTCATTTTCACTGGGCCATAACAAGATCTACACCACACTCTAGCAATGTCAGCAGAGACCATGGTGGAAGCGGCGACATCCACTCCAACCAACAGTAAGACACCCGTTTCTATCTCCACCAGGTGGATACCAGAGGGCAAAAACAAAACAAAACAAAACAAAACAGAATTCTCATTAATCCCAGGAGTAACAAGACCACCCTCACGATTGTGTCTGTGGAAGTCACTTGGGTGTAATAATGAGGTATTTCTATCCCTTTCAGCCAGGAAAGTATAAACAGAGGCCTAGAGAGGAATCAAAATTTCTACCCTTATTCATCATGGAGATATTTTGGTGGTCTAGGCTGGGTGGATAATGGGCCCAACTGAAGCCCAGTGAGGATCTGAATTTTACCACATCTTAGCAGTAGTAAGCTGATGCCCTACACCTTGCAACTGTTAGAGCAGTGTCAGAGAAAATCAGCTAAAAATGTAAGCTTTTACAAAGATCGAGGAGTTTGCAAAATAATAAAAAGTACAGGTTTAAATTGATATCACTCATTATACCAAGACCAGGAAGACCTCAAACTGAATGAGAAAAGATAATCAACAAATTCCATCCCCAAGATGATAGAGATATTAGAATTATCTGAGAAAGATTTTAAAGCAGCCATCATAAAAATGCTTCAATGAGCATTTACCTCGCATACTTGAATCAAAGAAAAAAATACAAGTTTTAGCAAAGAAATAAAGACGTGACAAATACAGAGAAGATATAAAGAAGAATATAAAGGAAATCTGGGAATCAAAAAATGGAGTAACCAAAATAAAAATTAAAAACAAAAGCCCTCAATTATAGATGCCTATGCAAATTGGAAGAGACAGAGGAAAGAATCAGTGAACTGGAAGACAGAAAGAATAAATTACTGAGTCGGAACAATAGAGGGAAAAAAGACAAGTGAAAATTGAACAGAGCCTTTATTATAGCCCCACAGGGCTATAAGAAAAAAATGTAACATTTGCGTCATGATAATCCTGGGAGGAGAGGAGAATGAGGGATGACTGAAAAAGTACTCTAGGAAACATGGCTAATAAATTCCAAAATTTGTCAAAAGACATAAATTTCCAAATTCAAGAAGCTAAGTGAACTCCAAATGCAATAGAGCCAAAGAAATATTCCAAGACACATCATAGTCAAGTGTCTGGAAACCAAAGACAAAGAAAATGTCATGAAACCACTGAGAGAAATATCACCATACTTAGGAAAGAAAAAAAAAGACACCTGGCAAAGAATTACTCTTCAGAAACTTGGATGTCAGAAGGAAGTGGGACAGCATTTTCAAGTGTTGAAAATTAAGGAACTGCAACCCCAAATTCTCTATCCAGTGAAAATGTCCTTCAGAACTTAAATCTATTTAAAAGATTAAACAGATTCTAAATGTGTTTTAAAATCCTTCTCAGATAATTTCTAACATCTTTTTCATCTTAGTGGTGGAATTTATTGATTATCTTTTCTCATTATGACATTTTCAGACACAGAAAACCGAAGAAAATCTGCCATCAGTAGTCCTACCCTAAAAGACTAGCTAAAAGAATTTATCTGTACAGAAAGAAAACAATAGTAGTAGAAATTTTGTAATGACAAAAAGGAAGAAAGTACATGGAAGCAAAACTGTGGGTAAATATAATAAACTCCTCCTCTTGAATTTTCTAAGTTATATTTGACAGTTGAAGCAAAAATTATGACACTGATATGGTTCTTAATGTATACAAAGGAAATATTTAAAACTATTTTATTATAAATGGTGAGGATAATGGATATAAATCTATGTTTATGCACTTGAACTCACAAAATAATAACACTAGGAGACTCTTTATGCTACTGATACATAATGTAATCATTAGAGTAACTACTAAAAGAAAGCTATAGAAACAAATACACTCCCAACCACTGTGATAATTTAAAAAAAAATCTTTAAAACGTTTAACCCCATGGAAATGTAGGAATTAAAAATAAAAACAAAGAAATAAAAACTGAGAGACCAAACAGTAAACACAAAGTTAGAATGGCTGTCTTAAGCCTTAACCTAATAATTGATTTAGATCTAAGTGGGATAATATACCAAAACAGACATTAGTATAGTAGATTTTAAATTAGGGGAAACCAAACAACAAGTAATACAGGACAATTCTCAATTTTAGTTGTTTTCAAGGGTACAGTAATTGAAACAATACTTTAAAATTATATACCTCAAAATATTTTGGAAAACATTTTAAATATGACACCTATAGTCAGAGTTATTATGAAATCAGTGTTTTCATAATGATGACATTTATTTAAATTGCTAATAGTTTTTTAAAGCCAATTAAACATATATGATGTTATTACCATTTGATTGCAATAATTCTACATTAACAATTTACTATGGAAAATTATTAGAGAAGTGGATGAAGGGTTTGTGTGGGATATAAGAGTAAACAATAAATGAGCCCATTTTTTGTGTGTGGTCAAATTACAGTACATTTCTAATTATTATAAAAGTGATACTTATAAAGTTTGAAGAAATGTGTGTAAAGAGTAAGAACCTGATTAAAGCTAGGCACAGTGGTTCACACTTGTAACTCCAGCCCTTCAGGAGGCTGAGGTAGGAGGATCACTTGAGGCCAAGAGTTCAAGACCAGCGTGGGTAATATAGTGAGACCCTGTTTCTACAAAAAATAATAATAAAATTAGCCAAGGATGGTGGTGCATTCCTGTAGACTCAATGCACCACCATGCTTGGGAAGCTAAGATGGGAGGATCTCTTGAACCAGAGAGACTATGAGAGCAGTGAGCTGTCATTGCAAAACTGTACTTTAGTCTGCATGACAGGGTAGACTCTAAAAAAAAAAAAAGAAAACCTGATCAAATAGTTATTCATCTATAATATAGAGTATGCCTCTGTTAAATGTCATTTTTGAACAACAATAATTATCATGAAAATCAATCAGAATGTAAACTATGTTTGATACAAAACTATAAGTATGTATGCAAACATAAACATGCTAGTATGTATAACATATATGTAAATAGCAGTATACCTTTGGTCTCTATTATATGTCCTAAGTAAATGATATGACAGTTGAACTAAAAATTAGCATATATAACCATTTATATTTTCCTTGCTTTTTAGATAATTTGCAAATATTATACATTTTTGATGTATTAGTGTATTCATATTTACATATTCATGTGACAGATACGTTTTATGTTTATCTAGGAAAAAATAAAAAACAGATACTCAAAGAGATTGGGTAAATAAACCATGATATGTTTTACATGATAGAAAACCTAAAAAAATTATCAAAATTGTTTTCTCTAGACAATGTTGTATTATAGGTAATTTTTCCTTTTTGTTCTTTTTCTCTTTTTCTTTGTGTATGTGTGTAAACATTTATAAACATTTTACACAATCCTATTTAACTTAGAAATATATATATATATATTTTGAGACGGAATTTTGCCCTTATTACCCAGGCTGGAGTGCAGTGGCGCAATCTCGGCTCACCGCCACCTCTGCCTCCTGGGTTCAGACAATTCTCCTGCCTCAGCCTCCTGAGTAGCTGGGATTACAGGCATGTGCCACCATGTCCAGCTAATTTTTTGTATTTTTAATAGAAACAGGGTTTCACCCCGTTGATCAGGATGGTCTCGATCTCTTGACTTTGTGATCCACCCACCTTGGCCTCCCAAAGTGCTGGGATTACAGGCATGAGCCACCGCGCCCAGCAACTTAGAAATATTTCTAAAATTATTTGTTTGTTTCACTTTATGTTGCTACCTTTTAATTCCTCATTGAAATTCAGATACAATTTGCACTGGCCATTATGTCTCTTCAGAAACATTTGTTTTATATTTTCTCTCTCTCTTTTTTTTTTTTGAGATAGGGTCTCACTCTGTTACTCAGGCTGGAATGCAGTGGCACAATCTCTGCTCAATGCAGCCTTGACCTCCGAAGCTCAAGTGATCCTCCTGCTTCAGCCTCCCAAGTAACTAGGATAACAGGAACATGCAACTACACCCAGCAAACTTTTGTATTTTTTGTAGAAACAAGATTTCACCATGCTCCCCAGGCTGGTCTTGAACTCCTGGGCTCATGATTCATTCACTTCAGTGTCTCAAAGTGCTAGGCTTACAGATGTGAGCCACCACACCTGGCCTATCATATATTTGCCCTATGTTCTAAGTTTGTTCTTTTCTTTTCCGTTGAACTCAGATATGGCTGTGTGAAGTGTGGTTCCTTATATGTGATTGGAATAGTCCTGTGTTATATGACACCAAAGAACACCAATTGTCACAAAAGTTGCAATTAATAGTTAAATAAAAGCAACACAATCCATGTGTTTGTAAAGGTTCCCAATATTTAGAACAGTACTATCGGTAAAATATTGATGGAAGTGTTTATATAGTAAGTATTCTGGCATTTGCTACATTGAATCATTTATTCCTCCCCCATAATGATTGTATAAATCTCCTTCCCTCAGGGCTAAAGATTTACAATCCTGTATTACAAGGGTTTTGTGCCTCCAGGAAGCTGAATATATGGCACATCCCACTAATTCAGTTTGTCATTTAGCTTCCCATCTGCCTTCCTTTTTCATCTCTACAAAGTTCCAGTGTTGATCCCTATGATTCAGGTGTCAGTCAATATGAAAAGCAATCCTGAGAGGATACAGCTTTGAACTTATATAAAGGCTCTGTCTCATCAGGCTTAAGTTGTCCCTGCATTGATGACTTTAAGGCCTACGACTCACTGTGTGTTGCAAACCTCTCCTTCTACCTGTCATTTTCAGTTAACAGAGGCATCCTGTCAGCTCTATGATAGAGTATGTCTTCTGTAACTCTCCTAGGAGATAATTTATCTTCTAGGTTCTTGCTAAGCTTTTATCATTGTTTACTTTAAAAATAATTTAAGTGTAGTTCTGAAGATCTAGACACGAAGTCATTGCAGATAAAAAAGGGAAGTCTATATTATCTTTACTTTTACTACACGAAATATCTGTATAGAGATTTTAATCTTTGAGGAATCATAGGCACCCAAAGGTATAGCCACACAAACACATACAGTTGTTAATTTTAAAAATAGATATGGTTTGGCTGTGTCCCCAGCAAAATCTCATCTTGAGTACCCCCATGTTGTAAAAGGGACTCAGTAATTGAATCATGCAGGCAAGTTTTCCTGTGCTGTTCTCCTGATAGTGAATAAATCTCATGAGATCTGATGATATTTATAAGAGGAGTTCCCCTGCACAAGTTCTCTCTCTTTGTCTGCTGCTATCCATGTAAGATGTGACTTGCTCCTCCTTGCCTTCTGCCATGATGTGTGAGTCTTCCCCAGCCACGTGAAACTGTAAGTCCAATTAAACCTCTTTTCTTTCTTTCTTTTTTTTTGTAAATTGCCCAGTCTTGGGTATGCCTTTATCAGCAGCATGAAAATGGACTAATACAGTAAATTAACTACCAGTAGAGTGGTTGTGATGCTGAAAAGATATCCAAAAATGTAGAAGTGACTTTTGAACTGGGTAACAGGCAGAGGTTGAAACAGTTTGGAGGACTCAGAAGAAGACCAGGAGATGTAAGAAAGTTTGGAATTTTCTAGAGACTTGGTGAATGGCTTTGCCAAAAATTCTGATAGTGATATGGATGATAAACTCTAGGCTGATGTGGTTTCAGATGGAAATAAGGAACTTGTTGGGAACTCGACCAAAGGTGACTCCTGTTATATTTTAGCAAAGAGACTGGTGGCATTTTACCCCTGCCCTAGACATTTGTGGAGATTTGAATTTTAGAGAGATGATTTAGGGTATCTAGTAGAAGAAATTTCTAAGCAGAAGAGTATCCAACTGGTGATTTGGGTGCTGATAAAGACATTCTCTTTTATAAGGGAAGTAGAACATAAAAGTTTGGAAAACATGCAGCCTGACAATGTGATAGAAAAGAAAATTCTATTTTCTGTTAACACATTTAAGCCAGCTATTGAAGTTACTTAAGTAATGAAAAGCTGAAAGTTTTTCCCCAAGACAAAGGGAAAAATGTCTCCAAAGTATGTCAGAGGTCTTAATGGCAGCCCCTCCCACCACAGGCCTGGGGACCTAGGAGAAGAAAATGGTTTCATGGACTGGGCCAAGGGTTCCCGTGCTTTGTGCAGTCTAGACTTGGGGACTTGCATCCCTGCCACTCCAGCCATTGCTGAAAAAAACCAATGTAGAGTTCGGGCCATGGCTTCAGAGGGTGCAAGTCCCAAGCCTTGGCAGCTTCCATGTGGTATTGAGCCTGCAAGTGCACAGAAGTCAAGAATGGAAGTTTGGGAACCTCCTTCTAGATTTCAGAGGACATATGGGAATGCCTGGATGCCCAGGCAGAAGTTTGCTGCATGGGTGGGGCCCTCATGGGGACCCTCTGTTAGGACAGTGAAGAAGAAAAATGTGGCATCAGAACCTCTGCACAGAGTCCCTACTGGGACACTGCCTAGTGGAGCTGTAAGAAGAGAGCCACCATCCTTCAGACACCATCATGTTAGATCAATTGACAACTTGCTCTGTGCCCCTGGAAAAACCAGAAACTCAACACCAGCCCAGGAAAGCACCAGGAGGGAGGCTTGACCCTGTAGTGCCAGAGCTGCCCAAGACAGTAGGAACTCACCTCTTGCATCAGCGTGACCTGTATGTGAGAGTTAAAGTCAAAAGAGATCATTTCAGAGCTTTAAAATTTGACTGCCCTGCTGGATTTCAGACTTGCGTGGGGCCTGTAGCCCCTTTGTTTCAGACAATTTCTCTCATTCGGAATGGCTGTGTTTATTCAAAGCCTGTACTTTCAGTGTATCTAGGAAGTAAGTAACCTACTTTTGATTATTCTGGCTCATAGGTGGAAGTGACTTGCCTTGTCTCAGATGAGACTTTTGACTGTGGACATTTGAGTTAATCCTGAAATGAGTTAAGAGTTTGGGGGACTATTGGGAAGGCATGATTGGTTTTGAAATCTGAGGATAAGGATGTGAGATTTGGGAGAGGCCAGAGGTAGAACGATATAGTTTGGCTGTGTCCCATCACAATCTCATTTTGAATTCCCATTTTTTGTAGGAGGGACACAGTGGGAGGTAATTAAATCATGGGGGCAAGTTTTCCCGTGCTTTTCTCATAACAGTGAATAAGTCTAATGAGATCTGATGGTTTTGAAAAGAGGAGTTCCCCTGCACAAACTCTCTCTCTCTTTTCTTACTTGCTGCCATCCATGTATAATGTGATTTGTTCCTTGCTGTCTGCCATAATTGTGAGTCATCCCTAGTCACATGTAACTGTAAGTACAATTAAACTTCTTTCTTTTGTAAATTGTCCAGTCCTGGGTATGTACATTTTTATCAGCAACTTAAAGTGGAATTATACAAAAATATAACAACCAAAGTTCCTCATCTTTAAGTAAATGAATTTATCCAACAGTAAGAGCTCCTGTACTTGAGTTTTATGTTGTAGAAACTAATTAATCATATATGAAACTACAACAATCAGTCAATAACAAAATTGTAAAGGAAGAAAAACGTTTACCCATTTTGTCTCCATTGAATTCCTTTGGGCCAATCTGCCCTTTATACCAATAACTTTATTTCCAAGTTGGTCTTTAGTTCCATAATTTCCCAACTTTCCCTGTGTTGACACGTAGGTTTGCCATATCAAGCTAGAATTCAGGTTTTTATTAATATTTGAGATAATGTAACAGCAGAATATATTTATCCCATGAAACAGAATTTATAGAAGGGGATTTTGAGGTTCTAGGCAATCAGATAGGGTAGATGCTTCTGACATTACTTTGAATATTAAAGAAGAATATTTTAAATAAAAGTAACCTTCAGTAAAGGATTATATGATTTTTATGGTCCTTTCCAATATGACAGTCTTAGGTGTAAATTTTATAGCTTAGAAAAGAATTATAATCTTAAATGTAATACTTAGATTTCATTTGGTGCTTCAGATATATGTATATGGCTGCACCAGAGTGAAATGCCTGTCATTTTGATGCTCTTGACACATAGTTACTGACTAAAAGAGCAAGTCAAGAAATGAATGACTAAATAGCTGATGTAATGTGTAAGTTTGTGGCAGTTCTTATAGGTTTTTGGATAGTGCCTTATGTACTGCAGGATAGTCCTCAGCAAGCATCTAATTTGGGTTAGCTTCTGAGGAGTACATGATAAGACAAATTTAAAATTGGGCCTAAAACTGAACAAAAACAATATTTAAATTTCAAATATTATAGACTTCTCTTTTGTGAGAATATTGGAACAACAACAATGAAAATGATAGCCTCTTATCATTAGAGACTCAGACACCTTCCAGCTCACTATTCAACATTCTCAGGGAATGGGTTTGTTGTTCTTAACCCAGTATGAATGGTAGAGCTAACTCTATTTGTCATATTCAAGTTTCAGCCAACTATAAAGAGAAAGAGTGTAGATAGGCACACTCAGTCTTTTCCAAGGACGAACCTTGGAAGAATTATACATTTCTACTTCCTTATCACTGAGCAGGTATTATCACCCCTAACTGCAAGACAGGCTGGCTACTATGGTCTTGGGTGAGTAGCAATGTATTTAGCTAAAGTTATCTTTTAAGGAATAAAAGAAGAAAAATTTTTGGAAAGAGTATTTTTGCCATAATTCTTATGCAAAAATACATGATTTTACCTTCTAGTTAGATGCCCAGCAAAACCTCAACAAAAAAAAGAATACTTCAGGCCAATATCCATGATGAACATAGACGCAAAAATCTTCAATAAAATACTGGCAAACTGATTGCAACAGCAAATCAAAATGCTTATCCATCACAGTCAAGTAGGCTTCATCCCATGGATGCAAGGCTGGTTCAACATATACAAGTTTATAAATGTAATCCACCACATAAACACAACCAAAGACGAAAACCACATGATTATCTCAATAGATGCAGAGAAGGCTTTTGACAAAATTTGACAGCCCTTTATGCTAAAAACTGAAAAACTAGGCATTGAAGGAACGTATCTCAAAATAAAAAAAGCTATTTACAACAAACCTATAGCCAATATCATACTGAATGGGCAAAACCTGGAAGCATTCTCTTTGAAATCTGGCACTAGACAAGCATGCCCTCTTTCACCACTCCTATTCGATATAGTATTAGAAGTTCTAGCCAGAGTAATCAGGCAAGAAAAAAAAATAATAAAGCGTATTCGATTAGGAAGGGAGGAAGTCAAATTATCTCTATTTGCAGACGACATGATTGTATATTTACAAGACCTCATCATCTCAGCCCAAAATCTCCTGAAACTGATAAGCAACTTCAGCAAAGTCTCAGGATACAATAGCAATGTGCAGAAATCACAAGCATTCCTATACAAGACCTCGAGAGAGCCAAATCGAAGTTGGTTATTTCAATAACAGACTTCAAGAGAGCCAAATCATGAGTGAACTCCCATTTACAATTGCTAAAAAGAGAATAAAATGCCTAGGAATACAACTAACAAATGATGTAAAGGACCTCTTCAAGGAGAACTACAAACCACTGCTCAATGAAATAAGAGAGGACATAAATATATGGAGAAACATTCCATGCTCATGGTTAGGAAGAATCAATATCATGAAAATGCCCATACCGCCCAAGGTAATTTATAGATTCAACTCTATCCCCATCAAGCTACCAATGACCTTCTTCAGAGAACTGGAAAAAACCACCTTAAACTTCATATGGAACCAAAAGAGAGTCCACATAGCCAAGATAATCCTAAGGAAAAAGAACAAAGCTGGAGGCATCACGCTACTTGACTTCAAACTATACTACAAGGCTACAGTAATCAAAACATCATGTTACTGGTACCAAACAGAGATATAGACCAGTGAAACAGAACAGAGACCCTGGAGTCAATGCCACACATTTAAGACCATCTGATCTTTGATAAACCTGACAAAGACAAGCCATGGGGAAAGGATACCCTGTTTAATAAATGATGTTGAGAAAACTGGCTAGCCAGGTGCAGAAAGGAGAAACAGGACCCCTTTCTAATACCATATACTAAAATTAACTCCAGATGGATTAAATACTTAAACATAAGACCTAATACCATAAAAACTCTAGAAGAAAAGCTAGGCAAAACCATTTAGGACGTAGGCATAGGCAAAGACTTCATGACTAAAACACCAAAAGCATTGGCAACAAAAGCCAAAATAGACAAATGGGACCTAATTACACTACAGAACTTCTGTACAGCAAAAGAAACAATCATTAGAGTGAACCAGCAACCAACAGAATGGGAAAAAATTTTGCACTCTACCCATCTGACAAAGGGCTAATATCCAGAATCTACAAAGAACTAAAACAGATTTACAAGAAAAAAACAAACAAACCCATTCATAAGTGGGCGAAGGATATGTACAGACAGTTTTTAAAAGAAGACATATATGAGGCCAACAAACATATGAAAAAATATTCATCATCACTGGTTATTAGAAAAATGCAAATCAAACCACACTGAGATACCATCTCACACCAGTTAGAATGGTGATCATTAAAAAATCTGGAGACAACAGATGCTGGAGAGGATGTGGAGAAATAGGAACACTTTTACACTGTTGGTGGAAGTGTAAATTAGTTCATCCATTGTGAAAGACAGGGTGGCGCTTCCTCAAGGACCTAGAAATAGAAATTCCATTTGACCCAACAATCACATTATTGGGTATATACCCAAAGGATTATAAATCATTCTATTATAAAGACACATGCACACAAATGTTCATAGTGGCACTGTTTACAATAGCAAAGACATGGAACCAACCCAAATGCCCAACGATGATAGACTGGACAAAGAAAATGTGGCACATATACACTATAGAATACTATGCAGCCATAGAAAATGATGAGTTCGTGTTCTTTGTGGGGACACAGATGAATCTGGAAAACATCATTCTCAGCAAACTAATACAAGAAAAGAAAACCAAACACCACATGTTCTCACTCATAGGTGGGTGTTGAACAATGAGAACACATGGACACAGGGAGGGCAGTATCACACACTGGGGTCTGTCGGTGGGGCAGGGGAGGGACAGTGGGCATGGGGAGGTTAGAGAGGTATAACATGGGGAGAAATGCCAAATATAGGTGACAGGGGGATGGAGGCAGTAAACCACATTGCCATATACATACCTATGCAGCAATCCTGCATGATCTTCATATGTACCCGAGAACCTACAGTACAATAGGAAAAAATATAGCACATAGAAATTAATAGCATTTTTTCTGAATAATTATATTACCTTTAGAAAAAATGCAATGTTGTGTCAATGCATCAATTGGGCTTGCTAATTAATTATAGTTCTGAGACCAGATAAAAGCAAAATATTATACTTGGAAGGTATAAAATATTGGTATTTCACAGTTATAGATGATAAACAATTTTCAATTTAACATGTGCTAGATATTATCTACTGACAGCTGGAATCCATATTCCACTGTCTTCTATGTGCTTTCCTGTGTTGTAGAGATTAGAATGCTTAAAACTTAAGGCTAGATTTATGAGACTCCCTTGTAATTAAGGTTCTGGATACAAGTTATATTAATTCAATTAGATATTGCTCACAATAGGCTGGAAAGCAGAAGTGAGGCGAACACATCTTCCTGCATTTATAAAACATTTTCACTGTATACATTTATTTTTTATCTCTATGTACATTAAAAATCATGCTTTATGTGATAGATTAAATCATATAAATGATATGGGAATCATTTATATGATTTAATATAAATGATTTATATGATTTTTAATAGTTATATCTCATATAGATGAGAAATTAGGAAAATCAAGCTAATTAACATCTTTTATTAACATAATTATCTTTTAGTTATTTATTTATAGTAAGGTCACCTAAAATCTGTTCTTTTGGCATATTTTCAAAATATGATATTATTATTAACTATAGTCATCACACTGTACATTAGACCTCTAAATTGTTAATGCTACACTACATAAACTTTGTAAGCTTTGACCAATATTTCCCCATCCTCACCCTCATCCCTTATGGTGAATACCATTCTAATTTCTGTCACTATGTTTTGAATTTTTAAAGACTCCACTTACAAGTAAGATCATGCACAACCTTTCTTTCTGTGTCTGGTTTATTTCACTTAGCATAATGTCCTCTTGGATCATTCATGTTGCTACAAATGACAAAATCTCCTTTTAAAGGTGAATAATATTCTATTTATGTATTTATCACAATTTATTTATCTATTCATCTGTTGATGGACATTAGGGTTGTTTTTATAGCTTGGATATTATGAAAAATGCTGCAGAAAACATACAAGCTTAGCTATTTCAATGCAATCCTGATTTCATTTCCTTTGGTTATATACCCATAAGTGGGATTGTTGAATCATATGATGGTTTTATTTTCAGTTTTTTAAGAAACTCCATTTGTTTTTCATAATGCCTGTAACCAATTTACACACTCATCAACAGTATACAAGGGTTCCTATTTCTCCGTTCTCTCACAAACAGTGATGTTTTATATTATTAGTAGCCATCCTAACAGGTGCAAAGTGAAATTTCATTGTGCCTTTGATTTGCATTTTTCTGATTATTGATGACAAACAACTTTACATTCACCTGGTGGCCAGTGTGTGCTTTCTTTCAAGAACGGGCTATGCAGATCTTTTGCCCATTTTTAAGGTTTGTATTAATAATGTAAGGGTTACTAATGAAGTTTTGTTACATGAATATTTTGCATAGTTAAGAAGTATGGGCTTCAGTATAACCATCACCCACATTTGCCCATTTTTAATCATGTTGATTATATGTTCATTTAGCTATTGTGTTTTATTTGTTTCTTTTATATTTTGGATATTAGCCTGTTATGGTAACCAAGGAGCTTAGCTTTAAAATACATTTTAAAACATTTTTTCCTTTTTCTCTTTTCTCTCTAATCTCAATGTATAACTTTTCTAGAGAAACCATTTTATTTCACTCCTTATACTTAAATTATGGTCTTGAAATATACTTTCTTTGAAATACCATATCCTTCCCTTTCTCTCTTTATCCCATGTACATTTTTTCTAATTTTGTGTTTATATCTCATTGTGTTTTTATGTTGGTGGATAATCTTGAGATAAAACAGATGTGGAGACCCAGCTTCAAAATTCTAGAGATTACCTCAGGGCTGTTAGTCTGCAACCTGGCCATTGTTAAGATTACACCAGCCAATGGTGACAGCCACAAGACCAGGGTACACAGTCCTTGTACCCAACACCACCCCTGCATGCTTCCCATTCCAAGTTCCTTTATAAAGCCCATCTCCAATCCTAGAGGTTGAAGTAGTTTCTTTAGATGTAAGACTGGCTGTTACTCCAATGGCAGTTTGGAATAAAGTCACTTTCCTTTCACTGCATCTTGTGTTTGTTACTGGCTTTGCAAGCAGCAAGCAGCCAAGCCTACATTCAATAAAAACAGATATATT
This sequence comes from Leontopithecus rosalia, assembly GCA_028533165.1. NCBI lineage: Eukaryota > Metazoa > Chordata > Mammalia > Primates > Cebidae > Leontopithecus > Leontopithecus rosalia. The sequence goes on from CM052658.1 coordinate 73,025,924, forward strand.
ATTTACAAATATTTTCTCCCAAGTTGTAGGCTGCGTTTTCACTTTTGTTCATTTTTGACTTCACTACCCAGTCACTTTTTAAGTATGATACAATCCTGTTTGTTTATTTTTGCTTTTGTTGCCTGAGGTTTTCATGTGATATCCAAAATATAATTGCCAAGGTCAATGTCAAGGAATTTTTTTCAATATATTTTCTTCTGGGAGTTTCATGACTTCAGGTTTTATGATTAAGTCTTGAATCCATTTTTAGTTGATGTTTATGTATATTGTTACATAATTTAATTTTGTGCTTGTGCATATTCAGTTTTCTCAACATCATTTATTTTCTTACTGTGCATTATTGGTGCCTTTGTCAAAAATTAGTTGACAGTATATATGAGGGATTACTTCTGGGCCCTCTATCATGTTTTATTGCTCTATGTGTCTGATTTTATGCCAGTACCAGATTGTTTTAATTACTACAGGTTTTTAACATAATTTGAAATCAGGAAATATGATGTTTCAAACTTTATTCTTCTTGAGATTGCTTTACCTAATTAGGGTCTTTTGTAGTTTTATACAAATTATAGATTTTTTAAAAATTTCTGTTAAAAATGACGTTGATATTTTATAGTGGTTGCATTGAATCCATATATTGGGCCAGGTGTGTATATAGAATCTAATAAATTTAAACCCAAAGAAGTAGAAAGTACAATACTGGTTACCAGGGCCTGGAGTGGGAGCAGAGAGAGAAAAAGGACTATTATTGATTGATGATTACAAAGTTTCAGAAAAACAGTAGAAATCAGTTTTTTCATCTGCTGCATAGCAGGGTAACTAGGGTCAATAATAATAATCATATACTTCAAAATAACCAAGAAAGTAAATTTTAAATGTATCACCATTAAAAATAGTAAGTAAAGTTGTAGATTGTTCTTTAGATTGATTTAAACATTCCATATTGCATACATACATCAATCTAACACTCTACAACTTCACTTAGCTTTTTAAATGGTGGTAATTGATTTAAATATTCCATATTGTATACATACATCAATCTAACTTTTCCCAGCTCCACTAGGCAGTAACCCCACAGGGACTCTGTGTGGGGGCTCCAGCGCTACATTTTCTGTTTATATTGCCCTAGCAGAGGTTCTCCATGAGGGCTCCTCTCTGGCAGCAAACTTTTGCCTGGGCATTCAGGCATTTCCATACATGTTCTGAAATCTAGGTAGAGGTTTCCAAACCTCAATTCTTGACTTCTGTGTACTCGCAAGATCAACACCATGTGGAAGCTGCCAAGGCTTGGACTTGTACCCTCTCAAGCCATGGCCAGAGCTCTATGTTGGCCTTTTTCAGCCATGGATAGAGTGGCTGGCATGTAGGGCACTAAGTCCCATATCTGCACACAGGACAGTCATGCTGGCCCTGGCCCACAAAGCCCCTTTCTCCTTGCCTCCTGGTCTGTGATGGGAGGGGCTGCTGTGAAGACCTCTGACATGGCCTGGAGACACTTTTCCCATTATCTTGGGGAATAACTTTCAGCTCCTTGTTGTCTATGCAAATTTCTGCTGACAGCTTGAATTTTCCTCAGAAAATGGATTTTTTTTCTATTGTATTTTTAGGCTACAAATTTTCCAAAATTTTATGTTCTGTTTCCCTTATAAAATGGGATGTCTTTATCAGCACCCAAGTCACCTCTTGGATGATTTGCTGCATAGAAATTTCTTCTACCAGATTTCCTAAATCATCTCTCACAACTTCAAAGTTTCACAAATCTCTAAGGCATGGGCAAAATGTTGCCAGTCTCTTTTCTAAAATGTAACAGAAGTCACCTTTTTTCCAGTTCCCAAAAAGGTCCTTATCTATATCTGAGACCACCTCAGCCTCAATTTCATTGTCCATATCATCAGCATTTTGGGCAAAGCCAGTCAACAAGTCTCTAGAAAGTTCCAAACTTTCCCACATTTTTCTGTCTTCTAGCCCTACAAGCTGTTCCAACTTCTACCTGTTACCCAATTCCAAAGTCAATTCCACATTTTTGGATATCTTTTCTGCAGCACCCCACTCTACTGGTAACAATTTGCTGTATTAGTCTGTTTCCAAATTGCTGATAAAGATATACATAACACAGCAATTTACAAAAGATAGAGGTTTAATTGGACTTACAGTTCTACATGGCTGGGGAAGCTTCACAACAATAACAACAAAAAAAAGCAAGTCAGCCGGCGGGGTGGCTCACGCCTATAATCCCAGCACTTTGGGAGGCTGAGGCGGGTGGATCACGAGGTCAAGAGACTGAAACCATCCTGGTCAACGAGGTGAAACCCCGTCTCTACTAAAAATACAAAAATTAGCTGGTCATGGTGGTGTGTGCCTGTAATCCCAGCTACTCGGGAGGGTGAGGCAAGAGAATTGCTTGAACCCAGAAGGCGGAGGTTGCGGTGAGCCGAGATCACGCCATTGCACTCCAGTCTGGGTAACAACAGTGAAACTCTGTCTCAAAAAAAAAAAAAAAAAAAAGAGCAAGTCATGTTTATGGCAGCAGGCAAAAAAGAGAGAGATTATGAAGGGGAACACCTCTTTTAAAACAATCAGATCTCATAAGACTTATTCACTAACACAAGACCAGCACAGGAAAGACTTGCCTTATGATTCAATTACCTCCCACTGAGTCCCTCCCACAACATGTGGGAATTGAAGATGAGATTTGGGTGGGTACACAGCCAAACCATATCATGATATCTTTGCTGTTACGAATAGTATTTGTGATAAACATAACAGTCAGAATGGCTATTATTAAAAAGAAAAAAAATAGCTGATGTTGACACAGATTCAGGGTAAAGGAAATCTTTATGCACTGTTGGTGGGAATATAAGTTAGTAGTGCCTCTATAGAAAACGGCATGGAGTTTTCCCAAAGAACTAAAAATAGAACTACCATTCAGTCTAGCAATCCTAAGACTGGGTATCTACCCAGAGGAAAATATGTTTATTTGTTTTGTTGTTTTCTAAAATTATTTTTCTAATGCCTGCTTCATTTATTTTCTGCTCTGTAATTTCCTTCCTTCTACTAACTTTGGGCTTATTTATTTATTCTTTTTCTAGTTTCTTTCGGTATAACATTAGATTTCTTTGATTTGTGATATTCTTTTTTGATATAGGCATTTGTTGATAGAAATTTTCTCCTTAGGACTGCTTTTGCTGCATCCCATATATTTTCATATATTTTTTTTTCATTCTGTTTGTCTAGATATTGTTTGTTTCTTCTGTGATCCATTGGTTGTTTAGGATGTTATTGAATTTCTGCATATTTGTGTATTTTATATTATTGACTTTTAGTTTCATGATGTGATATTAAAAATTACTTGACATGTTTTAAAAACTCTTAAATACATTAGCATTTTGTTTTTTAGCCTAACATATTGTCTATTCTGGAGGATGCTCATGTGCCCTTGAGAAGAATGTGTGTTTTAATGCTATTGGATGGCATGTTGTTAAAAGGTCTATTACATTCTTTTGGTCTAATGTGTAGTTGAAGTCCAGTGTATTTTTACTGATTTTTGTATAGATAATATGTTTATTGTTGAAAGTGGGATATTAAGATTCTTTTCTATTATAGTATTATAGTCTGTCCCTTCCTTCAGATTATTTAATATTTGCATTATGTATTTAGGTGCTCTAATGTTGGAGGCATATATACTTACAATTATTTGTATTCTTGGTAAATTAACTTTTTTATAATTATGTAATAGTCTTCTTTGTCTCTTTTTATAGTTTAGTTTAGTTCGAGTCTATTTTGTCTGATATAAGAACACTTACCCTGGCCTCTTTTGGTTTTCACTTGCATTGAATATCTTTTTCCATTCTTTTACTTGCAGTCTATGTGTGTTCTTACTAGTAAACCATTCAGCCACTCTGTCGTTTTTTCTTAAATAATTTAATCTACTTACAACCGAAGTAATTATTGATAGGTGAAAACTTAATATTTCCATTTTGTAATTTTTATAATTATTTTGTAGGCTCTTTATTTCTTTTTCTCTGGCTGTTTTTTTTGAAGTTCAATAGTAATTGGAGGTAATATGATTTTAATCCTTTCTTTTTAGATTTTGTGTCACAATTGAAAGTTTTTGCTTTGTGGTTACATGAGAATTACATAAAATAAAGGCCAGTTTAATAACAACTAGCCTTTAATTACATGTGAAAACTACAGTTTTACTCCTCTCCACACTTTTTCTGGTTTTGATATAAAAATTTTGTTTTTTGTAATTTATAACCCTTAAAAATGTATTTATTATCTTTTTTTAACTTGTATTCAATAGTTTTTATAGATGTTTTTCAGTTTTGCCTTTTAGCCCTCTTAATAATAACATTATTTTATATGCCACTCTTACATGTTACAGAATTCTGAATATGACTATATGTTACTTACACGAAGTTTTCTCTTTCATACATATTTTTGTTGCAGTTAGCATCCTTACATTTCAGCTTAAAGAACTTTCCGAAACAACTCTTATAATAAAGAGTGATTGGTGATGCACTCCCTTAGCTTTTTTTTTCTTTTTTTTTTCCCCCAGGCAGGGGTGAGGTGTGGTTTATTTCTCCATGACTTATAAGTAACAAATTTGTTGGATAAAGTATTCTTAGTTCACAGTTGTTTTTTCTGTTTAAGCACTTTGAATATATGATCCCACCCTCTTCTTTCCTATAGGTTTTATACTGAGAAATTATCTGAAAGCTGTACTATGGCTCCATTTGGTGTGATATTTCCTATCTCCTTTTGTTTTTAGTATTATTTGTCTTTGATTTTTGATAATTTGGTTATGATGTATTTTGGTGAACTCCTATTTGAGTTGAATTTGATTGGGCACTGCTGAGTTTCCTTTGCCTAGATAGTGTCTTTCCCCCAGATCTGAGAAATTTTAAGCCATTATTTTGTCAAATATGTTTTCTAGGCCTTTTACTTTCTCTTCATCAGAAAATCCTATTATGATAAGTTTAGTTCTACATTTTAGCTCACTGACTTTTTTTTTCTGCCGAATCAAGTCAATTATTGATGCAGTGTATTACATTCTTTTTTGAGATGGAGCTTTGTTCTTGTTGCCCAGGATGGAGTGCAATGGCATGATCTCAGCTCAATGCAACCTCTGCCTCCTGGGTTCAAGCAATTCTGCCTCAGCTTCCCATGTAGCTGGGATTACAGGTATGCGCCATGATACCTGGCTAATTTTTTGTATTTTTAGTAGAGATGGCATTTCTTGATTTTGGTTAGGCTGGTCTCAAACTCCCGACCTCAGGTGATCCATCCAGTTTGGCATCTCAAAGTGCTGGGATTACAGGAGTCAGCCACTGTACCCAGCCCATATTTTTTATTTCTAGCATTTAATTTGTTTTTGAAAAAACTGTTTCTATTCATTTGTCAAACTTCTCATTTTGCTCATAACTTATTTTCTATACTTTAATTTTCTATCTGTATTTTATTATATTTCCCTGATCTCCTTTAAGATATTTGTTCTAAATTGTTAGTTATTTCATAGCTCTCCATTTTTTGGGGGTCCACTGTTGGATTTTTATTGGCTTTTCCTTGATGGTAACATATTTCTTGATTTTTCATAAGCTTTGTGTCTTTATGTTAATACCTGTGCATTTAAGAACACTGTCACCCATCTGGCCTTTTCAGGTCTTATTTGGTGGTAACAAACCTTTACTATTTAGTCTAGCCTGGGCTTGTGGATTGGCTAGCTGGTTGCAGCCCTGGACAGGTAAGATGTTGGTCTTGGGTTCTGTAGTTGGACTGAGTTGCTTCCTGTGCTTTGAGGTAAAATGGTAATACTGGCTGGGCTTGTGTTCTGGCGAAAACATTGGCTTGTCTCTGCTGTCCGGTGGAGCTGCTGTCTGGGTTCTGTGATTGTCTTTGACTGGACTGGGTTGCAGGTTGTCTTCCCTGGCTGGAATCTGTAGCTGGGATGATTCTGTAGCTCGGAAGAGCTGTGTGCTGGACTCTGAAGCTGGTGAGGGCTCTGGGATTATTACTTATTCCCACAGGGTGGGCAGGACCAGAGGCTGTGCTTAACAGGTAAGTGTGAATTTGGGCTTGTCTCGAAGCCTAGGGTAAGTTTAAATAAAGTACCAAAGTTTGTGCAGTAGCTGCTCAGGAGCTTGGCTTGGTTGTGTGCCCAGGTGCTTCCTTGTGAGTAGTAATTAACTTGCAGCATCCTCCTCTCCTAAGGAAGACTTAACAAGAGCATTGACTTAGTTGGATCACTTCTCCTCTACCAGGGTTGAGGAGAACAGATGTTACCTATATGGGTTATCACTGATCTAAACTTGCATCTTGACTTGGCAAAGAGTCCTATCAGAGCACCTAAGCAGTGTGGGGAAGTTGACTAGGGAATCAAATGAAGAGTATTTGTAGACTGTGTTTCCTGCAGCACGATGATGCTGTTGGCTAGTCTCTCTGGTGTGGCACCTCTGTTGGCCAGAATGCAGAGCAACTGCCAAGATGCCTGTGCTAGTCACTGTGAGCATCAACCCCATTCTTTGTTTCTAACTGAACCCAGGTATTTTAGTTTTGCCATTACTCACAATGTGTATCATCTGATTAGACAGAAGTGAGCCTCGAGAAGGATCCTATTCTAAAATGATGGGAAATCTAAATGTCTGCCTCCAACTCACTGTTCTCATCATAGAAATCATGAGTTCAGTGGAATTCTCTATGCATGGTGTTAGGCTGGTTTTAAGGAGTGGCAACATGATCAAAGAGAAACACTCTTCTTACTGTTGGATAAGGGCTTTTATCAGTTCTGTGGTCCAAGGAAGTTTCCCAGCCTTACTCCTGAGTTCTGTAATATCGTAGATATTATTCTTACCTGTGGATTATTGCTAGTTGGATTTCTGTTGGGTAGGGGGAGTGAAACTAGAGAACTCCTATTGTACCATCTAGCTGAGGTCACTCTCCTGGTGGATTTTTAAAAATAGATTTTCTCTTCTATATTTGATTAATTTCTTCTTTGATCTTTATTATTTACTCAATTTGCTGACTTTGGGTTTTAATTGCTTATTTCTTTTTTCCTTTCTTTCTTTTTTTTTTTAATAGAGTCCTGTCACCTATGCTGGATGGAGTACAAACTATCCTGGCTCACTGCAACCTCTGCCTCCCCGGTTCAAGCAATTCTTTTGCCTCAGCATCCTGAGTAATTGGGATTACAGGCACCCACCTTCATGCTTGGCTAATTTTTGTATGTTTGTACACACAGGGTTTTACTACGTTGGCCAGGCTGATCTTGGACTCCTGACTTCAGGTAATCCACCTGCTTTGGCCTCCCAAACTGCTAGGATTATAGGCATGAGTCACTGTGTGGGCCTAGCTTGGTTTTCTTTCACTAGTTCCTTGAGTTATAAAGTTATATTGTTTGAGATCTTTTTTTCTTTGTTAATGGTGTTATCACTATAAACTTATTTCTTAGTGTTGACTTTGCTAGATTCCATAAGTTTTGGTATGTTGTGTTTTCATTTTTGTTATTCTCAAGACATTCTTTAAATTCATTTTTAATTTCCTCTTGAGTCACTTGTTGCTCAAGATTGGGTTAATTAGTTTACATATATTTGTAAATTTTTCTGTTTTCTTGAAGTTACTGATTTCCATTCTTTTGTAGTTAAAAGTGATACTTGATGTGGTTTTAATCTTTAATTTGTTAAGATTGTTTTGTGATCCAGCATGCAGTCTATCCTGGACAATGTGTGCTGGAGAATAATGTGTATTCTTCTGCTGTTGGTTGAAAACTTCCATATATTTCTATGGTGTCCGTTTGGTCTATAGCATTCAAATCTGTTGTTTCTTTATTAATTCTCTTAAGATGTTTTATTCATTACTGAAAGTGGAATGTTGAAGTTTTCTGCTGTTGTATTGCTTCAATTTCTTTTTTTATATCAGTGAATATTTGCTTTACATACTTAGGTGCTCTAATGTTGGGTGGATATATATTTATAATGATTATACCTTCTTGTTGAATTCATGCTTTTATCATTGTGTAATAACTTTATTTATCTCTATTTTTTGACTTAAAGTTTACTTTGTCTGATATAAATATCAGACAAAGTCACCTCCTTTTCCAGTTTTTATTTGCATGGAATAACTCTCTTCATCCTTTCAGTTCCAGTCTGTGTCCTTGCTTCTAACATGAGTTAATTGTAGAAATCATAGAATTGGAGCTTTTTTTTAAAAAAAAAACCACTTTCAACAATTTTGCTTTTTATTGGGAATTTAGTCTATTTACATTTAAAGTAATTATGGATAAGGATTTATTATTGCCGTTTTGTTTACTGTTCTCTGTCTTGCCACTCTTTATTCCCACATTTTCCCCCTCAGTGTTTTCTTTAGGATTTTGTTGTTTTTATTGTGTTGATTAATTTATTTTTCTTTCTTTTTTAATTGTGAAACTTTTTTTTTTTGAGACAGGGTCTCACTCACTCTGTCACCTAGGCTGCAGTGCAGTGGCATGACCTTGGCTCACTGCAACCTCTGCCTCCCGAGTGTAAGTGATTCTCCTGTCTCAGCCTCCTGAGTAGCTGGGATTACAAGTGTGAAACACCAGGCCCTGCTATTTTTTTGTGTGTTTTTAATAGAGAGGAGGTTTTGCAATGTTCCCCAGGCTGGTCTTGAACTCCTGATGTCAAGCAAGGCACTCACCTTGGCCTCCCAAAGTGCTGGGATTACATGCATGAGTCACTGCTGCTCCTGGCATATTTGTGTAACTTTTATAACTATTATTGTTTTGGTTACCAGGGAGCTTTCATACAATGTATAATAGTTTCAGTGACCCATTTTCAGCTGGTAACTGCTTAACTTTACTTGCATACAAGAACTCTACATGTGTTTCTCCTCCCCCAATAGTATATTCTATCAATGTCCCAAATTATATCTACCTATATTAAGTATCCATTAACACATTTATAATTGTTCTAATATTTTGTCTTTTATCTTTTATAGTGGAATTAAAACTGATTTATCCACTACTGTTACAATAATATAGCATTTTTTATTTGTTTATATATTTACCTTTACCAGTGAGTTTTTCTTATGCTCTCTTAGTCCTCATTTATTGTACTTTTGTGTCAACTTGAAGAAGTTCTATTTTCATTTATTTTAAGGCAAGTCTAGTGGTGATAATTTTTCTCAGTTTTGTTGGTCACAGAGATTATTTATCTTTCCTTCATTTGTGAAGGACATATTTTCCGAGTATAGTAGTTTGGTTGGCAGGTTTTCTCCCCCCACACTTTGAATATATCATCTCTCTCCCTCTAGCCTGTAAAGTTTCTGCTGAAAAATCTGCTGATAGAAACTCTCTTATACATAACAAGTCACTTTTCTCTTGCTGCCTCCAAGAATCTCTCTTTTGCTATAACTTTTAACACTTTTATTATTGTGTATCTTGATATGAGTCTTTTTGGATTCATTTAGTTGGTATTCTTTGGCTTCCTAAATCTTGATTTTATCCCCCAGCTTGGACATTTTCCAGCTGTTATTTATTTGAATAATTTGTTGGCTCCTCGTTGCCTCTCTCTTCTTTGTTGATTCCCATAATGTGTACATTGATCTGCTTGATGATGTTCTATAAGTTTCTTAAGCTATTGAGTTACCTTCACTTTTTTCATTCTTTTTTGTTTTTGTTGTATCTTATTGTATGATTTCCAATGACCTATCTTTGAGTTCTTCATTCTGCTTGATATACTCTGTTGTCGAACACCTCTGTTTTATTTTTTAGTTTGGTTAGTGTATTCTTCAGCTCTCTAATTGTATTCTTCAGCTCTCTAAAGGGCCACGAAAATGTGGCCCTTTTCGTATTTTCTCTTTCTTCAAATACTCACATTGTTCATGTATTGTTCTCCTGATCTCAGTGAGTACATTTTTTAAAATTTTTATTTTTTGAGACAGAATCTCACTGTCACCCAGGTTACAATGCTGTGGCATACTCATGGCTCACTGTAGCCTCAAAGTCCTAGGATCAAGCAATCCTCCCACCTCAGCCTCTTGAATGCTTAGAGGGCATCTTAATGAATATTTTTTTGAATTTTTAGCCAAGTAAATCACTACTTTTATTTAGTGTTCATTTCTGGAAATTACCTTATTATTTTCTTTGTAACATATTTTTCTGTTTTGTTTCATTGGCTCTCTGTGTTGATTGCTGTACATGAGATAAGGTGGTCACTTCTCCCAGTCTTGTTAAACTGGCCTTATCGAGAAGATGAACTCATCAGTTAGCCTGGCCAGAGATTCTGGGTGCCTCTCATATCCTTGTGCTTGTTTAAACCACTGTCTTATTTCTTTGTGGTCCCAGGATGTTCCAAGTTCTGTTAGTGCCCCAAATACAGAAGAGATAGAAACTAATCTCTAAGAAGCATCGGGCAAAGTTGGGATACTAAATGTGGGGTCTAATTCCCTTCTCTCTTCAGGGGTAAGTTGGAAGCTGGCTTTTGTCTCCAGCACATTCCATACTAAACAGGGTAAAAGATCTGTGGTAATTGCTTGCACTATCATTCAGACTGGAAACCCTTCCCAACTATTGCCTCGTCTTGGTCATTTCCATGGTACTAGAATATTCTGGGTCTTATAATCAGTCAGAGACAAGTGCGTTAGCTGGCTGCTTAGTGCTATCTCTGGAGCAAGCAAGGAGAGGAACTGTGGAAGTACCCATATGCCTATACAAGCTGTCCAAGAACTGACAACTGATAGTTGCTGAAAAAATTATGACATTAGGTAAGTGGTCAAACCCCTTACAGTTACAAACTGAGTGCTGAGTGGTTTTTCTAGCTTCTTTGGTGCAAATGTAGGAGAAATGGTCACTGGTAGTCCCCCTACAAGTGTTTAAAATCACCTTTTTGTTCTCTATGACTGTGGAGTATTCATTAATGCCAAGCCCTGTCACTCCCAGAGCTGGATGCTTTAGCAGTCAGTCTCCCTGGTGAGAACTTTGAAAGTCAGGGTGCTCTATGTGCTGACCAACTCTTTCCAGGGAAAACCTAGAGAATTGCTTTTATAGTTCAAGTGAGCTTGGTGGGGAGCAGGTGCATGAAGTTTTCACACACCTGCTCAGGCTCCTGGGGGTCTTACAAATTCCCTGCTCTCCAGATTACATCTACTTAGAGGCCTGACCTTAAGATAGTAGCTGGCAAAGTGTTCAGTTAAACCTCTTTCAATAGAAACTAGGAGCTTGGCATTATTGCCTATTTGTGCTTCCCTGAGCCCACGGGTATTAAAGCAGGGCATTTTCGCATGCACATTGAAGGCTGCCTGTTTAGTTCCAGGTAACTTGTAATTTCTGAGCCCCTTCTGTTTCCAGGGCTAAGAGACCTGTGAACCAGTCTCTCAGGTAGGAACTGTAAAGATTGGATTGCTGTGTATGTGTTCTAAACCCTTCACTCTTCAGGAAGAAATTGGGAGTTGGGGATTCCTTTCCAATTGTAAGGCTCTTTACTCAGGGTGGGTTTTGTTGCATAAGTGAGTGTCAGCTTTTCCTACGTGTGTGTGTGTGTGTGTTGTTGTGGGACAGGGTCTTATTTTGTTGCCTACGCTAAAGTGCAATGGTGCCATCACGACTCACCATAGCTTCAACTTTCCCAGGCTCAACTGATCCTTCCACCTCAGCCTCCTGAGTAGTTGGGACTATAGGCATGCACCATCATGCCTTGTTATTTTTTGCAGTGACAGCATCTTCCTATGTTGCCCAGCCTAGTCTCCACCTCTTGAGCTAAAGAAATCATCCCACTTCAGCCTCTCAAAATGCTGGGATTACAAATTTGACCCATCACACCTGGTCTCCTACCTGTTTTCCATGAGTATTTCTTAGTGGTATCACGTGTAGGAGCCTCTCAACTATTTTCTGAATTTCGCTCAGAGTGAATTCACCCATGTGTAGCCGTTTATTTGCTGTGTCTGTGAGGGGAGGAAAAAGTCAGGAGCTTCCTATTTTGCCATCTTAATGACTTTTTTTTTCAGGCAATGAAGATATCTTCCACAAAGCTTGCCAAACCTCTTTCCTTAACTACTTATAATCACATGTACACACACATACACACATGCTGACACATTAATACTTTACTAAGGCCTTGAGATGGCCTGTTAAATTCTTGACAACTGAATGAGTTGGGTCATCTATGAAAAGAGCATTTAAACAAAGAGTTAACCAGATAACCCTTATTCACACAGTTTCTATTCACCATCTTTCTCTGGGTGTGTCAAAATCTATGAACAGTTCCAAAGAGAGCTCCAATCTCCAGGATGCTTTTTGAGATGGATTTCTTTTAAGTTCTGTTTTTGCCTTCTTCCCACTCTAACATTTTATTATTTGACTACCTGAAATAGAAATTCTTTCTATAAGCATAATTGCATACTGAAGTAATTTTTAAAAGGCACGTTTAAACTTTAGAATAGAAAACAGAAAAAAATATTTTTACTTCCCTTTTTGGTACTAAGATGAAAAGGTGTCTAAATATTACTCTCTCAGAAATTATTCATTAAGTGATCTTGCTATTTGAAGTTCAATTCACATATTTCTTTTTCATTAAGGAAGGGATTAGAAATGCCACCCCTCCCTCCTCTCTCCACCTTCAACCCACACATCCCTCATGTCCTCATTTTCTGATTGCATATTATGAATCACACACTGTATGAGGTACTTTAGACATAAAGAAACAAAAGTCCTATCCTGAAGGAGCTCATATTTTAATGGGAATGCAGATGTGTAAGTTAATTAACTTTAAAACTGTATCTTAGTTGTTATAATGGAGATACTGCTGAGTTCTTTGGATGTCATGAAGGATAAAGGGTTTAACTCTTCTAGAGGAATTCTAGAAAAAAATTCATAAATTTTACTTCATTAAAGTCAGAGTAATAGTGCCTACTAAGTATTGTAGAGTAGACAGTAATGTTTGCTCATCTGATTACTATCTATTCTTGCATTATCTTTACTAGGTAGGAGTATTAGATGGGATCAAGTTAGGAAAGCAGAAACCACCCTAGGTATGATACAAAGGGGCAGGAGGGAGAGAGAAAAAAAAACAATAAAAGAAAGAAATTTCACCAAACTGCAGCAAAATACAAATTCTTTTCAGGTAATGTAGCTAGGGAATAGAGGAACCTATATTTGACTCCAAGTCTTTCCAAAACCTCTTCCCACGAGTGAGTTTAAACAGTGAGAAGGCTCAGACTAAAGAGTCAAGTTTCTTGGATTAAGTGAGAATAAATAGGCTTTAGAAACTCTGATCCTTACTTATTATACAACTTTTTCTCAAATCACTCCTGACCTCCAGAACTATATGGGGAGGAAGTAGAAGCAGAGAGCATCTCCTTTATAGTATCATCAGTGGACTGTTTCCATTACCCTAAAATCATTTGTAGGATTTTTTTTTAATGGACACAGCATGTTCCCCAGAAGAGCATATATTGCCATTCTGACAAATCTCCATCCAAGGAGTGGGCCATTCATTTTCCCTTCCACTAAAATTAAACTGTGAAGTTATTGATGCATGAAAAAGAAGTAGTAGAAAAAAAAGAGGAAGTTATATTTGTCTTTTTTACTATAAGAAAAAAATGCAGCATCAGGAAAAATGTATCTTGAATATTACCTTTACAAAGGCAAAAACAGCCTGTTTGCTATCTAATCAGTCCTGTTGATAAAATTCAGGCTGTATTGTTCTCTTCAGAGAGAGGCAAATGGGGGGAGTTATTAGATTTGCTCCCTACTGCTGTTAGTAGAATTAGCAAGACAGAGTAAAAGTCACAAGTGGAATTATACTAGTATTTCCTCCGTAATTAACCCAACACTTAGGTAGCCTTTAAAGTGAAAGGAGCCCTCCAAGTGATGGAGGCACACAGGAGGTAATTATGTGCTTTCAATAAATGCCTGAAAGCTCACAATTTCTTTGAGGAGATACAATCTCTGGAAAGGCTTGCATTGTCACTCCCATTTCATTTATTATTTTAACAGATTGTATGTTCTGTGGAGGAACTTTATTTTCCAAAGTGATGAATGTGTAATAAACCAGTTCTTTATTTTAAAACTTACTGTGAGAGAAATTTCAATTTATTAGGTAATTCCATTGTCTACAGAGAGTCTCTATTATTAGCTTAAGTTCCAAAAGATATTGCCACATTATTATTGTAGGTAGCCCTTATAATTCTCAAATTTCTATTGCTATATTCTCTAGGACAGGGGTAAGCAAACTACAGCCTCTAGGTCAAATCTGGCCTCCCAATTGTTTTATAAATAAAACTTTATTTAAACATAAACACTCCCATTCATTTACTGGTTGTCTCTGATTGTTTTTGTAATACAGCCGTAGGGTTAAGTAGATATAACAGACTGTGTCACATGAAGCCAAAAACGTTTGCTCTCTGGCTCTACAGAATGAGTTTGCTCTTCTTTCCTCTAGGATGTCAATTTGTCTGCTTAATTCACAGAAGAACAAATTTTAACATACCTTACTTCTATGGCCTGAATGTTTAGGTACCCTGAAAATTCACTGAAAATTCACTGAAACCCAGTTCCCAATTTGATAGTATTAGAAGGCAGGGCTTTGGAGATGTGATTAGATCATGAGGGCGTAACCTTTATTAGTGGGATTAGTGCTTTTACATGGGGTTGAAGAGACCAGAGCTTCCCTTCCATCATGTGGGGATGCAGAAAGAAGATACATTCTGTGAACTAAAATGTTGGCCCTCAGTAGACAGAAAATCTGCCAGTATTTTGATCTTGAATTTCCCAGCTTTAAGAACTTATAGCAGTCCAGAAAGATTAAGACACCCACATGAAATGTTAACTTTGTCCTGAAATAATCTTGTATTTAACATCTGAAATATGACCTAAGTATTATTTGAGGAGTCAATGCTGATTTATTGGTGGTGGATGATATGATCCTGTATTAAGAGTGGATCTGAGGCCACATAGGAAAATGCTATTTTCCATGGCTGTGAGAAGACAGCCTTGTTACCAGCATTTGAAACCCTGCATTAAAAAAACCATCAATATATTTTGAAGGACTTTACACCCTCCTCAGCATTTAGAAATATTTCCACTGATGAGGGCTTTCAGATAAAATACTCATATTTTATTCTGAAACAAGAGTTTACCAGTTTTGGAAATTTCATCTGAATAGAAAGGAAAAGAGTAACACAGTGAATAGGACACCATTCTCAGGCTAGACAAAGTCTATAATGTCAAAAGACTAGTACACCATGTTTTATTATAACATGTTATAATCATGTAGCCACTTCTCCCCTTGAAAAATAGGAACAGACCTTATTATGTGGGCTTATTCCATTAAAGGTCACATAATATAGCTGGGGAAATATAATTAAAAACAAAATCATCCCCCAAGCCAGAAAACCTCTTCACAAAGGTAGAACAAGTGTTAAGTATTACTATTGAATTAGCAGTAAAACACAATGTGATATAAATCACAAGCAATCCACTGAAGATAATAAAAAGACAAAGAAATCTCACCTTCTTATATAGCCAAGCAGGTGCAACACATAAAATACATGTTCTCAAGATAAATAATAACCAGTCCTCAAGTAAGAAGGCTTGACAGCATGTGGTTCATTCTAAATTCATTTGGTAATTAGGATGGCTGGCTGTTGGCTTGAAAATTAAACTTCTCAAATATTTAAGATGAGGGTAGGTTTATAACTTGGAGTAAGAGACCCCACACAATTAGGTACCTGTCCTCCCACAGAACCTGGAGAATGGGAGTGCTGTCTCCCTTGAGGATTACATTTTAAAGAGACGATCTTTTATTTTATTTATTTATTTATTTGAGACAGAGTTTTGCTTTGTTGCCAGGCGCCATGCTGGAGTGCAGTGGCACCATCTTGGCTCACTGCAACCTCCACCTCCCAGGTTCAAGCAATTCTTCTGCCTCAGCCTCTAGAGTCGCTGGGACTACAGACACATGCCACCTTGCCCAGCTAATTTTTGTATTTTTAGTAGAGATGAGGTTTCACCATGTTGGCCAGGGTGGTCTCAATCCCTTGACCTCATGATCTGCCCGTCTCGGCCTCCCAAAGTGCTGGGATTACAGGCATGAGCCACCACTCCAGAAAGATATGATCTTATATATTATGTTGAAAAATTGTAAGGATTCTGCTAAAACAGTGTTAGAACTAACAAACATAGTAAGTAAAGTTATAAGATGTAAAAGCAGCACACAGAAACAGTTGTGTTTCTTAATTTTAATTATAATTTTTAGTTCTGGGGTACAGTGTTCAGGATGTGCAGGTTTGTTTTGTAAGTAAATGTGTGCCATGGTGGTTTGCTGCACCTATCAACCCATCACCTAGGTAGTAAGTCCTAAGTCCGGTATGCTTTATCTACTTTTCCTAATGCTCTTCCTCTCCTCATACCACCCCCTGAAAGGACCTAATGTGTGTTGCTCCCCTCCCTGTGTCCATGTGTTCTTACTGTTTAGCTCTCACGTTTAAGTGAGAATACGCAGTGTTTGGTTTTCTGTTCCTGCATCAGTTGGTGAGGATAATGGCTTCCAGCTTCATACATGTCCCTGCAAAGGAGATGATCTCATTTCATTGTATGGCTGCATAGTATTCCATGGTGTATATGTGCATATTTTCTTTATCCATTCTATTGATGATGGACATTTGGGTTGATTCCATGTCTTTGTTATTGTGAATAGTGCTGCAAGGAACACTTGCAGTGTGCATGTATCTTTGTAATAGAATGATTTATATTCCTTTGTGTATATACCCACTAATGGGATTGGTGGATCAAATGATAGCATGACTGGTTCTGAATCTTTGAGGAATCATTACACTATTTTTCATGATTGAACTAATTTACATTCCCACAAACAGTGTAAAAGCATTACTATTTCTCTGCAACCTTGCCAGCATCTGTTGTTTCTTGACTTTTTAATAATGGCTGCTCTTACTAGTGTGATATGGTATCTCATGGTGATTTTGACTTGCATTTTTCTAATCATCAGTAACATTGAGCATTTTCTTATGTTTGTTGGCTGCATGAATGTCTTCCTTTGAGAATTGTGTGTTCATATTCTTTGTCCGTTTTTTACTGAGGCTGTCTGTTTTATTCATGTAAATTTGTTTGAGTTCCTTGTAGCTTCTAGATAGTAGATCTTTGTTGCATAGATGGATTGCAAACATTTTCTCCCATTCTGTAGGTTGCCTGTTCACTCTGATGGTAGTTTCTTTTGCTGTTCAGAAGCTCTTTAGGTTAATTAGATACCATTTGTCAATTTTTGCTTTTCTTGCAATTGCTTTTCATAATTTAATCATGAAATCCTTGCCTGTGCCAATGTCCTGAATGATATTGCCTTGGTTTTCTTCTAGGGTTTATATATTGAGGTTTTACATTTAAGTTTTTAGTCCATCTTGAGTTAATTTTTGCATGAGGTGTGAGGAAGGGATCCAGTTTCAATTTTCTGCAAATAAATAGCCAGTTCTCTCAGAACTATTTATTAAATAGGGAATCCTTTCCCCATAGCTTGTTTTTATCCAGTTTGTCAAAGATCAGATGGTTGTAGATGTGAGATCTTGTTTCTGAGTTATCTATTCTGTTCCATTGGTCTACATGTCTGTTTTTGTACCAGTCTCATACTGTTTTGGTTATTGTAGCCTCATAGTACAGTTAGGTTTCTTTACACTAACAGTGAACTATCCCGAATAGAAATTCAGAAAATGATACCATTTACAATCACATCAAAAACTATAAAATACTTAATACAACATTATGTTTTGAAATATGTCTACATTGTTGAATGGCTAATCAATGTAATTGATGATTGAAAAGTAAATAAATAATTTGTCAGTTGTAAAAGTAAATACAATTTTTTAAAAAAGAATATGAGTAAACTCAGTGAAGAGGTGAAAGATTTAGATAATGAAAACCATAAAACATTGATAAAAAATTAAAGATGACACATACAAATAGAAAAACATCTTATTGGTAAGAGTTAGAAGACCTAATATTGTTAAAATATTTGTACTACCCAAATATTTTTCATGGGGATAGCATTGATTTACAGATTCAATGCTACCACCTTCAAAATGCTAGTGACATTTTTACAAATGTAGCACAATCTTAAAATTAATATGAAACCACAAAAGACCTGGAATAGCCAAGCAATCTTGCAAAGAACAAAGCTGAAGACATTGTACTTCCTGACTTTGAAATACATTACAAAGCCAGACTAATTAAAATAGTATATTACTGGCATACAAACAGATTCATGAGACACAACAAAAAAACAATTTCAAGCCGATATCCCTGATGAACACTGATACAAACATCCTCAATAAAATACTGGCAAAGCAAATCCAGCAGCACATTAAAAAGCTTATCCACTATGAAGTCAGCTCCATCCCTGGGACACAAGGCTGGTTCAACATACACAAATCAGTAAATATAATCCATCACATAAACAAAACCATTGACAAAAAACACATGATTATCTCAATAGATGCAGAAAAGGCCTTCAAAAAAATTCAATACTGCTTCATGCTAAAAACTCTCAATAAACTAAGTATTGATGGAATATATCTCAAAATAATAAAAGCTATTTACGGCAAACTTACAGCCAATACTCTACTGAATGGGCAAAAGCTGAAAGCATTTGCTTTGAAAACCAGCACAAGACAAGGATACCCTTTCTCATCACTCCTATTCAACACAACATTGGAAGTTCTAGCCACGGCAATTAGCCAAGAGAAAAAAAAATGATATTCAAATAGGAAGAGAGGAAGTCAGATTGTCTCTGTTTACACATGCCATGATTGTATATTTAGAAAACCTCATAATCTCAGTCCCAAATCTCCTTAAGCTGATAGACAACTTCAGCAAAGTCACAGGAAACAAAATCAGTGTTCCAAAATCACAAGCATTTCTATAGACCCATAACAGACAGAGAGCCAAATCATGAGTGAACTGCCACTCAAAGTTACTACAAAGAGAATAAAATACCTAGGCATACAACTTACAAGGGATGTGAAGGGCCTCTTCAAGGAAAACTACAGACCATTGCTCAAGAAATTAAGAGAGGACACAAACTAATGGAAAAACATTCCATGTTCATGAATACAAAGAATCAATATTGTGAAAATGGCCATACTGCTCAAAGTAATTTATAGATTCAATGCTATCTCCATCAATCTATCACCGATTTTCTTCACAAAATTAGAAAAAACTACTTTAAATTTCATATAAAACCAAAAAAAGTGCTCCTATAGCCAAGGCAATCCTAAGCAAAAAGAACACAGCTAGAGGCAACATGCTACCTGACTTTAAACTGTAATACAAGGCTACAGTAACCAAAACAGCATGGTACCAGTACCAAAACATATATATAAACAAACGGAACAGAACACAGTGTTCATAAATAACACCATACATCTACAACTGTCTGATCTTTGACAAACCTGACAAAAATGAGCAATGGAGGAAAGACTCCCTATTTAATAAATGGTATTGGTAAACTGGCTAGCCATATGCAGAAAACTGAAACTGGACCCCTTACTTACACCTTACACAAAAGTCAACTCAAGCTGAATTGAAGATGTAAACATGAGACCTAAAACCATAAAAAGAAGTTTCTCTAGAAGAAAATCTAGGCAATACCATTCAGGACATAGGCATGGGCAAAGACGTCATGACTTGGAACACCAAAAACAGTGGCAACAAAAGCCAAAATTGAAAAATAGGATCTAATTAAACTAAAGAGCTTCTGTACAGCAAAAGAAACTAAAAAGAAGAGCCTTCCCACCCCTTAAAAAAAAAGAAAGAAAGAAAAAAGAAAGCTCAAAATTAAACCCACACAAAAATAATTAACCAATTTTCTGCAAGGATGCCAAAAATACACAATGGGGAAAAGATAATCTCACCAAGTAGTATTGTGAAAACCAAATCTCCACATGTAAAAAAGTGAAATTGGATTCCTATTTTATATCACGTACAATAATTTAAGCTATTTAAAGACTTAAATGTAAGACCTAACCCCTAAAATTTCTAAAAGCAACCATAGAACTAATCATTGTGGACAATACTATGAAATGAGAAAAAAATAAATACTGATGATGATCATCATCATACCTACAGAAAATTTACTGTTTGCCAAACAGTGGACTAAGAAATTTGTTTCCATTATCTCATAGTAATTCTATAAGCTATTCATCATAGTCCCCATTAAATAGATTCAAAAAGTGAGACTTGGGAATATTAAGTAATTATTTTAATATTACAGAGCTGGTAAATAGCAGAACAGAACTAAGGTCTGCAGAGTCTGCTATCGCAAACAATTTGTTTACATACGTTACCTGTTTACCCCTAACCAAACCACCACTCCATCTGTACTTTCACTTCCCCATGCCTTATATCAGTAGACTGTTAACCATCCTGTCTGGAGGATATATCACACAATAAAATTAGCATAAGCTTTGGACACACAGGTCTATATCTGAAGCTTACCATTGGTATTTGGTAGCTGGATTAAGTAGGCAAGTTACTTAACTTCTCTGAGCCTCAATTTTCTCATATGGTAAAATGATGATGATAAAACCCACATCACAGGAAGTACCTGTAAACTTTCTGGTATATAATGAGCACTCAGTTAAAATACTGTAACTTTTGATTTACAATTAAAACATTAAAAATTTAAAAAGATAGCTATTGTTATTAATAAAGATATTGTCAATCATTTTTTCTTCTGGTATTAAGTAGTTGCATTGATTGCCAAAGCCTGAACTAGTGAAGAAATTGCTCACACAGAAGTTATTTCCAGAATGAAGATGAGCAGACTATGGAAGTTAGGATACTTGCAAGAAGTAGAAGTCATAGAGTTCTGAATCTAGAGAATTGAGCTATTAAGAAAAAAATCCAGAAGCTTAAACAGAAAAAGAAATGGAGAAAATAATTACAGAGTTATAAAGAATGAAATTGTTATAATCAAATACAAGACCTGAGCCCAGAAAGCTGAAGTTCTTTGAACATTGGTGTTTGGAAGTACATTTAAGCAACAACTAAGCTCATTCCTTTTGAAAATCTCTGTAGGAAATAACCATAAATATAAAATAATTTTTAAATCCTAAGGTGTTTATCAAATAGTTATAAATAATATTAGAAAGATGAGCAAATTAAATGATTACTAATAACTGATTATTGAAATAAATTGTTATATGCACTTTATAGTAAAGTATGCAGTTATTAAATATTTTAAATGCATATAAGAATGGCTATATTGTTAAATTTTAATATTAAAATACATTATTATTTATAAAAGTATAAACACATACATTAGAAACATATATCTCCTCAAATATATATGGAAGAAAATAAGCTGTTATTTTCTTCCATATATATTTTAAATCTGTTTATAACTGTTAAATCACTGACTTATCAGTGATTTCTTTTCATAGCAGGATCATAAACAATTTTTTCACTCTTTTCTACTGTGCAGGGGTGTGTGTGTGTGTGTGTGTGTGTGTGTGTGTGTGTGTGTATGTGCATGATGTCCAAAATTCCATAAGAAAAAGGCACTTTGTATAGAAAAATAATCTTTATTTAGAAAGGTTCTGCCCTAGGCTGATGTGCACAAACCTCCTATGCTCCTTTTTCTTTCTCTCACAAGATCAGCTAATGTTTACCACTGTGGCACAAAAGGTTGCAAATATTTACTTCTTAAACAGTAGGAAGGCCTTTCTAGACACTCACTGGTTGTAAGCTCTCTTACAGTTAGCTGATTAAGATTTGTGCACCCATAAAAAGTGTAGAAATTAAAGGAGAGGCCTGAAAATGAATTCATAATTAGAAAGGAGACCAGGGTTGTGTTTGGGACATGATTAACTGCTAATCAGTAAAGAACAAACTGATTATTAGCTGTTCAATTCTTGTTGTTCTTAGGGGACTCCACTCAGTGGCCTAATTAAATTGAGCTTGAAGTCTTCACATCTCCATTCAGTGGCAATTTCATTATAATATTCAGTTCTTTGCATGAGATTTGCCTTCCCCCTCTTTAATCATATGTTTTGCATTTGTGTAACACCTTCCTTGATTAGTTTCTCTACAGGATTAGCTCTTGATAACTGCATGGTTTATAAAAGCAAATGTCACATATAAGACAATCTGAATATTAAAGTTTATTGTCAGTCTTGGAATTTTTAAAAAGGAAAATCAAACAAAAGATATGCACTCATTTTAATTAAGATTACTTTCTTTGCTTTCTGAATTGTTTATTTGTTTGGCTCTCAATATTTTATAGAGGTAAGATTTCAGAAAAAAAAATCAATGAATCCAGGTAAGTAGAAAAATAGTTTACATTTTCAACTGAAACTCAAGAAAACTTTTGTTAATTACATTATTTCCAGCACATAATTTGCCCTCTAGATAGTAGTAAACCTTTAAAGCTCTGGGCTACTGCTTATATCATTAGAAATGTCAGTGCTGTAACATATGGAGCAGAGGAGCTCTAGATGTATATTTTTCACATAAATATTTGGTAACAAAGCATTTGGGTTGGCTATATAATTCCTGATAACCTAACTCAAGTAGTAATTTTAAATTCATACTCTCCATCATAAGCTTAGGTAGGCAAAGTGGGCTGACTCTAAACATATAGAAGAGTTGAATAATTATGATTTATAATAAGAGAGATAAGTGAACCTGTTATAGATTTTAGATACCACTAAATTTGGTTAGCAATAACCACTGTGTTTGATTAATAATAAACAAAATGATGTGGTAACATTTTCCAGTGCCAGATCCTTATTTAAAGTCACAATCTTAAATTTATCCCATTTTTAAACTTCTGAGAAGTAGTGTATCTTAATAATGCTTTCTATAAGCTGGTTAAGTAGGCCATTAAGAAAAAAACTTGGAACCACTTTCAAAATGGCTGGATTTTCAACATTTCTTATATATGTAGAGTCTATCCATCAACAACAATAACATATATATATTCAATACTTACCACATACAATGTATATTTCAAAACCATTTTGCTTGACTAGATTACAGTTTTGTTCATGGACATTTTGGTGATAAATTAATTTTCACCTACTTGAAATGAACTATTGCAAATAATTGAAAACATACAGCTAAATTTTATGCAAAAGACTATATATTCAATATAACATATTTAGACAAAAGTGATAATGATGTAAGTGAATACTGATGATTTAGAAGTGACTTTAATCTGCAGAAAATATGGCATTGTAGAAAAATATGAAAACAATTCCAGTTATTGTTGCAACAGTGTTTGATTTTTGGATTATAAATCCATCATTGAAGTTTATAATAATTACTCAATTCATAGGGCAAAGTTATCTAATAAATTCTAAATTAAAATAAATAGTAAGATATACACTACAGCAAGACTATAATTTGCATCAAGACAGGAACTTTAGCAGTATTTCATGGAAATATATGTCTGTATTTCTAGCACCTGGTAGTATGATTACACGGAAAAATCATGGGGAACAGATGCAAAAATTCTGAAAGATATTTAAATTTATCCTAAAATTTATTCTCGCTACTTAATCAATCGTTGACTTTTAACCGGAGGCATAACCCTACTGTCTCTTGCCAATGTCCAGTCTCAAGAAGTGTTTATATTTCCTGGACCGCTTCTCCAAAACACCCTTTTATCAGCCTTCATTGTTGAATACAGCACCAGTTCTTCCAGCAAAGAATATGAATTTGAAAAGTAGAAGCTAAGATTCAAGAATAAGTTGTCTAAAACCATACAGTGATTTACATTATAAAGAGATTTCTTTTTTTTTCTTGTATATGCTTTGCGAGAGATTTCTCGTAAAGAAAAAGTAACTTCTAGTTCTAGCAAAAACAATTAAACCAACATTAAGTATCTTCTGGGATGCTTAATCAAAAAAAGGAACTAAAATGCTATATCTAAGAGGTTAAATAATTAGCTTTTACTAAGTACGTAGCTATCATCATCATCTTTATGATCTTACTTATCTTTGTCATCAGCATTGCTGTTGGTTTTTCCTAGATCTGGAATGCCTAGTTCCCATTGTTGCATGAAATTTTCTATGTTTCAAAAAGAAGCACACACCTACCATCCCTAGACATACACCCAAATATTTCTGGGATTTGTTTGTTTGCTATTAGAGACAGAATCTCACTCTGTTGCCTAGGTTGGAGCTCAGTGGTGCAATCGCAGCTCACTGCAGCCTCAAACTCCTGGCCTCAAGTAATTCCCCCACGTTGGCCTCCCAGTGCTGGGATAACATTATTGAGCCATGGCACCTGGCTGCCAGGATGTTTTTTTAAAGAATTTTTTTTCTTCCCACCAGTATAACAGAAATACAATTCTGATAGCTTTTTTTTTCTCTCTCTGTCTCTCTCTCTCTCTCTGTCTCTCTCTCTCTCTCTCTCTCTCTCTCTCTCTCTCTTTTAACAGGGACTTGTTTGATCAAACAGGCTGGAGTGCAGTGGCATGATCATAGCTCTTTGCAGCCTCAAAATCCTGGGCACCAGTGATCCTCCATCCTGCCTCAGCCTCTCCAATAACTAGGACAACAGGTGCATACCACGTTGCCCCGGTAAGTTTTTTGTTGTTGTTGTTTAGTAGAGACAAAGTCTCACTATGTGGCCTGGACTGATCTCAACGTCCTACCCTAAGCAATCCTTTCACCTCAGTCTCTCGGCCCCATTCTAATAACTTTAATAGTAGTTACACACTTTCTTGAACAATATTTTAATTATGTCTCCAGTGTATATGGCACCACAGAATGTTTTATCTATGTGAACAAATAGTGAATTTTTATGGGTGCGGGTACCTACTATGTGTTTAATTCTTTTAAATTTCTTCCAATCACCTAACTGTGTGCTATGGGAAATATCTGAAACTTGTCAAATATTGCATTGTTAAATATTGAGCCTCGTTAAATACAATGATAGCTAATAATTTCTGTGGTTATGTGTGTTCTGATGAATGTGTGCATAGTGAATAGTCAGTACAACCACTAGATGTGTCTAGAGTTAAGATAACTTTCTTTCAAGGTATTCTTTAAAATCTTTCTTTTAAAACTCTATTTTAAATTCAGGGGTACCTGTTCAGGATATACAGGGTAGTTACCTAGGTAAAGGCATGTCATTGGGGTTTGTTGAACAGATTATTTAATAACACAAGTATTAAATCTAGTACCCATTAGTTATTTTTACTGATCTTCTCCCTCCTTCCAACCTTCACCCTCCGCCCTCTGATAGGCTCCAGCGTGTGCGTTGATCCCCTGTATGCGTCCAAGTGTTCCCATCACTTAGCTGCCACTTACAAGTGAGAACATGCCATATTTGGTTTTGTTCCTGCGTTAGTTTGCTAAGGAAAATGGCTTTCAGCTCAATTCATGTCCCTGCAAAGGACATAATCTCATTCTTTTTTATGACTGCATATTATTCCATGGTGTATATGTGCCACATTTTCTTTATCCAGTCTATGACTGATGGTCATTAAGGTTGATTCCATGCCTTTACTATTGTGAATAGTGCTGCAGTGAACACATGCATATATGTATCTTTAAAATAGAATGATTTACATTCCTTTGAGTATATATCCAGTAATGGGATTGCTGGGGCAAATGGTATTTCCATATGTAGGTCTTTGAGGAATCTCCAAACTGTCATCCACATAGTTGAACTAATTTACCCTCCCACCAATAGTAGACAAGTATTCCTTTTGTTCCACATCTTTGCCAGCATCTGTTATTTTTTGACGTTTTAGTAATAGCCATTCTGACTGGTGTAA
Source organism: Leontopithecus rosalia (assembly GCA_028533165.1). Taxonomy (NCBI): domain Eukaryota; kingdom Metazoa; phylum Chordata; class Mammalia; order Primates; family Cebidae; genus Leontopithecus; species Leontopithecus rosalia. The sequence continues at coordinate 73,051,684 of CM052658.1, forward strand.
AATGTTATCTCCCTGTGATTTTGATTTTCATTTCTCCAAAGATCAGTGATGTTGAGCTTTTTTAATATGACTTTTGACCACATGTAAGTCTTCCTTTGAGAAATGTCTGCTCATGTCATTTTCCCACTTTTTAAAGGGGTTGTTTTTTTCTTGTAAATTAAGTTCCTTATACGTGCTGAATATTAGACTTTTTGTCAGATGCATAGTTTGCAAAAATTTTCTCCCATTCTGTAACTTATTTGTTTACCCTGGTAACAGTGTCTTTTGCTGTTCAGAAGCTCTTTGATTTAATTAGATCTCATTTGTCAATTTTGACTTTTGTAGCAGTTTCTTTTTGCATCTTCATCATGAAATCCTTGCCCATGCCTATGTCCTGAATGATATTGCCTAATTTGTCTTTTAGGGTTCTTATAGTTTTGGGTTTTGCATTTAAACCTTTAATCTATTTTGAGTTAATTTTTGTATATGGTGTAAGGAAGGGGTCCAGTTTCAGTTTTTTGCATATGGCTAGCCAGTTATCCCAGCACCATGTATTGAATAGAAAATCTTTTCCTTATTATTATTATTTTTGGTCAAGTTTGTCCAAGATCAGATAGTTGTAGGTGAAGTCTTATTTCTGGGTTCTCTATTCTGTTCCATTGTTCTATGTGTCTGTTCTTGCAGCAGTACCATGCTGTTTTGCTTACTGTAACCCTGTAGTATAGTTTGAAGTTAGCTACTGTGATGCCTCCTGCTTTGTTCTTTTTGCCTAGAATTGCCTTGTCTATTTGGGCTCTTTTATAATTCCATGTGAATTTTAAATAGTTATTCAAGTTCTGTAAAGAATATCAATAGTAGTTTAATAGGAATAGCATCAAATCTATAAATTACTTTGGGTAGTATGGCCATTTTAATGATACTGATTTTTTCTGTCCATGAGTATGAAATGTTTTGCCATTTGTTTGTGTAATATGTGATTTTGTAGAGCAGTGCTTTGTAGTTCTCCTTTTATTGATCTTTCCCCTCCCTTGATAGCTGTATTCCTAGGTATTTTATTCTTTCTGTGACAATTATGAATGGGAGTTCATTCATGATTTGGCTCTCACCTTAATTGTTGCTGGTGTATAGAAATGCTAGAAATTTTTGCACATTAATTTTGTATCCCAAGACTTTGCTGAAGTTGCTTATAAGCTTAAGAAGCTATGGGAGTTTGATCATGATTTGGCTCTCTGTTAGTCTGTTATTGGTGCATAGAAATGCTTGTGATTTCTGCACATTGATTTTGGATCCTGAGACTGCTGAAATTGCTTATCAGTCTATAAAGCGATTTTGGGCTAAGATGATATGGTCTTCTAAATATACAATCATGTTGTCTGCAAACAGAGACAATTTGACTTCCTCTTTTCCTCATTGAATACCCTTTTTTTAAATTGCCTAATTGCTCTGGCTAGAACTTCCAATACTATATTGAATAGGAGTGGTGAGAGAGGGCATCATTGTCTGCACTGGATTTCAAAGGAAATGCTTCTAGTTTTTGCCCATTTGGTGTGATATTGGCTGTAGGTTTGTAGCAAATAGCTTTTATTATTTTGAGATATGTTCCTTTGATACCTAGTTTATTGAGAGTTTTTAGCATAAAGAGCTATTGAATTTTGCTGAAGGCCTTCTCTGCACAATTGAGATAATCATGTAGTTTTTGTCTTTGGTTCTGTTTATGTGGTGGATAACATTTATAGACTTGCATATGTTGAACCAGCCTTGCATCACTGGAATGAAGCCTATTTGATCATGATGTATAAGTGCTTTGATGTGCTATTGCAATCGGTTTGCCAGTATTTTATTGAAGATTTTTACATCTATGTTCATCACAGATATTGGCCTACAGTATTCTTTTTGTTCAGTCTTGGCTGGGTTTTGGTGTCAGGATGATGTTGGTCTCATAAAATGATTTGGGAAGGATTCCCTCTTTTTGTATGGTTTAGAATAGTTTCAGAAGGTACCAGCTCCTCTTTGTACTTCTGGTAGAATTCAGCTGTGAACCCATCTGGACCTGGAATTTTTTTGGTTGGTAGCAAACTCCCATTCACAGTTGCTACAAAGAGAATAAAATACCTAGGAATACAACTAAGAAAGGATGCAAAGGACCTCTTCAAGGAGAACTACAAACCACTGCTCAAGAAAATAAGAGAGGACACCAACAGATGGAGAAACAGTCCATGTTCATGGGTAGGAAGAATCAATATCATGAAAATGCCCATACTGCCCAAAGTAATTTACAGATTCAACACTATCCCCATCAAACTACCAATGACCTTCTTCACAGAACTGGAAAAAACCACTTTAAACTTCATATGGAACCAAAAGAGAGCACACATAGCCAAGACAATCTTAAGGAAAAAGAACAAAGCCGGAGGCATCATGCAACCTGATTTTAAACTATACTACAAGGCTACAGTAATCAAAACAGCATAGTACTGGTACCAAAACAGAGATATAGACCAATGGAACAGAACAGAGGCCTTGGAGTCAATGCCACACATCTACAACCATCTGATCTTTGACAAACCTGACAAAAACAAGCAATGGGAAATGGATTCCCTGTTTAATAAATGGTATTGGGAGAATAGGCTAGCAGTGTGCAGAAGGCAGGAACTGGACCCCTTCCTGACACCTTACACTGAAATTAACTCCAGAGAGATTAAAGACTTAAACATAAGACCTAACACTATAAAAACCCTAGAAGAAAACCTAGGCAAAACCATTTCAGGATGTAGGCATAAGCAAGGACTTCATGACTAAAACACCGAAAGCACTGGCCACAAAAGCCAAAATAGACAATTGGGATCTAATTAAACTCCTGATCTTATGTACAGCAAATGAAACAATCATTAGAGGGAACTGGCAACCAATAGAATAGGAAAAATTTTTTGCAATCTTCCCATCTGAAAAAGGGCTAATATCCAGAATCTACGAAGAACTAAAGCAGATTTACAACAAACAAACAAACAAACCCATTCCAAGGTGGGCAAAGGATATGAACAGACACTTTTCAAAGAAGACATATATGAGGCCAAAACACATGAAAAAATATTCATCATCACTGATTATTAGAGAAATGCAAATCAAAACCACATTGTGATATCACCTCATGCCAGTTAGAATGGCAATCATTAAAAGATCTGGAGACAACAGATGCTGGAGAGGATGTGGAGAAATAGGAATACATTTACACTGTTGGTGGGAGTGTAAATTAGTTCAACCATTGTAGAAGACAGTGTGGCACTTCCTCAAGGACCTAGAAATAGACCCAGCAATCTCATTACCGGGTATATACCCAAAGGAATATAAATCATCCTATTAAAAAGACACATGTGCAGGTATGTTCATAATGGTACTGTTTACAATAGTAAAGACCTGGAACCAACCCAAATGCCCATCGATGATAGACTGGACAAAGAAATTGTGGCACATATACACCATGGAATACTATGCGGTCATAAAAAATGATGAGTTTGTGTCCTTTGTAAGGACATGGGTGAATCTGGAAACCATCATTCTCAGCAAACTGACACAAGAATAGAAAATCAAACACCACATGTTCTCACTCATAGGTGGGTTTTGAACAATGAGAACACATGGACACAGGGAAGGGTGCATCACACACTGGGGTCTGTTGTTGGGGAAGCCAAGTAAAGGACAGTGGTGAGGGTGGGAAGGTCAGGGAGGGATCACCTAGGGAGAAATGCCAGATGTAGGTGACGGGGGATGGAGGCAGCCAACCGCATTGCCATGTGTGTACCTATGCAACGATCCTGTATGATCTGCACATGTACCCCACAACCTAAAGTGCAATTTAAAAAAATGGGGGTAGACAACATGTGACTTATAAGCCCTTTGAATGCATAACATAATGTTAAGTATTGTGTTCCTATAATTTTATTTTATAAAAATGACTTAATATACTTTATATTTCATAAATAAACGTACCTGTCTACTGCAAAAAAAAAAAAGAGAGGCTATTGGGCTGAAATGATGAGGTTTTCTAGATATAGGATTATTCATCTGCAAACAGGGTTAGTTTGACTTCCTCTTTTCTTATTTGAATGCCTTTTTTCTCTTGCCTGATTGTTCTGACTAAAACTTCCAATACTGTGCAAATAGAAGGGATGAGAGAAGGCATCCTTGGGGATGACATGTTTTGAGAGCATTTATCAAATACATCCAGAGATTAAAACACAGCTTAGTAAGAACCTGAAATGCCCTCTTTAGTTTAATTTTAATCTTGGCATTTAAACTTAACTCAAAATACATGTTGCTTATTTAGGGTTACTACATCTTTGATTACAAAATCTACTTTGAAATATTATACTACTTAGCATATAATGCAACATTCTACTTATACTTAGATTTCCCCATTCTTTGTGACAGTGTTTCCTGTATTTTTCTAACTTCTATAATTACTAAAATGCATTATTATATATGATTTAAATCATAATTTCCTTTACTGTGCTTTATTTTATCCAGTTTCTATTGACATGTCTGCAAGTTTGCTTATCCTGTTTCATTGTTTCCAATTTTGTTAAGCATATGAAATAATGTTTTGAATATAGATATTTTAATTTTCAGTTTTACAATTTTTACTTGATTTTTTATATATAGCCTCCATTTCCACATCTTATATGTCTCACCTCTTTACTCCTTATATCTATCTTTTCCCATAAAATATTTAACTTACTTATGTTTCTTTTCAAGTTCTTAGATGCTAATCCCCAAAAATGATTCATTTGAAGTTGTCTTCTTTCTGGACTGTTGTTTTTCATCTTGTTTGAGTAACATTCACTTGTCAAACATATTTTCCTATCATATCATACATGTTTTCTTATCGTGCTGGGACATTATGCATAAAAAGAACAATGAAGATCTAAGTGAATTTTCATTTTGTTTTGTTTATTTTCCAGGGAGTTGTAAAGTTGAGTTACTTATAGTTCAGATTTGCCCTTATGTGAAATTGAGTTAAAACTGGGCCAAAATTTAAATTAGATTTAATTTGCATGTGATTTGTCCAACCTGCAATGTCCAAACTTCTGCTACTTTGTTTGAGCTGGAAATAGGTTGGACACAGTGTTTCAGATTATTCTGGTTTACTTTTGAATTCCATTCTAGCAGGGCTCCAGACCCCAAGTACTGCAACAATATGCAGGGTTACCCAATTCTCTCAGTATTCTAGTCCTTTCCTCATGCTATTTCCCCTCAACAAAATTACCAGAAGGGTAGAATAAGAAGGCTGAGAAACATATTGTATTTGGAGCTCTTTCTTTTTCTAGTATATTTTATCAGCTCATATTCTTGAATAAAGGTCAGCTGACTCTTTTTTTCGGTCTCTCAAAATTCTCTCTCTCTTCCAATGGCAGGACTGCCCCTTCCTCCATCTGTACTCAGACCATGTGATGATCCATGTTTGGAAGTTGCCATAGCTCTCAACTCACTTTTTTTTCTTTTTTTTTTGAGACGGAGTTTCACTCTTGTTACCCAGGCTGGAGTGCAATGGTGCGATCTCGGCTCACCACAACCTCTGCCTCCTGGGTTTAGGCAATTCTCCCGCCTCAACCTCCTGAGTAGCTGGGATTACAGGCACGCATCACCATGCCCAGCTAATTTTTTATATTTTTAGTAGAGACGGGGTTTCATAATGTTGACCAGGATGGTCTCAACCTCTTGATCTTGTGATCCACCCACCTTGGCCTCCCGAAGTGCTGGGATTACAGGTCAGCTCACTTTTAAAGTGTTAATTTCTCAATGGATTCACCTTGTATCCTCTGCTCTTTGATAGTCTCACAAAATATACGGTTTTAATTTTATCTAGTATTTTTAGGGGTGAAGGTATTTTGTACCTTTCCATAACATCCCATGCCAAACAGAATATTGCCTAGCTTGGCTTTCTAAGAATGTTGTTGTCTACATGTCTTCTGTATTGATTTTTTTAAAAAGGAAACAAACTGCATTCTAAAGATACTGCCTTCAGGAGTTTTAATGATTTGTTATGTATGAGTCAAAGAGAAATTAAAGCTGTTTTTCAGTAAGTTGTGACAGTGAGAGGGGAAAACACCCAGTTTTGCTTTGCAGTTTTTCCAGATCCCAAGTTTTTCTGGGTTTAAGTAAGTATAGTCATTGTTCCTAGACAAGAAAACAAAAATGAGAATATGCACAGCTATTGGTCATGCAAGACAAATAGTATTCCATCATCATGAAGGTCCCTAGGAAACCATTTAAATGGATTTATTGATTTTCCCTTGTTGGTGCATTTAGTTCAAACAGCTCCCATGAAACATCTCTGTACTCTAGTGAAAAAACTACCAACCTATGAGTTGCTTTTACTTTTCTTTCTGATTATTCAGGTCAAAACTCACACTGAGGTTGGAATATAAGGTTTAAAAGTACAAGAAGCTTCAAGCAATTTTTAAATTGATTTTATTTTTAGAGAAGTTTAAGCTTCACAGCAAAATTGAGTGGAAAGCACAGAGTTTCCATGTATCCTGTCTCCGCACATGCGTAACCCATTACAACATCTTCTAGCAGAGTGGTACACTTGTTGCAAATGATGTGAACCTACATTGATATATCCTTATCATACAATGTTAGTAGTTTATATTAGGGCTCACTTTTGGTGGTGTACATTCTATGGACTTAGGCAAATGTGTAATGACAAGTACCCACCATTATAGTGCATACAGAATAGCCTCACTGCCCTAAAAGTTTCTGTGTTCCACCTATTCATCTATCACTTCCTTTAAGTCCCTGGCAATCATTCATCTCAAGAGTTTTGTCTTTTCTAGAATGTCATACAGTTGGAGTTACGCAGTCTATAAATTGCTTTTAGATGAACACTTTCACATAATAATATGCATTTAAGTTTTCTCCATGTCTTCTCATGGCTTGGCATCTCATTTCTTTTAATGCTGAATAAAATTCTGTTGCCTTGATGTACCAGAGTTTTTTTATCCATTCATCTTATGAAGCACATCTTGGTTGTGTCTAAGTTTTGACAATTATGAATAAAAATGCTATGAACATCTCTGTGCAGGATTTTGTATGTATATAAGTATTTTATTCATTTAGGAACCAAAGAACATGATTTCTCGATTGTATGGCAAGAGTATGTATAGTTTTATAAGAAACTGCTAAACTGTTTTCCTAAGTGGTTGTACCATTTTACATTTCCACCAGCAATAAATGAGAATTGCTATTGCTCTGTCTACATCCTTATAAACATTTGGTATTGTAGTGCTCTGGGTTTTGGCCATGTTAATAGGTATGTAGTGGTATCTCATTGTTGTTTTAATTTACAATTCCCTAATAACATATGCTAGTAAGCATCATTTTATATATTTGTAATCTGTAGATCTTTTTGGTGACATGTCTGTTTAGATCTTTCACCTATTTTAAATTGGATTGTTTCTTTTCTTATTGTTAAGCTTTAAGAGTTCGTTGTATATTTTTGTTACTAGTCCTTTAGTAGATATGACTTGTAAATGTTTTTGTCTCTGTGTAGGGCTTCTGTGACTTGTCTTGTAATTATTTTAAAATTTGAAGCAAATTTTAATTTACAATTTTATTATGGGAAATTTCAAATATATGACAGTCAAAAACAAGAGATGTCCCTGTATATCTAATATCGACTTATGCTTCATCTATGTGCCTTCATATTCTGCCCTCTTTCTCACTCTATGGGATTACTCTGAAAATGCCAGGCTTAATTTAATGTCAGCTGTAAAAGTTTCAGAATTTATCTCTAAATAAGAATTAGTTTTGAAATAGTCATTATTATATAATTAAAGCTTATAAAGACTTGACTAAATTCTTTTTATCAACAAGTATTCAGTCCACAGTTCTCTCATAAGTATCTTTTTGTTTGCTTAACTTTTTAAAAAATATTTGGTTATTTCAAGTTGGTATTCAAAGTACAAACATACTATTTAACAAACACGTCTTCTAAGATTACCTTAATGTATTCGTTCCTGCAGTTTTTCCTTCCCTCTTGAAATGTATTTGTAGAAAACAACTGAGTCATTAGTATTTTTTGCGTTTAGATATAGAAGCTCTATCTGATTCAGGTTTGATTTCTTTCTTAAACGAAAGTATCTCAGATATAGTTAGGTGCTGCTTAAATAAGAATCCCATAATTTCTAGTTATCTCTCCTTTTAGTAATGTAATTTTCAATTTTCATCATGAGTTAACACAGTGGTGACACTGTGTATTTTATTTCTAATTATAACATAAACTATATGTACAGAGAGAAATTACTTCACCAATCATTTTGTTACTGTGGCATACATTCATAGAGGAAATAATGATAGGATGATTGATTCTTTCCTGTTTGATGTGTTTTCAGAATACTTCATTGGCTTTTTAACATCTTTAAAATGTGAGCATTAGCAGGTTTTTGTTTAGTTTTTGTCTATATGATCATTAAAATTGCAATATATTTAGCATGTTTCAACTCATTGCACTAATTCTTTCAATTAATATTTAATTTTTTTCTTTTTTGTTCATAAGGGATTTCTTCAAGTTGGCTCCTGAGTCCTTTTTTCTCAATCCTAGTATTTTTGGAAGCTTCTTTGGTTTCTGCTATGAAAAAATGACGAGGCTTACCTTATGTATTTCACGCCTGGGATCAGCCATCTATCCAAGGAACTCTGGTTACTTTTAATGGAATATGGTATTGAGACTCCAATATTATTACACCGATGCTCATTGTTACTAGGTTGGTCATTGTGTTCAGGATTTTTCAATAGAAAGAAATAGGAAATTGGTATTATCATTATTTTTAAGACAAAATATGTAAATTCATATTTAGGAATTTTTAATTTTGTCTTTGATTTCATATTTATATTTTTTCTCTTAAGTTTAAATATTTCCCAATGACACTAAAATTATCACTTACATATTTTATTGTTTATTTATTTTTTGAGATAAAGTCTCACTCTGTCACTTAGGCTGGAGTGTAGTGTGGTGATCTTCACTCACAACAACCTCTGCCTCCCGGATTCAAGCAATTATCCTGCCTCAGCCTTCCTGTTAGCTGGGATTACAGGTGTCTGCCACCATGCCCAGCTAATTTTTGTATTTTTAGTAGAGACAGAGTTTTACCATGTTGGCCAGCCTGGTCTCTAACTCCTGACCTCAAGTCATCTGCCCACCTTGGACTCCCAAAGTGCTGGGATTGTAGGCGTGACATTACTTACATATTTTAACACAGACAAATATTTTTCATATGTGGATAAATTAGAATGACCATACCAATATTATTACAACTTAAAACAACATGTATTTATTATCTCACAATTTCCATGGGTCAAGAGCTTAGGCATGGCGTAGGTGGGTACTCTATTCTCACAGCATAACAGGCTATTAAAAAATGTTAGCTTGCTTGCATTCTTATATGAAGAGCCACTCACTTCTAAGCTCATTCAGGTATCTAATAGAGTCTTTATCTTTCTCTGTATGGCAAAGGGCCTCAGCTTTCTTCTGGCTGCTGCCTGAAGGCTTCCTGACATTCCTTTTGAATTCATAAAGAGCAAAAGCAGAGTCTTTAGCTTCAGCTAGAGCCCAGTTGCTTTTTTTAAGAGCTTTCACTTAGGTCAGCTCTACTTAGGATAATCTTCCATTTGATTGATCTGAGACCTTAATTACATCTGTAAAATCCTTTCATTTTTGCCATATTCTATTCCTAGAAGCAAGTCATAGTTCCCACCCACATTAAGGGAAAATGGATTATTCAGGATAATAGCAGGTGGAAGAGGGGATCATTGGGGCTACTTGAGGACTTTACTTGCCTCAGGGATAATAATCTCTAAAAAAAATAGAATTCTTGTTATAATTAAATAATGTAGCTTATGTAAGTACTTGTCAGAGCCTGTGCCTTAAATACAGTTCAGGTATGAAAAATAATATTAGACCATGTTGTGGTGGGGGCTAGGCATGGGTGAAGACACAGGTCTGATGGTTAAAACAGAATTAAAGATAAATATAACACCCCCTAGAACTTTGAGTCAAATTTCAGAAAGAGAGATATAGAGAAGATTTAGTGTAAGAGAGATCAGAATGTAGGAGATAATAGATGTCAGCACATAAGACTTTTTCACCTTTCAAAAATATTAACTCAAAATGAATAACAGACCTAAATATAAAATGCAGTATAAAATTCCTAGATGATCAGAGGAGAAAATTGTTGGTGTTGTGATGATTTTTTAGAAATAACACCCAAGGGAAGATCCATGATAAAAAGAATTAGACTTCATTAAAATTTTAAAAAACTTCTCTGTAAAAGAAACTGTCAAAAGAACAAAAAGATAAGGCATAGACTAGAAGAAAATATTTACAAAAGATATGCCTGGTAAAGGACTATTACAAAATATACAAAGAATACCTAAATCCCAAGAATAATAAAAACATCCCTATTATAAAATGGGCCAAAAGTCTTAGCAGACACGTCACCAGAAAAGATATACAGATGAAATGTAAGCATAGGAAAAATTGCTCTGCACCAAATGTCATTAGGCAAATGTGAATTAAAACAAACAATGAGATATTATTACCTGCCTATTGGAATGGCCAAAACCTAGAATCCTGACAACACCCTACGCTCACAACGATGTAGGGCAACAGGAATTCTTGTTCATTGCTGCTGGGAATGCAAAATGGCACAGCCACTTTGGAAAACAGTTTGGCAGTTTGTCACAAAACTAAGCATACTGATAGATACAATTCAGAAATCATGCTTATTAGTATTTACCCAAAGGAGTTAAAAACTTAAAAATACTTACTGGTGCAGCAGTGTCCACGGCTGGAGTCCTCTGTGGAGTCAGGAGGAAGCTGCAAATGATGTCCTTGTGTTTCAGAAAAGCGCAGAGCAAGGTTTTGTGGAGAAGATTGAGAAGTCCTGGATAACAGTACAATCAAGTGCTTTTTAAAAATGCTTGAAACTGTTCCTTCGTGAGCCCTGTGGCGGACTTGCTCTAATCTGATCTGATCAAGCAGTTTTATGGGTGGCTCACATATAGACATACTAGGTAGGGTCACAAAGCAGGGGCAGATGATCTTGCAGATGATCCTGCTACTAGGGACAGAGCTAGTCTGGAGGCTGCTGCAGCTCTATAGACACTTTCTGTGTTGTTTCTGGGAGCTGTGACCAAGGGCATCCAGGAGCATTACAAGATGCTGTCCGGCAGAGTTTTCCAGCTTCATTCAGATGAAGAATCCAGTAGATTATTTAAAAAGCCATTGAAGATGCAGACTGGGGCATGAACAAATATTAAAACAAACAAACAGAGAACCGCGAGATTGAGCTGTGCTAAAGACATTGTAAGTTGAGAAAGTTCTCTTCTCCTGGAGCTTAGCATCAGCAGTGGCAGTTTTGAAAGATCCACTGGGATTGTTGGCTGAAAGAATAAGAAATCATGGGACAAGACTCTGACCTTGCTCAGAAGGCCCTTTGCACTAAGGTCATGTTTGCAGCATAATTTATGTTTGCACTTCAAGTCAGTTATGATGTGAAATTTGGGGAAAATGTGGTATTTTTTGTTTTCTTTGTGTGTTTTTAAAGTTTTTTGTGTTTTTTTATTTTTAACTTTTTCACTTTTCTCTGAAAATGATTCATTGATTCTGAAGGTCTCTTTTCTATACTTTGAGTCCTGGAGCAGATGTCTCCTCAGGTGGCAGCATGTACAAGGAAAAAAGCATAGATAGGATTTAGAACCAGAAAGATCTGGAGTTGAATTCCAGCTCAGTGGTTTTTCAAGGGTACTGTCTTCCAGTTCACTTTCTTCCTTTGTGAGGATAAAATAGGATAAAGTTACAGTGCCTCACACAGTATACAGCGCATGGTAGTACCTTGTCAGTGTCTTCTCTGACGATGCCATCCTGCCCTGCCCCTTCCTCTGTTCCCACAGTGCTGCACATCTCTGCACATCTCTGCTCCAGCGTGCAGTGTGTTGGATCTTATTTGTTTGTAAGCTTATCCTGTTGCTGCTTGTAGCCCCTGAGCCCTCAGAGTTGTCACATACCAAGCAGTCTGCCAAGGAGCTGCTCTTCCTGACCACGGTCTCTCCATGCCCAGGGAGGTTGAAGCCCTGGGCCTTGCCTTCAAGGAATTAACAGTGTCCTTGAAGTGGTGAAGTGCATGCTGTGTGAACCAAGGAAGAACACCAAAGCAGCTGGAAACTGGCCTGTTCAGGCTTCTGCGCACATATGATCTGTCTCAACTGGCTCTTCCCTGCCTTGCCACCATGGAGGAAGAATGGAAGGGAAAGAGCGTAGGAGGGTGGGATCAGGAAGAACTGGACAGAGCAGCCAGAAGATACAGAGAGAAGCCTCACTAGGACTTGAGTAATCCCCAGAGGCACTAAGCCACAAGGAGGATCTAGCATGTATTCGTATCCTTGCAATTACGTGACTTAAATTGACTCAGAGACATCTATATGTGTGTACATACTCCACTGACTAACAATGAAGTAAATGTATGAATTTTGGGAAAAAAACTTATATATACACAAAGCCCGCACACAGATAATTATGGTATCTTTATTCATAACTGTCAAAACATACAAGCAACCAAGATAAGAGGTGTCCCATAGAGGAAAGGTTAAAATAACTTTGGTACATCCACACAGTGGAATTTTATTCAGCATTAAAAAGAGATGAGCTATCAAGCCATGGAAAAACATGGAAAAACAATAAATGAGTATTATCATGTGAAAGAATCCAATCTTTAAAAGATACATACTATGTAAGTCCAGATACATGAAATTCTGGAAAAGATAAAACTGAGACATTACAAAGATTGGTGTTGCTAGAACTTAGCGGGGAGGGAGGAATAAGCAGGTAAAGTACAGGAAATGTTTGGGGCAGTAAATCTATTCTGTATATTACAGTGGTGTATGTGTCATTATACATTTGTCTATACTTGTAGAACATCAAAAGTGAATTCTAACATGAACTATGGACTCTGGTGATAATTTTGTGTTAAAGTGGGTTCATCAAATGTAACAAGTGTGCCACTCTTCAGGGGATATTAATAATAAGGAAGGTTATGTGTGTCAGGACAGTGCTATATGGGAAATCTCTGTACTTCTGCTCAGTTTTGCTGTGAACCTAAAAGTACTCCAAAAATAGTCTATTTTTAAAAGTAAAGATATGTCATGCTAACATAAAGAAAGTTTGAATAACCATATTAATTTCAGACAGAGCAGATTTCAAACTAAGGAGGTTATTAGGGCTACAACTTTGATAATGATCAAAGGGATGATTTTCTCCAAGAATACCTGACAGCCCTTAATAGGTGTGAACATAAAAACAGGTTCAAAATTAATGAGAAAACATATAGAACTGCAAGGAGAAATAGATAAATCTGGAGTTTCACACCTCTTTATCAATAATTGATAGATTTAACAGGCAAAAAATCAGTAAGGATATAGTGAAATGAATGGCACCATTAATCAACTAGATCTATTTGACATTTATATAATACATCATTCCCAAACAGCAGAATACATATTTTGGCCAAACCTATATGCAACATTCTCCAAGACAGATCATATTCTGGGCCATATAACAAACCCTAACCCATTTAAAGGTTAAAAATTATACAAGGTATATTCCCAGACCACAGTGGAATCAAATTAAAAATAACTGAAAAATCTCAAATGTTTGGAGATTAAACAGCATACATTTAAATGTCATGTGGGTCAGAAAAGAAATCTCAAGACAAATTAAAAATATTTTGAAACAAGTTAAAAGAAAAACACTATTTAAAATTACTGGAATACAGAAAAACAGTGCTTATAGGGAAATTTATAGAATTAAATACATATATTAGAAAACCATGATCTAAAATCAATAACATAAGCTTCTACCTTACGAATCTAGGAAAAGAAGAGTCAATTGAATTTGAACTAAGCAGAAAAAAAGAAATAAAAATTGTGGCACATATCAATGAAATTGAAAACAGAAAATTAATAGAGAAAAATCAAGGAAATAAAGCAATAAAATTGCTAAACCTATAGCCAGGCTGTAGTAGTTTGCTGGGGTTGGCATAACAAAATGACAAAGGGTGGGTGGCTTAAACACTAGATATTTACTTTCTCATAGTTGTGGAGGCTAGAATTCCAGGATCAAAGTGTGGGCAACTTTAGTTTCTCCTGAAGCCTTTCTCCTTGGCTTGCACATAGCTACTTTCTTTCTGTGTGCTCACATGAATGTTCCTTTTTCTGTGTCCAACCCTGGTGTCTCTTTATGTGTCCAAATTATCTCGTCTTTTAGGGACACTAATTAGATTCAATTAGCGTCTATCCCGATGGCCTCATTTTAACATAATTACCTCTTCAGAGCTGTCTTTCCAATTGTAGCCACATGCTAAGGTGCTAGAAGTTGGAACATTAACATATGAATTTTGGGGGCACAATTCAGTCCATAACAAAGCCTAATAAAAAAAAATAGAGAAAACATACATTTGTAATATCAGAGATAAAACAGCAGCCATCACGGCAGTTCTAATGTGTATTAAGAGAATTTGAAAGAATAAAGGAACAACTCCATACCCACAAATTTGTTAATATAGATTAATTGTACAAACTTCTTGAAAACACAAACTACTAAAAGTAATACAAGGACAAATAAATAATTTGAAAAGGGCTATATGTGTTAAAAAGAAGAATGATGGTTGCCAAAGGCTGAGGAGGGCACTGGGGAGGTAGGGGAGAAGTGGGAATGGTTAAGAGGTGCAAAAATATCATTAGCGAGAATAAGATCTAGTATTTGATAGCACCACAGAGTGATTACAGTCATCAATCATTTATTGTACATTTAAAAATAACTAAAAGAGTGTAACTGGAATATTTGTAACATAAGGAAATAATAAATGTTTGAGGTGATAGATACTGCATTTACCCTAATGTGCCTATTACACATTATATTCTTGGATTAAAAAAAGGAATCAGTGATAATAACTTCAAAAATGAAAATCACCAGGCTCAGATGATCTTAATAGTGAGTTCTGATGAACATTAAAAAAATTTCATTCTGATTGTCTAATCCTTTTTTCAGAAAATTAGAAGCAAAAGGAGTACCTCTTAACTAATTCTGTGAAGCCAGAATTACCCCAATACTAAAATCAGACAAAAACATTACAAGAAAGAAAAATTATAGAGGAATCTGTTACATAAACACAAATGAAAAAAATTTCAACTAAATATTAGCAAATGAATCTTAAAATGTATAAAAGGAATTGTATAGCACTACCAAGTAGTATTTATTTCAGGTTTTTCAAGGATGGTTCAATATTTATATAATAAAAAAGAGGTAGACAAACAACAATTACACCGAAAGGACTAAAATAGGACAATTTTTCAATAGAAAATTGCTGAACAAGCAAGATAGTAAATTCTTATAGATTTGGCTAGTCTTTTCTTGTGGCCTTAGGGAAAAAACATGGAGCTTATGTTATTCCATTCAGGTTTCTATTAAAATACACCATAAACTTGGTGACTTATAAACAATAAATATTTACTTCTCGTAGTTCTGGATGTGGGGAAATCCAAAATCTGGGTGCCACAGATTTTGTGTCTTGTGAAGGTCTGCTTCCTAATCAAAGGCCATTTCTCACTATAACCTCCCATAGAGGAAGGATGAGGGAGCTTTCTGGGCTCATTTTTATCAGGACATGTATCCCATTCATGAAGTCTCACAACCTCATCATCTCCAAAAAGCCTTGCCTCCTAATACTGTCATCTTGAGTGGTAGGATTTCAACATATGAATTTTGGAGAGACGTTGCAGGGCAACTATCCTTAATTAAATGTAAGAATGGGTGATAGATTTTAAATGGGTAAATGGGTAGATTTAAAATGTAAATGGGTGATAGATTTTAGGGGCTTCTAGCATCAAGTTAAGGAAAACCGTTTGAATGCAGTTGTCAAAAGCACTAAGAACAGTAAGTTCACTCATAGTAATACTCATAGTGCAGTGTAAAATGGGAAACTATATTTTAGGAAAAATAAATAGGAGGAAATTCATATAGAAGGTATCACTGAACCAAGAAATTTGGTTGAATAGGATCTGTATTAATTCCAGTGATATTTGTATCTTCCTGGTACATATTTTGTGGAAGAAATAAGCTTATTTTAAGACTGGCCTCGGATAGAAAATTATGCGTATCTGGCTCAGTTGCTGTCCTACCCCAAAGACTGTTTAATACTTCCATATTTAGAGCAAGGTAGCTTTCCAGTAGTGCCTTTTTTTTAAACAGATGTCTATTATTAGTAGCAAAATTCTAAATTATTGAAGCACATTTTACATTAAGGAAACTGTTCTTTTTATTAGAAATAATTTCATATATGTGTCAAGAATCTTATTTAAGATTTTCTGGCCAAGATGGATAACTAGAATCAGCTAGTGTGTGTAGCTCTCATGGAAAGAAGAGAGCGGTGACTAAACACTAGCTCTTCAACTGGAACATCCAGGTGGACACATTGGGATTCATCAAGGAAGCAACTTGACCCACAGAGAATAGAGGCAAGTGAGACAGGACTACTACCCATCTGCGAGTGGCATGGAGCAAGGTTTCCCCTACCATGGAAAAACAGTGAGGAGGCGTTCCCCAAGGACCCACACTTCGGCAGCTCTGGGCTCAGGAGGGTCCCCATGACCCCTCACAACAATGGCCTCCAGCCCTACATGGAGAGTTATATGGGGAGAGACATTGCTTAAGCACAGGCAGAGTCCTTGGGGCTTTGGACCCCGAGAGCTCCAGCACCAGCAGCTGCAGCTGCGGCAACAGGGGAGACTAGGCTCCCTTCCATGCCCCCAGAAAATGGGCCGAATCCACGGAGCTGAGCAGTAAGGACTACAGGCCTTACCTACACTGCACCTCACAGGATAAGGGCCACTTACCTGAGACCCTAGCCAGGTAACCTTAGCTCTGCCTGAATTCTCAGGCCAGAACCACCTCTGCACTTCCTTGGGACAGAGCTCCCAGAGGGAAAGCAGGCAGGCCACAATTTTGGCTGCTCCACAACCCTCACTCCTGTTGCCCTCAGGCTCAGGAAGTTTTGTGATAATTAGGAACTAAAGCAGACTCCAAGCACAGTGCAGCTGCCTTACGGAAAAGAGGCCAGACTATTTTCCACATGAATCCTTCATGGCCAGTGCCTCTCAACCTGGTCTCCCAGCACAACCATCCTGTCTCCAGCCTAACTACTTCAGTCACTTGACGCTCTGCATTTCTCTGAAGAGGAAATCAGAGAGAAAACACGCCACTCCTCTGCCATTGCAGCTACAGTGATACTGTCCTTACTGTCCTTAGGCTGGGAGCCACAACATGAAGAGGAGCCCAGTCTTTCTTCCCTATGAGCCACCTTCAACTCTTCACCAGGCAAGGGCCCTGGCTTGGAAGTGCAGCAGAGCTTCCCCACCCCTGACTGAGCATACCTACTGGCAGTGGCTCCATAATTCCCTGGGGAGGGGCTCAAAAGGTAACCAGCCAACTCTGTGCCATTGCCATGGCTGCAGTTCTGCTGCTGCTGCCCTCAAACTTGGAAGAAACAAAGAGCCTGAGGGTTTTTCTCATGCTTCTAGCACTACACAGTCACCATATAAAGAGGAGCCCTGTCTCTCTTCCCTGTGAACCCTTGACCTCCAGCTCTTCACCACTGCTCAGCACAGTGGCCCTGCCCCTAGCTGAGCATCCCAGTAGCAGCTGTTCCTTATTTCTCTGAGGTGCAGCTCCCAAAGCAACTGAAATCCCCTCTGCCACTTCTGCTGCAGTGGTACTGCTCTTGCTCCCGTTGGGCTGGGGATAATGCAAAGACCCCGAGTGCTTTAACCACACATTTAGCAAACTACAGCCACCCTAAGGAGAAGAGGCCAGTCTGTCTAGCAGATGAATTCCCTACTGTTCTTGCTTATCATCAAGCAGGGCCCCCTGGCTCTGGCTTACAATGCAATGACCCCATCCAGGGCCAGTTGTACCAACTGATAGCAGCTCTGCATTTCTCTGATGTGGAGCCTCAAGAGACAAGTGAAAGGCCTTCTGCCACAGCCACTTCCAAGGTCTTTCCTTGGCAGAGAACATAAAGCTGGCAGAGAACATAAAGCCTGAGCTCATCTTAGGGCACAGAGTGTATCTGAGGAGTGCCACGTAGGGATCTGAAACCAGCACTTGAGCAGGAGAGCAGCACACACTTTCATAGCACTGTGAGGGAGCATGACTGCAATTGTGAGGAAATCGGAGCCATCTGACTAAGCAAGAGCCTTTAACTACTGGCCATTATATTCAAGCACCATCTACTGACTTACATCCTAACAACAAAAATATTTTGCTGATAAATCCCCCTGTGAAAACAAGAACAAGAACTGAGTTACAAATAAAGACTTACATAAAACCTTGGCCTTCTGAAAACATCCAGAAAAGAATTTGACTGTATTCAAATTATACCACAGTTAAACATCAACCCACAGAGATAAGAAAGAACATCAACCCACAAAGATGAGAAAGAACCAGCACAAGTACTCTGACTACTAAAGTAGTCAGGGTGTTTTCTTTTTTCCTCCAAATGATCACGTTAGTTCCCCAGCAAGGATTTTTAACTTGGCTGAAATGTCTGAAATGACAGAAATAGATTTCGGAATATGGGGGAATAAAGAACATTGAGATTCAGAAGAAAGTCAAAACCCAATCTGAAGAATCTAAGGATTACAGTAAAATGATATAGGAGCTGAAAGATGAACTGGCCATTACAAGAAAAAAAAACTGATTTGATAGAGCTGAAAAATACACTACAACAATTTCATAATGCAATTATAAGTATTAATAATAGAATAGACCAAACTGAGGAAAGAATCTCAGAGCTGAAGACTGATTCTCCAAACCAACTCAGTCAGACAAAAATAAAGAAAAAAAAATAAATGAAACTGACAAATATTGCATTATATAAAGAGACCAAATCTTTGACTCATTAGTGTCTCTGAAAGAGAGGGGGAGATAGCAGGCAACTTGGAAAACATATATTAATATATTTTCCAGGAAAATTTCCCCAACCTTGTTAGAGAGGCCAACATTCAAATTCAGGAAATGCAGACAGAGAACACCTTTGAAGTAATACACAAGAAGACCATCTGCAAGGCACATAATAATCATATTCTCCAAGGTGAAAATTAACATAATGTTAAAAAGCAGGTAGAGAGGAGGGGCAGGACATCTCAAAAAGGAACCCCATGAGTGGATCTTTCAGCAGAAACTCTGCAAGCCAAAATGGATTGGAAGCCTGTATTCAGCATTCTAAAAGAAAATAATTTCCAACCAAGAATTTTTATTCAGCCAAACTAAGTTTCATAAGCATAAACATCTGATTCTATGTCATTTCCTTTAGTTTTAGAGATGTCTGAGGATTTGATGCTTGGCCAATTCTCCTTACAACATAAACTCACTAATCATTTGGAAAATTCTATACTAAATTCAAGGGAGATGTGAACCTGATCAAAATATATTGAACTGGACACTGTCAACATTATTTATTAAATAAGGAAAAATCAGCTTTGATGACACACAACTGCATTTATAGATGGAAGCTGGTCATGGACTCCTAGTCATGTACATTAGAAGGGCTATGTGATTAGCTTGTTATAAAGACTAAAGGGACCCTAGTGCTTATTGGCTTCCCTGATCTCAAGTTGTCTGCACATATTCAATACACATCATTCCGTAGTATAAAATGTATGGGATACCGGAAACTGAGCCTAGGGATCACATACTTCTACTATGCTATGGCTGTGGATATTATGTAGCCTGTTATTTTCTTTTAAGCTTTAGCTAACTAAACTTGGTGCTTGTGAAAGCCTATTACATTTAATAAGTTCAATCACTGATAAAAATCCAAGCATGTAGCTGCTGGTAGAGCAGAGTGGAAGTTGTAGCATTCTTGGCCCATTAAAGAATACATAATTAAGCAAGTCTGAGTTTAGACAAAAGGCCATAAAATTACTATGCCACAGAGTCTGTGCTTCTGTGAGTTGTCCAACATATGCAAAAGTTTTGATCCAGTCTTCTGAAGTCTTTGAAATATGTTGGTTATGGGAACAAAAGAGACAATTCCAGGAATCAAGCCAAGTTTAGCATCCAGGCAGGGGATTGGACCTTTGATTCAGCAACAAAGAAGAGACAAGTATTTTCTGTAAGGAGATAAAGAATGTAAATTAGACTGAATAAATATATGTGCTCTTCTCAATTGTTTATGGACGTACCCCCTCCTTTTTTTGGATTATCTCTATCTCCAGATTTTAAACTAAATGGGAGAATAGAAAAAAAAAAAAGAACTAGATGCCAGACTGTAGGGCATGTTGGCTCACACCTGTAATCCCAGCACTTTGGGAGGCCAAGATGGGTGAATCACCAGAGGTCAGGAGTTTGAGACCAGCCTGGCCAACATGGATAAACCCCATCTCTACTAAAAGTACAAAATTAGCCAGGTATGGTAGAACATGCCTGTAATGCCAGCTATTTGGGAGGCTGAGGCAGAAGAATTACTTGAACCCAGGATGCAGAGGTTATGGTGAGCCAAGATCTTGCCATCGCACTCCAGCCTGGGCAACAAGAGCGAAATTCCATCTTAGTCACTCAATCAATCAATCAATAAAAGAAGTAGATGCCAGACAATGTAAGAATGAGTACTTAAATAAATACAAATATTTTCCACTTGATGTTCATAATTTACATGTGCAAACCAGATATCTGCACAGAAACACTAACCAAACTAATTTTTAATTATAATATTTTAATTTCATGATAATTACTGATTTGCATGCATTACATGCAGTTGCAAGAAATAATTCTGAAAGATTCCGTGAACATTTTCCTTGAGTTCCTCCAATGATAACATCTTACAAATCTATTACTACTATGATATTGTCATCAGTGTTGTCAAGATATAGAACATTTCTGTCACCATAAGCATTCTCATGTTAACTTTTTATAACCACACCTACTTTTCTCCAACACCACCCCCTCTTTAACCTTGGCAACCACTAATTTGTTCTCCATTGTTAATGTTGTTTAAATTTCAAGGATATAATATAAATGAATTCATATAGTATATATCCTTTTGGAATTGTTTCTGTACTCATCAAAATTATCTAGAGACCTATCCAGATAATTTTGATGTGTATAACAGTATTTTTTTTTATGCTGAATGGTGTTCCATGGTATTCGTATACTACACGTTGTATAACCATTCACCTAGTGAAGAACATCTGATGATTGTTTCCAGTGTTTGACTATTACAAGTAAATCTACTATAAACATTAGTGTAAAGGTTTTCTATACATTAGAGTAGAAGTTTTTAGTTTCCTGGATAAATGTCCAGGAGTGAAATTAATGAGTCAGGTGGATGTTTAGTTTTTTAAGTAATTGTCAAACTGTTTTCCAGAGTGTCAGGACCATTTCTTTCATATTCTCACT
The DNA here is from genome assembly GCA_028533165.1 of Leontopithecus rosalia. Lineage (NCBI taxonomy): Eukaryota > Metazoa > Chordata > Mammalia > Primates > Cebidae > Leontopithecus > Leontopithecus rosalia. Next base: position 73,073,168 of record CM052658.1, read on the forward strand.
AGCAACAAAGTAAAATAAATTCTGTACATTCTGAATAGCATTTGATGTTGTTAATATATTTCAATTTAGCAATTTTGATATGTGGGCAGTAATATCTCATGGTGATTTTGTTTCCAATTTTGTAATGGTTAATTATTTTGAAAATGTGTTCTTGGCTGAAATGTGTCTTTGTATAATTTGCCCACTCTCTAATTGGATTGTTTTTTCACTGTTGAGTTCTGAGAGTTTTTTGTTTCTAATGTTTTCTCACTACTCAATATGTATGCTATTTATTTATTTGTTTATTTCGTTTTCTTGTATTATTGTACTAGCTATGACTTCTAGTACATCTCTAATAGTTGTTTCTGTGCTACATACCTAGATCATATCATCTGTGAATATAATTTTACTTCCTTTCCACACTGAAGACATTAATTTTTTTTTCTTGTGTCATTGACTTGGCTAGAAACTCCAGTACAATGTTGAAAAGATGTGAGGGGAATAAACATCTTTGTCTTTATTTTTGTAAGAGGGAACGTTCAATATTTTACTATGAAGTATAATATTAGCTGCAGGCATTACATAGATACCCTTGATCAAGTTCAGAATGTTCCTTTCATTTTCTAACTTGTTGAGTTTCTTACATGAAAGGATATGTTTCTTTTTCTTTCACCTCAATGTATTGAGGTTTTAATTTGTATTTCATCTTATATTATTATGTTAATTTAAATTAACTGATTTTTTAATATTGAAATGATCTTCCACTAATGAAATAAGTCTTTATCACAGTGTATAACTTTTGTTATGTTGCTGAATTCAACTTGCTAGGATTTTATGAAAGATTATTACTGCATTTATAATGGGCATTGGTCTATAATTTTCTAGTGATAGTTGAGATGGATTTTGGTATTAAGGTAATACTGACTTTATAGAATGAGTTGGGAATGGTTGCATTCTCTACTACTTGGTTTTTTTTGGAATTGTTTGTGAAAAAGATGGTGTTCTTTCCTAAATATTAACCAAAATTTACCATTAAAATATTCAAACCCTGGCTTATTTTTTGGTGGGAAAAATGTCAATTACTAATTAGATCTTTTTATTTGTTATATGAATATGCTAATTTTCTATTTCTTTTTAAGTCAGTTTTAATATGTTACATTTTTCTAGGAATGTATCCACTTCATCTAAGTTGTGTAATTTGCTGACATTACAATTGCTCTTTGTATTACCTTATAATCCTTTTTATATCTATAAGGACAGTATTAATATCCTTTATTTCATCTCTGATTTAAGTAATTTGAGTGTCATTTCTTCAGGTTTATCAGTAGTCAATGGTTGTCAGTTTTTCTTTTTTTTTTCCTTTTTTTAAATTCTGGGGCACAGGTGCAGAACGTGCAAGTTGTTACACAGGTATGAGCCAGGGTGGTTTGCTGCACCCATCAAGCTGTCATCAACATTAGGTATTTCTCTGAATGCTATCCCTCCCCCCAGCCCCTACCCCACAACAGGCCCTAGTGTGTGCTATTCCCTTTCCCATGTCCATGAGTTCTCATTGTTTAACTCCACCTATGAGTGAAAACATGCAATGTTTGGTTTTCTATTCTTGTGTTAGTTTGCTGAGAATGATGGTTTCCAGCTTTATCCACGTCCCTGCAAAGAACAAGAACTTATCCTTTTTCATGGCTGCATAGTATTCCATGGTATATATGTGCCATTTTCTTTATCCAGTCTATTATTGATGGGAATTTGGGTTGTTTCCAAGTCTTTGCTACTGTGAACAGTGCTGTGATGGTATTTCCTTGAGGAATCACCACAGTGTCTTCCATAATGGTTGAACTAATTTACATTCCTACTAACAGTGTGAAAGCATTTGTATTTCTCTACATCCTCTCCAGCATCTGTAGTTTCCTGACTTTTTAATGAACACCATTCTGACTGACATGAAATGGTATCTCATTGTGGTTTTTATTTGCATTTCTCTAATGACCAGTGATGATGAGCATTTCTTCATATGTCTGTTTGCTGCATAAATGTCTTCTTCTGAGAAGTGTCTGTTCATAACCTTTGCCTACTTCTTGATGGGTTTGTTTTTTTCTCGTAAATTTGTTTAAGTTCTTTGTAGATTCTGGATATTAGCCCTTTGCAGATGGATAGGTTTCTCCCATTTTGTAGGTTGCCTGTTTACTCCGATGATAGTTTCTTTTCCTGTGCAGAAGCTCTTTAGTTTAATTAGATCCCATTTGTCAATTTTGGTTTTGTTGCCATTGCTTTTGATGTTTTACTCATAAAGTCTTTGCCCATGACTATGTCCTGAATGGTATTGCCTAGGTTTTCTTCCAGGGTTTTTATGGTTTTAGGTCTTACATTTAAGTCTTTAATTCACCTTGAGTTAATTTTTGTATAAACTGTAAGGAAGGGGTTCAGTTTCAGTTTTCTGCATATGGCTAGCCAGTTTCTCCAACACCATTTGTTAAACAGTAATCCTTTCCCCATTTCTCGTTTTTGTCAGGTTTGTCAAAGGTCAGGTGGTTGTAGCTCTGTGGTTTTATTTCTGAGGCCTCAGAAGCCTCAGATGAAGGGATGAAGCCGACTTGGTTTCACAGTGTAGTGAGAATAGCATCTAGATTTGGGTTTAATTTGCATTTCCCTAATGACTAAAATATTGAGCATTATTTTCTGTTTATTTGCCATTCTTATATCTTTTTTGGTCAATGGTTGTTATGATATTTATCTCATTTTTAAAATACCATTATCAGATATGTGATTTGCAACTATATTGTCTTAGTCTGTAGGTTGTATTTTCCTTTTTAAAACTTCACCATTGAACATGCAGAAGATTTTAGTTTTGATAAAATTTAATTAACAATTTATTATTTCATAATTGTATTTTTGAAATCATATCGACAAAAGTTTTGTGTAGCCCAAGGTCAAAAAGCCTTTCTTCTAGCTGTCCTCTATAAGTAATGTAGTTTTGCATTTTATACTTATGTTTTAGATAAAATTTAAAGAAATTTTTATATGTAGTCCAATAAGTTTTTTTGCCTATAGATATCTAATTATTTTAACATCATTAGTTATAAAAACTATTCTTCTTCACTGACTTGTATTTGTACCTTTTTCATAAATCAGTTCTCCGCAGATGTTTGTCTCTTACTGGATTCTCTACTAAGCTCTATTGACTTATTTTTTCTATCTTTGAGCCAAATATCACCTGTCTTTATTAGTACACTTTCATAATAAGTCTTGAAGTCAGGTAATAATCTTGATTTTTATTTTATAGATAGAAATTAGAGCCAGGCACCGTGGCTCACCCTGTAATCCCAGCACTTTGGGAGGCTGAGGCAGGTGGATCAGTTCAGGTCAGGAGTTTGAGACCAATCTGACCAACATTGGGAAACTTTGTCTACTAAAAATACAAAAGTTAGCAAGACGTGGTGGTGCATGCCTGAAATCTCAGCTACTCTGGTCGTTGAGGCATGAAAATCACTTGAACTTAGGAAGTGGAGGTTGCAGTGAACTGAGATAATGCCACTGCACTTCAGCCTGGGTGACAGAACAAGATTCTGTCACCACCACGGCCACCACCAATAACAGCAACAACAGAAATTAGTAAGTACTTTAACTTCCTTTCTCTTATAAAATACTGTTTTTTTGTTCTTTGGGGACCTTTGTATTACCATGTTAATTTTTAAATTGGCTTGCCACTTTCTGAAAAGAAAAAAAGAAACCTTTCACTTTCCATTTAATATACACATTCATTTATGGAAAACATCTTAAATTCACAGTTTATAAACATTTCTGTTTATGTCTCCTTTGCATTTCTCCTTTTCTTGGGACTTCATTAATTTCTCTCATAATTGTTTTACCGTTTTTGATTTGCTGGTCTTGCACATATTTTGGTATTTCATATTTTAATGTTATTCTAAGGGTGTTTTTAAATTTCAATTTCAGATTAATCATTACTGGAATATAGAAATGCAATTTCTGTTACTATCTTGATTTTGCATCCTGCAATATTGCTAAATTTATGTGTATTTCTAGGATTTTTATAGATTCTATTTGATTTTCCAGATAGATTATCCATCATCTGCAAACTGAGAGTATTACTTTTTATTTTCCTATTTGAATTATATTTACGTATTTTTATGCCTGTGTGCACTGCCTATACTCTCTAGTTAAATATGTGTGATGATAGCAGACATCCTTGCCTTGTTCCTAATCTTATGGATAAAGTGTGTAACTTATTACCATAAGTATGATGTTAGCTGTAGGATTTTCATGGAAGTTCTTTATTAGGTTGAGGATTTCCCCTCTTCTCTGTATCTTTCATCAGAAATGGATGATAGATTTTTGTAAAACTTTCCTCCTAAGTATATTGAGATAATCATACTTTTTTGTTGTTAATGTGTTTAATTGCATTGATATTTTAATTTTAAACTAGGTTTGCATTCCCATAATACATTCTTTATTCTCCTAATATATTGTTAGATTCAGTTTGCTAAAGGTTTGATTAAAATTTTTGCATCTATTAATGAGGATATTACTTGGTATGTTTCGTTATCTTGTAACATCTTTGGTTTGAGTATCAGTGTATTGCTGCCTTCATAAAATGAGTTGGAGAATGTTCTCCACTTTGCAAAATCTGGAAGATATTGTGTAAAATTGATCATTACTTTCTTAAATGTTTGGTAGAACTCACTCATATAGTTCTCTGACCTGGGATTTTCTATTTTGGTAAGTTTTTAACTACATATTTAATTTCTTTAATTGATATAAAACTACTCATGGTATCTATTTCTTCTTAAGTAAACCTTCATAGTTTGTATTTTTCAAAAACCGTTTTCATTTCATCAAAACTATCATATTTAAAGCCATAAAGCCATTCAAAAAATTTCTTTATTATCCGGTATATATTTGTAGAACCTGTGCTGATATCACATCACCTACCTCATTACCGATATTAGTAATTTGTTTCTTCTTTCTTTCCTGGTAAGTTTGGCTAAAGGTTTGTCGATTTGGAGTTTAATCAAAGAAATTATTTCATTGACTTTTCCATGCTGTTTTTTCTGTTTTATATTTTAGAATTTTCATATTTATTTATAATTTTCTTTATTCTCCTTGCTTTGGTTTTATTTTGCTGATCTTTTCCCAGTTTTTTAAGTTGAAGTTGTTTATTTGAGGACTTTATTCTTTGCTTATATAAGCATTAAGTACCATACACTCCCCCATGTACTGCTTAGTGGCAAATGACATGTTTATATATGCTGTGTTTTTACTGTTAATCAGTCCAAAATACTTTCTGATTTTTATTCTGAGTTTTTCTGTTACATATGACTTATTTAAAATTATTAATGTGGTTTCAAACATTTGAGAATTTTCCCAATGTCTTTTTGTAATCCATCTCTACTTTAATTTTATTGTGGTTAGAGAACATTCTTTATAAGACTTGAATTCTTTGAAACTTATCAAAACATTTTATTGCTCAAAAGATGATCTATCCCATTAAATGTTCCAGGTGTACTTAAAAAGAATGTACATTCTGCTGTTGTTGGGTAGAGTGATCAAAAATTTTTAAAAGCATCAAGGAGATTTAATATGTTTTTTTTCTATAGTTTTACTGATTCTCTGTCTACATTTTCTCTTATTGATTGAAAGAGAGATATTGAAATCTCTGGCTATGATAATGGACTTTTCTATTTTTCCTTACATTTCTAGCAATTTTTGCCTTATGTGTTTTGAAGTTCATTTATGAAGGTAATAACCATTTAGCAATGTTATATACTTTTGAATAACTGTTGAATCTACTTTTTCTGACATAGTTACAGCCATTGAGATTTTGTTTTTAGTGGTATTAACATGTTCTGTATTTTTTTTCTATTTTGTTTTAAACCTATTTTTGTCTTTTTTTTTTTGTCTTTTGCTATAAGTTTGTTACTTATAGCCACCATATATTTGGGATGTGTGATTTTATCCAATCTGAAAATCTCTTCCTCTTAATTAAAATATTTATACCACAGCAGTTAAGCGTGATTAATGATATAGGTAAATTGTACTATGTCATCTTGCTGTCTGTTTTTTATTTGTGTTATCTGTTGTTTATTGTTTTACACTTTTTCTCCTCTTTTTGGAATTATTTTTATGATTCAATTTTATTCCCTTTGTTGTCCTATTAGCATTTTTTATTTTGTTATTTTAGGGATTAGTTTAAGGTTTAGTGTGAACATCCAACTTATCACGTTCTGCCCTTAAGTGATATTATATTACTTCACATGTAGCATAAGACCATTTTAAAATGTAGTATTAGAGTTACTATCCTTCTTAGTTAATTTGGGCTACTTAACAAAATACTGTTGGCCACATAGCTTATAAACAATGGAAATTTATTTTTCACAGTTCTGGAGACTTAGATGTCCAAGACCAAGTTACAGGTAGATTCAGTGTCTGGTGAGAATCCATTTCCTGATTATAGGTGGTGCCTTTCAGTTGTGTCCTTACTTGGTCATAGGGACAAGGCTGCTTTCTAGGAACTCTTTTGTAAAAACACTAATTCCATTAATGAGGGACCTACCTTCATGACCTAACTACCTCCAAAAAGAACCCAATTTCTCATACCATCACTCTGGCGATTAGGTTTCAACATATGAATTTTGGGTGAATGCAAACTACGTAACTTTATATTTTTTGTGTATGGAGCACTAGTGAGTAGTATTAAAGCAATACAAAAAGATGGGTAGGACTCTGTCACTGTCTTTAAATGTGTTTTACTGTTGCTTCTGTTTAGAATCATGAGCAGAACACCAAAGTCATATTAACTTGGCTCTTCTGGTACAAGAATTCTAGAAATAGATTGTCTACATAGTGCCTCCAAAATGCCAGAAACCTTACAAAAAATATTACATTTGAATTAAAGAGAATTTTTCTGATAAGATCTCATAGTTTTATGGAAAGGCATTACCTTACAAGGTTTCATGAACCATTTTTATATGCTATTTTTACATGCAAAATGTAAATATTTGTCTCTGGAAACAATTTCCAGGTCCCAATCTGTTTTGAACACACTTACAATCTATTTCCAGTCCTATAGAGTCTCAATAGAGATGCTCAGTAAAGATTTAAACATTCTAGTAAAAAGGATTCTATGAACAAACCTTTTAATTTAACTGTTTTCAGAATTTATATTACTATATTGCTATGTATCTTGTTTTTCTTACCTATATTTCCCATCCATCCTTTTGTACTCTGCTCTTAGTCTTGAAAGGCTGACCTGTATATATTATAGCAACAGATATTCTAGCCCTCTAATTTTACTATGGATTTGACTTTTAGCAATAAGAGGAAAGAAAGACATTCAGGTACTTGTTCCTTCAGTTTCAATTCTACTTGGTTATCCCTGTCTATTTTTGTCCCTGATGGAAAATCATATCTCCTCTAAACATAGTCTTTCACACATGACTCTTTCTTTCCATGTTCAGGTTAGATAGTCCTCCTTTTATCCTTTTATCTTGTATCCATAACAGTTAATAGCCCTGGGTTAGTGAACTTTCCCTTTTGGCTTCTTTAGAATCTGTCCATACCTTGGAAATAGTAAAGCTCTTCCTGAAATGTCCTTCCTGCTGATATTTTCTTTTCTTTTTTTTCCCTGAATAACTATTAACATCTATTAGAACCCTGGTGTTCCAGAGACTATAATTTAGGACACTTGAGTGCTATAAAGAGCTATGGAATATTTTTTAGTGGGCATAGTATTTAGTTTTAGCTGTAATAAAAAATGGTTTTGAAAACTTTATTGAATCACTTGACTTCTCTAGGATTTATTTTCAACATCTGTACAGTAAATTTATCATATTAGATGATTTCTAGAAATCTTTTAAACTTGAATACACTTGAGATGCTATTTTCTTAGCTATCATACTAGGTACTCTATCAGAACATTAATAAATTTAGATGGTTGGGGTAGAGCAACATGGTGAAACAGAAGGCTCTACCAATCATTCCCCTCACAAGGACACCAATTTAACAATGATTTACACTAAAAAAACACCTTCATAAGAACCAAAAATCAGGTGAGCAGCACATACTTGGTTTTAACTCATCTCTGAAAGAGGCACTGAAGATGTTAAAAAAAAAAAAAAAGCTATGAATCACTGATAGCACCCTTCCCTGGCAGTGGCAGAATGCTGCACAGTGAGTTTCTGTGTAATAGGCAGAGGGACTGACTCAGAGCTGTGCTATTATAGTAAGAAATAAAAATAAAAACAAAATTGGACCAAAGTCATGTGACACCTGCCTATTAAGGGAACATTTAAGTCAGCCATAGTCAGAAGTGAATCCCAATCTCCATATTCAAACTTGAATTCTCATATGAGCTAAGGTGCTCTGGGGCTCTAAATAATTTTGAAAGGAAGTCTAGGCTACAAGGACTACACAATCTGGGTGACTCCTAGTGCAGATACAGGCCCAGAATCAGCAGACTAGGGGAACAAGAGACCTATTGAGACACCAGCAAGGGCAGCTAAAGGAGTGCTGAAGTGACCCTTCCCCTAACCCCAGGCTGCACAGCTCATGACTCCAAAAAAAGATACCTTTCTTCTCCTTCGGGAGAGGAGAAAAAAGACTGCAGAGGACTTTTTGTGCCTCTTTGATACCAGCTCAGTCACAGCAGAATAGGGTAATGGTCAGAGCTGTGAAGCCCCTTTTCTAAGCCCTAGCTTCTGGATGACATTTCTAGACATATCCTAGGATAGAAGGGAACCTGCTGCCTTGAATGGTAGGACCCAGTCCTGGTAGGATTCATTACCTGCTAAAAGAAGAGCCCTTAGGCCCTGAATAATCAGCACTGATACCCAGGTACTACATCAAGGGCCTTGGGTGAGACTCAGTGCATTACCAGCTGTGATGGCTACAGGGTAAGACTCTTGCTTCAAAAGAGTAGAAGGAAAAGTAAAGGAGACTTTGCCTTGGACCTTAGGTACTAGCTTGGTCTCAGAAGTGTAGAGCAACAAGAAGGCTCTGGGCCCTCAATTCTAGGACTTGACTCTCAAATAGCATTTCTGGACCTGCCCTGGGTCAGAGGGGAGCCCACTTTCCTGAAGAGTGAATCCCATCCAGGCAGCATTCACCACAAACTTACTGAAGAGCCCTTGGGCCTAAGGAGTACATTGACTATAGTCTGGCAGTACTCCCCACTCCCCATGGGCCTGTGATGGTAGTGGCCATTAGATAGACTCCTCTGCCTTTGAAAAGGAAAAGGAGGAGTGAGAAGGACTGTGTCTCACGGTTTGAGTGCCAGCTCAGCTGCAGTACAAGAGATCACCAGATAGACTTCTAAGGTTTTTTACCCTAGTGCCTGGCTCCCAGGTGGCACCTCTGGACCCACCTGGGGTCTGGGACAAATCACCACCCTGAAGGAAAAAACACAAGTCTGACTGACTTTGCCCCATGCTGATTTTAGAGTGACAGGCCTTGAGAGAACATAGGTAGTATCTAGGGCATGGTTAGAGCAGGTCTTGGACAAGATCCTGCGCAGTGCTAACTTTAGGTTTGAACCAGCACTGTCATGGTGATGGCAGCCACAGGGGTGTTTGGGCCACTCCACCTCTAGTTTCAAATGGCTCAGAAGAGAGACAGATAATCCATTTGTTTGGAAGAAAGTAAGGGAAGAGAACAATAGTATTTTCCTGGCAATCCAGAGAAATCTGGACTTTGTCCAAGATAATCAAGGTGGCACTTCTGAGTCTGCAAAAAGCACAGTATTACTAGGTTTGGGGTACCCCTAAAGCATATTTAGCTTAGATCACAACACCCAAGGTCTTTTGAATATTTGGAAAGCCTTCTGAAGAAGAAAGGATAGAAACAAGCCCAGAGTGAGAAAACTATAACAAAATCTAATCTTTAATACCCAGACACAGAAAAATATCTTAAAGTATCAAGAACATCCAAGAAAACATGACCTCACCAGATAAACTCAGTAAGGCACCAGGGATCAGTTCTAGAGAAAAAGAGGTATATGATTTTTTTCTGATAAAGTATTCAAAGTAGTTATTTTAAGGAAACTCAGTAAAATTCAAGATGACATGGGAAGTGAGTTCAGAATTCTATCAAATAAATTTAATAGAGAGATTGAAATAATTAAAAAGAATGAAGAAGGAAAAATGCAATTGGCATAATGATGAATCCATCAGAAC
>CM052658.1:73083830-73155946 GCA_028533165.1 Leontopithecus rosalia
TTACTGGGTATATATCCAAAGGACTAAATCATTCTACTATAAGGACACACGCACACGAATGTTCATTGGAGCACTGTTTACAATAGCAAAGACCTGGAACCAACTCAAATGCCCATCGATGATAGACTGGACTGGGAAAATGTGGCACATATACACCATGGAATATTATGCAGCGATCAAAAATGATGAGTTCATGTCCTTTGTAGGGACATGGATGAATCTGGAGAACATCATTCTCAGCAAATTGACACAAGAACAGAAAATGAAACACCGTATAGTCTCACTCATAGGTGGGTGATGAACAATTTGAACACATGGACACAGGGAAGGCAGTATTACACACTGGGGTCTATTGGGGAAAATAGGGGAGGGACAGCGTGGGGGAGAGCGGGGGAGGGATAGCATGCGGAGAAATGCCAAATGTGGGTGAAGGGGCAGAAGGCAGCAAAACAGACTGCCACATATGTACCTATTCAACTATCTTACATGTTCTGCACATGTACCCCAAAACCTAAAATGCAATAAAAAGAAAAAAGAATCAAGTTAAAAAAAAAAAGACCTTTTTAGAAAAAGAAAAACTGAGGAATTTTATTTAAACCAGACAGGTTCTACAAAAATTTCTAAAGAGAGTTCTTCAACTGGAGAGAAAAGAATGTTAATGAGCAATAAGTTATAAAACTCACTAGTACTAGTAAGCACACAGGAAAATATGGAATATTATAACACCAGGATTTAGGTGTATAGACTACTCTTATCCTAGGTAGAAAGACTAAATGATAAATAATTCAAAAATAAAAACTTCACCAATTTTTGAAGACATCAACAGTAAAATAAGATACATATTTTAAAAAATTAAAGTGAGAGTGTGAAACTAATATGTGGAGTTTTTAATACTTTTCTTTTTGCTTGTTTGTTTCTTTATGCAAAAAGAGTTGTTATCAGCTTTAAATTATGCGTTATACAGTAATATTTTCTAGCCTCACAGTAACCTCAAATCAAAAACATATGAGATACATAAATAATTAAAAGTAAGAGACTAAATCATATCACCAGAGAAAATCACCTTCACAAACAAAAAGAGGACAGGAAGGAAAAGAAGAGGGAAGAGAAGACTACAACACAACCAGAAAGCAAATAACAAAATGGAAGAAACCAAGTCCTTACTTATCAATAATAACATTGAATGTATGTTCAATGTTAACCAAACTCTCTAATCAGAAGACATAGAGTAGTTGAATGGATAAGAAAATAAGGACCAATAATCTGTTGCCTACAACAAACGCTTTACCTATAAAGGCACACAAAGACTAAAAATCAAGGGATGAAAAAAAATATTTTATGCCAGTGAATACCAAAAAGGAGCACAAGTAGCTGTACTTAAATTAGACAAAATACATTTCAAACCAAAGCTGTAAGAGGAGACAAAGTAAGTCAGTATATAATGACAAAGAGGTCAGTTCAGTAAGATGATATAACAGTTTTAACCATAGATGCACCTAACACTGGAACACCCAGATATATAAATATTATTAGAGCCATGTGAGAGATAGGTCAATCCAAAATAGCTAGAGACCTCAACACCCCACTTTTAGCAGTGGACATATCTTCCAGACAGAAAATCAACAAAGAAACATTGGACTTAATTTGTATTATGAACCAAATGGATGTAATAGATATTTCCAGAACATTTTATCCAAGAGCTACAGAACACACATTTTTTTTCTCAGCACATAGATTCTTCTCAAGGATATATCATATGTTAGGCCATAAAACAAGTCTAAAACATTCAAAAAGTGAAATAATATCAAGCATCTTCTCTGATGACAATATAATAAAACTAGAAATTAATAACAAGGAATTATGGACACTATGCAGATGCATGGAAATTAAACTATGACCAAACTGAATAATCAGTGTAAGTCAATAAAGAAATTAAAAAGGAAATTAAAAAACTTCTTGAAACAAATAAGAATGCAAACACAACATATTGAAACCTGTGGGATACAGCAAAATCAGTACTAAGAAGAAAGTGTATTGTCATTAGTGCCTACATAAAAAAATGTAAAACTTCAAATAAACAACTTAATGTTGCATCTTAAAGAGTTATAAAAGCAAGAGCAAATCAAACCAACATTAGTAGAAGAAAAGAAATAATAAAGATTAGAGCAGAAATAAATGAAATTAAAATGAAAAAAAAATGAATGAAAGAAAAAGTTATCTTTTTTTGAAAAGTTAAACCAAATTGACAAAACTTTAGCCAGAGTAACTAAGAAAAAATGTGAGAAGATCCAAAGAAAAACAAATTACTGATGATAAAGAAGACTTTACAATGGATAGTGTACAAATTGAAGGTATCATTAGTGGGACCATGAGCAACCATGTGCCAACAAGTTGGAAAATGTAGAAAAGTGGACAAATTGCTAGACACATACAATCTACCAAGACTGAACGATGAAGAAATTAAAAAACTGTAATACAAATCTCTAATTCATGAAAACCCGCCGTCTGATGACTTCACAGCTGTATTCTATAAAACATGTAAAGAAGAACTAATACCAATTTTACTTAAATGATTCCAAAAAGCAGAGGACTATGGAGTATTTTCATACTCCTTCTACAAGGCCAGTAATACCTTGATACCAAAACCAGATGAAGACACTTTCAAAAAATAAAATTATAGGCCAGTATCTCTGATGAATACTGATGCAAAAAATCCTCAACAAAATTCTAGCAAACTGAATTTGGCAATACATTAAAAAGATCATTCATGATAACCAAGTGTGATTTATTCCTGGGATGCAAGGATGATTCAACATATGTACATCAAACAATGTGTACATCATATCAACAGAATGAAGGACAAAATCCATTGGATCATTTCAATTTATGCTAAAATGTATTTGATAAGAATTAATATTTCTTCATAATGAAAATTCCAAAAGAACAGTATAAAAGGAACATACATCAACATAATAATAGTCATATATGACAGACCACAGCTAGGATCATACTAAAAACTAAAAGCCTTTCCACTAAGTTCTGGAACCTGAAAAGGATGCCCACTCTCATCACTGTTATTCAATATAGTACTGGAAAAACTAGCTAGAGCAATCAGACAAAATAAATAAATTAAAGGTATCCAAATTGGAAGGGAAGTAAAGTCAAATTATTTTTGTTTGCAGACGATATGATCTTATGTTTAGAAAAGCCTAAAGACTTCACACATCAAACCCTATTAGAACTGATAAAATAATTCAGTAAAGTTGCATGATACAGTATCAACATATGAAAATTAGTACCATTTCTTTATAAAAGTAGCAAAATCTGAAAAAATAATAGCAATGTAATTCCATTTATAATAGCCGCAAATTAAAGTAAATATTTAAGAATTTTTAAGAATTAAATACCAAAAATGTGAAAGGTTTCTTTAATGAAAACGATATGAAAGAAATTGAAGAGGATAGCAAAAAAAAAAAAAGAAAAAATATTCAAGGTTCATAGATTAGAAGAATCAATACTGTTAAAATATCTATACTACCCAAAGCAATCTACAGATTCAATGCAATCCCTATCAAAATACCAATGACATTTTTCACAGAAATAAAAAATCCTTCAATGTATATGGAAACACAAAGGACCAAGAATAGCCAACTCTATGCTAAGCAAAAAAATAAAACTGGAGGAATCACTTTGACTGACTTCAAATTATACTACAGAGCTATATAGTAGCCAAAATGGCATGGTACTGGCATAAAAACAGATACATAGACCAATGGAACAGAAGAGAGAACCAAGAAACAAATCCACACATTTACATCAAACTCATTTTCAACAAATATTCTAAGATCTATACTGAGGAGAAGACAGTCTCTTCAATAATGGTTCTGGGAAAACTGAATATATATATGAAGAAAAATGAAGCTATATACAAAATAGCCATATAAAAATCAATCCTAAATGGATTAAAGATTTAAATCTAAGATGTCAAACCATAAAACTACTACTAGAAAACATCAGGGAATCTTTTCAGAAGATCTGTCTGGTCAAAAGTTTCTTGAGCACTACCCCATAAGCACAGGCAACCAAAACAAAAGTGGGCAAATGGGATCATATCAGGTTAAAAAGCTTCTGCACAGAACTCCCATGTTTGTTGAAGTACTGTTCAAAATAGCCAAAATTTGGAAGCAACCTGTGCCCATCAACAGATTAATAAAGTTGTACTTATAAACAATGGAGTAGTATTCAGCCATAAAAAAGAATGAGATCCTGTTATTTGCAACAACATGGATGAAACTGGAGGTCATTATGCTAAGTGAAATAAGTCAGGCACAGACAAAATATTGCATGTTCTCACTTACTTGTAGAGTCTAAACATCAAAATAACTGAATTTATGGAATTAGAGAGTAGAAGAATGGTAACTAGAGACTGGGAAGGAATGTGGGGTAGTGTGGGGAGATGTGTGAGAGTGGTTATTGAGTACAAAACATAGTTAAAAAGCATAGCACCTAGTATTTTATAGCACAACAGGGTGACTATAGTCAGTAATTAATTGTACACTTTTAAATAATGAAAGAGTACAATTGGATTGTTTGTAACACAAAGAATAAATGCTTGAGGGGATGGATATCCCATTTTCCATGATGTGATTATTAAGCATTGCATGCCTATATCAAAACATCTAATGTACTCTACTAATATATACACCTACTGTATACCATCAAAAATCCAAATACAAATTATTTGAAAGATTAAAAAATAGATTTTTTTTTCAGTGAGAATTTTGAAATTTTTGAAAATTTTTCCTATTTTTCAATAAAAATTTGCATTACTTTAGTTATAATACAAAGAAAAGGCTCAGAAAACCCGATTTAATCTAGTATTTCAACTAAAGAAATACAAAAAGAAAGAAAAGTTATCAAATTGTTTACTTTTCAAAAACAACAGCATGTTTATATATAAAATCTTACACATTGAAATTCAGTGTGTACTCAGTCAACCTAGTAGACATTAATTATAGTTTATACATAAGCTTTTACTAATTTTAGTAAATTAATTTTGATGTTTATGGTTCAAGAAGCTTAGCCAGAGATAAAATTGATTTTAAAAATTCAGAAATCCATAAAATTAACCCATGTGCATACATATAAATATACATACATACATCTTAACAACTAATAGAACAGAGATAACCAATAACTAAAAGAATAATATTTGGTTAATCTCAGCTCAATTATGTTGAACCTGTGTGGACATGTTTTTGATATTAGTTAATATATTTTGGATGTTTAACAGGTTACATGTATTTCCGTATCTTCCACTTAAGATTAGTTTGTGAGATGATTTTCTGTCTTTGGGATTATTATTTTACATTAGTTAAATAAGAATTATTAAGATGATTGGAGCCCTTTTAGGTTGCTTGTAATTCAGTCTAGCTTCTTTAAAGCTATCTATGGTTTATATATTACATTTCCTCAAGACCATAACAACAAAATATAATAGTTTAGAATTATTAAACCAGAGGCAAGAAACTTGGTAATAAAGTGGATAATTAAAGAAGGAGAGCTATCTACTAAAAGGACTGTGATAAAAGTTATAGAATCTTTACCAATGCTGCTTGCTATAACTGACAAATTGCTTTTCAATTATTATTTAAATTATGTCATTCTTAAATATAGTCACGTATACCTATTAAACACCATCTGGAAGTTTTGGGGGGGAAGTAACTAACAAACTTTATATTTTTAATTAGCATTTGGTCTGAGTTATACTTATGAATTCATTTGTATTAAATATTTATAGAGCACAGCTATTGCTGCTGGATATTTACAGCATTGGACATCATAAATTGAATTTCAAAGGGAAAGGACAAAATTTCCTGTCCTTTATTTGATACTGATAAAACATTAGCATTGCTTTATAGTGAGGGATATTAACTATTTTTCTTGTCTCAGTGATGAATTCAAAAGTCACATTTGATCTTTCATATATTTTTGTTTCCTTGGCCTTTCTAAATTCTCTTTTATAAATCCTCTTGATTTTTAAAAGTAAAAATCTCGTATTTTATAGCACAACATTTAAGTAATGCTATATGAATAGCATTACTTAAAGGACAGTGTATTATAGTGAATAAAACCACATACTCAGGAGTCAGCTTCCTAGATTTGATTCCAGCTCTACATCAGTGAGCAGGTAGTTAGTGAATATTTCTCCACTTTGATTTTCTTGGTTGCAAAATGAGAATAATAATTTTGCCATTAGAGATACGCACACATACACAAACACACACACATACACCTGTAGCCTTGCCTGACATATGGTGAGCACTGCGTAGGCATTGCTATTAATACTACCTTCTTTTATCATTCATTTATTCACATTTTCTTTTCACTATGCCTTCTTGCTAATTTGCTTAATTTTCTAAACTTTTACCCACAGCTTTTTGACTCCATATTTTACCCAAATTTCTATTATAAAAATTATTTTTAATTCCACTTAGCTATACATTTTTCTTTCCTAAAATGTAAATGTTTCCCTTCAGACTAAAATGTAAGAATATTTCATAAGATCTGACCAAGTCTAAAATAACAAATACTAAATATTATTAAATACGATTTATTTATTTGTTCTTAGTCTATACAATCAAAATAGCAAGCAGGAAAATAATCAATTAGAACACATGTCTGTAAGGCAAATGGCTTGGCATTCATCATTTTCTTGATCTTTATCTAAATATTTTACTTTTGCTCTTATTGTGAGAAGAGTTTTATAATTCACATTTTCTTGACCACTGGTTCTGATTACATTACAGTACACAAGATAAACAAGAAAGCATCCAGCAAACCACCCAAAACTTTGCCCAAGATATTTCTAGCCCACACATTTCCTGGTGTTTGAATGTTGCTCCCCATCTTGAACACAGTTTTTTATTGGAAGTAATGAACCTACTTTGTGAAATGTAAGGCCATATCCTTTTTGTTTTATTTTTACCAGAAAGTTTATATATAAATTTACATATAAACATTTTATAATTTGTCTCTACAAATTAATGACGTCAAATGTTTTGTTTTGTTTTTTAAATTCCAAATGGATGGTAACATTTTGTTCCATGAAAACCAATGCACAATTAATATGAATGCAGTGAATATCAATAACAGGAAGAAATATCGGGGCCGAGGAAATATCAGGATTGTTTGGGTATCATCTTTTAGTGTTCTGTACTGGTTCTGAGTCATTACCAATGAGAGCAAGGTAATTTTCAAAGAGACCTCAGCTATCTTGGTGATCTTCTTTACAGCTCACTTGAATCTCTTAATACATTATCTCCTTTACCTCTTAAAAATGTATGAGCTTGTATGCTTTTTGTTCAGTCTTCTGTTTCTGGATGCCAAGGCCTTCTCTTAGAAGGGCATATTGCTACTCTTTTGTATTTTGCTCAGATAGTCCTGTGTCTGCTTTTATTGCTCAGTAATTCAATTAATCCTAATTGTTCTCATCTTTATTATCACCTTCTCCCTTGGGAAGTTTCCTATTATAATAATATACTGGATGATTTCAATTTTTTTCATTGACTCTGTAGAAAGAACAATTTAAGGTATTTTATTGAAATGCAAATTTCATACTTTTAAAATTTTATGTACCTGAATATATATGATTAATTGAAAGGTACAGGAAGGGGAAGAGACATCAGGAGAATTTACATTACCTTTTTTCTGACCTATTTTCAACAGACATGGCCTTCTACAGAGGCAAATACACTCTTCTTGTATTGATTTTTTAAAACTCAAGACAAATGGAAACAGGGAAGACAAAAGTCATTAACACAATTGTTCCAGGCAGAAATAAAAATTTATTCTATTTGTTTTTAATCCCTACTTTTTGTTACTCTCTTCTGATCTACAAGCAAGAATGCATGACAGGATATTTATATGGAACTCAAAATTTAGCCTCAGATAGTTCAGCTTTGTTTCTAAGAATTTGTAGGTCACTTCAAAATTAGGATATTTCTCTCACCTCTACTGCTGCTGCAATAATTTCAGGGAAGATGAGAGACTTTGTGTGGATTCCAGAGAATGGACATAATTCATAGCCTGCTCTAGCTCTGTAGGACTCTTCCTTTTACATTTATAGGTTATTAACATATCAGTCATTTTAGAGAATGAAAGACTTACCAGATACTTTTCGATGTATGAAATTTAGGAAAATGGGAGGTGAGATGTGCTGAGGAATGGAAGCAAGTATGTGTATTACCTGGTGATGACACACCACTATAAGGGGAAGGAGACAAAGGGTAAAAAAGGACCTATGAAAAAGCTATAAGGTCAGTAGAAGATAGAAGAAACAAGAATATCATTATTTTTAATTTTTTGTGTAAGAAGACAAGTTTGGGGGCTTTTTTCTTAATGGTAACACCTGAATGTGGTAATGAATTCACAGAACAACAGTAGACCTAGACACACACAAATGGGTAGCTCTTGTGTTAATGTAGGAAAGTAGAAAACTTGCCAGTGTTTAAGCTGTAAGTTCCCATGTGTCTCTTTTCCTTTTCATTGTATGCCTATTCCAGTAAATTATTGGGTAAAATCCATGTTTTCTTTAAAAATACACTAAAATGGTTTCAGATGGTAATCATGTTTTTCCTTATTGGATAAAAAATAACAGATACACACTTTAACTGTTCCACAAAAATTACAGGTTCCCAAACCAAAAATAGCACCCTTAATATGTATGTGTTTTATCTTCACTGCCCCTTTTCCTTAAAATGTTTAGACGGACAGCTCTTATTAGTAGGTAAGCTGATTATGGGTATCTTCTTTTCATTCAATTGAATGGCCTCCGGCAGTTTTTGACTGATAAAACATTCCTACATTAAAAAAATTCGAATATAAAAACTCAAGACATAAAATAGACCATATCATTGCATAATTCACACGTGAGTTTGGGATACATTTTTATTTTTCTATTAATTTAATATTTGAACTGTGTGGCTTACCCTTCTTCTATATAAAATCATTTGCCCTTATGGCCAAATGAAGTTATGTAGAAACAAAGTATTATGCAAGTAATTCTAGTCTTCCCCAACAGAGATAAATAATTTCCCAAATTGTGAATGGGAAAATGACAAAATTAATTTGTATGAAGTAAAACAGTTTACAAATAACAATCATGTTACCCTTTAAATTTTTTTTCTATATTTCAAATTTTCTTCTGGAGGGCTCAATTTAAAAATAAAAAATTACTAAGAGAGCTTTCATAGTGTAAAAAGCAAGTGGGAATCAGAGTGGAGACTTGACTATAAGGCTTCTTGAAGGAAAGGACTTGCTCTCTCATTTACTATTTTATTCCCAGTGCCCTGAGCAATGCCTAGCTGAAAGTAGTTGACAAATAATTATTAATATAGCAATAAACTGTTATTGATACCAGTGGGCGAGGGGAAGTTCTCAAATGTCAGTGGGACCCCACCCCAGCCAGTGTCCAGGGTCTTGACAACATCTCAAAACTGACTTCAAGGATGAGTTGGAAAATACTGAAAGTACAGAAATTGTAAAGTGAAAAGTACGCACTCAAGAAAGGGGAGTTTGGTTGTACTCAAGAGATAGTGGCATAGTGCAGTTTGGGGCTTCTACCTTTATGGGTTTTTTAACCAAGGGGTGGAATATTCATGATTTCTAGAGAAAGGCAGAGATGAGTTGGAATTGTGGTACCACCCATTTTTACGCCAAACATGGATGTTCCTGGAGCTGTCATGGTGCTAGTGAAATGTGATTTAATATGTTAATGAGCATATAATGTGGTCCTAGATGAAACCTAAGTTAAATCGAAGCCATGTTGGGTCCAGTCAGTCTTAGCCAGCTTGGGCCACACCCTGATTTTTCAGGGTTTCCTTAGCCCCTGGATTCTATGGGAATTTCGACAGTTTCCTTTTGCTAGTTATGTGGAACTGCTGCCTCGAATTTTCTATTCTGCTGCAACCACCCTATATTTATCCTGCCTCATTATTGCTTAAACTTATCTTACATATGCTTTGTATCTTACTGGGATTTTTTGTGTGTGTTTTGGGGTGAGGGGAAGCAGAGGTATTTCCATATATAGTCAAAATCTATGCTTGAAGAAACAAAAGTTAAGCATTCCATTTATCTGTTAAAATCATATCCAAATTACTGCATCATTGATTAAACTGTGATTTAATACCCAATACAAATTAAATGGGAGATATGCTAGGGGCAGCTTAAAATGTTAATTTTATTTGCTTATTCGTATCACTGAAGTGATATGCTTAAAATCCCCTTATTAAAATATGTTTAAAAATTACATTTTTATGTTTTACCTTTAAAAACATGAAACAGAGGCTCAGAGTGGATCTTGTTGCTGAACTTGTTTCATAGAAACTTTTTTAAAACTTCAATATAATAGAATTTTTGTGAAAATTTTGCATATTTTCTTTTTTATATTACCAAAATAAAAATAATCATTTTAGGTTTCTTGCTAAAAATATGAGGGAAAAAATACCATTTCCCAGTTATCTTGTTTTCCAAAAATTGTCAGCATCTTCTTTCAAAATTTTCCTATAAAAAATGAGTGCCATCACTGAGTATAAGGTAGTAATTGATGAGCAAGCTGAATAAAAAAATCTTGCTTTTACAGTTCTTCAGTTACATTAAGATTTATTCACATTGATAAAGCAAGATACTCATTACCCATTTGGTTTAGTTTTTATATGCACATGCCAGTCATTTAATTTAGATAATTAAAATTAATATTTAAAACGTAAAAAAAGCTTTTACATGTTTGTTTCCTATTTCTCACAAGGTAAATAATTTTTCAGTCTGATAAAATTATACTCAATTCAAAAGTCTAAATTTATATTAAAATAGGTAGGATTTGTGTTTCTTTAAGGTAAAATTTTCATGATTATCATCAAGATATTTTTGCTTTACAGAATGTTGTCTAAATTCTGGTGTTTTTTTTTTTCTTAAAGCAAATAGGCTATTTTTCTTTGTGAGCTATGTAGATATTTTCACTAACCCATCTGGTTTAGAAGCCACAGCTTGAATTTTAATAAGGCAATATTATCTACTGTACTTGTTCATGCAGATTTTTCGGTGTTTGCACTGTCTTGGTAATCTTCTCTGTGAATGGGTCAAATTACCTTTGCCTTTCTTGGGAATTTGGAAATACATTTTGACACTGGATTGAACAGTGAAATTCAGGGTTGTGAGACCTTAGTATTTACAGAAACAAAGTGATGCACACTAGATTTTAAGCCAGGAGTCAGATTCCTTTGCTCACTGTGATATTTCCTGTAGATAGTCAGATGAGCTTCTGCTGCAGCTCTGTTATTTTTTTCAGGCTCCTGGGACATTATTCCATATAAAGAAGCAGAAATACACTAAATAGAACATTTATGAGTTTTAAATAGTTAATTCAAACAAATAATGACAGCAAAACTATTACTTTCAACATTGATAATGTTATTGTGAAACGTGTTACATTAGTTGAACTTGCCTCTTTGTAGGTCTGCCTTGCTGAGTTTTGGGTTATATTAGGTCATTAAGATTTACATTTTTCCTAAAATATAAGGGCTGGGAGAATATTTTCTAACATTCACATTACATACCTTGATATTCTATCTTTTAGAAAAGGGCACTATAGTGTTTTAATATTGACACTGTTTCCATTCAGTTAATTTTTTGTTTTGTTTGAGAGACAAAAAGGTTTGACTTTGACTGGAGATTATTAAGAAATGAATATTTCAGATGGCTGCCCACAAGTTCTGTTTTACTTAGGGACTTTTGTGCAAATGAATAATCACATAAAGTTTAAGTCATTAAAATTTCAGAGTAAATGTACAGAATGATATAGATTTTTAGAGGTCTTAATTAAAGTTCACAAAACTTTAGAAAATTGAGAAATGCCCTCCCTTGACATGTTGTCTACTGTGTTATTTGGTTTTCTGATTTAAATATGTGTTTAATTAGTTATTATTAGTATACAATAGCCTACAGAGAATTGAAGTGAATGCCCTCTGACTGTAAGACAATTTGGCACTTTTCAGAGAGAGTGAAATGAAGGGTTATTGACTAACGGGCTCCAGCCTCTTCTAAAGCATCTCACCTCCCATGATACCTCTCTGGACATAACCGGGCTCTGGAAATACTGAGATCAGACACAGCAGAAACCACATATCCCCTTCCTAGGAGTGTGCAGCTGTGTGACACACCATTGATGTTTTGTCTAGTTTCTCATATGTAATCCACTTAGTGTGAAGTAAATAAATGGGCAGGAAGATAACATGAGGAGCTGAACATAAAACTAGTGACTGAACCAGTAGAAAAAAATAGGGATTTCTATCTGTACATCTGTTGGACTCTGACAGCTGTTCTTTGCTTATAAAGGTGATGCTCCTCTAGCAACCCACCCAGAAGTGATCAGGGATGTCCAAGTCTAGGTGAAACCCAAGCTTTCTCTCTGGTTAGGGGAGCGTCCTTTTACCTGCTCCCCAATATTTGGGAAAGGTATTTCAAATATGACTATTTATTTAAGGAATAGAAACAGACACTGATATGTTAGCTGAATGAGCTCCTTCGCTCCAAATACTTAAAATCTATTTCATAATGTATGGTTAAGAGTCTAGAAACATTTTTCATTTTTCCTGCACTATATTTTTGAAATTGAGACTGCTCTTTGAGGGATGCAATGTAATGGTGGCATTTTGGATTAATAATATTCCATCTTCTAGAAAAGAGTTTATATGTTAAATGGTTCCTATGAGGAAAGATTACTTTGGCATTTAAATTTGCTGCTTGATTTTACCTTTATTTTATTTTTTTAAATAGAATTTCCTTTAGTTGTGACTTTGGTTCTTCCTGCTAGGGTTTTATAAATCTGACAATTGAAGTTCTGGCTCATAAGCTCAGAATGTTTTTACAAGTTATAGCTCAAAGGATATGCAAGGGATGCACATAATGAGAACTCACCCTCATGTACCTAGTAGTACAACCCCTTTCTCTTTTCTCTGCTAAAGTCATAGAATACCCTATTATATTCTTAAATAAATTAAACCAAATTGTCTTTTAAGGTAGGCAGAATAAACAGAAGTCAAACAGAATCACAACAGCATAACAAAGTTTTGCTGAAATCAGTCCACAATCAGTTCGTCTAATCTTGGCTTCAAACTTTTAAGAATATAAATGTATTAGCAATGACATTTTTCCCACAAGAAATATAGCTTAAACACATACTGTAAGACAAGGAGCTTCATTTTACATCTCTAGTCGTGATCACTGGGGAAGACTTGTCAAAAACCTTTCTTTGTCTTATTAGCAACTACTAGGCGGCAGATAGTGTCAGTTTCCTCAGAGCATTTTTATAGAACAGCTCATTTTTTTGTGGAGAAGCAAGACACTTCATTTAGAAAGAAAGTTGTGAATGGGCCCAAAATTTTCTATGAAATGTACTTTCTCATTAAAGGAAAAAGACAGTCAGGAAAAGCCTTTACTGATCATTAATGAAAACACATATTCAGAAAAACTAGTAAGTCAATTTTAAATCATTAGGGAATAACCGTAATTTCTTATTGATTGTAAACATTTATATTTGAGGCTACATAAGATTTTGTTGAATAATTTGCTAACTATTGTTCAGGCTATAGACCCATGGACATGACTGTCTGGTTCTTTTCATTTAAGTCTTTACATTAGAGGTTGAAAGAAGAGAGGCATGGCTAGACGAAGGAGAGGCTCAAAAGACTGCAGGGAATAGATCATTTAGAATGTGTCAAATATTTCACAGATATTTACTTTCTAGTTAGGAAAGTGTATATATACAGATAGCCTATATGATCTAAAGCTCTTTATTTTTTAAATTAAATATTTTTTTTCAGAAACCAATCAATTATGCCATAATCATAAATGAATTGACTTGCTTCACCGCATTCAAATTTAAATTTACTTAAAAAATCTTCTGGATAAAATATCCAGCACTTCAGCTACAAAATACATGTTGAATGAATATATTTTCTTGTTACTGTTGCATGACTGTAGTTGAGGGATTAAAAAAATCTTTAGGATATATACCTTATACTGAATTCTGATTACATTAATATTTATAGATAATATAAAACATTATAGGGAGATGTCATTTTAAAATGCTAATATACTTGTTCCAATGTTAAGCAAGTCAACCAACTCACTTGGCCTCCAGTTCTTATATGTAGAACAGTCTTCTCTGCTGAAATTATTCTCTGGAAAATTTGAAATTTCTTGATGGTTTTTACCTATTCAGTCAGTAATAAAAGTCTATTTTTTTCATCTGAAAAGTAAGAAAGCAAAAGAGTAATCATAAGGAAAAACAGTAATAGTGATAAGTATGGAGCATGGGTTATTACATGCCTTTAATAATTTGACAACAGTTAAAAGCCTATGGGTTATAATTCCATTTTTTCAAATTAAAATAAACCATCAGTCACAGCCAGAAATGAAATGCTGTTGTAATTTTTGGGAGGGGCAAAAAAAAGTGGAAAACAAATTTGTAATATTTCAATTAATTTCCCTGCCGCATATATCAGGTAAAAGTTTCAGTACTATCATTTTTAAGTAAAGAGTCTCTGAGTGATTCATGTTTCTGCTTTTTAAAAGACAATGTCCAAAACTGATTCAGCATATGCTCTGCAATACAAAACTCTCTAGGGACGCAGTATATACAAATAATGCCTTTGTCTGAGGAAAAAATTAGTTTATAAAAGGCAGAAAACTACCCCAGAAGTAGATGGCTTTCAAAGACACTGTATTAAAGATGTTTGAGTACATAAATAGCATTTTTGAAATATTAGAATCTGTACTAGAATTTCTACAGAATTACATGTAGGGCTATTTCATTAACTTCTTGTGAGAACAAAGAAAATTCTTTGTGTTATACACCCACAACTTCATTGATATAAAATGTTACCACTAATTGGAATAAATTCTTACCTTCCCCATTGTAAGTCAGTGCTGCTCAAAATTTCTTTCTGATAATGTGGCAAGAATAGCTTCACTTTCATTTATTAATGTCATCTCTTGTGTTCCTGCAAAATTTGCCAGAACTGATTAGAGAAGATATTAAATGATAATTGGACATTTAGTGCTCATCAAACAGAAAGTGACAGATGGGGCACTAATTAAATTATAGTTTTGACATTATTCACAATGGTTTATGACTCTTCAGTGATGACCTTCATGCATCTCTTCTCCATATTTTTTCCTTTGTTGGGAGGGAAGGATAGGATGTTGATTGGTAGAAAGAAAAACTATATTTTAAAAACACTGAGCAAAGCTGAAATGTTTATGAAGTTTCTAAATCTATCAAGATAAAACATTGATCTTTGCTGAAATGAATAATCATAAAGCAAAAGGAAAACTCACTATAAAACTAATGGAGTAGAAAGGAAATAGGTAATCATAAAGAATACACAAAGAAAGTTCACAACACAACAAACCTATTTCTCGGAAGGGTAAAGACCTCTTTTCTAATTTGAATTAAAAAATATAATTCTGATATCAGAAATGAGGATGCAGTGCTTTTTGATAATGCCGTCTTTTGTGTGTTAACTCAAGCTTGCATTACCAGTTATCTCCACCAGCTAAATGAAGAACTTTGTTGAAATGGAAGGGGTGGGGGCGAGAGGGGGGATTAAAAGAAATTCTAAGCCACAGTTGCTGAACCAGAACTGCATTTTCCTTTTCAATTAAAAGAAAAAACACAGTGTTGATTACTTTCTAACTTTAGTTTCTTTAATTTTACTCTAGTGTTTAGTAGTTGTCTAAAAAAACACTAAAAGCAAAAATTTTAGACTTGGATGCTTAGCTTTGAGTTCCCATAGTGAACCCACTCTGTCTAGTGATTAGCCATAGTTTACATTTAAAATTAAATTGTTTTACATAATGTCTCTTCCTGGTAATTTTCAAAGTGTACTATCTGCTGACATATATGCACTGCTTTAGTTACTATTAATTATGAGACTTAAGTCTGATAACTCATTAGGACCCATTTCCTCTCCTACCCCTACTATACAATGAGTAAAACAGGGGGGAAGATCATTTATTCTGACTGACGTAACCTTTTCAATACGTAGAGTTATAGAAAAGATAGTAAATGAATATATAATTTGTTTAGATTATTCTGCCTAAATATATTCTGTAGTTTAGACATGATAACCAACTAGCCTATTCAATATAAGGGATTAAGTGGAATGGCCACAGTCATGGGATTCCAGTTCTGCCTAGCTATCCCTGTAAATTCAGAGAAGTATGTCACTGTACTACTCAATGAAATGCAAATATATTCACTTAATAAAACTGAACAGCAGCATTTAGAAAATTTTCTGGTTAATAGCAGGCTACTCAGCTATTCAAAATCTTTATGATATTTCTTTTCGTGTTTTTTTTGTTTAATAGTAAAAGGCTAAATGTTCAGGCTGCATTTATGGGGTTTAAGGATATTTGTGTATGTTAATGCATTTTTTTTAACTTTTTTTGTTTTGAGACATGTTGCCCAGGCTGGATTGCAGGTTACTGCAACCTCCCAGGTTCAAAAATTATTGTGCCAGCCTCCTAAGTAGCTGGGATTAGAGGCCGATGCCACCCTGCTTAGCTAATTTTTGTTATTTTTAGTAGAGACAGGGTTTCAAAAGCTGACAGGATGTGGAAAAAGATCTCTCATGCACTGTTGGTGGGAATGTAAATTAGCAGAGTCATAATGGAAAACAGTGTGGAGGTTCCTCAAACAATTAAAAGTAGAACTACCATATGATCCAACAGTTTTATTACTGAGTATATATCCTAAGAAAGTGAAATCAGTATGTTAAGGAGATAGCTGCACTCTTGTATTTTTTATTGCAGCACCATTCCATCCGCAATAGCCAAGATACACAATTAACTTAAATACCCATGTACAAATGAATGGGTAAGGAACACCCCCCCCACCCCGCTACACACACACACACACACACACACACACACACACACACACACACACACACACACACACACACTGGAATAGTATTCAGCCTTAAAACAGAATGAAACTCCTTTATTTGTGGCAACATGAATAAACCTAAAGTGTATGTAAAGTGAAATTAGCCAGGCACAAAAACACTAACACTGTATGTTCTCACTCATATGGGAATCTAATAAAGTTGATTGCATAGAAACAAGAAGTAGAACAATGATTAACAGAGGCAGGTATGATGTGGGGAGCAAGGAATGAGAGAGACTGGTCAATGAATAAAATGTTACATTAGACGGGAAAAATAAATTCTGGTTGTCTGTTTCACAGTGAAGTGACTATAGCAAATAACAGTGTTTATATTTCAAGATAGCTACAGGAAAAGATTTTGACTGTTGTCATCAGAAAGAAATAATAAATATTTAAAGTGATGGTCATGGTAATTACACTGATTTGATCTCATGCAATGTACACATGCATTGAAATGTCACACTGTACTCCCGATAGAGTTTGAACGGTTTTTCCCTCCAAATCTCATGTTGAAATGTAATCCCCAGTTTTGAAGATGGCACCTGGTGGGAGGGGTTGGGTCATGAAGGTAGATCCCTCATGAATGGGTTGGTGCTGTCCTCATGATATTGAATGAATTATCACCAGATCTGGTTATGTAGTACATGTGTGACACCTACTCCTTCATTATTTTGCTCCCACTCTTGCCATGTGATTTGCCTGTGCCTACTTCACTTTCTACCATGAGTAAAAGCTCCCTGAGACCTCCCCCGAAGCCGCTGGTGCTCCCTGGACAGCCTGAAGAACTGTGAGTCAATTAAATTATTTTAAAGTTTCTCAGTCTCAAGTATATTTTGTAGTTAGGCAAATGGACAAAGACAACTCCATAACTAAGTTCATTTATTATGTGTCAATTCTAAATTTAAATATAATATTTTTGATAAAAAACTAAGATACAAACATACTCATTAGTTTACACAAAGTCAAGGTGATCAATGTCTGTCTTCCACACCTATATCTTCGCTCAGAGAAAGGTCTTCAGGGGCAATAACATGCATGGAGCTGTCATCTCCTATGATAACAATATCTTCTTTTGGAATACCTCTCGAAGGACCTGCTTCAGGCTGTTTTATAGTGAATGTTTTAAAAGCATATGTAGAAATACACTCTAACAATAAAAAATGTACTGCAGTAAATACATAAACCAGTAACATAGCTGTTTATTTTTAATATCAATTATTATATACTGTATACACTTGTATATGCTATACTTTTACAGAACTAAGCATGCAGTAGTTTTGTTTACACCAACATCATCACGTGAAGAAAATGTTGTGCTATGACATTACATTACAATGGCTATGATGCCATTAGACAAAAGGAATATTTTAGCTTAATTGTAATCTTATGGGACCACCATCATATATGTGGTTTATTGACTAAAAACATCATGATTCCTCATGATCCCTCATATTCATGAGGGTTGGTGCTTTACTCATGCTACTGATTGAATTCTCAACAGATCTGGTTATTTAAAGTGGGTGGCACCTACTCCATTATTTTGCTCCCACTCCTCCCATGTGATGTGCCTGCATCCACTTCACCTTCCACCATAACCTTATATTTAAGATATACATAAACATTCACATGGTGAGGTGACTACTCCTATAGTTGAGTAAATTAACATATCCATTGTCTCAGTTACTGTTTATGTGTGTGCACGTAATTGTGCATTCACTCATATCTTACCACGTAAGATCACCTCAAATCTAGTCTCAGCAAATTTCTGTCCATGACAGTAATACTAACTAGAGTCATCATGTGGTACATTGGATCTACAGACTTATTTATTCTAGACAACTCTGTCTCTTTACCCTTTGATCTATATCTTCCCCTCCCTCCCAATCCTGATAACCATTTTTCTATTCCATGTTTTTATATATTTGATTTCTGTCTCTTTTTTAATCTTTCACATATAAGTCAGAGCAGCAGAATTTTTTTCTTGCTCTGATTTATTTCATTGAACATATGTCTACCAGCTTCATCTATGTTCTTGCAAATGGCAGGATTGCCTTTTTTCTTGAAGCTAAATATTATTCCATTGTGCATATACAGCACAATTGCTTTATCCATTCATACTGTCCATCACGTAGATTATTTTGACATCTTTTCCATTGTGAATAATATTGTGATGATCACAGGAACACAAATAACTTTCATGTTTCTCTTCAGATTGTATGCATCTTTCACTTTTTATTTCAGCACAGATTTTAATAAAGATGTTATCCTAGTTTATTACATATAAGATGCATTCCATATAGTTTTCTATTGCTACTTCAGTTACTTCTATGTTTTAGTGCCTTAAAGCAATATGATTATATTATCTTATACTCCTGTAGATTGGAAGTCTAATGCAGGTCGCATTGGAAAAAATCAAGATGTCAGCAGGGCTGCATCCCATTCTGGAAGCTTCTGTGGGATATCTGTTTACTTGCCTTTTCCAGCTTCAGGAGGCCAAACACATTCCTTGGCTTGTGGCCCCCTTCTTTAATCGCAAAGGCAGAAGTTTGAATCTCTTTGACCATTTTCTATAATCACACCTCCCTCTGACTCTTGCATTCTGCCTCTATCTTTCATATTCAAGGATTCTCATGATTATTATTTGCTCCCCTGAATAATCCAGGATTATCTCTGTGTTATAGTGTTAGCAACCTTAGCTGAAGGTCATCTGCAATCTAATTCCTCTTTGCCATGTAAAATAACATTCACAGCTTCTGAGGATTAGGATGCGGGTGTATTTGGGCTTAGAAGAGTGGTGCATTATTGTGCCTAACACTTCATAAATAAATTTTTTTCTTCCCCTAAAGTATCAATAAGCTAAGGAAATATTGCCTAGTAGAGATGTTCTGCTGACTTCTTTTGCTGAACAGATAAAAACGATTTTATTTATTTTTAATTTTTAATTGAACATAGTAATTGTATATATTTTTGCAGTACAATGCAATGTTTTGATCTATGTATGCATTCTGGAATGATCAAATCAGGCTAATTGGCATGTCTATCATCTCAAATGCCTAATAATTATTTGTGTAAAAGCATTTTAAAATCACTCTTTTAAGTATTTTGAAATAATCAATACATTATTGATTATTGAGACATTTCTCAAAGACAGACATATAGATGACCAACAGATATAAGAAAAAGTACTCCACATCTCTAATTACTGTATTAAATGTAATTGAAAACCACAATAAGATATGACCTTATAACTGTTAGGTTGGCTGACAATTATTATTTGTCAATTAAAAATACTGTTATGTCTCAATAATCAATCATATCTTAGTTAATATAATTATTACTAACTATAGTCACCAGGCTATACAATAGATCACCAGACCTATTCCCCCTATATAACTGGACCCTTTGACCAAAGTCTTCCATTTCCCTATCTACTCTCTTTACATACAAACCTCCCCACAACCTCTGGTAACTATCATTCTACTCTCTAAATCTATGAGTTAGATATTTTTAGATTTCACATATAAGTGACATCATGCGGTATTTGTCTTTATGTTTGTTACTTATTTCACTTACATTAATATCCTCTAAGTCCATCCGTGTTGTCACAAATTACAGAATCTCCTACTTTTTAATGGCTGAATATCATTCCATTGTCTATTTTGTAATGGACTACATTTTATAAATCATCTGTCAAGTTCTTCAGTTGTTTCCATATCTCAGCTATTGAGAATAATGCTGTAATAAACACAGGAGTATAGGCATCTTTTCAACATACTAATTTTAATTCCTTTGGAATATACCCAGAAGCAGCATTGCTGGATCATATGATAATTCTAGTTTTTATTTTTTGAAGAAACTCCGTACAGTTTTCCAAAGTAAGTGTACTAATTTACAGTATCATCAACAGTGTACAAGATTCCTTTTTCTCCACATCCTTGCTCAGGCAAGTAAAATATTTTTTCAATATGAAATTTCTTTTTCAAATGAAAAAGCCTAAATGCTGAAAAGAAAAACATTACTTTAGCAGATTGAAAGTATGGGTCTCCATAGAACACCCCTGAGATATAAGTACTAAAAGTCATTTCCTCAAAGTAGAACCTGATGATACAATTGCATTCAGTTAATTTCTGAATCTGGTGCAGCTTACAATATTGTAGTCCAGGTGCTGTGGATCATGTCTGTAATCCCAACACTTTCAGAGGCCAAGGAAGGAGGACCACTTGAGCCCAGGAGTTTGAGACCAGCCTAGACAACATAGGGAGACCTTGTCTCCACACACACACACAAAAAACTAAAAAAAAAAAAAAGAAAAAAAATTAGCTGGCATGGTGATTTGTGCCTGTAGGGTTAGCTATTTGGGAAGCTGAGGTGGGAGGATCACTTAAGACATAGAGATTAGAGCTGCAGTGAGCTGCAATCATGCCACTGCACTCCAGACAGGGTGATAGAGTGAGTCTGTCTTTCTCTCTCTCTTTCTCCCTCTCTCTCTGAAAAAAAATACACACACACACACACACACACACACATACATATATACACATATTACACATAATCAATAAAATATATATCCTAGAACTTGATAGGCTGGCCCACTCCTGGCATCTTGCACCCCTTTTCTATCATTCTTCCCACAGGATGTGCTGCCTGCACGTGCAGTGCTCTCCTTTCTCTTGGGAAGTGAGCACACACTTTTTAGGAAGTTGTAGAGTGTCCATCTGAGGCTTTCTTCACTTTTCTGGTGGTGCGCCCCCAGAAGATTATACTCCGCCATTTTGTCTCTTAATGCACATGCCTGGAAAGATGCTTTTTCCTGGTGTCTGCATTCAAATAACACTTTAGTGCAACAAGTGTGGCCATCAGAAATTGGCTTCTTCCTGGATCTGGCTGCCAATTTATCACTTTTAGAGAGGCAATATGATAACTGTCGAACCATCATCCAACATTCCTAGTGTGTTAGGGAAAGCCCTCTCTTGCCCCACACATGCCTAACTATGTGTAACAAATCAAGGGTTTATTTATAATACATATAATTCATTAAGAAAACAGACAGATAAGCAAATATTTTTACTATCTTAACAACTCTCACTGTTTATTGTGGCTGAGTCGGACAATTACTAGTTTTAGTAGTTAAAGTGACCAAGCAAATAAACTTGTCTGTTGCTTAGTCATTTCATACCTAGTTGCATGTAATTTTTTTTTTGGAAAATCACAAATCATGTGAACAGTAGACAAACAAGGCAGAAATACAAAAGCAGTTTGTTAAAGCAAATATTGTGTAAAATATTTTAAATACTGAGTTTGAATTTTTCAAAAGTAAATTACATTTTATTAAGAAAACACATATTAATTTATTTAGAAACATGCCTATATTTAAGAATCAATATATATAATATAAAAAAGCTTATCCAAATTTACTATGAGCCAAGAACTTCTTTGTGCTTTGCTGATGTTTTTGTTGCTCAATACTGATAAAAACTCTTTGAGGTCAGCAATTTTATTAATGCCATTTGATTGATAAAAACATTGAGGCAGAGATTGGCTAAGAATATTCCACAAGATTCAGTAGCCCCAAAGTGGCTGAGTATGGCTTGAAATCAAGGCTTTCTAACTTCTGAGTTCACTTCTTAA
Organism: Leontopithecus rosalia; assembly: GCA_028533165.1. Taxonomy (NCBI): domain Eukaryota; kingdom Metazoa; phylum Chordata; class Mammalia; order Primates; family Cebidae; genus Leontopithecus; species Leontopithecus rosalia. The sequence goes on from CM052658.1 coordinate 73,106,470, forward strand.
GTGCTACACTATATAAATTACCTCACTGTCTTAATGTTATACATAAATGCTAGGAACAATGTCAGCTTTTTATTCATTTTAAATAAAGGTGAGAATATCTAGGGTTTAACTAAGTCATAAAAAATCTGTCATTTCTACTTTAATAATAGGGATATGAGCTAGACTCCCATTTAGTTGGCCTTTCATTTAAACACTCTTAAAAATCTAATCAGCACAGCAGGATAACAATAAACATATCGTTACATGTGAACTAGAATGAGCCATATCAACTACACTCATTGTGAAATAGTCATTGATATGTGATGAAGGTTAAACATTATTCTATTCAGCAATAACTCGTGTCCCATTAAGCAGTATCTTTCACAGTATCTCCCAAATTAAGTTGAGTTGAGCTATCAACTCCCGAAAGAGAAATTATTTACAGCAGTCATGGATTATCTCTTCATATACATACTTTGGTCCCTTCTTCAGGCCTCTCTGTATTTTAAATTCCAGATATTTACTGCTTTTGTTTTCTTTCTTTCAGTATAATTGAGAAACTTCATTGCATAGCTAGCATAGTATGCTCAGTTTATAGTTTATTAGATTTCCTTAACTTGAGAAGGCAAGAGGGCAACCTCTGTCACATCGTGAAATGAATTCAAAATGTACAAAGCTATTTGGATCCTCATCTTCATTTAGAGAATGAAAATAAAAGAACTTTTAAAAAATACTTTAAATAATAGTGCATTAGCCTAAAATCCAAGTAACATCAGAGATAGGAACAATTAGCATTTTATGTGTCTCATCCCATAAGATGCTTTCTCAGTAGCTGAAACAATGTTCTCCAGTAGGTGATGGTGAGAAACAGCATCAGATGCTTAAGAAAAGTGGCTATGTTATGAAGTTGTTTATGACAAGTAATCACTGTTTCTAGGACAGGTAACACTGCAAACATATCAGAATTATAAGACAATTTGTTTTCAGTTACTTAATAAAAGAAGCCAATTCCTTAATCAAAACTAAACATGGGTTTTAATAATACTTCAACAAGGTAAAATTATTAACACCCTCCACATGCCTGGTAATATGCCTTGCTCTTTGTATACATCATTGCCTTCAATCTTCACAACCTTTTCTGCAGGTTAGATGTATTTATTTCCATTTTGTAGAAGAAACTTGAGTTTAGAAAGGTTTAGTTAAGTTTACCACCAATTGCAGATATTAAGCGACAACCTCATTAGACTGCCTAGTGGACTGGAATGGAAAGAAAATGCAGAAGATTTGCCATGTGTCTGTATACAGTTAAGCTGTGCTTATGTGTTTTTGAGACTGTTTCTTGCCAGGAAGTGGCTTCAGACTAATTCATCCACCCCTTGCCCTATATATTCTTTACAGTTTTTCCTCCTCTTTTCCTATTGCCCAGTAATAATGACAATGAAAGCCAGAGATTTTAGATACCAAGTGAATAGCATGTGAGTCTGTAACATCAAGTACAACTTGGGGAAAATTTTATGCAGGGGAAAGTAATATGTTTCTCCACAATACCTATATAAGGCTGAGTGAATTTATGATTTTCCACATTTTATGATTTCTTGACAATTGGAGCTAGAGGTGGGGCATGGTGGATCATGCCTGTAATCCCAGCACTTTGGGAGGCTGAGGCAGGCAGATCATGAGGTCAGGAGTTCGAGACTAGCCTGGCCAATATGGTGAAACCCTGTCTTTACTAAAAATATAAAACTTAGCCAGGTGTGGTGACACATGCCTGTAGTCCCAGCAACTCGGGAGGCTGAGACAGGAGAATCTCTTGAACCCAGGAGGCGGAGGTTGCAGTAAGCTGAGATTATGCCACTGTACTCCAGCCTGGTTGACAGAACAAGACTCCATCTCAAAAAAAAAAAAAAAAAAAAAAGAGAAGAGGAAAGAAAATTGGAGCTAGAGGAAAACTTTAATTTAGTTTCTACTATGGAGTGAACCTACCCTTCCAGATTTTACATGTTAAATCCTTAACCCCTGATGTGACTGTATGTGGAGATACAGCCTTTAAAGAGGCAACTGAAGTTCAATAAAGATAAGGCCGTAATACAATATGACTGGTATTCTTATAAGAAGAGGAAAACAAACCTGGTATGCTTGCATGTAGAAAAAATGGTATGTGAGGAAATAGTGAGAAGGTAGTTCTCTGCAAGCTAAGGAGAGAGACCTAGGAATAACGTGCCCTGCCGGAACCTTGAGTTTGGACTTCCAGTTTCCCAACGTGAGAATATATAGTTTTGTTGTTTAAGTCACTCATCTGTGGTATGTAGTTGTGGAACACCTAGCAAACTAAGACAGTTCCTTCACATTTTACTAAAGCTTAAATTGTAATATGAATGAACATTTTCAAAATGTTTGAAATAAACATTTTCAAAGCCTTTAAGTTAATAATAAATAAAAAATTAATATGCATTCAGTGCATTCTACCCCATGCATCATTCTAGGTTCATAATTTTATTTTATATCTATTGTTTTATTTTATCCTCTGCAAGGCCCTCATTGAGGTTAATAAAAAAAGCATTACTGTTAAAGTTCAAGTGCATTTTTTCATTTTTTTATTCAGTATTATTTGGTAGATTCCAAGGATAAAATGTGAGCACATTGACCATAACATTTGTCCTTAAACACCTAGAGAAATAAGGAAACTTTTATAATCTGATCCCTGTTTAGTTCTCTGCCTTTCTGCCCATTCTCCAGTCTATAATTCTATAACAGAGGGTGAAAGCAGCACAGCCTGGTTTTCTCCATTCCTTTGCCGTGGGTAGAAATTCATCCTAGTTTTGTATGTCTTAGGATTGTTGGCAAGTGGTATGGAAAAGCAATACTTGTGCTGAAACAGAATTATAGAGAACCTCATTGAATACCCTGCCAGTCAGTAAATAATTTCCCGTGACCATATAGAATATAGCTGAAAGGTTTTAAGTAGACACTTTTTCCACACTAAGTTTTAAATTTAACCTTCTATTTAGGAAATGTAACAAATAACATAAAAGTTCAAATAAGAAAGATACACAGATGAATATATCTTAAAGTATACCCTGATACAACTATTGCTTATCAAGAAATACAATACTACTTGCTCTTAATAACTATGCATTTTTTCCTTGGAAGAGTCGCTACTACTTTGATTGTATAGTAATTGCTTCCTTTTATTTTTGTTGTTTTACAGTTTTATATGTAACTCACAACACTATACACTTTAGTTTTTCTTGGTTATTAAATAGTATTTAAAGAAATGTATGTTCTTTTTTAGTTTTATTTATTCAAATTCTATTTTTGAGATTTATTCATGCTAATTTATGCAGATATTCATTTATTTGGATTTTGTGTCTATTTCATTGAATGTACATCTCATAGCTTATTATATACTATTAGACATTGAGTGGTTTCCATTTTTGGAAAATATGAATAATGGTGCTATGGATATTCTTAATATATGTTCATGTTACTTGGTGTACATGTACATGAATATACTTAGGAGCATAATTAATACATTATCAAAAAACTGTTGACTTTTTAAATTAATGCCAAAATATTTTCTAAAGTGCTTGGACTTGTTTGCACTACCACCAGCAGTTTTAGTACCTCCACATCCTCAGTATAGTCAGGCACTATGTATTTTTCTTTTTCATCTAGATGTCATGAGCTCTCTCTCACTGTAGTTCTATTTTTTATTTCCCTGACTATTAATGAGCCCAAACAACTTTTCATACATTTATAGATCACTCAATAATCCTTTCTTTTGCAATACATATTCAAGGCTCATATCCTTTTTTGGGACTCTCTTTTTCATATGAATTTAAAGGACTATTCTAAATATGAGTCTTTTTTAGTTAAATATATTATAAATATCTTCTGACAGTTTGTGACATTGCTTTTAACTCTCTTAATAATGTCTTTTGATGAGTAGCATTTCTTCCTTTGAATATAGTAGACTTTATTAATCTTTTGCCCTTATGATTATTGCTTTCTGTGCCCTAAGAATAGTTACTCAGACTAGGTCCAAAGGCTCATACCTCCAATCCCAGCACTTGGGATGCTGAGGCAGAAAGATCACTTGAGACCAGGAGTTTGACACACTGGGCAACATAGAGACCCTGTCTCTAAAACAAACAAACAAAATTAGCCAGGCCTGGTGGTGTGCCAAAAGTCCTAGCTACTCTCAAGCCTGAGGTAGGAGGATTGCTTGAGTTCAGGATTTCAAGGCTGCAGTGTGACATGATCATACCACTGCACTTCAGCCTGGGCAACAGTGCAAGACCATGTCTCTAAAACAAGAATAAAAAATAAAAGTAAAAATAGAAATAAAGACTAGCTCTTTAACTTGGGAATCATGAAAATACTGTCTTTTGTTATCTTTTAAGAAACAGAAAATTATTTGTCACAGTTCTGGTAGCTAAAACGTCCAAGATTATGGTGCCAGCAGATTGAGTTTTGATGAGAGTCCTCTTCCTGGCTTGCAGAAAGCTCATTTATTGCTGTGTTCTCACATGGTTAAAAAGAGAACTCTGGCCTCTCTTCCTCTTCTTATAATGACTCCAATCTCATTATTTGGGTCCCACCCTCACGACTTCCTTTAAAACTAATTTTCTCTGCAAAGCTGCACCTCCAAACACCATCACGTTTCAGGTTAGAGCTTTAATATATGATTTTGCTAGTGACAAACATTCAGTTCATAACACTCTGCTTCTGATCACCCCAAATTTATGCCCTTCTCTCATGCAAAATACATTAATTTTACCTCAATAGCCCCTAAAGTCTTAACTTTCTAGCCTAAACTCTAAAGTTCAGAGTCTCATCTCAATATTATCTGAATAAAATATGGATAATACCCAAGACATAACTAATATGGAGGCAAAATATCTCTCTAGCAGCAAACCTGTGAAACCTGATATTTCCAAAATACAGTGGTGGGAAAGCAATAGATAAGCATCCCCATTCCAAACAGAAGAAATTGGAAGAAAGAAAGGTGTGTCAGGTTCCTAGCAAGTCCAAAATCTAGCAAGATAAATACCATTCGATGTTAAGGATCATGAATAATTCTCTCTGGTTCAATGTTCTCCCCTCCAGGCCGACTAGGGTTGCAATGTCACACTTACATCATCTTCACAGCTCAGCTAGGCAGCTCTCTTCACGGGCTCCACCCTTGCTTTCTGTGAAGGCAGCCTTCAACACCTCACCGTAGTGTAATCCTAGCCCATTGAAACTGGAGAGCCAGCTCCAGTTTCAGCTCCTTTTCCCCAGGACTGATAATCTCTGACATGTCTTTGGAGTCATTCTTTCCTTTTCTTAAAGCGTATCATACGTATGTGGCCAAATAGCTCCATGGTATTTCCTTATAGAATTCAAGAAGTTCCACAGACTGCTTCATTCTGCCTCACTTTCTCTGTCCTTTCAGGTCAAATTACAGCATTTTTGTTGGTATAATCCCAGTTCCATTTTTGGCTTCCACTGAGGTGACTGATTAAATCCATACTTATACCTATATATTTTTTTATCAAATAGTTGTCCTTTTCAGAATAAGTTTTCTTATCTTTTTGCAGCCTGCCTAGGCTGAGACTATTTTAAAACTCCAGGTCCTTCAGGATCTCTTGCAAGCCAGGCCTAGTGGTGACAAATGCCCTTACCATTTACTTGTCTGAAAAATATTTTATTTTTGCTTCATTTATGAAGCTTAGTTTCTCCAGCTATGACATTCTGGGTTGAAAATTCTTTTCTTTAAGTATGTTGAATATTGGCCCCCAATCTCTTCCAGCTTGTAGGGTTTCTCCTGAGAGGTCTGCTTTTAGTCTGATGGGCTTCCCTTTGGAGGTGACCTGGTATTTCTCTCTGGCTGCCCTTAATACTTTTTTCTTCATTTTGACCTTGGAGAATCTGATGAATATGTGTCTTGGTGTTGATCTTTTCTCATTGAGTATCTCACTGAGGTTCTCTGGATTTCCTGGATTTGAATATTGGCCTGTCTTGCTAGGTTGGAGAAGTTCTGCTGGATGATATCCTGAAGTGTGCTTTCTAACTTGGAGTACCTGAGAGATTCTCCCCATCTCTCAGGTATTCCAGTCAGTTATAGGTTTCATCTTTTTACATAATCCCACACTTCTCAGAGGTTCTGTTTGTTCATTTTCATTCTTTTTTCTCTAATCTTCTCTGCCTGTCTTATTTCAGCAAGACAGTCCTCAAGCTCTGAAATTGTTTCCTCTGCTTCGTCTACTTGTGGTTGCATTGTTAAGTTTGCTCTATCCGCTCATTTATGTTTCTCTCTAAATTGGTTATTCTAGTTAGCAGTTCCTGTAATAGTTTATGTTGGGATAGAACATGGTCCTTTAGCTCAGCAAAGTTCATTATTACCCACCTTCTGAAGCTTACTTCTGTCAATTTATCCATCTCATCCTCTGCCTAGTTCTGTGCCCTTGCTAGAGAGGTGTTGCAATCATTTGGAGATGAGGCACTGTGGCTTTTTAAATTTTCAGTGTTTTTTTCCTTGACTATTTCTCATCTTCATGAGTTTATGTAGTGTCAATATTTGAGGCACCTGACCTTTGGATGTGGTTTTTGTGGGGACATTTTTGTTGATGCTGTTGTTGTTTCTTTCTGTTCATTTTTCTTTTAACAGCCAGGGCCCTCTTCTGCAGGGCTGCTGCGGTTTGCTGCAGGTCCATTCCAGACCCTATTTGCTTGGGTCCCTCCTGCATCTGGAGGTGTCACCAGTGGTGGCTGCAGAAAAAGCAAAGATGGTGGCCTTCTCCTTCCTCTGGAAGCTCCGTCTCAGAGGGGTACTAACCAGATGCCAGTGGGAACTCTCCTATAAAAGATGTGTGGTGACTCCTGTTGTGGAGTTGTGGGTGGGGGAAGTTCACCTAGTCAGGAGGCATAGGATCAGGGACCTGCTTAACAAATCTCTCTTCCCCTTGGCAGAGGAGGTGCGCTGCCCAGCGGGGAATCCCGCTCGTCTGGACTGCCCAGATTCCTCAGAGTCAGCAGGAGGAAATACTAGGTTCGCTGATCTACAGAGACTGTGACTGCCCCTCTCCCCAGGTGCTCTGTCCCAGGGAGATCAGAGTTGGCTGGAGTGGCTGAAATTCCCGCAGGGAGGCTCCACCCATTGAGGAGGGATGGGTCAGTACCCGTCTACAGAAGCAGTCTGGCCGTGATCTGCCACAGCCAATGTGCTGCACTGTGGGGAACTCCTCCTGGGTCCACACCATCCTGTTTCCCCAGCTCCAGCAAAGGACAGACTGGAGCTGCTTGATGATGGCCGCCCCTCCCTATGGGAGCTCAGTCATCTTAGGCAGCGGGCAGCTACGGTGATGGTAGCCACTCCTTCACACAAGAGCTCAGTCATCTCAGGCAGGAGGCAGCTACAGTGATGGTGGCTGCCCCTCCCTCTGGGAACTCGGTAGTCTTAGGCACCTAGTCTCAGGCACCTAGTCTCCAGTCCAGTGGCTGCTGAGAATCTGGATAACTCTGTGCTTGGGACCCAAGCTGCTGGTAACATGGGCGCATGAGGGGGATCTCTTGATCCATGGGTTGCAAAGGTCTGTGGAAAGCATGGTTTCCTGGGTGGGGTAGCACAATAATTCACCGTCTCTCTTGGCTGGGGGTGGGAGTCCCCTTTCCCTGTGTGACTCTCAGGTGGGCCATCACACACCCTGCTTCTCCTTGCTCTCCATGGGTCATGCGAACACCTAGTCAGTCCCGATAAGAGAACCTGGATACCTCAGCTGCTGGTGTAGGATTCACTTGCACATTAATTCTTCTCCAAGTCTAGTTCCATTTTGCTTAATAATTTGTTTTTCAATATCTCTCTCTCCTTTCACATTGTACTATAAACAGTTTGGAGAACCCAAGCTGCCCCATGAATACTTTGCTTAAATGTCAAATTTCATTCCTTGCAAGTCCTTACTTCTAGAATGCACCAAAATGCAATTTAGCCAAGTCCTTGCCTCTTTTATAACAAGAATTCCCTTTTCTCCAGTTTCTAAAACCACCTTCCTCATTTCTGTCTGACATCACCAGAAACTCCCTAACATTCGTATTTGTGACATGCCCCTCAAAAGTCTTCCAGCCTTTACCTACTGCCCTGTTCTGAAGTCACTTTTATGTAGTTAGGCATTTGTTACAATAATACCTGGCTTCTCTGCATCAAAGTCTGTATTAGTTAGCTGGAGCTGCCATAACAAAATACCATAGCCTGGATGACTTTAAATAGCAAAGATTTATTTTCTCACTGTTCTGGAGGCTGGATGTCTGAGATTAGTGTGCCAGCATGGTCATGCTCTGGGAAGGATCCTCCTCTTCATTTTTGTGTGGCCTCCTTGCTGTGTCCTTGCATGGTGAAGAGAGATAATTGTAGTAGTCTTTCTTCCTTTTCTTATAAGGATACTTACCTAATATGAGGGTCGCACCATCATGAACATACACAGGTACTGTTCTTTGTTCCACAAATTCTCAAGAGGGATACCTATCCTCCAGCACCTCCCTTCTAGCTGCAGCAGAGTTTAGATTGAGTCAGAAAATATTATATTTATTTTTAGTTTTATTTTCCCTATTCTGACTAACTCTTGATGATATTTTTTTTAAAGATTCTTGATCTACACTATGTTTTTTATTCCATCCCTTCTCCTTGCTCTGACTTTTGTCTTTTGTATCTGTCTGGCCTGAGAATGGCTCTCCAACCCCAGGACTCCAGGAGCTCTTACTTCTTAATATTCTTGTTTTCACTTTCTATTCTATATTTAGCCCTTGGGACTTCTCTTGGTTTCTTGAAAGCACTACTCTCCACTTAAATAATGCCTGCTATATTGTATACAGTCTTCCTAGGTACTTTGGAATGCAAATATATTTAAGTTAAATAGATTGCCATATTGTAGGCCATACAAGTGTCCATATCATGTTTATGACTGCCTTTAGTCTTAAAGGAATATGGAAAATTATAATGCAAATATTGAGCTTGTCTAAATACAATGAATTATCTTTAAGGGGAAGAGATACACAGCATTTCAAAGTGCTACAGGGGACACCTCCAGCTTTTCTTATTAATATCAGATTTTAGTCTTATTTGGAGCTGGTTTTCTGACACTGCTCATGCCTATTGGGCACTATTGCTCAACTGTATTAACTGCTATCATTTTCAGATAAATTCAGAAACAAAGTACATGAAAATGAGCCTTTGTTTTCAGGAGAAAACAAAAGAAATAAACTGACCTTTGATAGAGTTTCTAAAGGGCAACACCTAGTGATTTATCTGTAGCTTCAAATACAAGCTACACTTACGTGAAAATATAACAATTTTTACTTCCTCCTATTGTCATCCAAACCAGAAGTGGTGTAGAAAGAAAATTATTTCAACTATGAAGATAGCGATGGTAACAGTTCCTAACAGGAAATTCCGCTTTCCCTCTCCCTAGCCCTCTCTCTCTCTCCCACTTCCTTTATCCCTCTCTTCTTTTTTCTTACCCTCTTTCACTATCACCCTGTCTCCTATATCTCTTTCCTTTCTCTTCTTTCAAGCTCTTTCCTAAATTCTCCTGAAACAAACATTCAAACAATTCAATTAAAATGCCAAAAAAGGGGAATAGGGCAAGATGGCTGATAGATGAAACCAGGTGTAACAGCTCCCACCAAGGGACCAAAACAACTGGCATGCTCCTAACAGATGGTCACAGGGAAGGTGCTGAGGATGGATGGATGGAAGGAAGATACAGAAGCTGTGCTGAAGGGAAGAAAACTGGGAGAAAGCCCCTGCTTGGGACTACTGTGCACTGGGACTCATTCCTGGCCCCCAGTGGCTCTGGGGGAATGAGTGAGTTGAACTGGCAAGGAGCAGCTCACTCTTGCCAACCTGCTCCCTGGGACCTCTGGAATCCCAGCAGGAGGAAACCCCTCAGCAACCACAAACACTCAAGTTGGCAGGCAAAGCTGCTTAGCTAAGTGATCCTTGAGAGAGGGGGACTCTCTTAGATGAGCAAGTTGAAAGTTTTCCTAGCGAACTGCCTGAAGAAAGTTTCCAGGCTGCAGAACATGAAGAAAGAACCCAGGTAGAGCCCAGTGGAGTGTCTTAGGTGAGGATGCTGAGCTGGGTTTTGGGGAGGCCAAGAGAACTGGAATTTATGGGGCTGAGTAACAGAGAGGAAAAGTCTTTCCAGACTTGGAAAGTTCTAGGGATTTGTAGGAAGTCTTCCTCAAACCTACAGCTGAGAACAGAGAAACACATTCACTTGAGGAAATATAGAGGGCTTAAAATGGAACCATCCAAAAGGAGTGAACAGAACAATCCTTGGGGAAAACAAAGAACTAGGTAGCTCACGTTCTCTGCAGTCCAGGAAGAAAAATGTGACAGTGTGCAGAGTATTCAGAAGGGCTTAAAGCAGGCAAACATTTTCTGTAGAGTCCGATAGTACATTTTTTGTTGTTTGGGGCCATTATAGTCTACATAGAAACTACCCAATTCTGAATTATGGCTCAAAAGCAGACACAGGCAATGTGTAAACAAATGAGCATGGGTTGGAGGGGGTGGCCACAGGCTCTGGTTTGCCAACCCCTGGATTAAAGGTAGCTTCAGTTACACTTACAAATCTTGAAACAAGTCTTGAAATAATCAATTATTTTTCCAAGTAACTTAACTGTGTCACAGAACAAAGCACAAGAATATTAGAAATAATACAAGAATATCTAGCAACCAAGAAAGCAAAATCACAATGTTCAGCACCAAATAAACTATTACCAGGCATAATAATAAATAGAACATTATAACCTATAATAAGAGAAAATAGCAGGTAATTGGCAGTTACCTGAAAATAAAAGAGATCATAGAATTAGAAGACAAAGATATTAAAACTGGTATTAATAAAACTATATTACCTATGCTTAGGGATTCGGGGAAAATTTGAGCATGTAAAGTAGAGCCATAGAAAATCTAAAAAAGTGGAAATTAGACTTCTAGAAATGAAATAAAAATTCTGTTACAAAAAGTAAGCTGGATGAAATTTGCAGAAGAAATTAGACATTGGAAAGGAAAACAAACTATTCAAAATTAAACACCAGGAGAAGAAAAGACAAATAGATTACGAGTGTCAGTGGTCACTGGGACAGCCTGAGGCAGCAAAATAGAATGTAAATAGAGTCCTCAAAGGATAGGATGTAAACAGAAGGCAAAAAAGTATAGTTTTTAAAAACCCTAAAAATTGTATTGCATTTTTGCAAAAAAATGAAAATTTTCAATTTGTGCAACATTAAATATTAAAACAGCCAATGACAAAAGATGTAATACATTCAGATGATCAAATATAAGTATAAGAAAATACTTAGCTTTGGAAACAATGCAAGCCAGAAACCACTGGAGCAACACCTTGATGTAATAAAATGAAAAAAACAAAACAAAACAAAATAGTCAACTAGAATTATAGACAGTTAAAATATATTACAAATTAAAGTGAAATAAATACTTTTCTTGGTAACAGAAAAGCTGAAAGAATGTATTCCCAGGAGCTTTACTGTAAGAAATGTTAAAGGAAGTATTTCAGGGATAAGGCAAAAGCATCAGATAAAAATATAATTCTTCACAAAGAAATGAAGAGCCTTAAAATGTAAAGCTTTGATATAACATTTTCCTATTTTAAAAAGTAATTTGTCTTTGTTTAAAATATAATTACTATAATCTATAAGCTTAGAGATAAAATTTATTATAAAAATAATTAGCTCAAAAGGACGCAGAAGGTCAATAGGAGGATAATGTTTCAGGTGTATAGTCTGTAAGTGAAATGGTTTAATATGTTTACAGGTATATTGTGATAAGTTAAATATGTGTACTAGAAACAGTAAATCATGCACTATAAAAACAAACAGTTATATCTAATATGTTAAGAAAATATTAAAATGAAGTCATTTAAACAACTCAAGACAGGGTAGAAGTTGCCTAAAGATAGATATAAGAACAGTGGAAGAGAATAGTGGACCAGAAATAGATCAACGTAGATGTGGCCAGTGACTTTTACGATTAGTGCCAAGACACTGGAAAAGGATAATCCTCAAAACAAATGGTGCTGGAACAAGGGGATATTCCTATGCAAAATTAAGCCTCTGTTCTTACTTCATACCATTTGCAAAAATTAGTTCAAAATAGATCATAAAACCATGGGGCATGGGGTGGAGAGGGCGTAGCCAGTAAAGAATTAGTCATAAAACATCTAAATTAAAACAGGACAAAACCTTGTGATCTTGGTTTGGTCAAATTTTTGTGAGTAGATGCACACAAAAGTCTGAATTATAGAGTTTTTTTTTTTGCAGGGGGAGGTTGGGAGAGACAGTGTCTCACTCTATTGCACAGGCTGGAGTGCAGTGGTGTAATCACAGCTCACTGCAGCCTCAAGCTCCTGGGATCAAATGATCTTCCTACCGCAGCCAGCTGAATAGCTAGGACCATAGGCATGCACCACTACACTCAGTTATTATTGTATTTTTTGGCAGAGACAGGATCTCACTATGTTGCCCAGGGTGGTTTCAAACTCCTAGCCTCAAGTGATCCACTTGCATTGGCCTCCTAAAGTTCTGAGATTACAGGCAAGATCATGCCCAGACAGAAAATATTTTCAAAACATGAAATGACAAAGGACTTGTATATGGAATATTTAAAGAACTCTTAAACTCAATATATATGTTAGGAAGACTAATAAGTCAAATATGTTATATAAAAAAATGAAAAAATTCTCAGCAAATTATATGTACAAGGAAACTAAAAACATAAATATATGCTCAACAGTATTGGCTAGAAAAGTACAAATTAAAGCAAAATGAAATATCATTACATCTATTAGAATGGCTTAAATTTAAAACACTATTACTAGTATTGTAGAGGATGTAGAACAATTAGAAGTCTTATAATACTGCAGGAAAGATAGAATCATTTTGAAAACCAGTATGTGGATTTCTTTCCTTCTCTCTCTCTCCCTCTCTCTCTCTTTCCACCCACCCCCGGGTACAAGTGATTCTTGTGCCTCGGGCTCCTGAGTAGCTGGGATTACAGGTGCACACCACCATGCCCAGATAATTTTTCTATTTTTAGTAGAGACAGGGTTTCACCATGTTGCCCATGCTGGTCTTGAACTCCTGACCTCAGATGATCCACCATCTCGGCCTCCCAAAGTGCTAGGATTACAGGTGTGAGCCACTGCACCCAGCCTAAGGATTTCTTAAACCATTAAATATACACCTGATATACAACCTAGCCATTTTGCTCTGAGGTGTTTATCCAAAGAAAGTGAAATTATATGTCTACAAAGTTTTGTGCACAGACTTTGTTGTAATAGTCAAAAACCTGGAATAAATGAAATATTCATCAAAAAGTAAACGAATTAACAAACTGTGGTGGTATATCCATACAATGCAATACCACTAGACAATAAGACAGAAGCAAACTATTGATACATGCAAGAACGTGAATGAATCTATAAATAATTACTTTAAATGAAAGATATTAGGCAAAAAAGTAGCACATATGGTATGATTCCATTTATATAATATTCTAGGAAATGAAAACTGATGTTTAGTGACTGATAATAACCTCTATTATCAGAAAGTGCTTGGGGATGGGATAGAAGCTGAAGGGGAAAGATATTACAATAGGGCACTAAGAAATGAGGGCATGAGGGATATGTTTATTATCTTGACTGTTGTGATGGTTTCACTGGTGCCATCATGTAAAACATTCATCAAATTGTACACTTTGTTTTTGAAAGAGTCTCATTCTGTCCCCCAGGCTGGAGTGCAGTGGCAAGATCATGGCTCACTGTACCCACAACTTATTGGACAAAACAATGCTCCTACTTCAGCCTCCTGAGTACTTAGGATCATAATCATGTACCACTATGCCCAGCTAATTTATTATTATTTTTTTGGCAGAAATAAGGTTTTCATTCCATTGTTCAAGTTGTCCTCCTATCTATGCATCTCAAAATGCTAGGGTTATAGGTGTGAGCCACTTCGCCTGAATACTTAAATTGTACACTTTAAATGTATAAAATCTATTGTCCTCAATAGAAAAAAATAAAATATCAGCTCACATCACCCCAATATTCTTTTTTTAATTTTTAATTTTTGTGGGTATATAGTAGGTTCATATATTTATAGAGTACATGAGATGTTTTGATACAGACATGCAATATAAAATAAGCACATCATGAAGAATGGGGTATCAATGCTTCAAGCATTTATCCATTGAGTTGCAAGCAATTCAACTAGACTCTCTTGAAGTTATTTATTGACTATAATCACCCTGCTGTGCTATCAAATACGAGGTCCCATTCATCTCTCTAACTAGTTTTTGTACTAATCGGCCATCCCTACCTCTCCCTCAGTTTCCCACTATCCTTCCCTGTCTCTGGTAACCATCCTTCTACTCTCTATGTCCATGAGTTTAATTGTTTTGATTTTTAAATCTTCAAAAATAAGTGAGAACGTGTATTGTTTACCTCTCTGTGCCCGCTTGTTTCACTTAACATAATGATCTCCAGTTCCATTCATGTAGTTGCAAATGATTGGATCTTATTTTTTTTCCTATGGCTGAGTAATGCTGTTGCATATAAGTACAACATTTTCTTTATCCATTCATCTGTTGATGGACTCTGAGGTTGTTTCCAAATCCTGGCTGTAACAGTAAACAGTGTTGTAACTATCATAGAAGTGCAGATATTTATTTAATATAATGACTTCCTTTCTTTTGTGTACATGCCCAGTAGTGGGATTGCCAGATCATATGGTAGCTAAATTCTTTGATGAACCTCAAAGTTGTTCTTTATAGTGGTTGTACTGGTTTACATCCTAGCAACAGTGTACAAGGTTTTCCTTTTCCTCACGTTGTCGCCAGCATTTATAGTAGCCTACCTTTTGGATAGAAACCATTTAAACTGAGGTGAGATGATATCTCACTGTAGTTTGATTTGTATTTCTCTGATGATTAGCCATGTTGAGCACCTTTTCATATACCTGTTTGCCATTTGTGTGTCCTCTTTTGAGAAATGTCTGTTCTAATCTTTTGCTCATCTTTTGATCAGATTATCAAATTTATTTCTACAGAGTTGTTTGAAATACTTATATATTCTGTTTCTAAATCCCTTGTCAAATTAGTAAATCACAAATATTTTTTCCCATTCTATGGGTTGTCTCTTCGCTTTGTTGATTGTTTCCTTTGCCATACAGAAGCTTTTTAACTCATGATCCCACTTGTACATTTTGCCTGTGCTTGTGGGGTATTGCTCAAGAAATTTTTGAACATACTAATGTCTTAGAGAATTCCCTGATGTTTTCTTGTAGTAGTTTAATAGTTTGAGATCTTTGTTTATAGTTTTTAATTCATTTTGATTTTTATATTTGTATGTGAGAAGAGAGGAGTCTAGCTTAATTATTCTTCATATGGCTATCCAGTTTTCCCAGCATCATTTATTGAAGTGACTGTCTTTTCCCCAGTATATGTTCGGTATATTTGTCAAAAATGAGTTTACTGTAGATGTGTGGATTTGTTTATGGGTTTGCTCTTCTGTTTTATTGATCTATGTATTGTTTTTATGCCAATACCACTCTGTTTTGGTTACTGTAGCTCTGTAGTATAACTTGAAGTCAAGTAATGTGATTTCTACAGTTTTGTTCTTTTGGCTTAGAACAGCTTTGGCAATTCTGAGTCTTTTTTGCTCCCATATAAATTTTAGAATTACTTTTTCTATTTATGTGAAGAATTTCATTGTTTTTTTTCCAATGGAAATTGCATTGAATCTTAGTAGATTGCTTTGAGTAGTATGGATATTTTAACAATACTGATTCTTCCAATTCATGAACATGAAATATTTTTTCATGTTTTTTGTACTCTCTTCAATTTCTTTCATCAATGTTTTGTAGTTTCATTATAGAGATGTTTCTCACTTCTTTGTTTAATTTCTAGGTATTTTATGGCTATTGTAAATGGGATTATTTCATTTCTTTTTCAGATTGTTTGTGGTTGGCACATGGAAATGGTACTGTTTTGCTTTTTGATTTCATATCCTACAGTTGTACTGAATTTGTTTATCAGTTCTAATTGCTTTCCTGTGGAGTCTTTAGTTTTTTGCAAATATTATATCATCTCCAAAAATTGATAATTTTACCTCTTCCTTTCCAATTTGTATATTGCTTTATATCTCTCTCTTGTCTGTTCTTGCTAGAAGTACTGTTCTTCCAGTACTCTGTTCAAGATCTTATTGAAAAGGCTTTCAGCTTTTCCCCATGCAGTATGATACTACCTGTGTGTCTGTCATACATGGTCTTATTTTGTTGAGTTATGTTCCTTCTATCCTCAGTTTTTTGAGGCTTTTTATTATAAATGAATGTTGAATTTTATCAAATGCCTTTTCAGCATCAATTGAAATGATGATGCTGTTTTTAGCTTTCATTCTTTTAATATGATATATCACATTGCTTGATTTGCAGATGCCTAACCATTTTTCTTGATTCCTAGCATAAGCTCCACTTGGTCATGATGAATGATCATTCCAATGGATTGTTGAATTTAATTTGCTAGTATTTTGTTGAGGATTTTTGGGGCATCAATATTTTATCAGTTATTGGCCTATAGTATTCCAGATGTGTCTTCATCTGGTTTTGGCATCAGGGTAATACTGGTCTTGTAGAATTAGTTTGGAAGTATTCCTTCCTCCTCTAATATTCAGAATAGTTTGAGTAGGATTAGTACTACTTCTTTAAATTTGGTGGAATTTAGTAGTGAAGCCCTCAGGTCCTAGGCTTTTCTTTACTGGAATACTTTTTATTATGGTTTGAATCTTGTGACCTTGTTATTGGGCATTTGGGTTGGTTCCATGTCTTTGTTGTTGTCAATAGCATCACTGATTTTGAATTTTGTTTGCTCTTGCACTTCTAGTTTATTGAGACACATCATTAGATTGTCTATTTGAAGTGTTTTTCTCTCTTTTTAAATGTAGACACTTAAAGCTTTAAACTTTCTTCTTAGTACTGCTTTTGTTGTATCTTATAGGTTTTGGTATGTTGCATTTATATCATCTTTCTTAAGTTCCTTATTGACCGACACTAGTCATGCAGTGTGGTTACATCATTTAATTTCTACTTATTTGTATAGTTTCCAAAATTCTTATTATTGATTTATAGTTTTATTACATTGTGATCAGATAAGATGCTTTATTATTTCAATTTTAGTGAATGTTTTAAGACTTGTTTGTGATATTATTTCAATTTTTTGTGAATGTTTTAAGACTTGTTTGTGACCTTACATATGGTCTATCATTGAGAATGATCCATATGCTAAGGAAAATAATGTGTGTTCTGCAGCTCTTGGATGAAATGGTCTGTAAATATCTATTACACCATTTGGTCTATAGTCCACATTACATCTGATGTTTCTTTGTTTTCTGTTTGGAACATCTACCCAATGCTGAAAGTGGGATATTGAAGTATCCACCTATTATTTTATTAGGATCCACCCTTCTTGTTAGCTCTAATGATATCTGCTGTACATATCTGGGTCTTCAGTGTTGGTGCATATATATCCTCTTTTGGATGTATATGAATTGACCTCTTATTATTATATATTGACTTTCTTTGTCTCTTCTTATAGGTTTCTGTCTTGTAATCTATCTTGTCTGATGTAAGTCTAGTGTGTCTTGCTCTTTTTGTGGTTTCCATTGGCATGTAAAATCTGTTTCCATCCTTTTATTTTCAGTCTATGTGTGTCTTGATAGGTGAAGTGTATTTCTTGTAGGCTATAGATCAAAGAGTCTTGTTTTTTTTTTAAATCCATTCATTATGTCTTTTGATTGGAGAGTTAAGTCCATTTACATTTGATATTATCATTGATAAGTAAGAACTTCCTCCTGCCATTTTGTTATTTGTTTTCTGGTTATTTTTTGGTCTTGTGCTGCTTCTTTCTTTCATCTTTGTCTTCCTTTAACAAGGATAATTTTCCCTGATAATAGGATTTACTTTCTTACTTTTTATTTTTTATGTATCCATTGTATTTTTTTACTTGAGATTATCACGAGACTTGCAAATACTGTCTTATAATCCATTATTTTAATCTAATAGCAACTTAATGTTATTTGCATTTACAAAAGCAAAAAAGAAAATAAAATCTCAACTTCATGCCTCCACTTTTAAACTTTTTTTGTTTGTTTGTTTCTATTTCTACATAGACTATATCTTAAAAACTAGTTGTTTTGGTTGGTTCATTATTCTTTCTACCTAGGATATGAGTAGTTTACACATTGTACTTACAATATAATAATATTCTGTGTTTTTCTGTGTGCTCACTAAGTTTTGTGCCTTCAGGTAATTTTATGTGGCTCATTAACATCCTTTTCTTTCTGAATGAAATATTCCTTTTAGCTTTTCTTGTAGGACAGGGCTGTTATTATTGATTGAATCCCTCAGCTTTTTTTGTCTGGAAAAGTCTTTATTTTTTCTTGTTGGTTGAAGGATATTTTTACCAGCTATACTCTTCTATGGTAAAAATTGTGTTCCTTCAGCACTTCAAATATGTCATGCCACTCTCTGCTGGCCTGTACAATTTCCACTAAAAACTCTGCATCCAGATGTATTGGAGTGCCATGGTATATTATTTGTTTCTTTTCTTCTGCTGCTTTTGAGATCCTTTCTTTGTCCTGGACCTTTGGGAGTTTGATTATTAAATTCTTTGAAGTAGTCGTCTTTGGGTTAAATCTGCTTGGTGTTCTATAATCTTCTTGTATTTGGATATTGATATTGTTCTCTAAGTTTGAGAAGTTCTCTGTTTATATTCCTTTCAATAAACTTTCTACTCCTGTATCTTTTTCTACCTGCTCTTTAAGGACAATAACTTGCCTTTTTGAGGCTGCTTTCTAGGTCCTGTCGGCATGTTTATTGTTTTTTACTCATTTTTTAATCTCTTTTGTATTTTCAGATAGCCTGTCTTCAAGCTCACTAATTGTAACCTCTGCTTGATCCATTCTGCTAAGGACTCCAATGCATTCTCCAGTATACCAATTTCATTTTTCAGCTCCAGAATATCTCCTTGATTCCTTTTAATTATTTCAATCTCTATTTATCTCACAACATTTTGAATTTCTTTGAGTTTTCTCAACACATCTTTTTTGAGTTATCTGTCTGAAAGTTCACATATCTCTGTTTCTCTATGATAGGTCCCTGGCGCCTTAGTTTATTTCTTGAAGTTATGTTTTCTTGGATAGTGTTGATGCTAGTAGATGTTCCTCAATGTCTAGGTAGATAGCTAGGAAGTGTCTAGTTAGATATTTATTGCAGTCTTAACTGTCTGGGCTTATTTGTATCTAGCCTTTTTGGCTTTCCAAATATTTGAAAGGACTTGAGTGTTGTGATCTAAGCTGTTTCTGCTTTAGAAAGAACCCCAGAACTAGTGACATTATGGTTCTTTCAAAGTAGTAGAAGCACTACTTTTTTGGTCTTTGACAAGATCCAGGAGATTTATTTGCATTACCAGGCAGGGGCTCTTGTTCTCTTCTCTACTTCCTCCCAAATGTATAGCGTCTCTCTCTTTTTGTTTGCAGATACTTAAAGCTGGGGGTGGAGTAACACAGGCACTTCTGTGGCTATCACCACTATGACTGTGTGGGGTCATACCTGAAGCCAGCACAGCACTGAGTCTTGCACAAGGCCTGCTTGAATGACTCCTTGGCTGCTGCTTATTTACACTCAAGGCCTGGGTCTCTACAATCAGCAGATGTCAAAGCCAGTCAGGCTTATGTGCTTCCCTTCAGATGGTGAGGTTCACAGGCCTCTGTTAGGCCCAGAAGTGCATTCCGGGAGTCAGAGACTAGAGTCAAAAAACTTACAAGTCTACCTGGTATTCTATTGTATTGCAGCTGAGTTGGCATACTTACCATAAGACCCAGTTCTTCCCACCCTTCCCTTCCCTTTTCAAAGGCAGAGGAGCTTTACCTCAAAGCCACCGCCACCCCTGGTCACAAGGTTTACTGCCAGAATACCACTGAGGTTCACTTAAAGCCCAAGATCTCTTAAGTCAGCTTGTAGTGAATGCTGCCTGGCCACAGACTCACCTTTTAGGGTTGTAGCCTCCCTTCTGGCTCAGGCCAGGTTCAGAAATGCTATCCAGAGTCAAGTGCTGGAATTGGGAAGCCCAAGAGCCTGGTTGGTGCTCTGCCCATCTATGGCAGTGTTGTATCTGAAGACAGCAAGTCTCAGCAGCTCACCAAGGCCCTCAATGATGTAGTACTTAGGTATTGCTGTTGCTTATTCAGCACCCAAGGCCTCTTCTGTTAGCACTTAATATATGCTGGCAGGTCTGGGTCCTTTCCTTCAAGGCAGCAGGTTCCCTTCTTGCCCAGGGTGTGGTCTAGAAATGTCATCTGGGAATTAGGGCCTGGAACAGGGGCCTCATGACTGACTGCTGACCTATCCTCCTGTGGCGGAGTTGGTATCCAAGATGCAAGATAAAGTCTTCACCACTCTTTCCTATCCTTTCTTCAAGCAGAAGGAAGGGTTCTCTTTTTGATCTAAGAGTTATGCAGCCTAGGGTTAGGGAAGGGGCAATGACACCACTGCCTTGAATGCTCCAACTGGTGTCTCAGTGTGCCACATGCTCTCCTAGTCTATTGTTTCTGGCCTAGGTTAGCTCTAGGACTCGCCTAAAAGCAGTAATCTTTCAGGCCTAGACTGCTTTTCAAGTCTATGTAGAGACTGAGAAAGGCAAGGTTTATGGACACTCAAGTTCAGAATGCTTGGATGGGTGAATTGCCCTCTTGGTAGGACTGTTTTTAATGCTCCATCCAGGAACACCTGCTGCTGGTGTTCCTTTCTGCTCTAACAGGGCAACACTGAGTTTAGTGCATCATAGTTGCTGTGTTTTCCCTCCCCCCGTGCCCAGGAAAGCTCTGCACTAGACCACTATAGCTGGGGGCGGGTGAGGCATTTGGTTGCCAGTTCAGAACTGTTTATCTCTTCATTTCCTCTTTCAGTTATATGAAATTAAAACCAGTTACTATAAATGCTCACCTGATTTTTGCTTCTTATGAAGGTATTTTTTTCTGTGTAAATAGTTGTTACATTGGTGTCCTTGCTGGGGAGAATGATTGGTGGAGCCTTGAATTCCGCCATCTTGCTTTGCCTCAATCCCAATATACTTTCTGTCTTTCTTTACTGCAGATACTCTCATCATTCTCTCACTCATTGTTCATAGCACCTTTCAGTTGTCTATCTTCTCATTAAAAATTGCTTCAAAAATGCTGCTTTAAAACACTGACAGGTATTTTCTTAGGAATTTGCAATTTGGAAGGTGTTAATTGTGGACAACACATCTCTGCTCCTGTCATTACCAGTTTTGGCAGCTCAGAACCTGTAAGATTAAAACCATCTGAAGACCTAGTCAGTTATGTGTCTGATACTGGCTGCTTTCTGGTCTTTCCATGTGGCTGTGGGGCTTCTTTACAAAATTATGTGTGGGTTCCAAAACAGAGGCAGGCAGAAATTTTATTATTTTTATGTCACAACCTTAGAGAATATGTAGTTTCACTTCCATAGTATTTTATTTTTCAAAATAATCACTTAATCTGATCCAGATTCAAAAGAAGAGAAATTATATTTCTCTATTTAATGGGACAAGTGTCAGAACTTGCAAACACATTTTAAAACATAATGCAAACCTCATCCTAGCATATAATTGTATGCTAGATTTTGTTTAGCTTTCTATCTTTTCCATTAGCCTCAATTCTTTGACAGTAGGTACTTTTATATGTAGCACAGTTTAATAAATTATTGAATCGATGTAAGGCATTTAAAAAATAGTTCGGCTTTTTTTTCATTTTGTAACAAATCAACCTATCTGGGTACGTAGCTCCAATTAATCCATAGCTACATATTCCTATAGTCATTATTGGTTTTTATTATAACTAAGTTAAATAGGATTCTAATATTAAAATTATGCTACAATGATGATAATAGATTGATTGTTAAATGCTATAACATTTAACAATGATGTTAAATGTTTTTTGGAATGCCATCATTAGAAATGTGATGATATGTATAATAAAATAAACGCAAATAAATCAAAACTATTTTATTGTCCTTGTATAGCCTCTGCATTTTCTAATTAAACTTTTCAAGTTAAATAATAATTTCTATATCTTTGGCATAAAAGATACAATTATTTACTTTCTTGGAAAAGTAGAAGTGATTCAGGAGTGGAGTGGTACAGTAATGTTTGATCGTTTAACTGAAAAATTAAGCACTGAAGGACTATTGACATATGGAAACTCTTTTATCAATAGTTCTCACAATATTACTTAAAAATTAAATTCAAATATTGCTTCTCTACTTCACTTTTGTTTGTATATTATACTTTAAAAATACAGACAATAGAAAATATTCCCTACCTCTATCCTATCTTCAAATATTAAAAAGTATATTAAAGCATCCAAAAATAAATTGTATAACTGTATATTTGAATTCAAATTCTCTTTGTGTGAATCCTGAAGAACTACATAGATTTACTATCTAAATTTAACTTTCATTCTATTCATTCTTTCTGCATTTTGTTTATTATACAAGCCTCAGTTATTTACAGCAACTGACATGTTTAGCCCATCACAGTTGAAGATCTATATGATGAAATAAAGTCTCTTCAGGAAACACAGCCATCTGTTCTCCATCTCAATAATATTTTAATTTTCAGCAAATATTTGAAAGGTAGTATTTTATATTGCCATTACAATTGTTCACTAACCCTAAGTTCTAGACTAAATGTTAATTAATATACCACATTTTTTAAAAAGGCCGTGGAATAAACTAGCTTTTCCATTTTATTCATTAAGTGTTAACAGCATTAATAATATATACATTGTTTAAATTTAAATTTTTGATCACTCAAATTATAACTATTTATTTCTAAAGGTGAACTCAGAAGGAAATGCTCTTAACTTGTATCAAAGATTAAGTTAAAGTTTAGTTAAAGGAAGTCATTTGACTTCTATAGAGCTATGCGTTATGAGTTTTGAACGAAGACAGCAATGATTATTCTGGAGATAGCATGAAGTAAGAAAAACTCTTAGCTGTTTGAAGGAAGTCAGCATCAAGACATGAGCTATAAAAACTCAGCTTCTGTAGAGAAGAACTAGGGGGAAATGAGGAGTTACCAATAAATGGACATAAAGTTTCAGTTACATAAGATGAATAAAATTTAAAGATCATTGTATTGAACATCAACAATAATGTGTTATACTTTTAAAAATTTATTTAAAAGGCTGCTCTCATGTTAAGTATTTTTGCCACAATAATATTTTTCTAAAACAAACTAAGGGGGACAAACTTTAGGAAATTATATTAAGTTGGCTATGTGAAGAGAAGCACATACACGTGGACTTAAAGTTATGCTATTACTAAAGTTGCAATAAACATTTACACCAACTTCTTAAACATGTAATATTTAAATTTGCTTCCCACTTTCTTTCTTCGAATTGAACTTATTTAGGATCCTGTCTTTTGCTCATCTGGCTGTATTCTCTTGATTGCTAATGTATACTCCTATATTTTTGCTCTACCTCACAAAAACCTGGGATAAATATTCTTTAATCAAATTACCTCCTTTCCTTTGATAGAGACGTTACAAACTCTTTATCTGCTTCCCACTTGATATGTGTGTTTTGTAATGGTACAGTCATAGCTTAAAAATTTATTTCTCTCTGCCATCTTCCTTTCTCTTAGAAGTTCCTCTTGATCCTGACATTGAAATGTACATGGTTTTAACAGCAGTCCACTTAAGAAATGGTGCATTATTATATATATGTGTGTATATATGTGTGTGTTTGTGTATATATATGTGCAAATTGTGTGTGTGTGTGTGTGTGTGTGTGTGTGATGTTTCCTGGAGTATTTACAGATATAATATTGTCATTTGAAACACAGAAATTTCCATTTTAGTATATTACCCATTTTCATTGTTTGCTTTAACAATTTAATGTTTATTATTCTGTTTCCCCCCTTATGTCTTTATGGGGAAAGGTAATTTTCATATAAAACTGAAAAGAATCTAATATTAGTGCCTTTCTTCAACAAAGTAATGCTTTCATACTGTGTGTCAACATGCATTTGTTCCCCTACCACAATGTATTTTTTACTTTATTTGAGTTGAAATACATTAAAAAATCAATAGCATAGTTATTTACTATTGTTCTTATACACCCTCCTCTCCTGGGTCAGATGCTTAAATTGTCATCAAAATTTTTCTGTGGGTCCTACAGTGGAGAATAATGTCTCAGTAGAATTACAAATCTTATTCTAGTGAATAAATATAAGATTCTGAGACAAGAAATTACCTGCCAGTCTTAACCTTACCTTTTTCCCCATTTTATTCTTTTGCCTATTCAATTTGTTTGAACATTTTTCCTCCATTAAAACATAAGCCAAGATTTATGGAAGACTTAATATACACTTGTGTGTTTTCAATAATATTTTGTTTCCTTTTGTTTCTCATTCTTATGGATGTATGCTTACTTTACTGAGTTTTTATTTGTGCTTGTCTGAGGCATTCTATGTACATTATAACTCTGGTCAGACTAATGCTATTTCAAAAAGCTGTAACTTGTTTCTTCCTGACCATTTATATCATTTATAAATCTTGAGTCACTCAATGTAATGATAATATTTTATTAGACTACTGAATAAAATTTTTTGTAAAAGATATTTAATTAGTCCCTATTGAATACTGGAAAGACTAATTACATTGAATTGACTATAATCTCTTCACATATTTTGATAATGTATCTAAATTATCATATTTGTGATAGATAAAATTATATTTTAATAAAGGAAAACTTTAAAAAATCCAAACATACTATTCTACCCAACCAGTTTCTTTATTCTCTGGTCTCTCTCTTTGATTTTAATGTTTCTGGACAAACTAAGGGATAGGGATATGCCTTGTATACCACATTTTCCAGGTTCTTTTCAAATTCTACAGCACAAGACTTAGGAAAAACATACAATTTTTAGTGCTCAGAAATGGTGTTGCTGATGATCTCTGATTCTCTGCCTTGCAGGTTCAAGTGATTCATGTGCCTCAGATATGTGCCACAAAATTCAGCTAATTTTCCTATTTTTAGTAAAGACAGGGTTTCACCATGTTGGCCAGGCTGATCTGAAACTCCTGACTTCAGGCGATCCACCCACCATGGCCTCTGAAAGTGCTGGGATTACAGGCGTAAGCCACTGCACCTGGCCAGTGTCTGATTTCTCATACATGTCATCTCTTCTCGGTTCTTCTTTTTTTTTTTAATATTTTTTTTAATCGTCAGAGCAGAAGAGCTTAAATCATTTCTGTTATTGATTCATTTGACTGGTTATTTACTTTTCACTCCACTTTCATGAAAATAGACTTTGAATTTTATTCAACCAAAGCCCAGAAACAATGTGCAGTGCACAATGTCAGAATGTCTCCTATCCACAAACTTTCTTGTTAGTTTCCTAAATTCCAGTGGCTTCCATAAATTCACCTGCACTCTTTAATTGATGTACTTTTTAGTTTTATTTTTATATATGATGTTTATATTTATTTTTAGTTGGTGGTAGGCTTTTAAGAATTGCTCTATTTCTTTATTTTTCAAGATTCCACTAATATGCTTATTTTAAATTCGATATTATCTTCAAGAAAAAGAAAAAGGCAGATATGAGGCAGGGCTAAATTGCAGCTCCCATTCAGACAGACAGAGCAGTGTGTGGAGACTCATGCTGTGAACTTTTACTCCAAGAAATACTGCAGGAATATATCAGGAAAGCTGAGAGAACCCACAGACTCTTTGAAAGAAGTGAATTGCTTCTACAGGTCCCAGGAGACAGCCCAAATACTGTGAGTGCCCACACTGTGAAAGTGGGAAAGGGTGATCATCTGCCTGGGAACACACACTCTCACTGGGGAATCTGAAGGCCCAGATCACAGAAGGATTTGACCTTACCTGGCTATGAGACAACTTGAAGAGCCAGATGAAATGCAGGGGTAGAGGAAGCAGCAGGAAAAGCCCTACGGTCTGTCTGGGTCCCCAAGGAAGCTGTTTCTGACTTATCTCACAGGGGTCCTTGGGGAGGGGTGCCAGAGAGAGGTACAGGGAAATGACCACAGCTGGAAGCCTCCAGCAGAACTTTGTGTCAACTCCAACTGAATGTAAAGTTTCCTGGCCAAAACTCAGGGATGTGAATCTGGTGTGCAGATTCAAGAGGTGGGTAGGAGCAAAAGCCTTGCTTGCTCACCTAGCCAGGAGGCTAATAGCCTGAGGCAAGTTCTCAGCCCTCTTCACCTGCTGTCTAGAAACAAACTCAGTGCTGTAGGTGGGGGCATGGTGGAAGTGAGATGGGCCTTTTGGGTTGCATGGGAGCTGGGTGAGGCTTATAACTGTCAGTTTTCTTCCACTTCCCTGACATCCTGCCTGACACCCAGAGGCAGCCATAATACTCCTGGGAACATAACTCAATTGACCTAGGAACCACACTTCCATCTCCCAAAGCAGCCACAGCAAGCCCTACCCAAGGAGAGCCTGAGTTCAGACTCACCTAACACTACTCCCACCTAATAGTCCTTCCCTACACACCCTGTTAGCTGAAGACAAAGATCATTTTCTATTGGCAGTTCTAGGACCTTGCTCCTTATCCGATCCTCCCCTATGCTACCACAGCTCATGCTCTCTTGAAAGTGCCACCTCCTGGTAGGAGGCCAAGCAGCACAAAACTAGTGCATTAAACAACTACAACTAAGGACCCTCACAGAGTCTATTTCACTACCAGAGCAGGTGCTAGAATTTATGGCTGTGAGACCTGAAGATGGTTCGTATCACAGACTCTGTGCGGACACCCCCCAATACTAACCCAGAGCCTGGAAGCCCTGCTGGGTGGCTAGAGTCAGATGAGAAATAATACTCACTACAGTTTGGCTCTCAGGAAGCCACATTCCTAGGAAACAGGGAAGAGAACTACCTCAAGGGAGTACCCTGTGGGACAAAAGCATCTCAACAGCAGTTTTGAGCCTCAGATCTTCCCTCTGACATAGTCTACCCAAATGAGAAGGAATCAGGAAAACAATTCTGGTAATATGACAAAAGGAGGCTCTTTAACATCCCACCAAAATTACACTAGCTCACTAGCAATGGAACCCCACCAAGAAGAAATCCCTGAATTGCCAGAAAAAGAATTCAGAAGGTTAATCATTAAGTTAACCCAGGAGGCACCAGAGAAAAGTAAAGTACAACTTAAGGAAATAAAAAGTATGATACAATATATGAGGGGAGAAATTTTCATTGAAATAGATAACATAAATTTAAAAAATCACAACTTCAGGAAATAAAAGACACATTTATACAACTGCAAAGTATACTGGAAAGTCTCAGCAATAGAATAAAACAAGCAGAAGAAAGAACTACAGAGCTCGAAGACAAAGTTTTTGAAATAATGTGATCTAATGAAGACAAAGAAAAATAATTTAAAAAAAATGAACAAATGCTCCAAGAAGTTTGGGATTATTTTAAACAACCAAACCTAAGAATAATTGGCATTCTTGGAGAAGAAAAATCTAAATGTCTGGAAAACATATTAGGGGTAATAAGGAAAACTTCCCTAGCCTTGCTAGATATCTAGACATTCAAATACAAGAAGCTCAAAGAACACCTAGAAATGTATCACAAAAAGATTATTACTTAGGTGCATAGTCAACAGGTTCTCTAAAGTCGAGATGAAGGAAAGAATATTAAAAGCTGTGAGACAAGGGCACCAGGTAATCTTTGAAGGAAAACCTATCTGATTAACAGCAGATATCTCAACAGAAACACTACGCACTAGAAGAGATTTGGACCATATCTTTAGACTCCTTAAACAGAGATATTATCAGCCAATAATTTTGTATCCAGTGAAACTAAACTTCATAAATGAGGAAAGGTACAGTCTTTTTCAGACAAACAAATGCTGGGAGAATATGCCACTAGCAAGCCAGCACTACAAGAATTACTAAAAGGAGCACTGAATATTAAAACAAATCCTGGAAACACATTAAAACAGAACCTCTTTAAAGTATGAATGTCACAGAACCTATAAAACAAAAATTAAAACTAATTAAAAACCAAACCAAGGTATTCAGGCAACAAATTACATGATGAATGGAATAATTCATCACATCTCAGTACTGATGTTGAATGTAAATGGTCTAAATGCTTCACATAAATGATACAGAATTGCAGAATGTGTAAGAATTCACCAACCAACTATCTTTTGCCTTCAAAAGACCCACTTACCACATAAAGACTCACATAGATGTAGGTAAAGGGGTGGAATAAGATATTCCATGCAAATGGACATCAAAAGCAAGCTGAAGTAGCTACTCTTAGATGAAAAAAACTTTAAAGCAATAGTAGTTAAAAAAGACAAAGAGGAACACTATGTTATAATAAAAGACCTTGTCCAACAGGAAAACATCACAATCCTAAACATATATGTACATAGTACTGGAAGTCCTAGCCAGAGCAATCAGCCAAGAGAATAAAATAGAAGGCATCCAAATGCGAAGAGAAGAAGTCAAACAATCTTTTTGCAGATGACAAGATTCTACACATAGAAATCCCACAGTCTCCGCTCAAAAGCTTCTGGAACTGATAAAATAACTTAAGCAAATTAGGATTCAAAAATTAATGTACAAAAATTAGCATCGTTTCTATACAACAATAATGTTCAAGCTGAGAGCCAAATCAAGAATCCAGTCACATTCAAAATAGCCACAAAAAGAAATAACAACACCTAGCAGATGTCTCATTGGACATCTCTCCAACGAGAATTACAAAACATTGCTGAAAAAAATCAGAGATGACACAAATAAATTAAAAATATTCATGCTCATGGGTAAAAATAATAATGTTATTAGATTGGTAAAAAGTAATTGTGGTTTTTACCACTAAAAGTAATAAAATAGCTATGCTGCTCAAAGCTATTTACAAATTCAATGTTATTCCTCTCAAACTACCAATGTTAGTTTTCTCAGAATTATATTATAAAAATATATCCAAAGAAATTCTAAGCCAAACAAAAAAGGTTGTAAGCATTACACTACCTGATCTCAAACTGTACTTCAAATTTATACTAACCAAAGCAGTACCAGTGTGGTAAGAAAAACAAACAAACAACAGCAACAACAGCAAAAAACCATGGACCAGTGAACAACTTGGAGAACTCAGAAACACAGCCATGCTATTCCCATCAAACTACCATTGATTTTCTTCCTAGAATTAGAAAAAACTACTTAAATTTCATATATAACCAAAAATAGAGAAAAATCCCATTTAACCAAAACAATCCTTCACAAAAAGAAGAAAGCTGGAAGCCCATCAAAAAGTGGGTGGAGGATATGAACACACAGTTCTCAAAAGAAGCTATTTATGTGGCCAACAAACATGTTTTAAAAAGCTCATCATCACTGGTCATTAGATAAATGCAAATCACAATGAGATACTGTCTCATACCAGATAGAATGGCAATCATTAAAAAGTCAGGAAACCACAGATGCTGGAGAGGATGCAGAGAAACAGGAATGCTTTTACACTGTTGGTGAAAATGTAAATTAGTTCAACCATTGTGGAAGACAGTGTGGCAATTCATCAAGGATCTAGAACCAGAAATACCATTGACCCAGCAATCTCATTGCTGGGTATATTCCCAAAGGATTATAAATCATTCTACTATAAAGACACATGTTCACATAAGTTTACTGCAGCACTATTCACAATAGCAAAGATTTGGAACCAACCCAAATGCCCCTCAATGTTAGACTGGATAAAGAAAATGTGGCACATATACACCATGGAATACTATGCAGCCATAAAAGAGAATAAGTTCATGTTCTTTGCAGGGACATGGATAAACCTGGAAACCATAATTCTCAGCAAACTGACAAAGGAACAGAAAACCAAACACCACATGTCCCCAGTCCTAAGTGCAAGTTGATAAATGACAACATGTGGGCACAGGGAGGGGAACATCACAAACTGAGATCTGTCAGGTGGTTGGGGCAAGAGGAGGGATAGCATTAGGAGAAATACCTAATGTAGATGATAGGTTGATGGGTTCAGCAAACCACCAAGGCACGTGTATACCTATGTAACAAATCTGCATGTTCTGAAAAAAGAAAGGAAAGAAAAAAGATGAATATCTTTATCTTTAGTTTTTCTCTAAACCTAAAGCTATTTTAAAAAATAAAATCTAGTTTAAAAACCAAAAAAAAAAAAAATGAACAGGAAAAGGAAAGAAAAGAAACAAAGTCACACACTTACAACCAACTGATCTTTGTCAAAGTCAACAATAAGAAGCAATGAAGAAAGGACACCTTATTCCATTAATGGTGCTGGGATAAATGGCTAGCCATATGCAAAACATTGAAACTAGACCCCTTCCTTTTACCATATACAAAAATAAACTCAAGATGAATTAAAGACTCACATGTAAAACCTAAAACTGTAAAAGCCATAGAAAAAAACTAGGAAGTATTATTTCAGACATAGGCCTTGGCAAAGATTTTATGACAAAGACTCCAAAACAATTGCAATTAAAAACAAAAATTAAGTGGGACTTAATTAAATTAAACAGCTTCTGTACAGCAAAAGAAACTGTCAACAGAGTAAACAGCCCACAAAAAGATGGGAGAAGATATTTGCAAACTATACATCTGACAAAGATCTAATATCTGGAATCTATAAGGAATTGAAACAAATCAAGAAGCAAAAAACAAATGCATTAAGAAATGGATAAACAACATGGCCTTTTCGAAAGAAGGCATACCAGTGACCAAAAAAAAAAAAAAAAGAAATAAAAAATCATCAACATTACTAATCATTAAAGAAATGCAAATTAAAACCACAATGAAATACCATCTCAAACCACTCAGAATGGTTATGATTAAAAGGTAAAACTATAATAGATATTGGCAAGGTTGCAGAGAAAAGCAATACTTATATGCTGCTGGTAAGAGAGTAAATTAGCCCTGTGGAAAGCAGTTTAGAGAATTCTCAATGAGCTAAAAATAGAACTACCATTTGACCCAGCTATCCCATTATTGGATATTTATTCAAATGGAAAATAAACTGTTCTACCACAAAGGCACATGCATACATAAGTTTTCTGTACCACTTTTGACAACCATCAGGGAACTGGAGAAAGAAAATGTGTACCATGGGATACTACTTCGCCATTAAAAAGAATAAAGTCATGTCCTTTGCATCCACATGGATATAGCTGGGGGCATTATCCTAAGCAAATTAACACAGGATAAAAAACCAAATACAGCATGTTCTCACTTATAAGTGGGAGCTAAACATTGAGTACACTTGAACTCAAAGAGGGAAACAATAGATACTGGGGCCTACTTGAGAGTTGAAGATGGGAGGACAGTGAGGATTGAAAAACTACCTACTGAGTGCTATGCTCACTACCTTGGTGATGAAAAGATTTGCATATCAAACCCCTATAATGCAAAATTTACTTATGTAACCAACTTGCACATGTATACCCTGAATCTAAAATAAAAGTTGAAAAAAAAAGATAAATAGTAAGACAAATGAAAATAAAAAGAAAGAAATGGTAAGAGAAGTTCTTTAGTCCAAAGAGAATTAATACCCAACATAAAACTGAATCTACTGAAAGGAATGAAAAGAGCTAGTAGTGGGAAATATTTAGATAAATATGAAAGACTTTTTTGAATTTCTTAATTTCTTTAATAGCAAACTGACCTCGTTAAGCAAAAAATATACTTAACATCACAATCCTTCTGGAGTTTACAACACATACCAAAATAAAACAAATAACTAAATAACAAAAATGGAGGTTTAATGAAATAATGCAGTGATAAATTTCTTACAGTTTACCTGAAGTACTATAGCACAAATTACTTCTAGACTGTGACATTTTAAGAATGCATATTATAATCTGAAAATCCAATAAAGAACATAAAAAACCAATAGAGGTAATAGAATGGAATAATTTAAATTATTTGATTAACCTGAAGGAAGATACAAAAGGAAAGAAATAAATTATATGAAAAATATCAAGATCTTGGTCAAACCCCAATTAAAAGGGAGATTTGTTGCCTGGTGGAGTGATGAGTCATGGGTATGCTCTACAGGAAGTGAACTTCAGATTCAAATGCAGGCAGATTGAATATAAAAGTTAGAAACATATATGGCAATCAAAATAAATACATAAAATAGAGTGTGTCTATAAAACATAAGAAAAAGCAGGTCTTAGGACAAGAAATATAATAGAGATATAATTGGAAATTTCATAATGATAAGAAAGTCAATTCATGAGGAAGAAATAAAAATCTTATGTGTGATAACCCAAAATAGAACTTCAAAGTTCGGGAAGGAAGAACTGACAAAACAAATCAGTCCAATGTATAATTATAGTAGGAGGCTTTAACACCCACTCCTCATGTGTAACCCTGCATGTAGGTTGATACCCCATCCTCTAAGTAATTCAGATCTACTTTCTTTTTACAGTGTACAGTTCAAACAACAAACCTTTTAACTACTCCTTCTGAAATAGTTAGATACTGCATTATTCTTTAAAGCAGGAAGCTCTTTTCCTATATCTGCTCTTTCATTTCTGGAAAGCTTAGCTGAGGGGTTGCCTGTGACCCACTGAGTAAAATCATCTCCATTTGCTTGAGATCTGAGAATCAAACATTCCTACATAGACTGAAAATCTTGGATTTGAGAAATCACATACTCTTTGTAGGGCACTGAGAAAATCCCTCATACTATGTGTGTGTGTGTGTGTGTGTGTGTGTGTGTGTGTGTGTTTACCTGAATGTGTTAAAGTGTGTTGTAAAAGGTTAATAATATATAGAATGTGGCAGATAGTAATTTACAGACTTTTTAGAAGAAAAATTTACCTTGTCTCAAGGTTTTCCTGCAAGCCCAATAGTGTTCAGAATTCAGTTTTATCAGCAGGGGTGAAAATTACAGGCATGAAGGAAAGCAAATCTTTTTATTAGGTAAAACACATACAATGCAAAAACAATTGGTAATGCCTTCTCTGATAGACACAGTAACAGTCACAAAGGCTGTAGAACACTGCTAAAGTATTTATTTGACATTTATTAAACAGAGTTTAATGACAGTGACATTTTAATCTTATTCATCAATTTAATAGTTTTCATGAAAATGCTTCATTTACTTAGATGCTCTATGTATCTTTCCTGTTCTCATTAATCATTTTGTTCATTTGCTATTGAACTAGTTTGTCTTGAAATAGTGCATTAGAATCAGAATAATATAGCTTCATAAAGCATTATCATTAAAAACCTATCTAGATTAAGAAGTAGTAAGTAATTATAATTTTACAGGATTATTTTTTCATTTGTCTCAATGACAGTAAATCGTTAGGCCTGAGAAACCATCTGTATGGATCTATAGATACACGCCAGAGGTCATCTTTGGAAACATAATCATACATTATTATGAAGTCCCAGTTTGGAAAGGGGGTTCTTCTTAAAAAAAAACATCTTTAGTAGTGATCTCTTCTAATGAACATGATAAATCTGATAATCATCAAGGGAGTTTTAGTTTCAAATTTCTTTGCCAAATCAGTCGAAGCCTTAGGGTGAAATAATGAGTAGACAAATAATCTTGTTCTGCCCCTTAGGGTAGATGTTTTGTGCTTATGATACTTCTAGTGCTAACCTTCCAAATTCAAGTGTCTAAGTTTATAAGTAATTAGTCAGTATTCCCTGGCACTTTGAAGATTTGAGCCTAAGTGGATTTTTGTTTTCTGCTAACTGTTTTCTAGTGTTTTCAATTCCTGAGTGTAGAGTAGTTGAAGGCATCTGATACCTGTGTTTCCTAAGCCCAAAAGAACCTCAAGAATGGTGACACAGAGAAGAGATAATTTTAAAATATGGATTTAACTGATATGAATATTACATGGTAAAAGGGAAAAATGTTGCATTATTAATTTCTAGCCACTTTTTAAAGTTGATCCAGTATAGTTCATCTGGTCTGAGGAAGTGCTGCTCTGTAATTATTCTAGATGAATTGCTTCTTAAGGAAATTATGTGTTGAGGTTAGCAGCATCAGAGAAGACCAACTTTCTGGATGTGAAGTGTGACCAGTTGACAGCCTTGACCAATGAGCCTCCCTGTAGAAACTTAAGATTGTCAGTATCGTGGATTTCTTGGACTTAAATTCATAATGATGATTATTAAATTCTCGATGTAGCATAGATTAGAATAGTGGTTTACTTAATTAATACATCAGGTAGAATAGACATGAAGTGGGTCAGTGGTGTTACTCTTTTAAAAAGAAACTTTCATGTGAAACTGAGATATCAGAATTTGAAAACAGAGCAGGGGGAATTGTTTATGGGATATGAACATTGAATATTATCATACTTTTATGCATACATTTACATTTGTCTCAACAACATAGATAGATGTGCTAGGCAGATGTAACATGTTAGGGAAATTTCTTTTCTGAATCATGTCTTGGTGAGTTTTTCCAGTATTCAGTGGCCTGTTGATAAATGATTAATAGTGTCTCTTAAAGGAAAATCATCCAATTTGTAGCTTTGTCTGTTTTAGTGGTATAAATATTACCATTATGGCTAAGTTAAAGCCACTAATATCATTAAAAATACAACTGCGACACATACAATCCAGTTCTCAAAAGTCACCACCAGCTTATTCTGTCACACCACTGCAATGCCTCCCTTTCAAATATTGCTTATATTTCTCTGTTTTGAAAAGGTATTATCTCCTTTGGATGTTATCTTTATGCATATAAGTATATAAATATGTAAATATATAAACCTATAAATATGTCTGATTATATGTGACTATTTTGTAATTTAAAGTAAATTTTATTTATTTTTTTCTGACCGCTCACATTCTTAACTGATTTTGTGAATTAATTTTCAGAAGTACTTTTTATTTCTAAGTTCTTAGGGAGCTTCATGGTCATTGCTTCCTCAACTCTAGACTTTCTCAAGTGTTTTTCTTAGGCTATCTGCATCAGAATCTCTGAAAAAAAAGAGGACTTGGCATCAGTATTTTAACACATTCCTTTGGAGAGACATTGTTAAGCTTTGATAATTTCAGTTCTAGAAGAACTGCCTTTTATTAAAGATAAAATTATTTTAATATTGACTTTCAATATTGACAAAATGTAATTGAAATAGAAGTGGGGAAACAAGAAGTAAGAAATGGTGAGAAGTTTTATGATCTCTTGAAAATATAATCTTGATGGACTTGACTTTGGAATAAGGACCAATTTCTGGAAGAAGGCTTTCTTTTCTCTTGTTTTGTCATCTATTAAGTAGATTATTTATGAGGGTATTTCTCAGTCCTCAGGTGTAGAAGAATTCCCTGCTGAGGTTAAATTTGTGTTTAAGTATTCCTTATGTGCTAATAAGCAACTAGAATTGAGGAACATTCCAACAGGGAGACCATATTTTTTTGGTTTATGACACCCAAAGTAATTTTTTTCTGTATAATTCCTAGATCAATGAAATAAACAAAACACCTAAGAGTCCTGATTATTAGCTTGGAGTGTCTTAATACATATTTATGTCTCAAACTTATCAGCAGTTTGAAAATTAACATTTATAAATTAAAAGAAGAAAATATCAATATTTCTTAAGGAAAATTATTTTTTTATGGGATGTGTGCAATTACTTGTGGGCAATGAACAACTTCTCAGAACTAGAATTCAGATAGAAGACCTTCATCCTCCTTTATTATTCTAGATTTTTTCAGTGTGCTTGCCTTTTAAGATAGCAACAAGCAGGATCCAAACTTTGAAAATATATAATGTCATTGGAAGAAATAAACTGTGATCCTTTCTTGGTCATGTCTATGCATCTCTTGAAAAGTTCAAATATGTAGGAGTACCTCTATTAATTATTTGTAGCTTCCCAGTTGCCTTAGTACACACTTTGGGAGCCAGGGTCTTATAAAACAAATCTTATGTAAATAACAAAACACTTTTAAAAGTCCCCAAATGGAGTAATAAAAAAACAAACCAAAAAAAAAAAATCCAGTAAGAGTCAGGATTGCTCATTAAGTTATGATTTTTTATCGATTTTTTCAATTTTTCATAATGACGAAGAAAGTGATGATGATGAATAGATGATGATGATAGTAATACAAATAATGAAATAATTATGTTCCAGCCACTAATGTATATGTAAATGCATTTCTAAGTGAGTGTATTTTATACAATATCCTATTTTTTGTAACAAATCTAAGAAA
Source organism: Leontopithecus rosalia (assembly GCA_028533165.1). NCBI lineage: Eukaryota > Metazoa > Chordata > Mammalia > Primates > Cebidae > Leontopithecus > Leontopithecus rosalia. The sequence goes on from CM052658.1 coordinate 73,142,768, forward strand.
TAGATACTATTATTATGCCCAGTTTTTAGGTAAAGAAAACAGGCTTAGAATGTTAGTGATTTCTCCAGCTACTAAGTGATACAACTTGTTAGGGAAATGTTCTGCTTGAATTAAGAGGCTATACATTCTTCTTGAAAGGAAGCTACCGTAATCTTGAGGAATGGAACGGGCGGGGAGTCTATGCCATCAGTGAAAGCAGGAAGGTCAAAAAGTTAAGTAATGAGAAAACCAAGTATTCCTTGCATCATTGGCACATGTCTTATAGGACTAGTGAGAAAAACCATTGCAAAATTTAGGTGGTTTGGAGGAGTGAGAGCCTGGTGTGCATGCGTGTGTGTGTGTGTGTGTGTGTGTGTGTGCATGCATGCGTGTGTGTGTTGTACGTGTGTGTTGTGTGAATAAAAACACATATAAACCTTCATAATTTTCAGATATCATTTGGCTAGGGTCATGTCCTATTGCAAATGACAATTAGATGAAAAAGCAAAACAAATAAAATGAAACATTAGAGACAAAAGGGTGGATAAAATAATACAATAAAAGTGAAGTTAAGGGAGAAGACAGAGAAATGGCAGTAGCTTCTGCTACCTTATGCCTTCTCAAGATCACTATTGCCCTTTACTTTCAATATTAAAATTCTTAAACATCTATATTTCTCTTCAGATAGCCCCTGTTTCAAACATGCTGTTAAATTTTAAAGTTTGGGCCAGGCATGATGGCTCATACCTGTAATACCAATACTTTGGAAGGTCAAGGCGGGGGAGATCACTCGAGGTCAGGAGTTTGAGACCAACCTGGCCAAGATGGCAAAACCCTGTCCCTACTAAAAATACAAAAATTAGCTGGGCTTGGTGGTGCATGACTGTAATCCCAGCTACTCAGGAGGCTAGGGCAGAATTGCTTGAACCTGGAAGGTGGAGGTTACATTGAGCCGAGATCATACCACTGAACTCTAGCTTGGGCAACTGAATGAGATTCTGTCTCAAAAAACTAACTAAATTAAAATAAATGAATAAATATAAAGTTTGGACAAAAGACTTACCTTCTTAAAATATTTTCTTATTAGGAGCTATATTTTATGTCATCATATGAGGCTGGGTTTTGAGAAAAAAGGCAGAGTTTTTGAGTTGGGTGTATATTATTGAAAGCCTGTAATGACAAGTGCTAATTTGTATTTGTGAAGAAATGTAAGGAAATAAAATGCCATGTAATGTCAGAAATATAAGAGTATACTTTAACTAAATTATTCAAGACCTTCCAGAGAATTTACTTTAAAGCTTCTCTATCTGGCATTAGGCTAGAAAAGGATAAGAAGGAATTGGATGTTGTCAACTTTCCCCTCCATTTCTTTCCTGCCCTCCTTATCCCACAATACTTTATTTTAGTCATTAGGTACTCAGGACATATACTATTAGGCTACATTTTTTTTCTTCCTTTATAGAGACAGGGCCCTGCTCTGTCACCCAGGCTGGAGTGCAGTGATACCGTTATGGCTAACTGCAGCTTCTAACTCCTGGCCTCAAGCGATTCTCCCATTTTAGTCTCCCAAATACCTGGAACTACAGGAGCATGCCACCATGCTCAGCTAATTTTTAATTTTTTTTTTTGTATAGACAGAGTCTTGCTATATTGCCCAGACTGGTCTTGAACTACTGGACTCAGTCTTCCCACATCAGCCTCCCAAAGTGCTAAGATTACAGACGTGAGCCTCCACACCCAGCTAGAAGTGACTCATCTCTGAGAACCATGAGACGTTTATTCTGACACTTCCCTGTATTTACTCTGATGCTTCACCCTTTTGGTGGGTGATCTTTTGCATTTCCGTACTCCATAATTCAAGTGAGCACAGTTCTTAGCACTAAACAGTCAATTAATAAATATGTGTTGGATGAAGTAATAACACTTCCATATAGGTTTCAATTGTTGTCCATGTAATTTACTTGGTGTGTTTTAAATTGTAACTATCTAACTGAGCATCTTCAGGTTAGATTTGCTCTGCACAGGGAAAATTACTTAATGACAATTAAGAGAATCATCTAACTGGACTCCCTGCTTTCAATGTATCCGTCTTTCTGAACTTCATGCTGCTGTTAACTTATCTCCAGCACCATGTCCTAAATTTCTCATCAGCTTTACACTCCAGCTACTACTTATTCTGTTGTTTTCTCACTCTGGAAATCTCTTCTCACCTCTTGTTAATTATTCCCCTTTCAGCCTCATGCTCCCACCCCTCAAATTCTTCCTCCTCCTGGAAGGCCAGTGTAGACATGCTCTCTTTCTCTCAGCTGCCACTGATTTGCACACTTTTAATCACCCCTTTCTTTTTGTATAAAGAGGCCTTTGCATTGATTTTTTTTTTGCATAGCATTTGTTTTGACTTTTCTATGAATTGGTTTTTGTATGAGAGTTAAAATGTCTGTCAAATAAGTGAATGAATGTTTTATTGCTCATCCTCAAGCAGAGTTTGTTAAAGTATAATTCATGTAATGCTCAACTCTATTTCAGTTACTCGTTTATGGATATATACCTATGTTACATTGCTACTGTTTGGGGTAATGCTTTGTGGGATAAATCTGTCTCCTAACTGGAGAAAATGTATGAGAATAGCAGACACTACAGTGCTAAATTCTGTTTTTCTCTCACTGTAGTGTCTGTTATTCTCACACATTTTTTAGTGTTTAGTTCTCATAAAGTTTTTAGTGTTATCCACTACTTTATTGTTTTGTTTTACTTCTATGTATGTGTGCATATATTTGCATACACACACACTATACACACTATACATATATATATATAAATGCATACTCATGTACACAGACATAAATGCAAAAGAAAAGTAAAACGAATTTATAATTTTAAAATAAACATAAGATGCTTCTCAACTTATATTGAGGTTGTGTCCTGGTAAGTTGAAAATATGATATATTGAAATTTCATTTAATACACTTGCACTACCAATATCATGGTTTAACCTAGCTTACCTTAAGTGTACTGAGAACAATGGTATTAGCCTAGAGTGAGGCAAAATTATCTAACACAAAGCATATTTTATAAAAATATGTTGAATAGCTCATGAAATATATTAAATACTGCCTTCAAAGTGAAAAACAGAATGGTAGAATGAGTACTCACCATTCACATACATAGTGGAAAGCACACTAGGTCTGAAGGAAGAATGCTTGAAGAACTGAATTAAAATTGCTAACTATATGATGGGGTTGCAACAGAGAATGAGTACCCAGTTTCTTTCTCTTCTGATGAGGGTTGAGAGTACCAGGTAGAAGGTGGTGGGCCATAGGACACTTGCTGATGGTTTAGCAGGTATAGTGTTCTTTAGGAAGATACCATGTATTCAGTGTTTTCCCTTGTGATGATCTGGCTGACTAGGAGCTGTGGCTCACTGCTACTGCAAAGCATCCTAGAGAGTATTGCACCACTTATTGCTAGCCCAGGAAAAAATCAAAATTCAAAATACGTTTTCCCCTGAATGCTATAACTTTCATACAATTGAAAAGCAGAGAAATTATAAATAAAACCACTATAACTATGTTCAGAGAAATGCATCATTAGACAATTTCATCATTGTGTGAACATGATAGAATGTACTTAAACAAGCCTAGTTGATACAGCCTACTAACACTCCTAGGCTATGTTGTATAGCCTATTGCTCCTAGGCTCCAAGTCCATACAGCATATTACTATTCTGAATGCTGTAGACAGTTTTAACGCAATGGTATGTGTTTGTGTGTCTAAATGTAAAAAAGACATAGTAAAAATATATGTGATAAAAAATGGTACACTTCTACAGGGCACTTATCATGAACGGAGCTTACAGGACTGGAAATTGCTCTGGATGAGTCAATTGCTCAATAAATGAGTGCTGAGTGAATGTGAAGGCTGAGGACATTACGCTACTGGTGACTTCATAAATACCGTACACTTAGGTCACACTAAATTTATTTTAAAATATTTTCTTTAATAAATTGATTTTAGATTCCTGTAATTTTCTTCTTAAAAGGTTATAATTTTTAAATGTTTGTAAGATTTTCACTCTTTGTTAATACTAAAATACAAACACATTTTATAGCTGCAGAAAAATATTGTGTTTCATTTTATCCCTATTTTGTGAGTTTTCTTCTATTTCTAATTTTTTTAAAAAATTATATTTTTACTTTTTAAACCTTTTTGTTAAAAACTATACACAAACATACACCTTAGCCTAGTCCTACCCAGAATCAGGATTAACAATGTCACTGTCTTCCACCCTCACACCTTGTGCCACCAAAAGGTTTTCAAGGGCAAGACCTGTCATCTCCTAAATGCCTTCTCCTGGAATGCCTCCTGAAGAACTTGCCTGAGACCATTTAGAAAAAACTTTTTAAATATATATAACTAGAAGGACTATACTAAAATAATGATAAAATATAGTAAATACATAAATCAGTAGCATAGTAATTTATTGTCAGCATCAAGTAATTGTACTGGACCTAACTGTCTGAACTATACTTTCACAAGACTGGCAGTGCAGCAGATTTGTTTACACCAGCATCACCACAAATGCTGTAATGAATTGCACTAAGGTGTTAGGAAGTCTAGAAGGTCACTAGTTAATAGGAATTTCTCAGTTCCATGCTAATCTCATGGCACCACCTTTGTATATGGGGCTTGTGATTGTCTGAAACACCATTTTCAATGTAAGCAACCTCCCAGATTCTTTTATCTTTTTTGTTCTCTTTTAATATTACCCCTGCTCCCAGCAATCATTGTTCAAATGCTGTTTCTTAAGTTGGATGATATTTATAAAATCAGCAGGCTAACTGAGGTTCTTGAATGTATGGAGTTTCTATTTTTTTTAATGTAGTTATAGAGATAGTGCCTTGCAAATAACAGAAAATTGGCAGAGGAAGTTCAATATATTGCTATATGAGCCCCAAGTGGTAAAATATGTTTTAATGTAGATTGAAGTCAATTGTATTTCTTGATGTGTCTCTCCACACATTCCTTTTGTGTATGATAATGTCACTCTTGAGCAGTAGAGGCAGAGAGGGGAACTGAATAGGTAATGATGCTAATTTACCTCATCCAGGAGCAGTGCAAAAGTGCCCTTCTGCTTTTACTAGGTTAGAGGGAGAAAGTGATGTGGGAGTTTGCTTTAGAAATACATGTAAAAGAGAAATTGATCTTTCTCTGTGTTTATCCTCTTTTGTTGATGTGGGAACAATATTGAACAACATTTGGCAACTGCTAATCAATTGCTGTCTTCCTCCTAACAATCTTTTCTGTCATTGTTTGATATTCTTTTTATCTCTTTTCTCAGTATATCCTATATTAGTACTATTCATTTACTCAGACATTTTATTAAGAGCTTACCTGTGGTCCACACTATATTAGGCATAACAAGGATTAAATATAACTACAGAAAAAAAATGTAAAGGTTTTGGCATAAAAACACCATCAGTTATCCTACACTCGACAAGACCTGTTGCTCATGAAGTATGTGATTAAATAGAAATGTTATGCACAGGCCTATTAAAACTTATCTTGCATTGTTTATCAACTTTAGTGCAAATTGTTTCTAATTTATTTAAAATAAAACATAGAAATTCAACATTTTTCAGATAATGCCATATTTTTACCACATTGATTTCATTGTTCATTTTTTTAAATGTTGCATTAAAATAAACTTCTTATCCTCTGTTAGAAAATCAGTCATTCGATAAGTATGGCCTTTATAATTGTGACGGGGATAATATAAGTGTTTTCACTCCTCCTACTCCCCGAACCTAAGGTGATTTTAAGATTTCCTCTTATCTCCTGGTAGTTAGAGTGTCATGGGGGAATCTGAAAGAAGCTCTGACAGTGATTCATGTAACAAACAACTGAACCAGTAGAAAAGAACAGGCACAAATATGTATTGGTAAAAATTTGAGGAAGAGAGTTTAGAAACAAGAGAATTAGAAACATAGAAATGAGAGAGTTGAAGACAGCTACTGAACATACTCCAAAGAAACAGGTGAGTGAAGAATGTTAAGATATTTTTAGAACGCCATGAAATATATTGACTCCCGATCCTTCCGCATTTCACCCTTCCCTCACCACTTCCCCAGAAGGTATCAGTAAAGAAATACACATTTTAGTTACTTTCAATGAATTTCAGAAGAAATTAAGATGATTAGTTACCAGGTAGAACAACAACAGATTAGGGTTATTTGGATGCCAAAAAGTAGGAAAGCATATTTGGGATGTGAGAATAGGGGTACAGCATGCAACTGTAGCTTTCTGAGGCTACTTACTTAGTAGTTAAAGGATGAATGTTTTATTTCTCATTACAATATTAAAGAAAAAAAACAGCAAACATTCATAAAAATATTTTTATTTTAAATAAGTATAAAAGATAAAAAGGTCCTGCAAAATCTCTGACTTGATAGTCTGGGTGTGGCCCAAACATTTATTTTTGCAAGTGTCATCAGGCAGTTCTGGTAAGCAAGCATCCCTGAACCACTGCTGTGCACGCTGACACCACCATGTCTGGGAGAATTTCTAGTAAAGATGATGTCATAGCAATGATAGTGACTGTGCTGGATTTCAAATGGCAGTGGAAGAGGTTTGGGAATTAAAAAAAATAAATATATGCATTCTAAAACAAATATTGGATCTAATATTTTTAGTGAGTTTTAATTTGCCTTTCAATTAATTACGTTTTACACAAGCTTTTTCTTTTAATTGTAAGGTCTAAAAATTCTTTATAGTTTCTGTCTTTAATGGCATTTTAATGACATCATCTACCAAAAGTATATAGCTATTCATTTACTCTTCTTGTGATGTTTTTGACATACTGTCAGTCAATATCTTTGTGTGACATGGGATAGGGAAGTAGGGCAGAAGAGTGAGTGTCAATTATGACTGAGTTTTTATATTCCCTATGCTAGCTTCATAAAGTGAACTTGTATGCTTTCCAAATATTTGTATTTGCTAGACCAGCTTAAATACAAGATTTTTTTTTCTTAAAAGGATGAATAAATTCCTTAGTAAGCCAACTGTACTGGCCTTTTGTGGTATGTATTTATAAACATTGTATCAAATTTTCACTCTTTCAGTGTTCAACTATTCTGCCTTTTCAGTAACCAGTTTAACTAACTATATTTTTTTATAAATTTCCATTCTATCTATATTTTTGGAAGATTAGTTTTTATGCATATTATTACAGCTTCTTAATTCATTCCAAATATAAAGTCACAGCTGCTTTTTTACTTTTTAATGTTATGTACTCTTATTTTATTTCTTCTAATTTTCTTTGTCAGCAGCTTTTCCATTTTACTGATCTTGTCAAAGAACTAGCTATTTGAATTATCTTCTTTAAAAACTTGCATTTTCACCAATATGCAAATTGTTACATACTTAATGTATAACACCTGGGTCATTACAGTACTTTTTATTAAAGTATTAATAAGCATTATTTTCAAATTCATAAATTTTTGATTAGGTTGTTTTAGTGTTTTTTTTTTCTTTTCTTTTCTATTTTGGTAAGTGGGATTTTCTTATGTTGTCTAGGCTGGACTTGAGTTCCTGAGCTCAACCCCTCCTTTCAGCTGGGACAAAGAGCATATGCCATTGTGGCTGGCTCTAGCGGGTCTGATTGCTTAGTTGTGTGTATGTGTGTTTGTGTTTATGGCAAACTTAATAATTTTTATTATTACCCAAATGTGTTTTGAATTTTTATATATTTCAATTTGTGCATATATGAGCATGCATGTATAACTGTATTAATTTCTATGTAGATACACTTAGGCAAGGGTAATTAATGATTTGACTCAGCCTAATATGAGCTACAATTATATTGTCTGTGTCCAAACAATGAAGACCACAAAATTAAAGATCACAATGATTAATTCTTCCTTTTCATATTCGTATTTTTTTTTTTTGAGACAGAGTCTCGCTCTGTCACCAGGCACTAGCCTGGAGTGCAGTGGCTCGATTTTGGCTCACTGCAACCTCTGCCTCCCGGGTTTAAGCAATTCTCCTACCTCAGCCTCCTGGGTACCTGGCACTACAGGCGCACGACACCACGCCCAGCTAATTTTTTTTGTACTTTTAGTAGTTTCACCATGTTGGCCAAGATGGTCTCGATCTCTTGATCTTGTGATCCGCCTGCCTCGGCCTCCCAAAGTGCTGGAATTACAGGCTTAAGCCACTGAGTGCAGGCTATATTTGTATTTCTTGAAAATACTTGATATAACACTATTTAATATTTTTCTTGTTTATACTTGTATACATATTATTCTTACCACCATAACATGCTCCTTCCTTCAATTCATTAAAAGCCACTGTGATTTACCATTCCTTAGTTAACGACATGTCACTCTCTCCAAACCACTCCAACTGAACTCAGTACTCACAACTATTTTGTTATATAAAACATTTGTGTATTCATAAATGTACCCAAAAGACCACAGTTAAATCCAGTAAACAGCTTTCTGAGCATAGTTTTTGAATACTGGGACACTGGAAATATATACTCAGTCTTTGCTTTGGAATTGAGAATGTTCAGAGTCAGAGATTTTGATTTACTCACTCAATATTGCACAGCTGGATGGTCATCAGACAAGAATAAACTCTTTCTGATTTTCAGATACATAGCTGGTCATGCAGAATTGTAGATGAATAAATAAATTATATATGTATATATTGGCAGCATGTAAAAATGAGATATTCCTCGGAATTCCTGGGATATTGTATTAGAGCTAAAGAACAAATAGAAATAAAACTTCAAGTAAAATAGTGATATTTTTTATATTCAAGTGCTATGACTTGAATCAAATTCAATTCAAACTGTCCTCAGATTCTTTTTTGCCTATCATCTTGCAATTACATTGCTTTTTTCCCTGCATTTAATCTCTTTGGATGCAATTTTTATCCAATTAATAATTTTATTGTCCAATCAGAACAGTTTATTAATATTTTGGTATTTCATCAATAAAATGTCACAGCTTTCTATTTTGGAGGCACAAGTCTATAGCTTCTAACAATGTGAGACTCAATTTTGAACATAGTTTCTCTAGGTACAAAGGTTTTAAGTAAGACCATATCAATGAACGTGTTAGAAAATATAACACACACAATGCACATATATGTACGTATGCATATGCTATGCTAAAAACATAAGATAATGTATAAATGTTAACTAGCTGTGTCTGTGCACACATTTAAAATTAAAATCAAAATAGAAATACATCAGACACTTGTTAAAAATGGCAAGGAAAACGTTATTCAAAACTATTGTAAAAGCAGAGAAAGACCACCCCGTAACAAAAGATGAAAAATAATTTAAACACTTTGGTGAGCTAATGAAAAGGTGCTATAAGACGTTAAGGGGAGGTTGGTCAATATGATTAGTCCATCTGTGTTTGCTAATTGGTGCTTATTAAAGAAAGGTTCCTATCCTCCCACAGAAAGGAGGAGAAGGGGTTCCTATCTTTCTTAATGAGGCCATTTCAAAGGAATGACTCCAGGGGTCCTTGAGAAAGACATTCCTAGAATATGAAGATTTACCTCTCAAAGGGAAAGAATTTATATTACTGCAAGTTTTCTATTGCAGATGCACTAAGAAAAGGGAATTTAGAGGCCCATAACAGGAAGAAGACTATCTAAAGTTTAGTTCACTTGAGGGGAAAGTTAAGACCGTCTTGGTCAACTAATCTACTAGTTAAATAACCTCCTATTCCTATTTATCAGAAGAGCCAGCCTAAAATATATTTGATCAACTTGCTGTTATTTAGTATTTAATTGGATACTTCTAAGTCTCTGTCTCCTTCCCATTTTGGTGTTTATGCTCCCTTTTTAAAATTAACATGGAAAGGAGAGAAGGAGAGAAGATCCTTTTCTAACCAGTGAAGCTCCACAGTGTAGAATGTCTCAAAGGAGAAAGAAGTATGAAGACAAGTTATACACTTTTTTTTCAATTCATTAAATGTCAGTTGTATTAATTGATAATTTCTTGAACATTCAAATAGGTTTCCTTTGACACTGCACATGAAGTTTAGAGTAATCTATTATTCATATAATTTCAAGTGTTACTATCAGAAATTTTAGCAATATAGCAAACCATAACTTTCACTAGTATAGTAGTCTCAGAGAATAGGTTCTAAGACCCCCAGCAGATGTCTAAAAACTGTGGCTAATACCAAACCCTCCATATACTGTTTTGTTTTGTTTGTTTTTTGGGTCCAATAACAGAGAGGGTTACTAAGTGACTATCAGGTGTACAGCATGTGCAGCATGGATCTCCTGGACAATAGGATGATTCACATCCTGGGTGAAACTGAGCAAGATGGTGAGAAATTGCATCATGCTACTCAGAAGAACATACAATTTAAAACTTACAAATTGTTTATTTCTGGAGTTTTTTATTTAATATTTTTGGACTGTGGTTGACTGTGGATAACTTGAACTGCTAGAAGTGAAACCGATGAATAAGTAGTAGACTTCTGAGGAGTCTCAGTCACATGACTCATTTTTCACTACCTTTCTCCAAGCACCAAAACAGGCTTGTGAAGTTACATTCTCTAGCTTTCCAAAAACTGTGTGCAGATATACTTTTTGATAGGCAATAATAGACTACATCTCTAAGTTGCTAAAGTTATTTACAATTGAATACCTGACACAAGAACAGATTAAAGAGAAACTATAACAAAATTCATTTTCATAGAATAATTTATTTCTTGATTCTCAGCCAGTTAGTAGTTATGTAAAACCTATTTATGTTAAGAAAACAGGATTCAAATCACCAGGAAGGTTAAATGTGGATAACTGCACAATTGCATTAAAACCATCCATCAAGTCTAAATGCCTACCATTATTTTGGTGGATTCTGATTTCTTTTATAATTCATCATTTTCAAATGCAAAATAATTGCAAGATTCCAAACTTTTGACCTTTAGAAAATGTCAAAAGAAAGGAAAATGCTTTCTATAATGTCAATAGGTGGTTTATTTCCAAATTATGTAGTAATTTGTTTCTTTAAATTAGTTCAGAACACTTTTGATAACTAACTAAATTTCCTTAAAATAAAAGCAAAGACAAAAGAATGAACTTCTTTTATTCATTAGATTATCTTGATGGTTCTTGGTAGATAAAATTTATTTTACCTATGGGAAACCTTTATCACAGTTTGCCTGGCAAAGCTCTCCTTTTTCCCTAGTTTACTGACATGATTATTACTAGTGTCTCTTTCACATTCAAATGTGTACCAGCTCAGATGATAAATTATATAGTCACTCTATTACCAGTTCTATCAGTACAGGGTTCTACAGAGAAATAGAACTAGAAAGACGAAGGGAGGAAGAGATGGATAGATGGGTGGACAGCTAGCTAGATAGAGAGATAGGTAGCTTGCTAGATACATAGATATGTAGAGGGAGATATATAACCAGTTAGAAATTTATTTCAAGGAATAGGCTTTTGTAATAAGTATGTAGGGCTAACAAATTTGAAATCTGTAGAAACTACAGCCTTCAAACTCTGGAGCAAGAGGTGATACTGTACTCTTGAGGAATAATTTCTTCTTTCTCAGATAAATGTTTTGCTTTTAACACCATTCAACTGATTGAATAAAGATTACCCTCCACACCAAAAATCATCTTTAATTGAGATCAACTGATTATAGACGTGAATTACATCTACAAATACCTTCCTAACAACATTTTGAATAAGGGTTTAATTGAATAGCTGGGTACAATAGCCTAACCAAATTGGCACATAAAACTAACCATCACACTAATCAAATACAAAAACTAGGAAAATTTTTCACTAGGATATTAGCAATGGGGAAAGATGTTTAAGTTTACTTAATTGACTTATGTAATTAACCAAAGCTTTTCTGTTCCTCTATAAAGCATACTAAATGATGCCCATAACACACCTAAGAGTAACAGTTAAAAGTTTATTCCCTTGCCCTCAAATTTCTGCTCTTATCAGTTGATTGACATGTATACTATAAATCAGCTGTGTTCCACCCAAACTATGTATTTCTCCCTTTAGCTCAAATGTTAGCAATTTTTAGTGCATAAATTTGGCTCTTACCATATGTCCATTTAGCACATATTCATATTTCAAACTGGCTATATTTTGATATCATTAAAATAGATGCCTTAGAGGCGGCTCTGGAAGATGGCGTGGTAGGAGCAGCTCAGGATTACAGCTCTCAGTGAAGGCACAGAGGGTGAGTCCAAGCTGCATTTCCAGACGGATCTTTGTTGCCCACAGAACAGGGAAATTCCCAAATGTAGGAGAGACATGGGACGCCAGCACAGCTGTTTCAGCTGGCGCAGCTGTTTCGCCCGGCGCCGCAGCGGATCGGCATTCCACACAAAATGCACTGGTCTGGGTGCCTGTTAAACCGGCAATCTGAGATTTGGGAGGGCAGATTAGCATATCATTCTGATTAAACAGGACTTGGACAGTGAGCCAGACCAGGAGAGTTCCCAGGAAGTGACGTTTGAGCTGGCACAGTGGGTCGCTGCACAGGAAATCACACAGATCCCAGTGCCGTATCAGCAGGCAACTGAAACACCTGGGAGACAGTCAACGGTTCAACTTAAAAAAAACCTCTGCAAACAAGCAAGTACTCAGAGATTTTGTCACCACCAGACCTGCTTTACAAGAGCTCCTGAAAGAGGCACTACACATAGAAAGGAACAACAAGTACCAGTCATTCCAAAAGCATACCAAATGATAAAGAGCATCAACAAAATGAAGAATCTGTATCAACTAAGGGAAAACAGCCAGCTAGCATCAAAATGGCAGTATCAAATTCACACATAACAATATTAACCCTAAAAGTAAATGGGCTAAATGCACCAATCAAAAGACACAGACTGGCAAATTGGATAAAAAAACCAAAACCCATCAGTGTGCTGTATCCAGGAAACCCATCTCACATGCAAGGATACACAAAGGCTCAAAATAAAGGGATGGAGGAAGATTTATCAAGCAAATGGAGAGCAAAAAAAAGCAGGAATTGTAATTCTCATCTCTGATAAAATACACTTTAAAGCAACAAAGATCAAAAGAGACAAAGAAGGTCATTACATAATGGTAAAAGGATCGATACAACAAGAAGAGCTAACGATCCTAAATATATATGGACCCAATACAGGAGCACCCAGATATATAAGGCAAGTT
>CM052658.1:73156446-73196704 GCA_028533165.1 Leontopithecus rosalia
TCTATATCTATATCTCCTGATATCTACACTATATATATATATATCTCCTATATCTATATCTATATCTATAGACTATATATATCTATAGTCTATATATATAGATAGAGAGAGATATATCAGGAGATATATATATCTAGATGTCTATACACATATATATCTCCTATATATATATATCTATAGAGATATATGTCTATAGTCTATATATATATGTAGATCTATAGATCTATATAGATATCTCCTGATATCTATATATCTCCTGATATCTCCCTCTCTATATTTATATATATAGTCTATATATGTAGATCTATAGATATAGAGCTACAGATATAGATATATCTATAGCTCTATTAATCTATATATAGATAGATCATATATATTTATAGATATCTATTTATCTATATATATATAGAGAGAGAGAGAAAGAGAAGGAAATACATTTGCTGATTCTATTGCAAATAGTCATATTTTATTTCCTCATTCAGAATAACTTCTTTAGAAATTTTCAAATATGGCTTTGGCATTTCCAGTATAACAAAGTAATATATCATCTGCAGACAAAATGCAGAGGGCAAGAGGAAAATGTAAGGCATTTATTATATACGTTGAGTAATTTGATAAAATTAATAACTACTTTACTATCCTCTAAGCTGTATGAAAAGCCTAAGGACAAACAAATATAGTAGCAATGGCTGTGGTCTTGATTAACTCAACAGCACTTGCTATAATATAATTATGTGAATTTTTTTTCTGTAGTTATTTCCACTCTAGGTGGATTATTCCATCTAGAGTGGATTCTTTTCATTTCTAAGTGAAGTGAGCTGTAGATATTGTGCATCTCTTTATGCAATTAGTTAATATGGGTCATACTGGATTAGTGTGGGTCCTGATCCAGTGGCTCATGTCCTGATAACAAGATGAAACAAACGCAGAGGCATTCAGAGGGAAAATGACCATGTGAAGTTACATGCACAAAGCGGGGAGATGCCATGTGAGAAATGAAGCAGAGATTGGAGCATCTACTGTAGCCAAGGAGCATCAGAGATTGAGAGGATACACCAGAAGCTGAAAGAGAAGCATGGAGTGGAGATTTGCCCTCAAAGCCTCCAGAACTGTACTTGCCAGAAAACATGATTTCAGACTTCTAGCCTCCAAAACTGTGAGAGAATAAATGTCTTATGTTTAAGCCACTCAGGGTATGGTACTTTGTTACGGTAGCCCAAGAAAATTAAGCAAGGTGACAAAAGAGACTTTGTAAATGAAATTAATTTGAGGACCTTGAAATGGTGATATTGATAAGGATTATCTGGGTGGGATCAATGTTATCACAGTCGTCTTTCTGATTAAAAAGGAATCACAAAGAAGGAAAGAAGGAAGCAGGAGAGTCACAGAAGAAGATGTGATGATGAAAACAGAGGTTTGGAGTGATATGGCTATTAGTCCCCTAAAGCTTCCAGACAGAATGCAGCTCAACTGACACCATGATTTTAGCTCACCTGGGTCCTCTTTGCACTTTATAGATCATACACTTGTGTTGGTTTAAATCACTAAATTTGTGTCTATTTGTTACAACAGTAAAAGAAATAGAGATTCCTAGACTCTCATTCTTAGCCCTGTCCTATTTATGTATCCATAACTGTAACCCATTCAATTTTTATTGCCCAAGAATTATTGAACAATATAATTGATATTTTGTCAATGCTACTATGTTGGATATGAAATCATAATTTCAAATCTGAACTTCACTTAGAAGGCAGCAGAAAAGCTAGAAATACATTAAGACCTTACTTAAAGTTGTCAGTAGGTTCTTGGGAAACTGTAACTTTAAGTGAAACAAAGTATAAAGAAATAGGGTTTGTCAAGGGCTAATGGATAGAAACTTAATTCTAGTTTAAGCTAGACTCTAGTTTAAGACCAAAATACTTCTAATATTGGTAATATTTAGACTCACCAAAACTTTGAGATGAAGACCAAAACACTTCAACATTAAACTTGAAATAAATGTAAGCCATACATACAAGTAAGAAAAATTAATAAAAAAAAGTAAGATAATTATTTACCTGCTTATTTCAGTTCAGGGTTGTAGACAGTGGGCGCTATCTCGGCAGCTCAGGGTACTATGTGGGAAGCCACCCTTGACAGGATGCCACCCTGCAGGGCACACTCCCACACACTCCCACACTTACTCAGACTGGGACAATATAGACACACTAATGAACCTAACATGTAAGTCTTTGAGATGTGGAAGGAAACCAGAGTTTCCAGAGAAAACCATGCATACACAGAGAGAATGTGCCAACAGTGGCCCTCGCCAGGAATTAGTATTTCTTTCCCCCTCATAACATTATAATGAAAAGACATTATTTGAGGGCCTGCTGTATAGTTTTCCCTCAGAATATAGACATCAGCCAAATGGTTTTGCTTGCAGAGCAGAGGATCACATGTATAAGCAGTGGTAATCTTCCCTCCCCTCTTCCTTTGTGAAGCTACTTATTTTCTTAAACATTCATCCAATAGCTAATTAACTAACATTAATTAGAGTATCTACTGTGTGTCAGGTACGGTGGGGTGTACTGGGGGGGAAAAGGACAATTAGTGCACATTTCTTCCTCTAGGCAAGGGTTCACAGTGTAGTTGTGGGAGAAGGTGGTAGTTTGCAGAGAGACTTTAAACCACACGTATAATATTACGTGATGAGTAACATGATAGGGACAGTCCCATGAGTGCTGAGCAGCACAGGATAAGTCCATTTAACCTAACTGCAGTGGAAAGTGGTGAAGATATCTTGCAGAAATATTTGGCAGTTTATTGGAACAAGTCCTAATCTGTATGATAAATTGATAAATCATGTTGTTTGCTGAGAACAATGGCAAGGAGAACCTGGACAGCCCTTCACCAAGTGGAAAACTGCTTGGGGCATTCTAAAGTAGCAAATCAGTATATGTATATCATACACTGTTTAAAACAATTCTTTAAGCATGGGATAGGTGATCCTCCCCATGGCTCTCTCGTGGAGAATGCTTTCTAGTTTGTCTTTGATCAGTGGTAAGCAGGCATCAGCTGCCTGCCTAGTTTATTTTTGTTCTATGAGAAAGCACAGAACACCTGTTTGTTAATAATAACCACCTGTTTGGAGAGAATAAATACCTGGGTCAGCGTCTGTTTGAGGCCCTCAGTAAAGAAGGCTATCAGTCCCTAAGACTGTCAGCTTGGAAGGCAGTTGACCCCTCGATAGTTTCCCTTTGCTGTTCTATCTGGGTGTCTGCTTCTTAATTCCTTCAGCACTGCCTGAGTGGGGATCTGGTCCCCCACTCAGGGGGGGACCTACTACTGGGACCTGTGGCTGAGCTGGTCCCAGTAGCAGTTGAGTTATGTTCTGAAAGAGAGATAGATATTAGTCAAATGTAAAGCAAAAACAAACAGCAATATATCAAAAGCTAAATTAGAAAAAGCTTGGCACAGTTGGAGAATTGCAAACAGTTTAGTATGACTGAAATTTGGGATCCATGAAGAACAAGATAAAAGAAGATCCTAGACTTGTAAGTATGAAAGCAGAATATGAAGGCTCTTGCATGTTATAGTAGGTTTCTGAAGCAAATGAGAGATTGTTGCATGATTTAAAGCAAAGACATATATAGATTTATGTTTTAGAAAAATTTGTCTAGCTGATTTTAACTCACATTGTCTGGGTAAATTTAGCCCCAGATTATCTCAGTACCCTTGCTCACGAAGCTTTCCTTATTTAATTTCCATCTAGCACTGTTCATTGCAAACCTCCTGAATTGCATCAAGCTGCTTATTGCTTTAAGACTTGTGCCCTTATTTTTTCCTTTTCTTAGGACACTCTATCCTAATTTCTTCTTTCTTTGCCTGGGTAGCTCCCACTCATCACTCATCTTAGTCTCAAAGCCCAGATTGTCTACGTTCATGTATTCATTCAGCTGAAGTATTGGTGTGAGCCAGACGCCATACTGAACTTTAGCTTACAGGGAATTAAATGAATAAAGACAAGTTAATATGTATTCACAACTCAGGATAAGTACTCTGAAGAAAAAGGACAGATTAGATATGGCCACTCTGAAGAAGTGATATGTGAAAATACAGTGGATGAAAGGAGGCCATCTGTGTGAAGATGGTGAAAGCAAGTCTACGTTGTTTCTTCCTAAACTTTGTCAAATCAAAAATTGCACTGGACAAAGTCAAACAATCAAGGATGACTTTTTTTTTCCCAAGGCTATTGAAATAGGGTAGAGAAAATGGAGCACAGTCTCAACTAAGTTCCACATAAACAAAGGACAGAGAAATTTTTCAGATATGGGTAAGGGAGGGGAATCATAGGCCATCTGTGTTTGTTAATTGGCCTTTCCCAATTGAAAAGTACACTTTCTCATATCTTCAGGGCAGGAGGTAGTGTAAGAACTTCAGCAAGGTCCTCAGAACTTAAGCTCCTACTATTTCACAAAACTGGGAGATAGAGATAGAGACCTTACCTTCCTTGATTTTATATATATATATATACATACATATATATTTTACATATATACATACATATATATTTTAAATGGCTCTTGAGAAAGACATTCCTGGGTTGTAAAACTGGCAAAAGGCTTTAAAAAAGATTTACAACTCGAAGCGTCAAAGAACTAATTTGTAAGTGCTCTAATTTGTAAGAAAAGGGAGATCTGGACCTCTCTGGTTAGGCTATCTGGATTCTGTGGAGGCTGAAGTGTGAGAGAGGTCAGGGGCTTTTAGGCCAGAAGAAGCCTGTCTAAGATTTGGTTAAGTTGAGGGAAACATTAGGCTGTTATCTTATGCACTTAAATAAATGTGATAGTGCTAGTATACCTGTGTTTGCGTATTTTTCATATCAGCCTGAAACTTCTCTGAGGACAGAGACTGTAGGATTTATTCATCATAGCTTCAGTACAATGCCTAACATGCAATGTGCACTTAGATTTGTTTTTGTTGTTGAAATAAGACATAAAGGTATTGGGTGGGGGATGGCTGTGGCTGAAGCACGACAGGATTGAAAAGCTATGGCATTATTCTTGTAGGAGAATGAAGGATGATAGTAGAGTGAATATATAGTGAAGACAGTGAATTTAAGACATATTTAGGTATGGAACCTAATTACTGATTTGCAATTTGTGGAAACGTTGGAGTAATTGGCCCTCAGATTTCTGCCTGAGGAACTGGCTTGCTGTCAGTGACAACATGATATGAGAAAAGCCGGTTGGCTCTGCTATGGAGATAAGAAAACAGATTAATAAAAGAAAACAATTTTCAAAGTTGACGATAATTATCAAGGTTTCTGGTTTAATGTGTCAAGAACTGGAGAGTTGTCTGCAATAATCTCATTAGTTTCCTTTTGCTTGCATTTAACTCATGAAATTATTAATCTTTTAAACTGCCTGAGTCATTTCCAGCAAAGTGCCCAAGTTGTAAAGAGCATATGGTTGAGCTTTTTCTATTCTATAGTTTTTTTACATTTTCATAGATGAATCCATATTGTTTGAATTTGTGAAATAATGTGACGCGTTTTGCACTAAATAGCCCTCTGATTTTGTGTTTTATAATTTTGAAGGTTTTTTTGGCCATTTTCTTTGTTTCATTTTCCTATGTTATATATAAGATTACTTTTTCTCTCCTTTCTGAATGCCTCAGTAGTTTTGAAAATGTAATTCTAGTTTTACTAATTGTGTTGTACACCATTTAAAATGCTTACATTTTTGTTTGCAACTTACCAAATGTGAAATGAAGAAGGCAATATGACAGTGGGATAAAACATTCAAACTCTGTTTCTGGGCACAATCTCACCCATCTACTTCTTGGCTACTCAACTTAAAGCAGATCATCATTGAGCTCTCTGTGACTCAACTCTCATATCTGTAAAATAGGGAATGGGGATAATAATAGGATCTAATGCCTCTTAAGTGTTTGTTACAATTCCCCAAAACTGCCCCTGGGTTTTATGTGTGCATATAACAGCATTATAGCATAAGATGACTTTTACTAGTTTCTCACACTTAAAAATTTTTTGTACATCTTATTTATGCAGTAATACTCTCTTCTTGAGTTAATTATTCACTAACCAATACATATTAAACATTTTATCTTAACTTTACAATAATACTGATAGATATGACTATCCCAAATTTATGGATAGGAATACCAAGATTCACTGTTTAAGTTAGTTGTGTATAATTATGTGAAGATTCAATAATAAAAGATCTACCTGATACCAAACTTTTGCTCATTTCCTACTTTCATCTTTGTATTTACTTAGAAAATTATGGGTAGCTAATCTCGAAAGGCTTGAATTTTGCCAGCATATACATATTTTAAACTTACTGAAAGTAAAATTTTATCACAAACTCTTCTCTGATTATGTACCTTTGCATTAGTACAGTGTTAATTCTGGAGAAAAAAAAAATTCCCCCAAAATAAAGTGGCAGGATATTTATTTGTGACAATCACTTATTATAAAGGTTAGTGATGCTTTCTACTAATTGGAAAGACAAAGGTCCTTAAGAATAACCTCTAAAAGAAATACTGTGCAGACATTTTTATTTCTTAGATGTTTTAAACTTGAAACTTAAATTTTCCTCAAACACTTTTTAAAAAGGTCCAATTTGGCATCCAGCACAAGGTTATTTGAGAAATAATTAAATGAGGTGGTGAACTTGCCAAAATATCGATGTTCCCAAGAATTTTATTCCTGACTCAGCATATAGTATTTTATTTTTGACTATTCAATTTTTTTTTCTATCTAACATGTAAATATTATTTCCAAGGGAGAGCCAGTATGACTACATATAAGTAATATGCAGATTAGTAACTTCTCTTTCCTACTCATTAAATCTCCTACTTAAGTGAGATTCAAGGATTATTCTTATTTTTAAAATAAACTCTGGTTATTTGCAACAACCACGACAATAACACAAATCTCATTGTGCGTAATATGAAATCTTAAAATCTCATCTTATTAATTGAAAACTGAAATCATTGGAAGAAGAGATTTAAGGATTAATTTTTAAATCAATTTTTAATCTTTATTTTTTATCAGTGCAATAAAAATTTATAATAAACAGTGCTTAATGTTTCATAGTTTTTATTTCATTATATTTAATTCTAAGGATTCAAAGGTTCTAAATGCCCAAAAAGCAAATCAGAATACAAAAATGTATGATGACCTTTAAAACACATCAAGTTCAGAGACAGTTTTATTTACACAAACAGTTGTGCAATGGTGCTCTATGATATACATTGCATTGTTTATAAAGTAAAATATAGTATCTTCGTTTGAAACTGGCCTAGTTTGTGCATTTGTAGAATGTGTGAATCAAGCAACACACAGGATGGTGACACTTCAAACTCTTAAATTGCTGTTATATTAGAAAAATAGCCTACAGAAAATATACCTATGTTTATTCCAAAGTATCCAATTTATCTCTGTCTGGCTAATGCTGTTACAAAATGTTTAACTGAAGTATGTGGAAGTCAATTAACATATATTCAAGCACTTGTTGAACTTGATATGCCTAAGTAAACTTAGAATCTGGTAATTTGAAAATAACACATTGATAGTATTGACAAAACCAACTACTTGAGTTCTGAAATGAATGCAGTGTTAGCAACATGACAACTGTGAAAAGAAGCCTGTTACCCAAACCATTTCAAGCATCTCCTACTGCGCTTATCTGCCTGTCCATGAGAACCAGGCCATTGACAAAAATCTAATTAAGGTGTTGCTTTCCCAGTCAAAGTTGCTGTTTCCGGTGGCCTCTTAGACCATCTGTTACTTGAAAGGGAAATGAGCAGAAAACATGGAGGCCAGTAAGTAAAGAAACATACTCTTTAGGCTGAAAACATACTTCTGGAGGTGATATTTGACTGCTGGTACCTGTACAAGGAGGTGAGGAAGAAAAAAAGATCTTTCAAACAGTGTTTGAAGAAATTACAAGCCTGACCTCTACAAGACTGTAACTTCACCTTAAAGCTTCTTCTTGGATTCCAGTTTGCTCCAATATGAGTCAGTCCTAGAAAAATGTGCAGGCCCATGCAGGGTACACAGTAAAATATCAACTTCTATATCCACTGAGGAGAAGTAGGGGAAGATGCCTCAGAAGTCAAAAAGTGGGTTACAGGAATTTGGGGGGAAAAAAAAGGATAGGATTTCCATTCCTCTCAAAGAGCTGAACCAGAAGCTGCCAGATCAGTTTACCAAAGAGCTCATTCTATTCGCAGAACAGGGAGTCTTTTTAGTCACCATATGATAGGCTTTTATCTTTACTTTTGATCAATTATTTCTGTATTTATAATTTTCCTTTTTCTGAAAGTGAATTATTCTGCTTATCTTATTCCTACTCCATATGATTATACCTTAATATAGGTGAGAGACAAATTGCTTTATTTTTATAATTTTTAGGTAATGGGAGCCACTTCTACACCTGATAGCTAGGCCTGTGCGACACCTTGAAGTTCAAGGTAGGTGTAGTCTCTGAGCAGGCTTGGCTGGTAGTCTCCTTGGTAGGGTTCGGTTGAGAGAGGATGAGTGTGTTCTGCGTTTGCATAAAAGCTTGGACTTCGGCATTTGAATATTCAAGGGTAGACTCTAGCAGAGACAGCAGTTCGTACCCTCAATGTTTTCTCCTAAATTTTTATAGTAAGAGAACCTTGAATATTAGCTGGTTGCCAAGAATAGCTGCCATTTTCCAGTATCATTTGCAGCCAAATGTAACTAATATTCCTAAGTTTTTATGAATGGAATATATAGGAAATGTGCTTATGATATCTAAGTAAAAGGAGGTAAGCTCACTCCCTTTTCCATTCTACTGCAATGGTCTAAGGTTGAGAGTTCTGTAAGTCAGGAATATACGTCTACAGATGACCTCATGGACAAGAGTTTACCTACAAATTCTGAAGTGATGTTAATTTTCAATATTGTCAACTGGATCTCACTTTTTTAACTTCATTTTTTGCACACACTCAAGGTGTACAACATCTTCTGATACACATATTAATAGTCAAATAGTCAAATTAGCATATTCCTCACCTTTCATAGTTATCTTTTTTGATAAGGATACCTAGCTTTAATTCAGGAAATGTTTGGTATACAATACAATATTAATTAACTATGGGCCTTATGCTATACATCGTATCTCTAGACTTATTTGTCCTACTTTACTGCATAGTCAGACTGTTTGACTGACTTCTGCCAATTTTATCCCCCTCCTTGTCCTTAGTAATCACTGTTCTGTTTAATTTAATTTTGTTTTTTAGAGTCCACATATAAATGAGATAACACAGTCTTTGTCTTTCTATTTCTGGCTTATTTCACTTAGCATGATGTGCTCCAGACTCCTCCATGTGGTTGCAAATGGCCATATAGTCCTTTTTTTTTTAAGGCTGATTAATATTCTATTGTATGTATGCACCACAGTTTCTTTATCCATTTATCTGTCAGAGAACATATATTGTTTTTCTTGACTAGTGAGAATAATAACCTGATGTCACAGTTGATCTGTACATAGGAGAAAGTCTATATCCCAGTAATAAGCTAACTAAAGGAAGAGTGAGTGGAGAATGTATAAGAAATGTTACAGGAAGAGAAAATAAGAATTGTGCAGTCTGGGAATTAGTGATTTATGGCCCATTCGAATATGTTTGGAATAGGTTGTCATGACAATATACGAAGTAGAAACAAATCTAATCTGGATAAGTTAGAGAGTCAAAGCAGGGTTGTTTTTTTTCAGGAGGGGCAGTGTAATTACCTTTAGTTGAAGAAGTAGTGCCCCCCCCAAAAAAAAGTGAGATGTTTGTAAGAGAACAATCTACAATGGATTACAAAAATGTTGCAGTCACTGGGGACCACAGGAAGTTTTTCTTCAGCTTTTACTCTTTGAAAACATCTTTCCAGGTACATCTAAAGTGTTTGTTGTAATATTTTCTACTCCTTTAACACATTGTCACTCAGCTATCTAGAGGTGTGAAACTTCATGCTTAGCTTTGGACTTACACAGTTCTTTGCCTACTTTATCCTTCTAGGTTCCCTACACTTTTCCAACTTCCCATTCTCAGTGAACTCATGCACATACTAACACAAACTCATTCCTGAGAAATTGTTTTTGTTTCTTACGAATAACCTGAGTGGGTTTCTGAGAACCATATCAGCACTTAAGACATGACATCATATGTATTTGTTAAAACGTATGCCTCTGGGAGATTCTAAAGGCAAAGACAATGTTTCATTCTTCATTGATTCAGCACCACCTAGAAAAGTACTAAGAACACAGTCACAGCAATCATGTATTTTGGTTTTATAGTCCAATTAATATTCCCAAATGATCCCATTAAATTCCCATAAACCTCCGGACTATTGAAGAAATTCCAATATTTGCTCTAAAAATACATCTCTCAAATTAAGTCTTATATACATATTGACTCATAATACTACCTTTCAGAAAGTGTATCTCAGTTTTGGTTAAGTAAATACAATTGACATGTATATAGTGTATACAATAGAAATATTTCTAAATCATATTGAATGAATGGAAAATAGGCAACCAGAAGTATTTCCCTGACCCTGCTATCCTGCTTTCTAAACTTCAATTGATTAATATAATACACTACTTTCTTTCTCTCTTTCCTTCCTTCCTTCTCTTTTCTTTTCTTTTTTCCTTTCCCTTTCCCTTTCCCTTTCCTTTCCTTTCCTTTCTTTTCTTTGCCTTTCTTTGCCTTTCCTTTCTTTTCCTTTCTTTTCTTTATCTTTCTTGATAGCATCTCACTTTGTTACCTAGGCTGGAGTGCAGTGGTACAATCATGGCCCACTGCAGCCTCGACTTCCCAGACTCAGGTAATCCTTCTGCTTTAGCCTCCCGAGTAGCTGGGGCCCCAGGCCTGTACCACCATGCCAGTTTTAATTAATTTAATTTTATTTTTTGTAGAGATGAGGTCTCAGCATGTTGTTCAGGCTGCTCTGGAACTCCTGGGCTCAAGTGATCCTTCCCTCTCCTTCTCCTAAAGTGCTGGGATTACAGGCTTGAATAAACACACTTCTTGAAATGGTACTTTATATGTAGTTTCTTCAACTACCCAACTATTTACATGTTTTCTAAGTTGTTGTAATTTGGCATCTACTATTATTCTACTAAAACCATTCTCTTATAGGTCAGCCATAACTTGGCAAACTATTATCAATAAACCTTTCACAATATTTTGTCATATTGTAAAACATTCTATTTTGTCTTTTAGGATTTTGCATCTTTCAGGACTTTTTTTATTTCTCTGACATATTCTTGTTCTCTCTTGTTGAATATTCCCCTTTCTCTTTCCTCACTTCCACGCTGATTCCTGAACACTAAAGACATTCAATAACTTTTTAATTTAACTTCTCTTTTTACTTATGTAAGGCTGGGTAGCTTGTGTCTTCAAGTGTTTTGTCTATTTCACCTGAGTTGCCAAACTATTGGCATGAAGTTGTATGTAATCTTTTATTATACTGTTAATATGTTTAGGATATATAAGGATAGCTCCTCTCTCGTTTGTCATATTGATTCTATTTGTTTTCTCTTCTTTTCCTGAATAGAAGTTTTGCTAAAAGTCCTCTCAACTAATGAGGAAAGAGATTGGTGGATAAATACCCTTGCTTCTCCATTCTCAGGGACAATTCTGAAGTATTTCTCTGTAGTATTCAGTTTCCTCACAAACTTGAATCCAGTTGCTCAATCCCCTTAATGAATATTAGCCTGCCTTTCTTCTCTCTGTTCTTACTTCTCCACTATCTTACTGGTGCTTGTGTCATGATTGGCTTCTGTGGAACCCAAACTAAGAGAGAACTTCAAAACCAGTATTAAGTCAAGTGTACTCAGGTTTAAATACTATTAAGTAAAAAAGAAGGCCAGGCATGGTGGGTCACACCTGTAATCCCAACACTTTGGGCAGCTGAGGCAGGCAGATCACAAGGTAATGAGTTAGAGACCAGCCTGGCCAATATGGTGAACCCCCCACTCTCTACTAAAATACAAACATTAGCTGGGAATAATGGTGTGTGCGTGTAGTCCCAGCTACTCAGGAGCCTAAGGCAGGAGAATCTCTTGAATGTGAGAGGCAGAGGTTGCTGTGAGCCAAGATCCTGGGCAACAGTGTGAGACTTTGTCTCAAAAAAAAAGGTAGAGAAAAAGAAAAATTCTACAAATATAAAAATTACCAAAACAATGCTGTACAGTCTTTACTATATTTTATATAGAAGGCTCCAAGAATGACATTGTGATTTTCCCTAATAAATGAAACTTTTAATCTATTCAAATATGGTATTATTAGGCAGAAATAATAGGATTATTTTAGTCTCACAAACTAGGATTCTGTTATGTACCAACATGTAAAAAGTTGGTGAGTTTTTCTTTAAAAAATACTTCATACCACCATGGTGATTGTCTCTAAGTTATATATTTTCTATGAAAATTTGTGGTATATAGAATTTATTATATAATTTACATTGTTCTAAATATTGGCTTCTTTATTTTACTTCTTGAGGACACTGGCTCATGGAAGTTTTATACCTCATCCACATTTATTTGTATTCTACCCATAAATGATATACAACATTAAGAATACAGCTGAAATGGGACTCATAAGTTCCTATTTCCAAGTGAAATTCTTCCTCTATCATTACACAGTATTTCTCTTTACTGGTGAGAGTAATTCAAGATTTTATCTCAAAGAATAGGTCCACATATTGTCTACTCTGAGACCATGAGAACGTGTACTTTGGTTACTTGTGTAGAACATAGTGGTGGAAACTAAGAATGTGTATTTGAATTCCAACTAATAACCCGTATTAGTAAAACATGGTCAATTGGTTCATCTAAGTCTTTGCTTCTTCACTTTAATTTTTCCTTTCAGTCAGGAAAAGGTAAATTTCAGAATTCAAAACATATTATGATTAATTATATGGTTAAGCATAGGGCAAAATAAAATAATTGAGTAGCAAGGTGAGAAGAATTTATTTGTAGAAAACATTACAAAGAAATTATGTTGTGTTCGTTTGAGGAAGCAGATATAAAACTAATTGGAAAATAACCAACTAGAAATCTTCATTTTTCTTTTTTTGAGACAGAGTCTTGCTCTGTCACCAGGCTGGAGGGCAGTGGCAGAATCTCTCGGCTCACTGCAACTTCCGTCTCCTGGGTTCAAGCGATTCTTCCACCTCAGCCTCCGTAGTAGATGGGACCATAGGCGCGTGCCACCACGCCCCGCTAATTTTTTTGTATTCTTAGTAGAGACAGGGTTTCACCGTGTTGGCCAGGATGGTCTCAATCTCTTGACCTCATGATCCACCCGCCTCGGCCTCCCAAAGTGCTGGGATTACAGGCATGAGCCACCACGCCCGGCTGAAATGTTCATTTTTCTTTTGATTGTAATGCATAATACTGATTCCCTGGGGATATGATACGGGCTTCTACAGATTTCCAAATTTTTATTAAGATGTAAGGAGAAAAAGACTTCATTAGCTGAATATTTATAGATGACTATAGTTTCCCATTTAAAAATACTTATCAATATTTAAATATTTGCTTGTAACTTGTAGGAATTTATCATCTGATTAATTCTGGATTTCGTTTATACTTTATTTTGATGGGGGATAATGTTGACTTTATTTTGGAGGGGGGGGAAATGTTGATTTTAAATTTAGGCCCAAAATATTTTTGAACACTTGTATGAATTATTTATATGTTTGAAGTGAGAATGGGCTGTTTCCAAATATCGTCTCAAGAGGAAACAAAACAGTTCTAGAACACGATGAGCTGTTCCGGGCTACTGGTAGCTTGCTCTATTTACAGGAGAAACTCTTAGCTTTTTTTTTCCACAGAACGAATTCAAAACCAAAGCGGCTTAAAAGAACAAATTCGTCTCCATAAACTGTGGTTTATAAGTAAGCTAAAATCACCCAGTCGGATGTTGTGTTCTTTACATAGGCAGAAAGGTCAAGAATATGACCACGTGAATTTGCTACTCTTGAAGATTTTTTTTTTCTTTTGAGACTGAATCTCGCTCTGTAGCCAGGCTGGAGGGCTTTGGCGCGATCTAGGCTCGCTGCAAGCTCTGCTTCCCGGGTTCAAGCAATTCTCCTGCCTCAGCCTCCGGACTAGCTGGGACTACAGGTGCGCCACCACGCCCCGCTAATTTTTGTACTTTTAGTTGAGACAGCTGACGAAGGTATGATCTAAATTGTTTTAAGTTGTTTACCTAAAGTGTTTTTGTTGGCTTAAGAGGTAGGAAATATTCTGTAAAACGACCTGAAAGTTTTGGCTCTAGATTTAGAAGAGGTGGCAGGAGTTAAAATGGTAAAGAAAAAGTTAACAATGCTGAATTGATGAGCGTGTTTCCCAAACAGTTGGAAAAGTAGTGTAGGAATTCTCATTTCTTCTTCTGTGCATATTGTTTATGATAGAGAAGTGACTGAAAAGTGAACGAACAGGTTTACTAAAGGAAATAATGTCTGTGTTAATAACATATATTCTTAAACTATAACTTTGGTGAGAAAATACTTTAGAATTGGTTTTGGCATTATCCCCTGAAGCTATATATCTAAATTATTTTTCAATAAAGGACTCGTGAAATCAGAAACACTAATAGTTTGGATTATGAGCAGTAAATTCTTCATTTTTAAAGGCAACATGGCTTTTTAGAGGTAGCATGGTGCCAAGGCAGGAAAATTGGAGGGTAATTGGCTATAACTGGCACCTATATGAGCTGCTAATTTTTTTTTACAGCATAATGTGGTACTTAAAATGATGAGAAATAATTTACTTACACTGAAAACACAGAAGTTTTAAAATATCATTTATTCTTAAAAAAGTAAAGTTACACTAATAGGTGTAAATACTATATATCCGTACACACACATCTTTCCCTATTGCAACTGACATTGACTATATAATGTGTTATATTTATTAATTTTTAAAATTTTTGGTTTTCACAACATAAATCAGCTGTGCCTACTTTGAATGTCATATAGAGAAACAATGGACTCGTGTCTAGCTAATTTTGTTCAGCATAATGCTTGAAGCCTTTGTTCATGTTGCTCCATGTATTAAACTTCCTTAGTACTGAGTAAAATTTTATTGTATAAATACACCAAAAATTATTTTTATTAAAAATCCTTGAATTTTTTTTCTATTTTTTTCTCTTCTAAGAATAAAACTCCTATCAATATTGCTATACAGGTGTTTTGTAGAAATAGGTTTTCATTTATCTGGGTAAATTTTTGTTTACTTTTCCTTTTGCCTTCTGGTTGCTGACATGCAGAGTAAATTCTTAGGAGCTGTATTGGCATACATATAAGTTTTGAAGATGAAATGGGTTTTCAAGGGGCAACATTCATAAAGCCATATGAGTAACAGAAAATGGTTATCACAATGTTTTCAGACATGTCGTAGAGACTTGCCTAATCTGCATGTATAAATTCAAAGTTGACATCTAGATTCTTCCAATAATCACTCAAACAACATATCTTGACTTTCTGTGAATCATCAGCATGCTTTTAAACTTTTAGACACTTGGGCTGGGCCCAGTAGAAATGCAGGCTATTAAGGCTGTTGCAAAAGCCCTATAAAGTGTCTTGGAACAATAGCAAAAATAAATAAATAATGTGAAACTGAAAATGTTCTTTGATTAGACGATTCAGTGTTGTACATTTAGCCAGATTATTGTAAAACTATTCTATTATTCTGTCTGAAAGAGCCAAATGGACATGATCAGGATATTCTCAAGAGGCAGATTTTTATTTTTAATTTTTGATACTCTGGACTTAGAACATACATTTTAGCAAATATATTTTAGATAGGAGACTGAAAACATACAATTCTAGCTATAAGATTGAGGAAAATATATGTAACCTGTAGTCCCATGTCACTGAAACAAAAATAAAAACCAATGTCTTTTATAATAAGAAACTCATAACATTTTCACCTATTTTTAATTATCTTTAAGGATGAGTATGGTGGATCATGCCTGTAATCCCAGCACTTTGGGAGGCCAAGGCTTCAGGACTGCTTAAGTCCAGGAGTTTGGGACCAGCCTGGGCAACATAGTAAGACCCCATCTCTATGAAAAAAGTATACATTTTTATTTTTTTTAAAGTAAAAAAATCTTTTAAGCCGAGAGGTGAAGAATGGAGACTTTCTATAATTGTAGATTTAATTAGAAGAGATAGTTTAATTCCTCACTCCTCTAACACCCAGTCTAATCCCTTAGATCCTTCACAATGGTCAGCCTATGATTTGAAGAATATTAAATACTTTTTGAAGCAATTCTTGATGACACTCAGTGCAAATAATAAATTCATGAGCCCTTTTTAAATTCTCTTTTCCTTTCACAATTCCTTTTACAATGTCTTAATTATTCTTTTCCTATTTTAATTATTGGTAACTTAATTGTGCTAGTTATAGTTGTACTAAAAATAAATGAGGTGTACTTATTTATTTTAAAAGTGAGGCATTATAGCCACAGTGTAAGATAGTAGTGAAGGTCTCATGATCTAGAGTATGACTGCTGCTTTTCAGCCTGTCTGTTTTGAAGTCATGAAAACTCTATGCTTCAGTTTTCTCTGCAATCTATTATCAATAGCACCTGATCTATAAATTTTCCCGAGGAAAGGTAAAATAATATTTATAAAAATCTTGCACAATTTTTAGCATATAAGATTCCCTCAATATATACCAGCTATACTGCTATTATTACTACTTAGAAAAACTAGATTCAGAATGTTAGGACTACTTTAGGTACTTAAGCTATTTTCACTACTGTTTTAAAGATACTTGGGGTAAGAAGTAAAAAGGGCAGGTACATTCTAACAGCCTGTCTCAGATACTTGAAAAGATAAAGTTCTGTTCTGGACATTTACAAAGTCTCTTTCATGTGCCAGTGCCTGGGATTACATGACTCTATATGTCTAACCCTCCATATGGGTACAATAATATTGACAACCTCTGACTGTGAGGAGTGCTAGTTGGTCCCTCCCTCCAAGAATTGTCCTCCTATGGGAAGATTTTCGAGCAGAGGCATACATGAAATATTTAGCTCAATATTTACCATTATTTCCCTTTCTACATCTTGTCATGTCTTATTGGGGTGATAAGCGCACAGCATGAAATTTTTGAAAGAAATCACAATATAATGTAGGTATTTTATAAAGACATTAGAGATTAGTGTAAAGTTGGGACACATTTGGTAATAGGAAGAGGCAAATATCGCATAACCAAACAGCTAAGTAAAGCATGCAACATGACAGTTAGTCCATGTCAAAGCTAGAACGAAGTCCTAGTGCTGGTGTCACTAGAAACAATAAGGCCACTCTCCTTTAGTGGAGGCTCAAGTTAAATTTTACAGTGAGCTTCCTCACAATAACAATGGACTCTATTATGAGTCAGTATGAGTTAAAATTATAGTATTATATAATGATGATAGCAATGATAATATACACTAAATATATACCAACTATACTAATACTGTGCTAGCTGGTGCTGTGCCATGGGTTATGTAGGAACTATATTATGAAATTCTCCCATGAATTTCTTTTCAAAGGCAGGTATAATAATACTTACTTTTTCATATGATAAAACAGGCAGAAAGAAATTTAGAAGCTTGCCGAAGAACATGTGGTTGGCAAATGCTAGAACCAAGCTTCAAACCTAGAAAGAATGACTTCACTGAGTCAACACATGAAAAATATATTTAATGAACAATATGTGAATTTTATGTTCTGAACCAATATAATAGATTGCATTGCTTAAATCAAATGAACATTATTAAGTGACCTGGAACTATGTACTATCATAAGCATTGCACACTCACACTCTCACATACAGAGGCAAATGGGAACATTGTGTGTGTGTGTGTGTGTGTGTGTGTATCAGTAGGCAATGTATTTTAGAATACAAATCATGTGATTTCTAAAGTATAACTTCAAATGATTTCTGCTTATACAATTCAGTAAATAGCACTTTTCATGTTCAAAATGGCAATTCTGCACATAGAGATGTGCAGCATCTTTAGCTCCAGAAGCAATTTGGATTGGTTTCACATAGGCTTCTGTGACATTCTTCATTTTGCTACATTATCATTTCTTATATTTTGGTCCTAGAAAAGCGTTTACAAGTTTAGGGGTCAATGTAACAAATCACCCATCTGTTTATAGTACGCATCCTGCATCCGTAGAGTTCCTTGATGTTTCAACAAAGACTTTCTATTAGATATAAAAATGTGAAAGAAAAACATCTTTTACTTTCTTTCACTGGGTTCATGAGTATCAAGAGGTACGGTATAAATATATGTACCTGTAATTTTTTGAACTGAAGTAAAAATTATCAGTGGATTCTGACTGCAAATAAAATAATTTATTGCTCATTAACTTTTATATATTTGTGACTGAACATTTTTTCCCCAGAAATCTCTTAATCAAGTGATTCTTCCATAAGTGTTTACATAAACCTTGGGTTAATTCTCACAGGTAAAAAAAAATTGGAGATTGAAACCTCACTATTATTAATTCAAGACTACAAATAACTTCATTTTTTCTTTCCAACTGCTGTGTATATAATACCACCATTCTAGATTTGTTACAAATAAAATATTTCATTCAACTACTGGAGAAAATGCTCAATTTGAAAAGACTAGTTATTTTCATAACTTGTTATACTTCAGTGGTTCAATTGTGTTGCTTTCAGCAATGTCTGAGTTTGTATAAAGCTTTTGTTGACAAATCGGTGATGAAGGTGCATAATAGAGTTATAGTGCTCGGGAAATATTACTCATGTTAACCTACTTTTTGTCTGTGTTGGTAAAAATAGTTTTTATGCAATTTGTTGCCTCTATGGCAGGGACAAATATTTGTATAAACTGAGTTCCAAACTGTGTTTTTAAGTCAAATGGAGATATTTGAAATTTTTCCATAGAAATAATGGCAGATAACATTACAATTCCCCAGGTCATCATTGGTAAAGATAAGATTGAGATTTGAGAGAAACAGTCAATTGAAAGGGAGATAAAGCAAGATATTTCTAATTCTAATATTTAGCTAACTTCCCTCTAAAACTAAGGTGAAATCCTAGTAACACACCCCCTCCTTCTGAGGACAAAGGATAAAAACCTAAATGTTAAGCAAACCCAGGAGCTAAATCTACCTAAGGATACTAAATGAAATTCGAGAGCTGATATTCATAATATGTAAACACCCATTTTACAAAGGCAGAGACGTTGGCTGAACCAGGTCCTGAAAACCCCTGACAAATTATGAGCAGGTACAATGTCATACGGGAATGGCCAGCCAGGCCAGGATGGCCGGAAGACATTCATGGAGCTCAGAAAAGCAGTCATTAACAAACTTTTGCAGAGATATTCTATACTTCTATTAATATTCACCATGATATGAATAGAATATTATGGTGAATACCATGGTAAATATTATCACCATGATAACATCACATATACTGATAACATCAACATCTACTGCCTATTATGGCAGTGTATGTTATCATGGTGAATATTAGTCATGCTAATATCAGGAAACTGGGGTCTGAAAGAGAAAGAGATACAGTAGGAAATAAGAAATCTGAAAGTTGGTTCATTGAAGAGCTGAGAAAATAGGAAGAATAGTCAAGAAACAAACAAACACATACCAATTACCCATATCAGAAATGAAAAAAAGAGAACATAATCATTACCAATGGAATTTAAAAACTAGTAAGAAAATAATATGTAGTACTGTATGAAAATTAATTTCATAATTTAGGACAATCATAAATAATATGAGATACCTTGAAATATGAGACACTCTAAAAATACATGTGCCAAATCTCTGAATGGAAAGTTAAAATCTTCACTAACTGAAATTAAAGAAGAGCTAACTAATTCAAGGTAATTATAATGTTCTTATATTGGAGAAGTAAATATGTATAGATTCAAAATAATTCAAAATACCAGTGGGATTCACTCAGAGAAATAGAAAGTCTTATTTAAAGGTATACAGAAAAGCAAAAAAATGTATGAAACCTAAAAATTCAATCAGAAGAAGAATGGAGAACTTGAATTATGTGATTTTAAGAGTTATTATAAAGCACTAGAAAAAAAAGATATTGACAGAGTTTGTACAGATCAAAGGAGCAGCAATAGACCCACACGTATATGGTCAATTGATTTTAAAGCAAGATGAAAAAGCAATTCAATGAAGAAAGATAGTTTTCTCAACAAGTGATGCTACAATATTTGGGCACTGGGAATCACAAACAAAGAATGTT
This sequence comes from Leontopithecus rosalia, assembly GCA_028533165.1. NCBI lineage: Eukaryota > Metazoa > Chordata > Mammalia > Primates > Cebidae > Leontopithecus > Leontopithecus rosalia. The sequence continues at coordinate 73,176,741 of CM052658.1, forward strand.
GATTCATTTCTTAAACTATACACAAAAATTAAATCAACATTTTTCAATTAATTGTTCATAGACATCAATATAAAATCTTAGACTATAAAATTTCAGGACTAAAATATAGGAAAAAATTGCTGTAACCTTGAGTTCATAATATTTTCAGATATGACACCAAAATTTGTTCATGGAACAAAAGGTTGATAAATTGGTCTTTCTGAAAATTAAAATTATTTTATTATATAAAATTGTATATATTAAAACCTCATAAATTTAATTGCTAAAATAATTTCATATGGTATATATATCATATATGAGTTTAAAAATTTTAATATTTGTTATTTTCAGTATGTCTTGAGGGACTGATATTATGTGCATCCAATAATGTCCTGAATCCTTCATACTTCTTGAACAAGTCAGAAATTTAATGTTCATGTTATAAACAAATGATAGTCAATGTCACCTTTGGCACCTAAATAAAACCTCAATTATTAGAAAACAGATAATTACAAAATGAGCAAAAGACTTGAATAGACATTTTACCAAAAACAATATATGCATAGAAAATAAGCACATAAAAAAATCAATATTAATTACAAGTAAATGTAAATTAAAACCAGAATGAGGCACCACTACAGTTATTAAAATGACTTTAAGAAGGAAATAAATTAACTTTGCCACATGCTGACAACACTGTGGAACTGGAATTCTCATTACTGTTTTAAGAAATTTCATTAAGATGTGCCTTTGATGCAGTTTTCTTCCTGTTTCTTCTGATTGTATTCTGTTGAGCTTTTTGATCTGTGGATTTATATTTTTCATTAGATTTGGAAAATTTTGAGTCATTATTTCTTCAAATAACTTTTCTGTCTACTTCATTTTTTTCTCTCCTTTAGGGAGTTACATTATATATGTATTAGGATGTTTGAAGTCCCATAGCTTACTAATACACTGTTTTTTTAAAAATATATTTTGCTTGTGTCTTATTTTGAGTAATCTCTATTGCTGTATTATCAAGTTCATTAAATTTTTTCTGCAAATGTCTAATCTGCTGTAAATGCTTGTCCAGATTATTTTCTATCTCTAGAATTTCAATGTGAATGGCTTTTATATCTCTCACTTTTCTTCAACAAACTTGTTTTCCTCTGTATTATTGAATATAGATTATATTTAGAAATCTTGTAAAAGTTTATTATCCATTTGACAATTGGTGTAATTTCTGGGTTAGTGTTAATCGATTATACTCATTGTGGGTTATATTTTTCTGCTGCTTTGCATGCCTAGTAATTACTTATTGAATTACACATAAATTTTAGGTTTTTTGTTGTTGCTGGATAATCTCGTTTTGTTCTGTGTTAGTTAATATTCTTAAGTTTTATTCTGGGACACAGCTGATTTACTTTGGAACAGTTTGATTTTTAGTAGGTGGAACGGACTAGGAAGTTGAAATAAAGAAGGAGAGAAGACAGTTTATCCAGATAGCATAAACCTTAAAAGAGAAATCTACATGTAGAAAAAAGTGAAGAATAACTGCATATTACTGGTCTTTGAGTATTACTGAAATAATGACTCAGTTTTTCAAATATAAGTATATTGATCTTGGCAGAATACAGTAGAACCTACTTGAAGACAATCTAGTGAAATCAGCCACCTATAGGAGCAAGTTTCATTCAAAGCAAATAAATGAAGGAAAAATTAAAGAGACTGATATTTTTAAAGGGTCATTAAGCATGAATATGACATAAATAAGTAAGATGAATAAACATTAAAAATGAAAAAGAATAAACAAATAAAAAATTACATATTCTTTAGCTTTTACAAAGCATTAAAAACAAAATTTTACTGTTTGTATATTCATTTTATCAAGGTTTAAATGATTTTGAATATTTTATAAGGTCATCTTTTGATATATTTAGGATGTAAACATGCATATTACTTATTTTTAAATTTTATATTATACAAGCAATTATTCACATATATAACACATTAATATTTAATGACATTTTGAAAACAGAATCAACTATTAACATAACATATAACGTTTGAAATCCTTGGATATTCTTAAGAGATTTTGGGCTAAGGTAATTTAGCTAAGAAGGAAAACATTGAACCCAAAACATAGCATCTAATGTACTATACTTGCATCAACCAGTTTCCGGTGAAGCACATATATTACATATTTGGGGAGCTGTGGTAAAGTCACAAGACAATAAAGAAATGAAGCATCTGAGATGAACTCTTAAAAAGATAAAAGGACTATTAAAAAATAGTTCTGTTTTAAGAGAATGAATGATTAAATGTGTCAGAATTTAATCATTAATTAATGATTAAATTTGTCAGAAGAGCTATTAACACAGATCCTTTTAACTTTATTTCTCAATAAAGGATTTCCCTGGGAGAATGCACTACAGGGCCCCCGATAGCAACTTTGCACACAAGTGTTCTAATTAACTATACCAGAGGGTCTGCTGCACTGTCTCATTAATGCTTTCTATCTGGTTCTTTGCTGGCCATCATGTATCATTGTTCAGCAAATGACAGCAGTCAGGTTATTAAAGGTGTAGATATTAAATTAACAACAGTAGTAAACATTGTAGCCATACTTCACATCTCAGCAGAACCAATGAAGTGGATGACACTGAATCCATGCTGATATGCTGCAATGACAGATGGGCGTCATTTAACACAATACATCAGTGGGCAACCCACGTACCACAGCTGTCCTCCACTAAATGAATTAGATCAGGGTAATTAATCTAAGGCAGAAAGTCTTACTGAAGTGGGTCCTAAGCAGAATTAGAGAGGAATGAAATCTCCTGCTAAAAAATTGAAAAGGATTTATGCATCAACAGTTTTAGTTCTGATAAGAAATTTTCTAGAAGGTATTTCGTTTCATTATATATCTACCCTTTTGGTGAGAAACGATAGGTGGTGTCTGTTCCTTTATTCCAGAACTAAAAATAGATGCTGCCAAGAAATGATAGCTCAACCTGGGATATTTGGATCAGTTCTTTAAGACAAACCTCATTATCTTTTATCCCTTATGTTTGCTCCAGATACAACTATCTCAACAGTTTTTACACAGATCATTCAAATATCAAATTCTCATTTTGTATAGGTTTTATAAAGAGACAGATAGAGAGAAAGAGGATAGATTAGATAGATAGATAATAGTTTTTCCCTACCCAATTTCAGACCATTGTATGTAGATTTACGAAGCTGGGCTGTGCCATAAACAAAGCAAGATTCTTTACAATTTGGAAGACTTTCCTTGAATATCTTCTTCATTTTAAGAATATTCTCATGGAATATTTTAAAAGTATATTTAATAATTTATCATTCCTTTTGCTCATTTTTCATAATTAACACTTAAGACCAAGATATTTATTATATAGTACAAACTCATTGTTTCTAAAATGGCTGTTTTAAGTCTTTTTATGATTTTAAAGTACTGATTCATGGTGCATGTTTTTAAAAAAGAAAATGCTCTGGATGCTATATTTAAAAATTTCCAATAAATCAAACTTGTGATTTGAACAAGTCAGAAACTATATTTAAAATAAGTAAATTTTGAACATTTACAATTAAAGCAGTATGTGCCTAATTGTACTTATCTTTTTAATGTTAAAAATCACAAAGCTGAGACATAATTTTGTAATTCATTAGTATCTTATGAATATAATTTGTAATGTTTCATTGTGCAAAGTTCTGATATTTTTCTATGAAATATCTTTATTCCGATGGTAGCGATTGATCAAACAGCATGTTACCTGCTCAATTGTTACAGTTTCCCTCTAAGTTTGCTTTCTTTACATCCTCCTTTCCCGGGGCTCCTTTCTTCCGCCTATCATGCCCAGATGGAAGAACCTGCTATAATTACTGCCATTGAAATTTTTAACACAGCAGGAGACATCCAAACACCAATCCTTCTTTTTTTAGAAGAATTTGCTAGCTTCTTGTTAAGTTAGCAACTCTTAGTTGGAGGTCTGCACCAGTCACATCAAAAGTATGTTTATTGTAGAAGCATGGCAAGTTGCAGTTGGCAGAAGCTACCACATGCATGGTATTTGATTTTTAAATGTCGTTATCTTGATCATCTGTGATTGCAGTAAACTGTGGACTAACTGCTGGTCACTTTTAAGTATTAAAATTGAAAACATAAAAGAACAGGAAAATATAAACATACCTCAATATGCAAGGATATTCATCTCTCCACTTAAATCCTTAAAATTAAAAATCCTAAGTATGTCAAATTGCATGAATATCACAATCAAATTTCTATCTATTCTAAACTATTAAAAACTAAGATATTAATTTACCTCCATTGAATGAGAATTGTTAGCTGTAAATTCAGCTTGTAATGGCCTCTCTATCTTAACCAAAATAATCCATCTGTATTATTTTCAGAATATCCATAAACCTAAAATTACTGAGTTTATTTTTTTTTTCTAATGTGGACAACTGAGCCACAATATTATGAGTTCTTAATTTTGAATGACCACTGAGCAGGAATAATTCAAAGACAAATTTCAGTTGTTGCTACATAGAGATATTTTCATTCTTTTCAGAAGCTCTTTATCCATAACATCCTCTAGTGTCTTCATACAGTTTAAGTTTTGCACTCTTAAAGTGTAAGTTTTTATAGTTTAAGATTTATGAGCAATGATAAAATACTGCCATAAACTAATTTTATTGCTATAACCTGTGACATGACAATATGGAGTGACAGCAATATCATCCTGTCCTTCACATACACTTCTACAATTCATGTACCCACACTTCAAAAAGGAAGAGAGAACCATCTCTGGGAACTGTTTCATTTTATAATGTGGGGAGAGATTCTTTACAGGAAATCACTAAAGCTTCTAGAATAAAGGAATGATGTTATCATTAAGATAAGGAATTGAAACTAAGCTCTAACCTGCTTAAGCTTAGCAAACTTAACATACCTTGCTTGCTTTTAATCCCTGGCTTCTAGTTAATCTTAAAAATCCATTATCAGAGCCCGGGTGTGGTGGCTCAGGCCTATAATCCCAGCACTTTGGGAGACCCAGGTGGGTGGATCATGAGGTCAAGAGATCGAGACCATCCTGGTCAACAAGGTGAAACCCCATTTCTACTAAAAATACAAAAAAAAAAAAATTAGCTGAGCAAGGTGGTGCGTGCCTGTAGTCCCAGCTACTCGGGAGGCTGAGGCAGTAGAATTGCTTGAACCCAAGAGGTGGAGGTTGCGGTGTGCTGAGATCGTGCCATTGTACTCCAGTCTGGGTAACAACAGTGAAACTCCGTCTCAAAAAAAAAAAAAATCCATTATCAGCTAAGTCACATAGCTAACACTTACGTTTTGTTGACTTTATAGAGTCAATAAAAAGCCCCTTTTATTGTGATCAGCTACCTACAATGGTTCCCTGACAAGGTTTCTGTCCTGGAGGTAAGCAAATCTTTGGCTAGGTTAGGCTTTTAAATGTCTAGTTAGAGGTTCCTTAGAAAAAGATTCCAACAAAGCTAATTTTGAAAGTGTCTATATGGCCAATCATTATTCTTGCTGTACTTTATGCAAATAATCAGGTCAAGTATAATAAGACTAAAACTTATTTTACAAGCAAATTGGTCCTACTATGATTTGTCTTTGATAGGAATGGGAGTTTGGAGAGAGAAAAATTATTTTATAAGAAAATTGTAGTGTATCTGTTGTTAGATTCTAGCCTTGTGACTTGCTTTCAGCTATTATTATTTGCCTACAATTTGGACTGAATCCTAAACTTTTTCCTGAATATAAATCTCTAAACTAATGTTTCTCAATTTTTCTTCCTTTTTTTTGACTTGGATTCGATAAAATTGATACTATCTTGTTCCTGAGGTGTTGCAAGCTGAAGCTCATACCTTATGACATTCGAGTCTCAGTTGAGAAAAACTTGTTAAATTGCCACTGACTACTTTCACTTTAAAAGTGTTTCCAATCTAACATCTAGACACTTCAAGTGACTGCCTTTCAGACTCTAAAGAAACTGGTTTAAGATCAACTTCATACTCATTGTACAGGGCTATATCAGATGCTAATGGTGACTCAATTCTTCAATAAAATTGAAAAGAGTTAAACTGTGGTTTTTCCATTCTTGGACAAGGCTGGGTCCTCAAAGGTTGTCTGACTTTGGCTATTACTAAGCAACAAGTAATGGGAATCACACCACAGGAGACCATCGCAATCGTGGTTATTGTTTAACTCAGTTTTACTTACTTGCCTCTAATTGTCCTTGGAGCCCATATAGTTAAAAGTCACACATCTAAGCCTTAGAGGTAACATTTCTGACTTAAGGATCACCATAGTAATGATTGCTTCAGTTGTCTTTTCGGAACTGAAGAGTTAGTTTTGTTTGGCTCAATCCTGCTGAGCCTCCCAGTTCTTCAACTGGGACTATCTGAATGTCCACTGGTAGACCTTTTTATGTCAGAAGGCCAAAAACGTCAGTCTCATATCATGCAAATAATGCCAGTTTGTGAACATGCATTCTATGAAGCTTAAAACTTGACTATGTTTGCATAGAATACCAACTGCCTCACTTTTCCATATCCCCAAAACCTTTCCTTATGCCTCAGAAAACTTTACTCTTCTATCTAATAAATATCACTAAAACCCCATCTTTGGGGAGGCAGGTTTGAGACTTGTTGTCCTGCCTTCTTGTTGGCTGCCACATGAATAAACTCTTCGTTGGAAATCTTATCTTGGTGATTGGTATACAACACGTTGGCCAGAATGGGCCTGGTTCAGTATCAAATGTCAGAAAAAATAATTTTGTTTGGAGGGGTACAGAGGAGCTCAGTTTTAGTAACGTAAAATACAGGACACTTAGAAATATTCAACAGTCACTTGTGAATGAAGCTAGGAGACATTAGGATGTGTGGAAGCTTATGGCTTAGGAATAGATCATTCAGTAAAATAACCTACAGAACATAGAGAAATAAAGACCAAATCAGAAACTTGGAGTATTTGATTATAAATGGTGAAAATAAAGGTGTGTGTTTCTCTCTTTGTGTTTGTGTGTGTGTGTGTGTGTGTGTGTGTGTGTGTTTTGATGAGAAGGATGACTAAAACATAGTCATGAAGAGAAAGAACTGGTCTTCTGGGACTGAGGAAGTAATCAGAATTGATAAGACCAGTGTGACACTTAAAGAAGAAAATCTCAGAAGTTCTACCCAGGGTGTTTAGAGGCAACCACATCTAAGAAGCTGAGGAATTGTTATTGAGACTAAGAGACTAAAAAGGGAAAGAAAAGAATCCAAGCAGGAGAACAGAGCTACCAGGTTACACACTGAGGGCTCTCCACCAGGAGATAGTGGGAAGTGAGTTGGGGTTGAATACAATGGATTTAATTCATTGAAGAAAAAAAGATAATGTCCTGTATATTTTCTAACATTTTTTAATGGGGAAATGGAAGGTATAAAAACAAAAATGATCTATCAAAACTGAGGTATGTGTCACTCCCGTAATATGTCACTCAATTTGGTCCTGAATTAAAAGACATAATTGCCTAACTTGTTGGTTTATGGTATACCCAAGAGATTTTTGAAGGAAAATCTGATTTAAGGTGTAAGTCATCATTTTGAATCTGTCAGAATCTAGTCTTTAATTACTACTAAAATCTTCACTTTAATCACTACTAAAATTATCCCCTCAATTTTGAGAAAAGCAAAAATTATAAAAATAGCAAATAAATTATTAAAATCATGTGTGAGAGAATTAAAAGCACCATTTAGTTAAGTACTTTAATTATTTGGGCTTTGCAACATAATCATTTTTGCTTATATGCTTATTTGGTCTTGTTGAGAAGGAGGGATAGGATTGTGAAAGTCAGATGTTTGATTGAGGCAGAATTGATGACTTAGTGTCCATCCTTTCCTTCTGCACACATCGCATCTCTCACAACAGTGCATTTCTAAATAAACAATTTTCTGGTGATAATTGACTAAAAAAGCTATTGGTTCTGAAATCAGTGGTGTGTGGATTTAGCTTCAGTCCTGAATATATTATTTATTCTTATGTACAATGTATTAGGGACATGAAGCCTTACCCTTCCTTTTTTCCAATTTAACAATTATTCTTTATCCAGTTATGACTCACATTAACATTTGACCTTCACAGGAACTGTGTACTGTGCTTCTATATACAAAAATGCAAGATTTTAGGAATGCTTATGAAATTGAGATAGAATGTCTAACATTGATAGTCTCCAACTTACACATTTTTTGACCTTATGATGGTGTAAAAGTGATATGTATTCAGTAAAAATGATATTTCAAATTTTGAATTTTGATTATTTTCAGGGCTGGCGATGAGCAGTTTAAACATACTCTCTTTGTTGCTGAGCAGTGTCAGTGAGAGGCAGCTCCCAGTCAGCCACAGGAACAGAAAGGTAAACAACCCATACTGTACAACACAGGGTACTACATTGCCAGACGATTTTGCCCAGTGGTATGCGGATGTCAGTGTCTGAGCATGTTTAAGGTGGTCTAAGCTAAGCTGTGATGTTCCTGTGGTGTTGGGTGTATTAAATGCATTTTTGACTTAAAATATATTCAGTTTACAATAGGTTTATTGCGGTGTAATCTCACTGTAAGTTAAGGAGCATCTCTATATATACTGAAAGAGCCCTTAAAATATGTCTTTAGGTTTCTAGAAGGTGTATATTCCTCTATGTTACTGAGGAATAAAATAACTGTAATTTGGGAATACATTTACTTGAATGGTGTGTTTTACAACCTGTTATTTGTATGTTTATTACCATTTCAGTTAAGAAGCATGTCAGTGATAAAACAACTTTCTCTTTTCCAAGTTGCCCTTTTAAAGAATATGTAATAAAGAAAATAGAAAAGTCATTTGAGTTTAATGGTTAAAAGAAGGTAGACTTTCATGTTCCTTGAATATACACAATAATTCTGTAATATCAGTTAATGTAAGAAAGGCCTACATGATGCAAAGTAAAAGACAATCTTTATAATATATGTACATATATACATATGCATGTGTATACAGACACATATGTATTCTTGTAGAAGCAAGAAAATATTATAGGAGTGTATATTTTCTTACATTATGAAAGTAGCTGATGTAATGATCCAACTCGATCCATCTTTCTCTTATGGGAAAACAGACTGTGAGAGATCAGAATAAGCTCCTTAAACGAATGTATGTAGCTTATCAACAAAAGTGCTATAGCGTATGCTCAATCTATAGAATGGTTTCTGGCATTGTGAGTCTTAACACAGTAATGCAGTGTAAGCCCAGAGAGAAGACTTGTGCAATATTGTAACTATGAAAACTATAGTAGTTGTTATGAGATTTCAGCAAAGCTAACGTTTAACATTTAGAACATTTTAATCACCATTATTCACTGATTCAATGAATATGTTTTTAACTCTAGCTAAACTAGCAGATATTAATTAGCACATGTCTATTATGTGACATAAATGCTTGGATGTCCAAAAGGCCTTAATTTACAACTCATCATAATTGATTGCCAGCTCTGCTATCTTAACACATAACTTTGCCATGTTTTCCCTAAGTTCTCTCACTGTCAAATGTGTTTGGCTTATTTAATGCTACTAACATAAAGCTCAACAAATAGTAGGCTCTCTATAAAAGTTAATTGTTATCTGCTTCTACCCTTTCCTTAAGTGACAGCAAAGATGTGAATTACCCTACTTTAATCCTAAAAATTGCAGTTTCAAATAGAAATTGAGCTTGGAATATTATTGATGATGATAATATGATCTTTGGTTATTAAAAATGTGGAGCATATAAACCTTACAAAATGTATAGGCAATTCCAATTTTCTATTTTAAACTATTATACTAAAAATTACTCCCATTAGAAACTACCATATTCACCTCGGACCTATCTCATTTTGATTATTCTTTTTATTGGACCCCTCATACTAGGTATAATCTTATTCCTTATTGCTGTGTTATGGTAAATAATTTAGGTAAAGCTTACTAAAACTTTTTTGATCAAAGTGTGTTATGCCTCCATTAAGATACAGTGGCAGAGAATGTGTCGTCTAGGTCTCTTGCAGCTTTATCTAGGAAAATCTTTTAAAACTATTTAAATCTGTCTGACTTATTTTTTTTCTTTTTTTTTTTTTAAATATGGAACGCTTCACGAATTTGCGTGTCATCCTTGTGCAGGGGCCACGCTAATCTTCTCTGTATTGTTCCAATTTTAGTATATGTGCTGCCGAAGCGAGCACTGACTTATTCTTTTATATACATGTCTTAATGGAAAATTTAGTTCTGACAGCACTGTCATTGAATACTTGTTAGTGGAAATTTAAAAAGAGTATATTAGGTACCTTCTGCATGCTTGCAAATCTGCTAAATTCTTAACCTTGAGTGTCTCTCAGTCTACAATTATTTTTTATTTTTAATTCCCTAAATGTTAACTTATTTACTACCTTACCATAATTATGATAGAGAAGCAATGATTATAGAGTATATACTATTCCTCAAGATTTTCACTCCCTGGAAGAGAACATTTGTAGAAAATTAGTGCAGCTGGGGAATTGCGTGCACACAAAGATCTATCATGTAAGTATTTAATTCTTTTCTTCTAAGGTAACCTAAAGGCACTATATTTTTACAGAGAGATTAACTTGTTTGAGGACAGAAGCTATTAATCTTTCCCATAACAGGCTGCTGAATCATTTTCATTCATTCTGTCAATGTCATTTCACAACTGAGTTTAAGACAATTTTTGCAAGAATAAGATGTATAAGCATTTGAAAATGCTAATATTCTCAGCTGAGTGTTCCTAATTATGTCTAGTTTATATCTGCTTAAGGCTTTTATGTTGCAATAATCCCCTCTTCAGTTTCTTCCTTTTTCATTATAAAATACTTGGCTGGTGCTAGAACGATGACATTCTTTGGGTGTTGTCTCTACCCTGTATAATGGGATGTTTCAATGGGATATGTTGAAATTAGTGATGAAAAAGATGGACAAAATTATATCTCTTTAATCATTGTTGTAAATTACAGTTACTTGAAGAGATGAAAAATTCCTTTGAAACACGAAGCAAATCCTACTTTTGAATAAGCAAAGGGATACCATTATTTTACCAAGCTCTGCAGACAAAAGATATTTCCTCATAAATATTCTTCATAATGGTTCCCAAATGTATTTCTCATTCCTATCTTTTTGGTTGTGCATAATACTCTATATTTTATTATTTTTAATGAATAAAGTCTCTTTTCTATTTGAAATGTTAAATCCATAAGTTCAAACATTGTGGAACAATTAATCACATTGAAAACAAAATAAGAATCCACTATGGGTTTGTACTAAATTGTAAGTTTCTGTGACACCTTTACTTGTTTAAATACATTTTTATTTTAAAATAGATTTAGAGATAAATGAAGATAAAATAGAGCATTCTAATGTATCATTCACCCACATTTTTCTATTAATAATATCTTATGTTTCTATGTTACATTTATCACAAATAATGAACTACTTTGATACATTGTTATTAGCAAAACTATGTACTTTATTCATTTGTCTCTAGTTTTGACCTAATATCCTCTATCTGTTCCAGGATACCATTGAGGTTATCATATCACATTTAGTTGCCATGTCTCCTTAGGCTTTTCTAGACCACAGCCGTTTCCTGGACTTTCTTTGTTTTGATGACTTAGATGGTTTTGAGGAAAACTGATTATATACTCTATAGGATGTCCTTCATCTGAGAATATTCTAATGTTTTTCTCATGGGTAAACAGAGCTTATTAGTGTTTGGAAAAAAAAATCCATAGTGGTACAGTGCCATTACTCTCAACATGACTTATCCCAGTTGATGTGAATATAATTCAACTGGCTGGGTACTGTTCGTGAGCTTTTCCCACTGGAAAGTTACTCTTTTACCTTTTATCTATAGCACAATCTTTGGAACAAAATCACTACATTCAGCAGACATTTATAGAGTGGGGAATTATGTTCTACTTCCTTAAGGGTGTAGTATCTACAAAATTATTTGTTTTTGTTTTTTTCTGTTTGGAAATTTGTTCTTCCCCAATTTACTTGTTTTCTCAAGCATTTATTTACATCAATATGGACTTGTGAATATTTATTTATAGCTTCAGTTATAAACAAGTACTGCTTATTTTCTTTATTTTTGCTCAGATTATTCCAACTTTAACCAATGGGAGTTCTTTCAGTTGACTCCTGTGTCTCTTTGATATATCCCTATCTTTGTGTTTTTCTTGAGTAATTCCTTCTTTATAGTATTATGAAATTCTTCAGACTCTTATATATTCTCTGTTCTAATCTTATAATCTGGCATTTCGTCAAAAAGACCTATTTATTTTTGTTAATTGAGAATGGTATTAGAAACCAACTTCAGGGCTAGATATGCCTATTGCCATTGGGGTGTCATTGCCTCTAGGCCTCTGACAGAGAAAGAAGATATATGAGTGTACTTAACTAGTGTATATATAGATAGCTACAAATATTATATACATATATAAAAATGTGTGTGTTAAACATGAGTTTGGACTGTTATCTCCAACAGTATTCCATTACCATATAGGTCATCCTAGCTTTATTCCTTACTTGTTTGTAACCTCCCATTCCAATAATGCATAACTCGACTTAATGCATAATCACAGGTCCTTGTTCAAATTCAGTATATAAGTATATTTCTTTTGGAATTTTTAACCATACCTCAGTGGACAATGACTTCATAAATTCTAACTCAGACCAAATTTTCCATGAGGAAAAACTTTTGATTGTTACCTTGTAAATGTATCATTTATTCTCTGGAACATTAAAGGTACTCAAAGAATAATTGAGAATGAATAAAGCAAGTCATGCTTATAATTTAGACTAGAATCACAGCTGTAAGAATGTAAAATTGGTGAATTTATAACTATTACGGAGCAAATCAGAAGGATTTAAATATATTCTATCTAGCACTAATAAAATAAATGACATGGATGACTTTCAAAAGAAGTATTTTGGCATTAGAAGGATGATGATGCCACTAAGAAATTCCCTCATTTTATGGAACATTTTATAATTAATATCACCTACAATCATGCAATTAATTATTATAACTAATAAGCATGTTACTGTGATATTTTTGTTTAGGTTTATAGGGTTAGCACAGAAAGCTGTATATTATAAGAATTTTTTCTGCTCTATAAGTTACCTTATTCTGTATCACAACTTACTTTGTTTGATCCGTGGGATGGATAGAGAAAGCATAATATTCTCATTTTAAGGGTTGAGAGTATTGAGATGTAGTGAGATAACCTTGCCTCTGTAATTAAGGGACATTGCAAATTCTCAACTATGAAAAAATGCAAATAAAATTTGAAAAAGAAATAAAAATTGGTTTCATTAGATAGCTAGTGGGTAAATTTAATGATCCTAAGTATCTTTATAATGGATATTAATAAAAACATTTTTGCTACTAGCTTTTATTCCATTAACTCTATGTATGTTAATTTTAAATAATAATTTTGCCATTTAAATCTAAATAATGAATTCATTGAACTTAAAAAGAACAAGTAAAAACAGAATAAAAGATGTTATGTTCTGAATTTCAGAGAATTTTTCCCATGGATTTGTTTGTTTCAGTAGACACATATAATTGATTAGGCATTCTCTAATGGAAATGTTGTGATAAGAAAATTTAGTTAAATGTCTTGAGATTTTCTTTCCAGATATTTAACAATGGAAATGCAGGCATTATCTATCTAAAAAGCATTATTATCTTCATTATTCCTAAATAACACTAAATTACATGCCGATATGACGAAAATTTAATAGATGTACTTTATTAAGGATCTGGAGTCACAGAAGTATCTTTTAGTGAGTATACATGTATTGAGATATGTCTAAAATTTTTTTACTACAAATATTAGATCTTTTAAAACCACAGTACACTATACCAACTCAACATTCATTAAGTTCAGTTCTTACTATGCCATAGGGTTTCCTAAAGCTAGGAAGAGAGCAATGGAGGAAACAAATAAGTATTATAACATAAGGTGAGAGTTTGGTGATCATTACATTCTTGTTCTTAAGTACAATTGCTATGAACTATAATTGTGACAGTAGGTGCAGTGTACCCAAAGACTCGAAGGAACTGGACCATAGTACCAAACCAACCTCCACTGCTTGCTAGCTGTGTGATCTTAAACAAGGTACTTCACATCTCTAAGCTTATATTCTTGCTCAGTAAAATATAATAATACTATGGAGCTTATAGGCTTTTAAAAATTTTTTGATGAACATGTAAAATAGATTAAAAGGCTTAGTTCATATTTGATTCGGGAGATATTCCATCAATGTATCAGTGTATCAAGTTAATTACTATAGTTTCTTGATAGTCAACAGTTTTTTTATCCTTTTTAATAATAGGTAAATAGATAGATATAACATTATTTTATAAAACACAGACTATATCCCACGTATGAATCTCTTTTCTATTTAAGAATAAACAACGCATATATATGTGTATCTCATTCTATTTTATCTATAGCTAAGATGTAATCACAATCCTGAAATTTGTGTTTTCCATTCCCTTACTTTCTCTCTGTTGCTTTGTTCTATGCAGTTTTTTTAGTGTGGGGTTGAGGACACCCTACAATCTTCCAGTTATATCTCAGGTTTTAGTGGCACCATGACCATCATAAGTATTTCTCCTTGTATAGCTTTATCTTACTGTAAGGTGAGACAGAAGGGCTACATGGGGCTTTGGTGAAAGTTAACACCTTTATTCATACCCAGGGAAAGTGTCTGATAAAGTATTTCTATTGGAGAGTAGTACTTTGTTATGGAAAAAGCTCTGAGTATATTTCACAATGGTTACTTTTTCTCTCTCTCTGTCAGAAACGTTATGGAATGTTTCTTGGCTCTTCATTGTAAGAAACTGCTGTGATTACCAAATAAGAAAAAATATGGAAGTGTGATCATTCATCTCAAACTGGGGTCTTTGGGCTTTTCTCTGAATTTACTCAGCCTCTAGCAATTTGCCAAAAGTACAGTTTGAATATTCTTTCCAGGTTATGGCGTCAGCAGCTTCTGGTTAGAAAAGCAGCTCTTGGCTGTGACCTATTGAATTTGCTTTTTTCTTCAGTTTTCAGAATGGTTGGTTGCTTGTACTCAAGTCCAGTTTTCTGACTGTTCCACCAAAAGCTGCTGTTGAGGTTGTTAGCTTTTTCTTGTGATGAAAGGAGAGATGACTTCTGTTTCTGTTATGTGTCAGAGCTGAAATGGGAATTTAATGTCTTCGTCTTTGAAAAATTGCTTCACTGGGTACCAAGGTTGAGCTTAATATATGTTTATCTCATCTTTTGGAGGATATAATTCTGTTTTCTCTTTCTATTACTGCTGTTGAGATGTGTTAATATAATTGCAGTCCCTTTTTGGTTATCTGTCCTTTCTTCCTCGTAGTTTATATGACCCCATTTTGTCTTGGACGTTTCTCAGTTTCAGCACAATGTGTCTGGCATGGATTCGTTTTTCTGCTTTGGATACACTGAGCTTCCTAAAGCCTATGTATTTATGATTTTCCATACATTCAAAAGAGTCAGAATCATTATTTCTTCAAATATTGACTCATTATTTTTTTCTCATCTGGGAATGTGATTAGATACATGTTACTCATTTTTTTAATCATCCATATTTCTTGTTTTTCCCATTTTTAAGTTGTGATATTTCTGAACTCAAAATTTCTTTTTTATTTTCTAGTTCATAATTTCTCTCCTTATTTGAATCTAAATATGAATTTTAAACAATATATTGAGTTTTGATTTCAATTATATTTTTCACTTTTAGAACTCTTATGTTTTCCATAGTCTGTTTATTGTCCATCTAAACTTCTTTATAATTACATATTGTATTTCTCTAAAAATACATTACATAGTTTTGACATTCTGAATTTTACCATGCTTATATTTTCTTTCCTTGGTGACATAAATCTTCCTTTGTCATTTGTCTCTACTAATTTTCATTATGGTAAAATGTCTTCTTATATCCTTTGTGGCATTTGATGATAAAATAATCATTTTAATCTCTATGTGTTTTGGAGGCCTAAGCTGTGCTGTGGAATCTTTCCTTTAGTTAAAAACTACTTTGGCTCCTACAGGTAGCTGGGAAATGCTAATTTTCAAGGATATTTTATCAACTCTCAAGAGATCAGCCTTAGGGTAGGAACTCTAATCTTAACCCTTCTGATGTGCTGCTAAATCAATGATCAATATACAGAACAGGGGTTATGCTACTAGCATGTTTTCACAGACTAAAGCTTCCCTTCTTGGCTACCTCTTGGTTTCCAGCTCTGACAAAAATAATCTTTCAGTGACTGGGGATGGATCTATACACAAGTTTGTGTCACCCTGGGTTCTAATTATTCCACAGCAGGAAAATATTAAAAACTTAGTCTACAGTACTGATAGAAGTAGAAGTTGTAATTTCCTAATACTTGATGTAAATTAGTTTGAACTATGATTTAGAACTATGTTTGCATTGTAGTCTTTCAAATTAGAATATAAGCCCTTCTCAATCAGGAGACAACTTGTATACCTTTTTACATACCTATTCCTTACTAGTTCCATATATACTTAAATTACATAACTTGTTGATCATTGTTCTCAGTTGGTAATTATTCTTACTGTTTCTGGCTGTGCCAGAAGTGATGGATTCAGAGACTTCATCTGCCAGGGCTTAAAGATTTTTGACAATCAAGGCACTATATAGTTACCTCTCAGATCTCTCACTCCATAGTTCTTTTAGTGTCTAGGTATCAACATGATGAAATTGTTGATCACTATACGCTCATCTCAAGGATAATTTTGTTGTATAAGACAAAGATAACCATGCAAAACTAGGTAAAGAGATAATAAAAAGGATATTATGCAGCAATCAAAAATGATGAGTTCGTGTCCTTTGTAGGGACATGGATGAATCTGGAGAACATCATTCTCAGCAAACTGACACAAGAACAGAAAATGAAACATATATATTCTCACTCATAGGCGGGTGATGAACAATGAGAACACATGGACACAGGGAAGGGAGTACTACACTCTGGGGTCTATTGGGGAGAATAGGGGAGGGACAGCGGCGGGGAGCTGGGGAGGGATAGCATGGGGAGAAATGCCAAATGTGGGTGAAGGGGCGGAAGGCAGCAAAACATACTGCCACTTGTGTACCTATGCAACTATCTTGCATGTTCTGCACATGTACCCCAAAACCTAAAATGCAATAAAAAAATAATAAAAAAATTTAAAAAAAGGATTCAAAAGTAAGTCATGTAATGTGCTTGCTGGATAAAAATATAGGGTAATGAGAATTTCAGAATTTTTCCAGATTATATTACTCTAATATGTAGTGAATTTTTATAGATTTACCTTAATATCCTTTCAGATATTCCAATAAAATTTAATTTTTAAAGGTATTTTATGAGATAGTATGCATATATATGTTTTGTGTGATTAAATATTTATTTTATAGAAAATTATATTTTACTCAGATTTGTAATTCAGAAAAACTGTTTTCAGCATTTGAACATACAGTAGGAAACCCAACAAGTTATATACAGTAAGTTGTGTTTTCTAACTTGTGCCTTTTATGTATCCCTCATTTACTCTCTACTAAAATATCTTGTACCTCTCCTACAGCATACACATCTAATTTTAACATGGATTAATGTTTCAAATCTATACATCATTAGGTATTCTAGTTTCAGGAATTCTTCTTTATACCGTGAAGTACTATTATAGGCAACACATCAAAGGGCAAGCTGCATGAATGGTAGTTTTATAGACAGATTAGGACCTTTTTCCCCCTTTTTGTAGGCAGATTAGGACATTTTTTTGTAGGTAGATTAGAACTGGACAAACCAGTTGAAGAGAGTTTAATAAAAAAAAAACCTGATTATTTTTTGAAATTTTATTGGCCTAATAAATCAAAACCCTTCAGGGAAGAAATTACTTCTCTTTTTCTCTTTCTTGTCCCCCTTTTTGGATGTGTTCCCAGTGGCATTTGGCAAACAGCATAGACACTAAATAAATACTTGTTTATATAGTGAAATTAAAATGTGGATGTTTAAGGTTGAGATGGAATGTAGCTACTGTCACCTTCTCTAGAGAGGTAGAATAACTCACACTAGTTGAAAAATAAACTCTCTTTTAATTAGTAACACTAGTAGAAGATTTAAAATACTATTGCAGAGGGGTGTGTGTGTGATAAAAGCCTTATGAATATTATTTGGCAATATTAAGGTCATATGTATTCTACACATGCAACACACACACACACACACACATACACGTCCCTATAGCTTAAGTGTGCAGTTTGGTTGAAAGATCTAAATCATTCTTTATTCTAATATAATGAGACTATTAATTCAAAAATTGAGGAAATGTCACAGGGAAATACTTAAATAATAGAGGATCAAGAGATATGATATGGGAAATGGACAGAGAAGGTTTATGGGGAGTTGAAGATTATGCAGATAGTTAAAAAATAAATATTATTTATGGGAGGGTGAACAAAAAGGTTTTAGAACAAAGAATATCTGATGTTTATTTTCAAAAGTTCTCTAATACAAAATCTTGCTATTCACCCAAACTTGCAAACACATGAATATCTCAAGTGAGTGGTTTTGGGGAAAAAAATCAGAGTTCAATATCCAGATAGGTGTGGAGTAAAAAGGATGAGTATAGCCTTAGAATATGGGGGCAGGGAGATGCCAAAGACCCAGCAAATGAAAACAGCTAGACCTGGAATGTATCTAATGTTAGAAAATGTAAGAAGTTTATTGGAGTTTGAGTTTTTTATTTTTGTCCTCTAGCATGCAAGATTGAGTATATTGAATTAAATCTCAAAGATCAGTCTGAGTCCCAAAGAAAGGTGAGTTAAAATGCTAATTTAATTAAATGCATATTTACACATTATCCACAATGTGGAGGATTCAAAAGAATCCTGCTCTTTGAATGCTTCAGATTTATTTAAGAGGGTCAAGCCAAATCCATAGGTGTTCTGAAGAACAAATAAAAAAACCTGGATTTAGTCCCTAAAATTTGAAAGCCCTATAGGGAAACTTGGCTACACAGATACTCTTTGACTTAAGATGAGGTGATGTCTCAATAAACCCATCAAAAGTTGGAAATATAATAAGTGATAAATGTATTTAATACTAAATAAACTCATTGCAAAGTTAAAAAAAATGAACTTGAGCAACAGTAAGTTCAGATGCCCCTCAACTTAGATAAAGTTACTTTCCAATGAACTCATTGTAAAGTCTAATAATTCTAAATTGAACAATCATAAGTTGGGGACTATATATATTAATAGCTGAGTGTCTTAAAGAAAAGTACACTGATGAATTAGTCATATAGTCTAGTGGGGAAGCAGCTTAGGTGGCAGAATTCTGTATTCATCGGTATTCTCCTGTATACTTCTATCGTTTTTTTCCCTTTTTCTTTCCTGAAGATAATGCTTTTATCATACCTACAATCTAATATTCCGTTTTATATAAGACCACCTTAAGATCTTTTACAACAAAGATGAAATTATGACTTCAAATACATATCATTAAAGATTTTGTTGAATTTTGGAAAGGATATTCTGTATCTAAATAAGAAACTTGTTGCCACAATATAAATAATTCTCAAAGTAATTTGAAAATATTTTCAGAGCCAATAAATAAGCCTGCTAATTCAGAGGATTCTAGGAATACAGAGGGATAATACCTTAGCATTAAAATATTACATCAACATTGTTAAAATGCAGGTAAAGTGGTGCTAAAAAGAATATATATTTTTTTAATTTTTATTGCATTTTAGGTTTTGGGGTACATGTGCAGAACATGCAAGATAGTTGCATAGGTACACACGTGGCAGTGTGTTTTGCTGCCTTCTGCCCCCTCACCCATATCTGGTATTTCTCCCCATGCCATCCCTCCCATGCTCCCCCCCCCA
>CM052658.1:73204131-73445573 GCA_028533165.1 Leontopithecus rosalia
CTCCCCTATTTCCCCCAATAGACCTCAGTGTGTAGTACTCCCTTCCCTGTGTCCATGTGTTCTCATTGTTCATCACCTGCCTATGAGTGAGAATATACGGTGTTTCCTTTTCTGTTCTTGTGTCAATTTGCTGAGAATGATGTTCTCCAGATTCATCCATGTCCCTACAAAGGACACGAACTCATCATTTTTGATTGCTGCATAATATTCCATGGTGTATATGTGCCACATTTTCGAAGCCTGGAAGTTTTTAAGACCTGAGTGAGAACTTTGAGTTCAGAATAGGTAGTTGGGAGTCTGAGGAGAACAAGTGGCCAATATTTACATGTCAGAGTGCTGGTGAGGTAAGAGCTGCACAGGAAACTTGGGAGCTCTATCAAGTATTCCATCAATATTCTGCAGAGTAGTGATCAACATGTACATGTGACTTATGTGAGGAAAGTACCTGAGGCGGTGAAGTAAATCACCTCAAAAGGATTAGACAGAAAAGTACCTGGAGCTCATACAGGGCAGGAAATAGTGTCTGTGTCTATTTCCACTATCTACACAGGAGAAGCTCATAGCTGATAGAGCACTTGGTAGATTATGCAGAAGTCTGTTGCATTTGTGATAAAAAAATGAGGTCTTAAATATTGCTTCTGTCTTGTCTAATATATCTTAACAGTAAGATTAGAAAAAAAAATGGCTTTCAGTAACTTAACTGTATTTCCAAAAAAAGCACAAGAATAGTTATGGGAATAAAAGAGAAAGTTCCACCTAGAGACTGGGGAAGGTAGTGAGAAGGAAAGGATAGAAAGAGATGTGTTAAAGCCCAAAAAAATTACATCTAGATAGGAGGAATGCATTCCAGTGTTCTGCACCACAATAAGATGACTATAGTTAACAATAATATATAATTTCAAACAGCGATTTGAGTATTTCTTTGGGTTGGAAATGTTCAACGTTCTTCTGTGTATATGAAACAGTGAATGCTCTCCTGCATATAAGAAACAGGAGAATATTGAATGTTTCCAGCTTAAATAATCAATGTTTGTGATGATGAATATGCTAATTTATCCTTATCTAATCAGTATGCATTTTTGTATCAAAACACTGTGTACCCCATGAATATTTACAACCGCTATTTGTCAATTAAAAAACAAAAATAAATAAATTTTAAAAAGGAATATATAAGGACCCTAAAAAGACAAATGATAACGTCCAGTCAAACATGAGCGGGAATGCAAACAGGAAGGAAAGATGGAGGAGAAAATTAACGAATTTCAAAGGACCCACAGCTTTAATGAAAGAGATGTTAGATCAGGATATGAAAGGATATCCAAACTGTTACTGTAACTGTATTCCAGATGTCAAAGAAGTTAAATAGAGACATAGAAGGTATAAAAATAAGCATCTAGAGATAAAAACTGGAATGTGTGAGACTAGAAACAAACTGAATAGGATTAATGGGCTATCAGACATTTTAGATTAGTGAACTTGAAGGCAGCAATTAATGACATACAATGAAACACTGAGAGAAAAAAACTTTAAAAAAATGAGACAAGCACTAATGATATCAAAAAATTATGTACAATTTTCTCCACAACAAAATTAAAAACTATCAGAAAAAGTTAAAGTGTATTAATTTGTGTTAAAATACATACATCTAAATAATGTATTGGTCTAAAAAGTATTATAAACTGAGAAAAATAGAAATAAAAAAGTCAGGTGCAGATAAGATGTTGATTGTAGGAAATGTACAGTTTTAAATGTTTATATTAGAAAATAAAGTGAACAAATATTTTAGCAATATCCTTAAGAAGGTAATAAAAAATAAACCGAAATATGTTGAAGAAAATAAATAAATGATAGATATAAGAGCAGAAACAAAATAGAACAAAGTGACATAAAATAGAGGATCAATTAAACAAAAATAAAATTATTTGAATAATAGTATTTATTATTTATTAATTCAACAAATATTTATTGAATATCTCTCTAAATCAGTCATGGGCCTGAGAAGAAACAGAGGTCACACTCAAATTGGGGTGAAGAGTTTTGTGAAAGGAATATTTACTAAGGTGTTGGTAGAATTTAGAAAACAAAACAAATTAAATTAGTAAGAGATAGCCTAAGACCCTGGGTCTAGCAAGAGGGAACTAAAGTATTAACAGAGTTTGGTGATGTCATACCAGTGTGAAAAGCACCGGTGACTTGAACTGGGGCTTTTAGTGCAGGAATGCAGTCAACTAATCTTGGGGACTTGGCATCGAGGAAGCCCTACACACCCTCCTGATATCCCATGTTACAGAATGTAGTCAATTTGCAGTAGGGGCTCCCCAGTCCCCAGCCTGCTCCTGAGGATCTAGTTCGTTACACTGCAGAAAGTGAAACTACTTTTATTTCATCTTTTTTATGCTCGCCATGTCCATCAAGGTGCTACACACAGGGGACAAGAAACATCCTTTCACCTATTAACTAAAGGCTGCATTCAGTAATGAATTTCCAAATTCATTTACAATCTTTAAAAATTGACTATACAGGAAAAAACACTGTAGTTCCTCAGCCATAGCCAAACACCAATAACCAATTGTAAACTTGAAGACTTGTTCTCTGAGGAGCCCTGCAGTGGGAGTGTTCTTGAAGGATGGGTACTTACCTCTAAGAAATTATGAAGCTTACAGGATAATTAATATCTGAGATCCAGCAAACCAGGGTTTGGATTAAATGGCTACAGAATTTGAAACAAATGATTATGTGTTTTACTAATGTATCTGTTCCAGATATAACTAAAGTTTGTAAGTTATCTATTAAGCAAGTTATACTGGTAATTATTCTCTGCTATTTTAGCATCCATATTAGCGACACAATCTGGAGTGGGATAGTAATAAAACCTAGTGAGACAGTTTTATTTGTTTATAACTATGAACTTGGTTGGAGTTCTCTCGCCTTATATTATTAAGTAGCTGTTGATTTTTCTTAATTCCTGTGACAAGTGACATATTAAAACCAACAAATAACAGGAGTTCACTAAGGCACCTGGGGACATTGATAAGTCTTAAATACTATTAAATTATTAATAATTTATGAAAACATTTTATTGAATTAATTTCATGATATACAATAATATACAGAGAAATATAATGTGCCTAAATGCATTCTTTTAATTCTATAGATACCTTGCCCATACACAAATAACTTCACTTATGATTTTATTGCATTAACATTTTTATTGAAATTATTTTTAAATCCTACAGAATGAAACAGAAATGATACATAAAATAATGGTAAAAAATAAATATCAAAAATTATCTCTATTCTAAAAATAACTAACATTATCATGACCCAAAGCACATTTTCTGGATATATATTTCCCAATTTTCTCATAATTCTTTTTTGTTTCTCAGGGATAAGTTACCTTAAGTTACTGATCACTGAATATACAAGGCATATAGAAGAATAATTATTCATATATATTTATGTGAAGTATGGAATTTGGTTACCCATTATTGTTTGTAGGTATAAATTAGGCAAATAGTGAGAGTTCTCAATTATATATAAATGTAAATATATATAATTTTTTTTTGTAATTTGACACCCTCAATTCTTGAAATCCTCAAATAAAAAATCACTACAATAACAAATTTGGAAGACCCAGAAATACCTAGAAATGATAACTAGCAGTTGGTAGCAGCCTACTATGAAAAGATTTAGCACCAAGAAGAAAAAATTAAAGAACACAAAGGGCTGGAAAGTAAGGCTTATTTTTACCGTTAGTCAACTTCAAAACTATTACCATTTTTACCAGCTCATTCTTAGTAGAATTTCTTTCTTAACATGATTAGTTGTATTTCTCATTAGATTCTGTTGGTAACTCTGACTTTCACATTGTTTTGCTACAGAGATGCTTCTTAGGGATAAAAGATATTTTAAAACATGTGAGGTCATAATTAGTTAATTGATGCTGGTAAATGACTCAGCTATGAACTGACGTCATTTCAAAAGCCCTACCCAGGGGCACATCTCACATACACAAGAGACCGAGAACATGAACTAAAAGAAAGCTACAGTGTTCTTCCTGTTCTGGCTTAGTCTTAGCATTTTGTGGAAGCTGCTTACAGAATTGGAAATCAAAAGAAAGACGATTTGGGAGCTTATTTTGTAGAGAGGGATGGTTTAGTAGAAGCTTAGAATGGGATACACTGGCCTTGTGTTAAGCCATACAGCACAGGTATCACTAATTGTTTATATCCTGCTGTTAGGCGTAAAACAGGCTTGACTGCCCTTACAACAGCTGCAGTCTCACCACGTGTGCAGCACCATGAACTTTATGTGTGAGCTCTCCTGAAGAGCTTTCAGGGGCACAGGGCACTACAAGCAGGTAGCATCATTGTCAGAAGAGCCCTCTGAAGAGTCCCGGTGCATCGGCAGCAATTAATGCAGGTGGTATTTTAGACAAGGGAGCTAATGAGCTTTAATATGCATGCAGGTGAGGGAGTGCTGAATCAGTAGAGCCATTAATGAACCTATGACAGCCTAATTAGCTACAATTTAAAATCTATGGAATCTAATCAGAAGAGCTGAACACTGCTGCAAATCTGTGTATGAATGAGTCTTTCTAAATACTCCAATCTGTTGCTTAGTCACTGATTGATAGTAATTGCTTTTTTTCTCTATTGTGCATAGGAAAATGCCCAATTTTGCTCTGATAAGGGAGGACACAACATTGAAGTTAAATGCCTGAGATATTTAGTTCCTTAAGTTTAATCAGTGGATGTTTAAAAAAATCAAAGTAAAATTAATTTGAACTCTGAATATAGATGATTTAAAATACACTACCAACTTCTTATATATGGGGTTGGCAAAGACAACATATCTGTTAACACCCAACAGCGTATCTGAAAAGCAAGCAAAGAAACTGAAACATGCAAATGCATGAAATGCGTTTATTATTGCATAATTTATTTTAAAAAGGTTTATTTATGTTATCAGAGATAATAGGGCAACAGTTTCGTTGAGTGCTTGAGATAATGAAATAGCTTTCTGAGGTTAACACAATTTATTAAACATCATATTTTTATGTGGCTGAACTATTTGTTTCAGAAAATGGGAATAATTTTATAAAGGTGTGAGGTGATACTGTTTTGTAGTGCCCATTTGGTAATAACTGATGTATAAAAGGCACAAGCAGTTATTCTACTCTGACATTTCACCCTTGTATAACACAATTCATCTGAGAACCTTAAAGAACTTTGTAGGCTCTGATTTATTGAGTCTTATAACACCACTGGTAGACAGGTCAGTATGACTATACTTGTTTTACAGTCAGCTCAACTGAGCTCCATTTGCTGAAGGTCACAAGTGAGTCAATGGAAGAACTATAAAAAGAGACTCAGGAAAGCCCAGAGTGTTACTTCTTTACTTTTTCCATTTGATAAATGGTGCATCTCGCAATCCTGACGTTTCAGATAAAACTCTATGTATGTAATTTTTAAATATAAACAGAAAAAAACCTTGGAATGCAGATGTTCTAATCATGAATTATTTTCAAAATGTTATTTGGTTTATAAATATGGTATTATCAGTTATGAACCAAATGAAGACAACTGCCACATTTCCTTATTGGTGTCAATAGAAGTGATTGTAAAGTGTTGTTTCTGTAAGCTTAATCACCAGGTACTAAGGCTGAAACCTAAAGAAAAAATAAATATGTTTCCTTTTTTTAAAATTTATTTATTATACTTTGAGTTTTGGGGTACATGTGCAATCGTGTAGGTTTGTTACATAGGTATACATGTGCCATGGTGGTGGTTTGCTGCATCCATCGTGCTGTCATCTACATTAGGTATTTCTCCTAATGCTATCCCTCCCCAGACTCCCCACCCGCTACTATTCCTCCCCTAGCCCCTCACCTGCCAAGTCCCAGTGTGGTGTGTGATGTTCCCCTCCCTGTGTCCATGTGTTCTCATTGTTCAACACCCACTTATGAGTGAGAACATGCAGTGTTTGGTTTTCTATGCTTGTGTCAGTTTGCGGAGGTATTTTCTTTATTTAGAAATGTCTAAAATAGAAGAAAGAAAAAAGAGGGTGGGAGAGAAGGGAGAAGTGATGAGATAGAGGAGAGAAAAAGACAGAACACAAAATGTACATATAAATATGCCCAGCAAAAGAACTTCAGATGAGATGGCTTACTAAATAGATGCTGATGACATAGAAAAGGTACATATGATGTATACTGTCCTATAAATTTCTTTTTTAGTGGAACACACACACAAACACAAGGGAAAGATGAGAATGTAAAAGGATACAGACAACTCAAATAGTGTATTAAAATAGTTTTAGATTATGTGCGGGTATTTCTGCAATTCACTTTTCTAGTTAAAAAATCTAAGAGTAATTTTATGAAATTTCATGTTCAACTGAAATTTACTTGATGCCTGGCCCAGTGGAGTTTTTTCAATTTTGACAATATTATGGTAGCATCATTTTGATACTGACCATTGCATTAGTTTATGAGCCAAGTAATCATTAAGTATTTTGAAACTGCTGCTCATGTGACACTGTTTACAAAGGTGTCCCTTGTTTTTGAAACATCCAAGAATAAGGCGATCAAACTTCAGTATGTTGATGAATAAACTTTATTCTACCCAAGATATATCTAACCTTCAAATTAATAAAATTTGATTTTTTTTCTTAAATTTGTTAGCAATAATAAATAATAAATAATCCCCACATTCGATTTTGTTTTCATATGCTATGATGTAATATCAGCTAGCTGGAAAATGTTCTATTATATCTTTTAATTGATATTTTCCTATTGTTTTTGTGCATATAAGGTGAAAATAATTTGTCTTAGTTATCTTAGTGTCATCTTTATTATATATGTTATTAAATGTTATATATTTAACACTGTATTGGTCTGTCTAAATTTGGTAGGTAAAACTGCCATATGCATTTCAGTAGCTGACAAGTTGGAATTGAGAGATTTTATTTAAAATACTAAATGTAAAATTTGTTACATGTTTAATTTGCATTTCTCCAATGAAAACAAATTTAAAACACTGTACACCATCATTTTATTTAAAGATAGCATATGTTTTAGTTACAATAATACTACACCTCAATTTATAATAAAATAGAAATGTATATTAATTTAGTATAATATAGAGGTTAAATTGCATTTATATTCAAAGCTTCAATGCCATTTCTTTTTCTTCCCTTTGTTTGAAGAATAATCTAATGTTTATTATGTTTTCTTTACAAAAATCAACTTAGCTGTATATCTTTGGTATAGTTACTGAATCTCTTTTTTTTTTTTTCTTTTGAGATGGAGTCTTGCTCTGTTGCCCAGACAAGAGTGCCGTGGTGCGATCTAGGCTTATTGCAGCGTCTGCCTCCTAGGTCCTAGCTATTCTCCTGCCTCAGCCTGCCAGGTAGCTGAGATTAGAGGTGCGCACCACAAGCCTGGGTCATTTTTGTGTTTTTAGTAGAGATGGGGTTTCACTGTTTCACCTGCTGGCCGGGCTGGTCTCAAACTCCTGACCTCAGGTGATCCACCCACCTTGGCCTCTCCAAGTGCTAAGATTACAGGCTTGAGCCACCGCACCTGGCCAGTTACTGAATCTTTTTAGCATCAATATCATAACCTATAAAAAGGATGTTATAGAGTTATCTTCCTCAACAGATATTAGTAGGAATCATTAACATTAAGTACCATAAAACATGTACATAGTAAGAGTGCAATACAAATTGAATCATTTTTTGGCGTTTCTAAAATTAGACTATGTTTTATGAATAGGAGGTCTTCAGAAAAAAGAGATGCTATTTCTGCTTCAAGGCCATTATACTATTTGTTGACATTAATAGAGTACTTAAATCAGATTTTTAAATAATTTTTTAAATTGGTACTTGGTGGTGGCAGATCCGTCTACATTGAAAATGTTTCATGTAGTAGACCAACTTTCTGGGGGTTTATTTAATTTTGGAAACTATAATTTAAATATAAGTAATGAATAGAATCATTAGATTTATGAATAAATTATTTGTATTAAGATCGTTATTGATGTAGATTAACCAACTCGATTATGTTAGTAGGTTCACGTATGTTTGAAGGTGAACATTTGATTATATGAGAATTTTTCAAATCCTTTCATATTTTATTGCAAACTATTTTATAGCATGATTTTATTGTCATTCTGAATATTTAAGATACCAACATGAGTTATGTTTTACCAGCATGTACAATTGTAAATTTCTTGGAGTTGGAAAATATACCTAGTATAGTGCCATTCATTCAATTAATTATTCAATACATGAAAGGCGTATATTAAATAGATGAATGCATATATTCACTTAGGAAATATAAATTGTCATATTGCTATGTACCAGGTACTGTGCTAGACAGAGTGTATAAAGCTCAGCAAAACAAATATGGTAGATGCCCTCATGGAGGTGATAAATGACAAAGTATTAATTTTGAAAAATGCTATGAAAGTCAAGTTCAGATTTTATTAGGGAACTTAATCTGAATTGAAACATCAGGGAAAGCATTCTTAGAACAATATGCAACTGAGCTGGGAACTAGAGCATCTAGGAAAGAAAGTCCTCTTAGAACAATGTGCAAGTAATCTGGGTAAAAAAAAATCTAGGAATGAATCTCATAAAGAGTTGGCCAGGAAAAGCATTTTATGTAAAGGAATTCCATATGGTAATATCATGAAGGTGGAAAGCTCTCTTCTTAAAGAATGAAAATAAGGTCATTATGGCAGAAAAGAAAGGTTGAGAGAAACAAAATATAAGATTGATGAATTAGATGGCAGATCATGCAGCAACTTGATGGCCATGTGAAAGATTTTAGATGTGCTCTAGGTAGAATACAAAACCCTGAAGGAATTTAAAGATGGCATTTACTTCTAGGGTTTTGATGGCATTAGGTTTTATGTTTTAAGTCTTTAATCCATGTGGAGTTAATTTTAGTGTAAGGTGTCAGGAAGGGGTCCAGTTTCGGCTTTCTGCAAGTGGCTAGCCAGTTTTCCCAATACCATTTATTAAACAGGGAATCCTTTCCCCATTGCTTGTTTTTCTGAGGTTTGTTGAAGATCAGATGGTTGTAGATGTGTGGCGTTGCCTCTGAGGCCTCTGTTCTGTTCCATTGGTCTATATCTCTGTTTTGGTACCAGTACCATGCAGTGGTTTGTAGTTCTCCTTGAAGAGGTCCTTTACATTCCTTGTTAGTTGTATTCCTAGGTATTTTATTCTCTTTGTAGCAATTGTGAATGGCAGTTTGTTCTTGATTTGGCTCTATTTAAGTCTGTTATTAGTGTATAGGAATGCTTGTGATTTTTGCACATTGATTTTGTATCCTGAGACTTTGCTGAAGTTGCTTATCACCACACTTTTCCACAATGGTTGAACTAATTTACACTCCCACCAACAGTGTAAAAGTGTTCCTTTCTCCACATCCTCTCCAGCATCTGTTGTCTCCAGATTTTTTAATGATCGCCATTCTAACTGGTGTGAGATGGTATCTCAATGTATTTTTGATTTGCATTTCTCTAATGACCGGTGATGATGAGCATTTTTTCAGATGTTTCTTGGCCTCATATATGTCTTCTTTTGTAAAGTATCTATTCATATCCTTTGCCCACTTTCGAATAGGTTTGTTTTTTTATTGTAAATCTGTTTTAGTCCTTTATAGATTCTAAATATTAGCCCTTTGTCAGAATGAGGTCTTACAGAGAGAAAAACTAAGGTGAGAATAAAGTTGATATCCAGATATATGGAACAATGCACAGTGAAAGATTCTGAGATGGAGTGTCCAGACACATACAAAAAGAAAACTGGGAGATTGTGATTCAGTGATATCCAGAAAGTAGAATGACCAGAAGAGGTGGTCACTAGTGCCGAATGACTCTAAGACTCCAAGAAAGATGAAGTCTATAGCATTTCCATTGTATTTTGGTAAGATCAGTAATTACTACAAATAGAACAGTCCTAGTGATATGGTGGGAAAGGTTCAAGTGAGATTTCAGACATTGAAGAGTAAACAGGGACATTTTCTTCAAAACACTAAAGAGTACAGATTATTTTTACTACCCTTTATCCCATTGTAATCTCACTGAAAGCAACTAAAGCCAAATATGTGCACACGTGTGCATGCACGTGCACACACACACACACACACCCCTCTACATTAAAAACAAGCTCATAATACAAACCTACACCAATGAAGCCTCCTAAACAAATATTTTGAAATATAAATCAAAATAAGAGAGAAAACTGGAAGCTGATACATACCTTCCTGGAGTTTCTCCATGAAATAGATTTCATTAATAATACTTGCCATAATATTGAAAAACCTATCCAAAATGTTATTTTATTAGAACAATGAAAATAGTCATAGGCAGGTCACAAGAAAGTAGGAATATATCTAACCACTTGAAGGACAAAAAGGAGAGTCATTCTTTCAGGAGAAAGGAATACATAGTCTATACTGATGCTGCATACTATATCTGCTACTTTTCAAGAAATAGTTTTACCTAAGCAAATGTGCATAAAATTATAAGAAATTCTTCACATAGATACTGTCCAGGAAGTACAAGGAAAAAGACAAAGACAGTAATGTTCCAGGAATAACAGCATAAAGAAATAGAAAAAGAGATAGCTTTCCATGTTCACAAAATAATTAACACATTAGATAATTTTGAATATCTCAAAGAAGAGGAACAATAGTTTTTTAAAAAGGAATTAGAAGTCAACAAAAGGAGATGAGAAAAACTGCCAGTGCTAATGAGAAAAATGTAGAAGAGAAATAGAACAATATACAGATATGAAAAAACACAGAAATAAAATTCTAACAAATATGACTATAAATTATGATACTTTATGGTAGACAAGCTACAGGATGTGGCAACAAAACCAAAACAGATGAAATGGTTAAATACCTGCATAGGAAATTATAGATAATAGATTTTGAAAGGATATCCAAGACATACATCATTTAGGAAAATGAGGATAGTAAATATAATAGGAAAAATAACTCAAGATATAATATTAGAAAAATTTACTGAAATAAAAATGTAACAATGTATATCATAAATGCACAATGTTTCTGTAACATTTATTGCTGAGGTAAAATGAGGAAACTGAGGCATTATAAAAAAGTGAGAAGCTAATTTATTTAGCTCCTGGGTGAGCTTCAGTGGTCCAAGGGCGGGGGGCAGAGAAGTTGCAGCTGTTCAGGGCGTGGGGTTTTATGGGGAGGGCAGGCAATTGATTGGCTACTGGGGAAACAAAACGAAGGCATTTCTATTGGCTGTTGAGGAGCAGGAAGTACACGGAGTTAAAGTAGGAAGTACATGAAACTAGCTGCCATTGGTAGGCGGGCAGGACCTTGGGTATGTGGGCCTGCTGGGGGCATATGGGACAGGCTGTTGCTGGGCAGGGTATGGTGGGGCTTCTTTAAAAAATTTCTCTGCAGAGTTTTTTAACAGTGGGCGGGAGGTTGGATGCATAATTTAGTGCTGAGTGTGGGCTAGGGCATGGTATGCAGAGGCGGGTGCGGGGAAGCTTTGTGGGGAAGTCAAATAATGAGCTCGGGTGATGACGCAGTTATCAGGCATGGAGAGTGATGAATGTGTCCGTTTGACTCCTGGCAAGGCAACCGGCCTTACAGTTTCCTTGGAAAATACTGATATAAACGTTAAAGAATATATATCATGATGAATGTATGATCTTAAATAATTATAAAAATATCATGTGCACATCATGGTAGGGAAAACACATTATTTAGTGGAAAACCCACTTGATTTGTCACATAATTATAGCCATACTCAATGCAGAATATGTGGGACAATAACTCTAAGGTTTTCAGAGGAAGAAAGTATGAAGCACAAAATTTTATAGCAGAGAGACAATATATGATTGCATATATATGTTATATTTAATAAATATATCACATAATGTAATACATGATTTCTACCAAAAAAATTAGATTTATAGTATATGTAAAAGTTAAGGCCAGGAGCAGTGGCTATGCTTGTAATCCCAGTACTTTGGGAGGCCGAGCAGGGAGGCTTGTTTGAGCCCATGAGTTCTAGACCAGCCTGGGCAATGTAGTGTGACCTCGTCTCTACAAAAAATTCAAAAATTAGCCAAGTGTGGTGGTGCATGCCTATAGTCCCACCTACTCTGGAGGTTGAGGCAAGAGGAATGCTTGAGCCTAGGAAGTGGAGGATGCAGTGAGGAAAGATCGCATCATTGCTCTCCAGCTTGAGTGACAGAGCAAGACCCTGTTTCAAGACAAAATCTAAAAACAAAAAAAAAAACAAGTTGAATCTATCATCTTAAATTTAACTTTCAAGGAGTTATTTTTTCTTAATAAACTCATTAAAATATCTTCT
Organism: Leontopithecus rosalia; assembly: GCA_028533165.1. Lineage (NCBI taxonomy): Eukaryota > Metazoa > Chordata > Mammalia > Primates > Cebidae > Leontopithecus > Leontopithecus rosalia. The sequence continues at coordinate 73,216,512 of CM052658.1, forward strand.
GGAGTTTATAAATGTAATCTTTATTAAAAAGAGAACATTAGGCTAGGTGACAGATATACTTTTCTTAATTGTGGTAATCATTTCACATCATATACGTATATCAAAACTTCATATTGTACACTTTACATTTATATAATTTTTATCAATTATACCTTAAGAAAGCCTGGAGAAAAAGGAGAACATGTGTAAAATGAACTCATTTTGTTTAACTGACAAGGTACATACATAACTTGCATGTTTTATATCTACAAGTCTGTGTTACGAGTTACCTGAAATTAAATTGACTAAATTCGAGGATTATTTTTAGGTGGTAGAATGTTGGTTGTTCTTTGTACACTTATTGGTTTCTGAAATTGTTCATAAGAAACATGTTAAGTTTAAAAAAAAAACACCGTAAGGCAGTTTTGTGAAAGAGTAAGTATGAGGCAAGTGCTTGAAGACAGGATGTAAGAACTATTTTGTGAGTCTCCTCTGTGAAAAGATAGAGAAAATAACCAATAAATTATAGTTGTCTTAGTCAGCTCAGGCTGCTATGATAAAATACCAGAGCTTGGATGGTTCTAAAAAAAACAAATTTATTTCTCACTGTGATGGAGGCTAGAAGTCCAAGACTAGGGTATAAGCTTGGCAGTCAGGCTCTTGGTGAGGTCTCTTTTCCTGGTTGTATCTTCATAGTTTTCCTTGATTGTGCATAAAAATAGAGTGATGCTTTATTTTTGCTTCTTTTTATAAACATATCAATCCCATCATTAATGGACCCACCACCACGAGCTAATCTAACCTAAATTACCTCCCAAAGGCCCCATCTCCTAGGATCATCCTACTGGGGAATAGGGTTTCAATGTGTGAATTCTGGGAGGACATAAACATGCAGGTTATAATAATAGTTTTAATTCAGGATTATAGAAAGTGTATTTTAATACTAACAGAGAAGGATAGAGGTTCAGGGTACTTGGCACATAATCAGTCCTCCAAATATATTGCTTCAGTTGAATTGAAATTGTTGTAAACAATTTGTTACTTGAGTTATATGATACTTCTGATTCAAAATAAATAGGAACAAAAATATTTCATCTTGAAAATCTTTCATTAAAAAGCAAAACAGAAAATTTTAATGTATATCATTGGTGTTTAATATACATTATCATTTATATTATTAATATACTTCCCATATAATGCAATATGTACAGCTTAAATTTATGCTTTTACCAAATAATTATCATTTCTCAGGAATTTGTCAAATCTAAGAAAAACTAGTCAGGATATTAAGAAGATTAGAAAAATTCCAATTATCCTGTGAGAATGAAAACAAAGGCAGTAATCTTACTTAATTGAAAGAATTCATTGACATGAAATCAAAAGCAAGAGGAGAAAACACCCACATAAGAAACAAAGCATAATACATGAAGTCAATGTTCAAGGTTGGTATTTCAGGAAAGAAAGGAAACAGTATCTAGTCAGATGATCTTGCTTGAGGCTATTGCCATATTATAAATATGTCTTTGTGGCCCTGTGAACAGTGAGTTATTCTTTCAGATATACAAAATACCAATAAATTTATATAAACAGTATACTTCATACCAATCAGATGAGTGTTTTCTCAGACATAAATATTGGAAGTAAAGTCAGTGCTTAAATATGTAAGTTTGACAAGTGATTTCACATAGTACCATTAATTTTGCTAGAAAATTGAAATGTTCTATTATTTGCATACTACCAAATAATCTTTGCTGGTGTTTTCCAACATGCGGATATTCACTGTAGGCAACAGTTATTTTTCAAATAATTCAGTAGAAGAAATGAAAGAGAAAACAGCGGAGATATAAATGTGGCATACTGACATGAAGTCAGAAACCCATGTAAAATCTGAATTAGCAAAAGCGCCAATTTCAATGACAAAACGAAAATTAAGATGAACAGACAAAATATATTTATTTTGTAATAAGTAGTGAGCTTACATGAAGCGCATTAAGCCCCCATTTTTTTTCTTTTTCTTTTCTTTTTTTTTTTGAGATGAAGTCTTGCTCTTGTCTCCCAGGCCAGAATGCAGATGCAAAACCTCAGTTCACTGCAACCTCTACCTCAAAGGTTCACGCAATTCTCTTGCTGCATACTCCCAAGTAGCTGCAATTACAGTCACCCACCAACATGCCCAGTGAATTTTGTATTTTTAGTAGAGACTGAGCTTTGATCATGTTGAACAGGCTGCTCTCAAACTCCTGACCTCAGGTGATCTGCCTGCGTTGGCCTCTCAATATGCTGAGCTTACAGATGTAAGCCGCCAAACCCAGACCCTAATGCTCAATTTGAAGATGATTTTAGATATACTCAAAATCAAACCAACATCAGCACAAAATCCAAGAATATTTCAATTTGAGAAATATTTGTCATTAAAGATCAAATTATTGGCCGGGCGCGGTGGCTCAAGCCTGTAATCCCAGCACTTTGGGAGGCCGAGGTGGGTGGATCACGAGGTCATGAGATCGAGACCATTCTGGTCAACATGGTGAAACCCCGTCTCTACTAAAGATACAAAAAATTAGCTGGGCATGGTGGCGCGTGCCTGTAATCCCAGCTACTTGGGAGGCTGAGGTGGGAGAATTGCCTGAACCCAGGAGGCGGAGGTTGCAATGAGCCGAGATCACGCCATTGCACTCCAGCCCGGATAACAAGAGTGAAACTCCGTCTCAAAAAAAAAAAAAAAAGATCAAATTATCAAATAAGTCAATTCATTCTTTATACATTTTAAGTTTTTTTTAAAAAAATTTAAATATTAAATATTTGTACAAGTATTTTTCAATTTTAAGTGATATTGAGGAAATTGATGTTTGTGTTAATATTCCATTCTTTTGATATTTTTCTATATTAAATGTTTATATAAGATAAAGTTTAATTTTATATGACATGGAAATATAAAATCTTATAAAAATATTGGCTTATAATAGTGAATTTATTATTATGTATTTACTATATAGTAACCACCAAAATGTTTAATATGTGCTTAACACATGGGAAAAATTTAAAAAATACAGTGTTTATTATTATGATGACTCATTATTATTTAAAAACACATAAATAAGGAACATCTCTTCAAGTAAAAACTCCCTGCGACCTCCCTTGGCAAAATATTTTTAATAAATATGGGATGTTTCTGCCAATACTGTCAATTGGCATTTATTCAGCTCTTACTGGAAATGTGTACCATCTTCTCTTCCCTTAAATCTGTTTAGAGTGGTATCCACTCTCATAGCTGTGAATGTTATTTACCTAAGCACTAACAATCTGCCATTGATCATTCTCATATTTCTGTCAAGAGAAAGGTGGGGAATAGTAGAATTAGATCACTTACTCATCTGCCCTGTTTGTTTGGTGGGCTCTTTAAGGGTTGAGGTTAAAAATTTAAAGCCACTCAAGGCAGGATACTTAAAAAAATACTTTGAATATTATAGAGGCTTTAATTAACAGCATTTACTCATTACTTGTTCTTTTTAAATCCTCTCATGATGTCTACGTTTAACACGTCTAACTATTACGTGAAGTTGATGTGGAACACAAATCTCTGAAAGGAGAGGCAACTAAGGTAAAATTGACTTTCACTGACCATGTCAGATGATCTACCTCAGCCGTTCTTTCACTACTTACTGCCTTGTTACTTTCTACATGTTCTTAAGAGAGCACGTATTTAGTGATTGAATTCAGACAAGGACACAGACGTTCTTAAAAATCAACAAGGATATCTTAGCTCATTGGTGGACGTCAATTGATAGTGTTGATACTTTTTTTTAGTTGTCACATTTTAATCTGACAATATCAGAGTTGGTTTGTTAATCAGACCTACGAAAATAAACTGCCAATCTGAAAAATTGTCTGAAGTCAGAAGCCATGAATACCAGAAGAAATTTCTTTAAAAGTATCAAACTTTTCAAAGACTCAGCGCCTTCGGCTAACAAAAATGAAACCAAAAACATACCAGGCAGCCGCTGTATGGACTTTCATTCCTTTTTTATTTTTGCTGCGCTTGGATGTGAAGATATCCTGTGTGACTGAACCGTCTCATACTGAAGAGTCAGCACTGCTGCTGCTATTGAAAGAGCTATATTGAGAACTTTATTATGCTCATCTGAAAAGCAAAATCAGTGACTATGAACTACTTACAGGACAGCTGAAAGTAGTTAAATCATTTACTTGTAATACTCCCAAGATCTTAAAATGCTACAATATATAAAACACATTCAGTCACCACAGCACTTTTACACTCAGACAAACCCTCTGGAATCTATGGGAACTTTTCATTTAATCCCTTTTTCCCTATTTTGTTGTAAGACAAAAGTAGTCACAAGTAGACAGTTTCCGACTTTTTGCTTTGAGCTAGAGATTTAAATTCATAGAGTGTTTCAGATACAGAAAAAAACAAGCAGCATTTTAAACAAGAGGATGTCTCATAATATATTGTTATTTAGAATCTTAAAGGCCCCCCTTTACTCTGAAGATCTTGGGCCATGTGTTCAAGTCCTAGCTGGGTCAGTTATTACCTGTATTCTTGGAAAATCCCTGGTCATCAGCTGATTCAATTTCAGTGTCTAGAAGATGAGAACAAAATAGTGCTATCTGGTTTAGATACCTATCAGCATTGTTCTGCAGTTCAAAGGTGAGTTCATGAGAAAGAGTTCCCATGATGGTTAAAGGTTCTAGAGTCAGAAACATAGATTTGAATCCTAGATTTAATACCAGCTGCTGAATTTTGTTGGGCGAGATTTTCTACATTTTTTTACCAATAAGTTTCTATTTTCACACAAAAAAAGATGCAGAAAAAGTTGAGTTTACCTCATAAAGCTGTATTGATATTTAAATGACATCATAAATTTAAAGCTACAGGCATGCAAAGAAACCTGTTTCATGCATGTCTCTTTCGCCTGTTTAAGCATTGCAGATCAAACCAGTAAAGGAAGGCTGTGATTAAGTCACTGCCTTGGTTCTCACTACATAGTTCAAGAGAAGTCTACCGCCAGTCACCCCAGGACTTTTGGCTTGAACTTATCCCCTGTCCCCCTGTACTATATACTCAAAGAGTTATTCTCTGTGTCACATCTTTGTTTATGAGAGATACTGCCAGAACTCCCACTCACCCAAATCAATCAGTCCATCAATCAATCCTCCTCCTCATTGTTATTTTTAATACCCTTGAGGCTCTAAATATTCACTTATTAGAGCCAATTCTCACATCCTCTATATCTTTGCAAGCTTTCCCAATGTGACTTCTTCAATATACCCTCTACCATTAAGGCTTTAACAAGGTGGTAATAGTGGTTTGTTTCTACGATTTCATTTCTGAATCATTTATTCTTTTTGTTTTTCTTTTTTTTTCTTTTTATTGCATTTTAGGTTTTGGGGTACTTGTTTTATAGCCACCCCAAACTCCAATTTGTCATTCTTATAATATCTGCTCCACTGACGCTACTGTAATTTCATTAACCATAGCTCTGCACATCTGTTGTTATGCAGCTACATTTACACAACCCATCTCAACAAGTACTTTATTGCATTTATCCCCAATTCCCTTGCCCTGCTCTCCCTTTCCTATGCTCCCTGAATTAGTCTATGTGGTATCTGCACCTGTGCAGGTGCAGTAAGCTACATACAGACTTACAAGTATGCTGACTGGTCTCATTTAAAACTAATTGCCCTATATCTCAAGTGAGCACCCAATAGTGTCTCACATACCCACTAAATTTCTCTGTGTTTGCTCTTTCATATCCAAAAATGGTCATTTCAGACATTCTTCTAGATCATTAAATTTCTATCTGCTTTGTTCATCTGCTTTGTTCATCATCAGTCACACATATAATGTACTTAAGCACACACACACATTTTCTGCCAATAAGTTCGTTTTAAGCTTTCCTCTGGAAATAAATGATTTACTATATAAACTCCTTCATTTTTATGTTTCCAAATCTATCACTCTCCCAATATCTTTATCGAGATCCTTTTCCTTCTAATTACATTGGATAAAATTTTTTACTCTTACAAAAAAAATTCGCCTTCTCATAAACTTCTTCCCTTGCTACAATTCCAATTATCCTGTGAGAATGAAAACAAAGGCAGAAATATTACTTAATTGAAAGAATTCATTGACATGAAGTCAAAAGCCAAGAGGAGAAAACACCCACATACGAAACAGCGTAATACATAAAGTCAATGTTCTCGGTTGATATTTCAGGAAAGAAGGGAAACAACAGGATCTAATCAGGTGCTCTTGCTTGAGGCTATTGCCATATTATAAATTTGTTTTTGTGGCCCTGTGAACAGTGAGTTATTCTTTCAGATACACCAAACACCAATAAATTTATATAAACAGTATACTTCATACCAATCTGATGAGTGTTTTCTCAGATGTAAATATTGAAGGCAAAATCAGTGCTTAAATATGTGATTTTGACAAGTGATTTCATGTAGTACCATTAATCTGGTTAAAAAATTAAAATGTTCTATTATTTGCATACTACCAAATAATCTTTGCTGGTGTTTTCCAACATGTGGATATTCACTATAGGCAACAGGCTTTTGTAAATAACTCAGTAGAGAAATAAAAGAGAAAACAATGGAGATATTAATGCGGCATACTGACATGAAGTCAGAAACCCATGTAAAATCTGAATTAGCAAAAGCAGTGTCAATTTCAATGATAAAACCAAAATCAAGATGAACAGACAATATATATTTATTTTTTAATAAGTAGTGAACTTACATGAAGCAACATATACCCTAAGGCCCAATATATATGAACCCAATACAGCTGGATTCAGACTCAATAAACAAGTTCATAGAAACCTACAAAGAGACTTAGACTACCACACAATAATAGTGGGAGACTTTCATACCCCACTGTCTATATTAGATCAACAAGACAGAAATTAAAAAATAATATTCAGGACTTGAACTCAGCTCTGAATAAGGCAGATCTAATAAATATCTACAGAATTCTCAACCCCAAAACAAAATATACATTTTTCTCATGGCACTTACTCTAAAATTGACCACACAATTGGAAGTAAAACACTCCTCAGCAAATACAAAAGAACTGAACTCATAACGAACAGTTTCTCAGACCACACTGCAGTCAAATTAGACTCAGCATAAGGAAACTCACTCAAAACCACACAACTACATGAAAGTTGAACATCCTGCTCCTGTATGACTCCTGGGTAAATAATGAAATTAAGGCAGAAATTAAGAAGTTCTTTGAAACCAATGAGAACAAAGACACAATGTACTGGAGTCTCTGGGACACAGCTAAAGCAGTGCTAAGAGGAAAATTTATAGCAGTAAATGCCAATATCAGAAAACTAGAAAGATCTCAAATCGATATCCTAACATTACAATGAAAAGAGCCAGAAAATCCATGAATCCAGGAGCTGATTTAAAAAAAAAAAAGCAAAATACACCACCAGCTAGGGTAATAATGAAGAAAAGAGAAGAATCAAATAGACACAATAAAAAAATAATAAAGGGAATATCACCACTGACCCCACAGAAATACAAACTACCATCAGAGAATACTGTAAACACCTCTATGCAAATAAACTAGAAAATCAAGAAGAAATTGGGAAATTTCTGGACACATACACCCTCCCAAAACTAAACCAGGAAGAAGTTGGATATCTGAATAAACCAATAACAAGTTCTGAAATTGCAGCAGTAATTAATAGCTACCAACCAAAAAAAAAATCCCAGGACCAGATGGTTTCACAGTCAAATTCTACAGGGGTACAAAGAGGAGGTGGTACAATTCCTTCTGAAACTATTTCAAACAATTAAAAGTAGGGGCTCCACCCAAATTTATTTTATGAGGACAGCAGCATCCTGATAGCAAAACCTGGCTGAGGCACAACAAAAAAAAGATTTAAGGCCAATATTCCTGATGAACATCAGTGTAAAAATCCTCAATAAAATACTGGCAAAGCAAATCCAGGAGAACATTAAAAAGCTTATCCACCACAATCAAGTTGACTTTATCCTAGGGATGCAAGGCTAAAGGTAGTTCATCACATAGAAAGAACCAATGACAAAACCATATTATCATCTCAATAGATACAGTAAAGGCCTTTGATAAAAGTCAACATCCCTTCATGTTAAAAACTGTTAATAAATTAGATATTTATGGAACATATCTCAAAATAATAAGAGCTATTTCTGACAACCCACAGCCAATCTCATACTGAATGGGCAAAAGCTGGAAGCATTCCATTTGAAAAATGGCACAAAACAAGGATATCCTCTCTCATCACTTCTATTCAACATGGTATTAGAAGTTCTGGCCAGGGCAATCAGACAAGAGAAGGAAATAAAGGATATTCACATAGGAAGAGGGGAAGTCAAGTTGTCTCTGTTTGCAGAAAACATAAGTCTATATTTAGAAATCCCCATCTTCTCTGCCTACAAACTACTCCAAAATGTCAAAAGCTATTGTGACAAAAGCCAAAATTGACCAATGGGATCTAATTAAAGAGCTTCTGCATATCAAAAACAAAACAAAAACTATCATCAGAGTGAATAGGCAACCTACAGCATGAGATAAATTTTTGCAATCTACCCATCTGATAAATGTCTAATATCCAGAATCTACAAGGAACTTTAACAAATTTACATTAAAAAAATCACCAAAAATTGTAGAAAGGATTTGACCAGACACTTCTTAAAAGAAGACATTATGGAGCCAACAAATATATGCAAAAAAGCAAAAAAGCTCAACATCACTGATCATTCGATAAATGTAAATCAAAACCACAATAAAATGTCATCTCATACCAGTCAGTATGGTGATTATTAAAAAGTCAAGAAACAATAGATGCTAATGAGGCTGTGGAGAAATAGGAGGACTTTTACACTGTTGGTGGAAGTGTAGATTAGTTCAACCATTGTCAGTGTGGTGATTCCTCAAGGATCTAGAACCAGAAATACCATTTGACCCAGCAATCTCATTGCTGGGTGGGTACCCAAAGGAGTATAAATCTTTCTGTTATAAAGACACATACTTACTTATGTTTGTTGCAGCATCATTTACAATAGCAACGTCATAGAACCAAACCAAATGCCCATCAATAATAGACTGAATAAAGACAATGTGGCACATGGCACATGTATACCATGGAATACTATGCAGCCATATAAAGGAATGAGATCATGTTTTTTTGCAGGGACATGGAAGAAGCTGGAAGCCATCATCCTTAGCAAACTAACCCAGGAACAGAAAACTAAATACCACCTGTTCTCATAAGCGGGAGTTGAGCAATGAGAACACATGGACACATGGAAGGGAACAACACACACTAGGGCCAGTCGGGGGTGGGAGGTGAAGATAAGGAGAGTATTGGGACAAATAGCTAATACATATGGGGCTTAAAACTTAGATGATGGTTTGGTAGGTGCAGCAAACCACCATGGCACACATATGTCTATGTAACAGACCTACACATTCTGCACTTTTATCCTGGAACTTAAATAAAATTAAAAAAATAAAATACTGAGTAATAAATTTAACAAAAACTTAATGCACGAAAAACTATAAAAAGTCATTGAATGAAATTAAGGAAGACTACAATGAATAGAAAGATGTGTTTGTGGAGTGGAAGATTCAGTACTACTGAGAGAGCAATACTTTCCAGTTTGGTCTACTCATTCAATCTAGTCCCTGTCAAAATCTGTTACCTTGTTTTGTTTTGTTTTTTCCTTTCCAGAATAGCTAATTCATATGGAAGTGCAAGGAAATAAGTCAAAATAATATTGAAAAGGAACAAACAAAGTGTCGGCAACCTCATCATGTCAGGAAAACTGGATGTCCATGTAAGAAAAAAATAAAGTTAGGCCTCTATTTTATAGCATATATAAAAATTAATTAAAAATGTATAACAGATCTAAAAGTAAGACTTACACCTATAAAACTTAGAAGAAAACAGTAATAAATCTTTGTGGCTTTGGATTTGACAACACTTTCTTATAGATAGCACCAATTAGACAAGCAACCAAAGAAAAAAATGTATAAGTTGTACTTAATCAAAATTAAAGCTTTACACTTCAAAAGATACTATCAAGGAAACAAAAAGCTCACAGAGTGGAAAGCCATATTTATACCTCATATATATGATAACATTTGCATTCAAAATATATAAATTATATTTACAAATCAAAATAAAAAGTCAGTTACCCAATGAAAACATGGAGAATTTGAGTACATAATTTTCCAAAAAGTTTAAATGTCCAGTAAGTACTTTAAAAGATGTTTGACGTTACTATCATTTGAAATGCAATTCAAAACCATAAAGGTTTTTGACTATGTTTTAATACCTTTATTATGGCTAACATAAGAAGAAAATAACAAGTGTGGTCAAGAATGTGAAATTATTGGTATTCCCATATAATGGTGAGATTGTAGAATAATACAGCCAATTGGGAATACTGTTTGGCTGTTCTCATAAAGTCAAGAATAAAGTTACCATACAGCTTAGTAATTCCACTCTTAGGGGTATAGCCAAAGAAATAGAGAACCAGTATTGAAACAAAACCTTATATGTTTATGTTAGTAGCAAAATTCATAATCACCAGAAGTAGAAATAGCACAAAAGTTCATCAACTAATAAATGGTTATATAAAATGTCTATATTCTTACAATGTAATTTTGGGGGCATTAAAAATGAGTGCAATGCTGATAACATAATAACATACAGTTTGTATCCTAAATAAAATAGTTACAAAAGGCCACATATTGTATGATTCAGTTTATAAAACTGACATAAAATAGGTAAATCCAGAGTGTCACAAAGTAGATTAATGGCTGTCAGGACTTGGAGAAGAAAGGTTGCATAATAACCATTAGTTTTGGATTTCTTTTTACGGTGATAATGTTGCAAGTTAGGGAGTTGTGATGGTTCCTTTTTGAATAAACTGAAAACCACTGAAGTGTTCACTCTAGTTTACTGCTGTTAAAACTGTATCACTATTTTAAAAAATTTTATGAATAGCAGTTTGAAAACCCTTGACTATCTCATTATTGGAAGGAATCATCTAAAATAGCTATTTTCATGTGTAAAATATGTCTTAATTAATTTATTCTTGGTTATTTTGGTACTGTATGTTTAAAATCTGAATCAAAAGAAACCATATTACTTTCTACTATGATAAAATATGGCAAGTTTCAGTACAAATTGCTAAATAATACATTTTAGTTAATGGTGTGCTATAGCCAACTTAAATTGGCTTCTGAGAACCAATTGTTACATTTTCAGAAGTTTTGTGAGCTAGTTGATATCCCTGGAGCTTGAAATTGGCCACGGTGGCAGTATTTATTCCAAAGAAACCCACATAGATTACCAATAAGGGAGCCTTGCCCAGGGAGTTTGTAGTCAACCATTTACTTGCACAGCACTAATTTTACTTGCTAAAGACAAAGTTAAGAAAATGAAGAGACAAGCCTTAGACTCGGACAAAATACTTACAAAACATGTATCTAATGAAGACCTTTGTCCACAATATACACAGCTCATTTCCAGTAAGTTAATAACCCAATAGAATGTTCTAAAACTTAGTTCATTTACAATGATGTATACGTTTGGCAGCAAATTTATGAAAACATTTTATCTACATGGCGTTATAGTAAACACTTTTACACACATTATCATGTAAATCCTAAAAAAAGAGCAATAAAAACAACAGAAAAGAGAGGAGGGGAGATGAAGAGAGAAAGAGAGAGAGAGAGAGAGGACAAAAGGGAAGATGAATCTCCATGACAGCTGGGGTTTTTTGTTTGTTTTGTTTTTAAGTTTGGGGATACATGTGCAGAACATGCAGGTTTGTTACAAAGGTATACAAGTGGCATGGTGGTTTGCTGCACCTATCAACCCATCATCTACATTAGGTGTATCTACTAATGCCATCCCTCTCCTAGCCCCACACTGCCCAACTGGCTCTGTGTGTGATGTTCCCCTCCCTGTGTCCATGTGTTCTCATTGTTTAACTCCCACTTATGAGTGAGAACATGCAGTGTTTGGTTTTCTGTTCTTGTGTTAGTTTGCTGAGAATGATGGTTTCCAGCTTCATCCATGTACCTGCAAAGGACATGAACTCATCCTTTTTCATGGATGCATAGTATTCCATGATGTATATGTACCACATTTTTTATCCAGTCTGTTGTTGATGGGCATTTGGGTTGGTTCCAATCTTTGCTATTGTGAACAGTGCTGCAGTAAACATACATGTGCATGTGTCTTTATAGTAGAACGATTTATAATCCTTTGGGTATATACCCAGTAATGGGATTGCTGGGTCAAATGGTATTTCTGATTCTTGATCCTTGAGGAATCCCCACACTGTCTTCCACAATGGTAGAACTAATTTACACTCCCACTCACAGTGTAAAAGCATTCCTAGTTCTGTGCATCCTCTCTAGCATCTGTTGTTTTCTGACTTTTTAATGACTGCCATTCTAACTTGCATGAGATGGTTTTGATTTTCATTTCTCTAATAACCAGTGATTATGAGCTTTTTTTTGTGGCTGGCATAAATATCTTCTTTTGAGAAGTGTCTATTCATATCTATCACCCACTTTTTGATGGCATTGTTCTTTCTTGTAAATTTGTTTAAGTTCTTTGTAGATTCTGGGTATTACCCCTTTGTCGGATGAAGAGATTGCCAAATTTTTCTCCCATTCTGTCGGTTACCTGTTCAGTCTGATGATAGTTTTTTTTTGCTGTGCAGAAAGTCTTCAGTTTAATTAGTTGAAAATTGTCAATTTTGGCTTTGTTGCCATTGCTTTTTGTGTTTTATCATGAAGTCTTTCCTATGTCTATTTCCTGAATGGTATTGCCTATGTTTTCTTCTAGTGTTTTTATGGTTTTAGGTCTTATGTTTAAGTTTCTAATCTGACATGGGCTAATTTTTGTATTAGGTGTAAGGAAGGATTCCAGTTCAGTTTTCTGCATGTGGCTAGCCAGTTTTCCCAACACCATTTATTAAATAGGGAATCCTTTCCCTATTGCTTGTTTTTTAACAGGTTTGTCAAAGATCAAATGGTTGTAGATGAGTGTTATTTTGAGGCCTCTGTCGTTTTGCTTTTAAGGAAATTATGTCCCAGGTGTAGTAAGTAACTTGCCTGTCCAATCTTTCAGCTTTCTGCCTCCTTGAATTCTTGCTATAAAAGCTTATATTTAAGGTAATTGTGAAATAATAGTTTTCCAATTTTGAAATTAGTGTTCATTATATTTACATACCTGGATTGAAGACCAAGAAAAGAATAACAATGTTGAAAATTTGGAGATTGTCTGTAATAAAACCTGGGAATGATCTTTGAACATTGTTAACATTCATGGCTCATAGTTTCTACAGAGAGGGTATGAAATATTTCACTAGGCACATTGTTTACAATAAAGAAATAGTTTTAAGGCCCGGCGCGGTGGCTCAAGCCTGTAATCCCAGCACTTTGGGAGGCCGAGGCGGGTGGATCACAAGGTCAAGAGATCGGGACCATCCTGGTCAACATGGTGAAACCCCGTCTCTACTAAAAATACAAAAAATTAGCTGGGCATGGTGGCGTGTGCCTGTAATCCCAGCTACTCAGGAGGCTGAGGCAGGAGAATTGCCTGAACCCAGGAGGCGGAGGTTGTGGTGAGCCGAGACTGCACCATTGCACTCCAGCCTGGTTAACAAGAGTGAAAATCTGTCTCAAAAAAAAAAAAAAGGAAATAGTTTTAAGATTTGTAGGAATACTAAATTAAAGAATAGGTTGGTGGTAAATTTTTCTTATTTAATTTTGACATTATTTTTTCTCAGTTTAGTTTTAAATTTCAAACTTTTGAACAAATTCAGCTTCAGAATGAAATTTCCATCAACAAGTTGGTAAAACATGTTGTAGTCATTCAAGAGGTTTTAGATTTAAATTTTCTAACCTTGAGCAGATTCCAAATTTGGTTTTCAGCCAGAAAAGTCCTCTTAAATAAGACAGAGCTGCAAAAATATTATCAACTGCAAATTCAATCCAGATGTAGTTCAGCTATTCTGTTCTTCACTAGACATTTCACTGTGGAAATTAGTTGCCAAAGTGGATTGCTGGCAGTCTTTTACTCTTTGAAAATTCCAAAACAATTCCTGATATAAAAAAGACAGCATTCTATTTTCTAATTCAAATTTTAATGAAAAAATTTATTAGTAGTAGTCAGTATGTAAGAAGTATAGGTATTAAAAAGAGATATGTAATGCTTTATATAATTGTGTTTGCCCCGATTTTCCAATTGTTGTTGTAATAACCTCAAAGTACAAAGTACACATCGATTCTGAAAAGGTAGAACAATTTAAATGTTCATTTCTCTTCCAAATTTTAATAGCAAAAGCTTACTTGATCTTTTTAAAAAGTATGACTAATAATGTATACTCCACATAATTGCTATTATAATCTTTTATAATCTTTTTACTTTGTTCTGTATTAACACTTGAAAATCTTTTAAAATTAGAACAATAATTTTGATGGTTGTATTAGTCTGTTGCACTGCCATTGAAGACATACCCAAGACTGGGTGATTTATATAGGGAAGAAGTTTAATGGACTCATAGTTCCACATGACTGGGGAGCCTTCACAATCATGGCAAAAGATGAAGTAAGAGCAAGTTGACTTCTTACGTGGCAGCAGGCAAGAGACATTTGTGCTGGAGATCTCATATTTATAAAATCATCATTGTGAGACTTACTCATTATCATGTGAACAGCTTGGGAAAGACTCACCCTCATGATTCAATTACCTCCCATTGGGTCCCCTCCCACATGTAGGAATCATGAGTGCTACCATTGAGTGCTACCATTCAAGAAGAGATTTGAGTGGGGACACATCCAAACCATATTAATGATGTATGTCCCAAACCATATATGGTCTATCAATGAAAAGGTAAGATTATTCAAGATATAAAGTAGTATCCAATAGAGGATATGGGCATGGTATTGTTATACCTTGCTGTTCATCACCTACTGGCTGTATAGAGGTGGATAGGTTTATCTGGCCTTCTTTTCCTCATGTTAAAAATGAGAATAGATTAAGATAACACATCTTAAAGTCTTTGGTATAATCAGATGTCATACAAAAATGTGACGCGCTTGCTAAACAGTAATGCAGATTTGCAAGTACCAGTTGTTATTATTACTTATATTGTTTCAGGAAAAATAAGATAGAAACATCAGAAATTTTCTAGGTATTTCTAATAACCATTCCACATAGTTACTATTCTTACAGATCTGTTTTTTACTAATATTGATCTTTGTAGCAAAAGGATAGATCTGATTTGATAACACTTTGAATAAATTTATAAATTCTAAGCTATTTCTAATGATGTAGTTGGTTTTGAAATTATATCTGCCTCCAGTGGTTTTTACAAAGAATAATTTTGATTAATGGTATCACCATGTCCTACATAAAATACCTTTTCATTTCTATTATCTATATACTTCGCAATTTGTGAAAGTAAGCAGCTTATCTAAAAGTTTTTACTATTTATTTCTAAATGAACTTATTAAAAAAATCAATGAAATAATCACATAGTATTGATTATTTTCATAGGAAATAAGCAATTAATGAAAATTGGGTGCTCAAATAAGTTAACTTCATCACCAGATTTTTTTCATTGGTCTGAAATTTGCTTTCTTATGAAAAAACAAAAGGAAGATATCCTTACCAGTCTGGATATATGATATCTGTCATTTATTCCAGTTTCTCATAGAAATATAAGAAAAATCTTACATGCAGGTAAATTTTTAAAATACTAACTCATATACATCCAGTCAATATAAATAGTCACAGTGTTTACGTTAAACTTGACATAATGACCAGGAGTCAAAATTCAAATTTTATTTTAACATATTTACATTTCTTTGGCGCATGTGTTATCCTCAGAATGGTTAATGCTTGGAGATAGAATTTCATTTTTGAGAATTTAGTGGTGTTTTTCATTTTAATTTTCAATTTTTTAAACTGTATGTCAGTGTGTGTTCAAAGCTTAGAGCGTATTTAGTCAAAATGCATTTATATCATAATGATTTTAAACTATGCATTCCCAACATAGATAAGAATTCACTAGTACATACTTACTATAATCCCCTCTAAACCTATGTGAAAATCAGATTCTAGATATCATAAGGTAGAGGACTTGATCACTCTGTTAAAAAGATGCATACACTCAGGTTCTTCTGTGTTAAATCTTCTAGGCAAGGACTCTGTTGTTGTCTGTAAATGACTTTTGCCCAGTCAGAAATACAATCAGAATCAGCAAGATCAAAATAAAGCAACAGGAGATCATTGACCTAGAACTTAGCTCACATTCCAAAGGCCGCAAGGCCTGGGTTTGTTCATGAGAAGGAGTTGGTCACCATGTGGTGCTATTGTTACACAGCAGGCCTGGGTCTCTTTGCAAAATGAACACTAACACTATGCTTGCAGAAAAGCATTGGTAGAAATATGAAATGTTTATGTTTTTATGTAACCCATCCAAAATAGTAAAGAAAATAAAACAAACCAATGAAAATGTTATCAATAATAAATGGAATTACTCCTCTAATGTTAATGTTCTTAAATTCTTAAAGATTTAACTTGACAACATCTTTAAAAATTTATATAAATTTAAAACAAAAGCACACCAGTTTTGCACACAATCTCTTTACGTTCCTTTCTCTCTTTCGCTCTGTTACATGCAAGCACATATACCCCTACACAGACAATTAAGTGCTAGAATATATTGTTTCACTAAGTGTTTTGCAAGACAAATCCAGTAAAGCCTCATGAACTCTCAAGATGAATCAGTGGAAATTAGAATACATAAGTAATAAACTGGAAATGCAAGTAAGATTAATTAAGAATTATCTTTCATATAAGATGAACACATTATTTACTAGAAGTCAGATGATACTGTTCTTGACAATCTAGATATTTCCTTTCAGAAACTTATAGTCTAGTGTAATATGTACCTTACTGTCCCAAGTGAGTTCATAGTCTAGTCTAATATTAATGGAACAATTTTTGTATTACCAAAATAAGAGTTCAGATGCTGGACTAAAACTATTTGGTAGTAAATGGCAATCTGGTGATGACAAGTTTTAACTCTTTGTTATGTGATTGTAAAGAGCAAATTTTTAGAGGCTTTCATAGTTTTGTTATATTTCAAAAAATAATTTTGTCTATATAATATCAACAATGATAAATCCTTCACAATGTGTACTATAATTTTTGGTAAAGAAAATAAAATTCTTTTATGTTCTTGGCCACTTTATTTTTAACTTAAGAAATATCAGAAATAATACGAATAAACAAAGTATATTATGTTCAAGCTCATCTGAACATCCATCCTGGCCATTTTTTCTGCTTTCAATACATCCAGCTTCTGATAATTATTCTTCTTTACTTATTCAAAATAAGAAATCCTTTTTATAGTGCTAGTTTTTATATTTAATAAATACAGGTGTGTCTCATTAGACTACAGTGTCACACTCAGGAGAAAGCAACTATATAATTGTAGCATGATGCTTACATATGGAGAAAATACTTCACTTTCTTATATAAAATAAACATACCAAGGGAGTCGGGTGTCCCTTCGTGGTTATTTCTTTGTCTCAGGGTTTATGATGGAGGCCCTATGATACCTATGAACAGTTCTAAATTAGACAGTTTTGAAAGAAGAGATATATAGGAGACAGCTGCAAGGGGAAAAGTAATGGTCTTGTGGAGGAGTAGGGGACATTTTTTTTCCCTTAGGTCCTCTGGAGTGGACATTATGGGTCTCTTTCAATAAGGAGACATCATATGTATGTCCACTTCTACGTGTTTCAGCTTAATTATAAATGCATTTCCCCAAAATACAAGTGCTGTATATGACATTATGTATAATTACCATTTATTTCATCTATGTAAAAATATCTAGATGCAAATAAACTTATTTTCTATGTGTAAGCTTATTAATTGAAGCTTTACTTACCCTGTAAATTTTCTTTTTCTATTCAGCATTTTTTAGCTCAGTAAGATGTTGGAAATACAGATGTGAGATTCGATGCCCAATCAAAAGAAAAGCTGAAGATCCATATCAGCATCTTCCCCAAAACAGCCAGGAAAACATTTCAGATGTCTTCCTGTGGCTTTGTATGTGTGCATTCTAACAGTGAAAATACCCCCAGGACAGAAGACACTGAAAATTATTGAATATGAGGAGATCTGAACAAGAATAATTCATGGAGGATTACTAGGGTTACCATGTATAGGGATCCATGAACCCCACACAGTGGGTGCCAGAATGTAGGGAATCCATTAGCCCCATGTTGGGCACCAGAATGTAGGGAGCCAGCCCTACATCACCTGTGGGTACCCCGAGTTTGGTGGCAACATAGGAATGAGAAAAATATTAAGAGAAGGTAGGACTGTGGGGGGCGGACCATCACTTATTACTCTGGGGAAACAGTGAAGGCCCCGAGCACTGATCATCCACTCTATTTATTGCTTACAATCACTTTGATCTATAGGGCAGGGGTGGAGTGATGGTGGGGAGAGGCTGATGGTAGACTGAATCAGTGAGCCAGAACTGAATCAGTGAGCCAGAACTGGTATGTAAGTCTAGAGATAGATAACAGCGGTGGTTTGGCAGTTTCACAAATCAAGAACATGTGGTTATCTTTAATTTATTATCTATGTGCAGCTGGTGGAACGTGGCCTTACAAGGAGTCTAAAAGTCTAGCTATGTCATAGTGCTACAAAGGGGTTTTACGTTCTTGAGCACAATGTTTATGGTGACAGAGCCGAGGTCACCCTGCACCAGAACATGAGGCATGAAGAGGCCTTTCTCCTCAGAAGCCTCCTGTGGCCTTCCGTAGTTTGTTGTTCCTTGTTTGTATGTTACTCATAACCAATTTATGTAGGCAGTCTGTAAGTCCTTTCTCCTTGGCTGCTTTTCCCAACAACCATGTACAGATAAAAAGAATGAGTACTGCACATACACAAGGATGCTGTATTTCTTCAGTAAACAACTTGCATACCTGCAGCAGTGCTGAAGGAAAAATAACAGTTAAGAATTCTATCTTTGCCTGCCTTTATAGTTACAGTATTTTATACAGATTACCCATCCAGAGGCTTTTCTGTTTACAACCTCTGTGCAAAATCCAAGCTGATATGCTACAATAATTTTTAGTGTTAACATGGAGGATCTATGATCCTTGGTTTATGTGTATTTCAAATGCCTGGTGTCCATTTACAGTATCACTGATCTTGACCATACTTCTTAAGCTCTGTGTCTTATATTTAAATGTGGAAAGTAGTATTTAACTACCTTAACAAAGTTTCTGTGAGAATACAGATTTCATGCAAATAACCTAAAAAAGCATAGTTTTCAATAAATGTTAATTATAGTGGAATTCCACACTAAAAACTTAAATTATACATTAATGAACAAATATTAATTGAATATTATGTTTGCTTATTATTATTATTCCCTCAAGAGACAGGAATGTATGGAAAGTATTTCTGACCTAAATTAAGAATTCTTCCATACATGCAATAAGACTTTCTTAAGATCATCAACCAACTAAACAGTAGCTTATAACACAAACTAACAGTTGTAGGTTTTTCCCATTCAAAAAACCTAGTCTCTTTATTCTAATTAATCTAATGGAGATTCTAGTCTCCATTGCACAGATAATATGAATGGATACAAACTCATACTAAACATTTGTAGCTTTTATATTAAAATATATGACTATTATTTTTAATAATTTCAAAACCCAAATTCAGTTTTCAACACAGAAATGTAAAAAAGCTCAAAATTATATTTAGAATATTAAGGTATGATTTATTGCTATCTTAAATATATGTTTATGTCTATATATGTAAAACCATTCAATGTAAAGCCATTGTTTTCCTAAAACCATGAAAGGATAAGCTGTTTTTGAAAATTTACAGGTTGTAGTAATTGTGTAACCTCTAGTTGTGTGATTATTATAGTAAAATAAGTAAAAGGCTATTGGGTCTGTGGAAGCTGGATTTTATGTTTCTATCTGGAATGCTAAACTCTCACTTGAAGGCACACAAAAATGAAATAGCTGTTCAAGATAAAGCCTATGGAAAAAGATTTTAAGATGTTATATCATTTTAGAGTAATATAATTTTTTCACTACTATCTGCTGTTCCAAAATAATGATGTATCTGTAATTTGAAATACAACACTGTAAGATGTTTTATTTGAGTGCAAGTGGAAGATGAATGTTGGATACTGTTATGATGTATTTTGCATAACATAGAATGAGCTCTCTCTGTGCGTGTGTGTGTGTCTGTCTGCCTGTCTGTAAAAATGTATATATATTTCTTTGTATTTTATCTTGTGTTAGTCAGAATTGTGTTAGTAGACCTCAGTTCTTTATTTCTTTTTGGACAGGGCAATTTGTAAGATGTATAGATTATTTTCTATCCTTCTAATAGTTTTCTATAGTTTAAACAACACACTTAAGTCTTAGAAATACAACAGCAACTATTGACTACCAAGAAAGATGGATAAATTAGTATCCTTAATATGCCTTTATATTTTAATTTCTCTCTATCTTCATGGCCAGGCAGGGTACAGTCCATATGCAGTACATAACCTGAGCAACAGACATTAATGAATTTTGTTCAGAATTTTGTTTCTGAGTCACTTTATTCTTATTGCAACAATTTATATTAATATATAATTTTAAAAATAAATTTTATTCTTAATACATTGTTTCATTCTCAGAACTACAAAAACCATTTTCCCTCAATACTACAATATGTATATTCAGTATTCAATGACTTTTAAAATAGTGTAACATCCTTATTCCTGAGCTTTTTTAAAATGAATCTTTTGGTGGTTGGATGCCAGCCACAAGTAGTAGCAGAAGGTTTTGTTTGTTAAATTTGAGGCTTTAAACATTTCATAACCTCTTAAAATACATATTCAGACATGAAGGATAATTGAGCTAGGTATCGTATTTTTGTGGGCTACATATTCCATCATAAGTTGTTTTCATTGCCTTCTAATACTGAATGCTATAAACTCCAAAATATTTACCAATATTTTAATGTATTTTTTTCTGTTTCTTTAAATGTACTTACTTGCTTTTCCCATTTTTGCTCTTTATTTTAGATATAAAATTTAGTATATTTTATTTATTTTTGGATGGCATACATTACCTAAAAGCTTTTTTACTTTTCTGGAAAAATATTTTCATAATGGAGTCTTCATCTTCTGTTGCATATTATTATTTTCTTTAGAGGGGGGAGGATCCTATAAATTTAGGTTATGTTATGTAATATGTGGCTTTATTTTAAGGAGCTATATTTTATGAACTTTTGAAATACTTACATTGATGTCTTCTTTTTCTTTATAAGCACATAAGATTCTTTATTTTTCTAGAGAAAGTATAGCAATACACCTATTAAAATTGTTAGAATTCAAGGATATGTTGACAGACTAGATTTGCAGGATGTTTTATTTTTAAATTTTTGCGAATAATATACATTTATATATGTAAAGACTTTATCTGTCCATCTAACTGTATATTTATAGCATAGTCAATGAAGACTTTTGTAGTGTTAAATTTACCAGCAGAAGTTTCAAAGAAGTGAGAGAGTAAGCTGTGCAGAGTTTGTGAGAAGCAATTTCTTTTTAAAAAATTATTATTATTATACTTTAAGTTCTGGGGTGCATGAGCGGAACATTCAGGTTTGTTACATAGGTATACATGTGCCATGTTGTTTTGCTGCATCCATCACCCCATCATCTACATTAGGTATTTCTCCTAATGCTATTCCTCTCCATCCCCTACCCACTGCTGTCCCTCCAACTAGCTCCCCATCTACCAGCAGACCCTGGCATGTGATGTTCCCCTCCCTGTGTCCATGTGTTCTTATTGTTCAACACCCATTTTTGAGTGAGAACATGTGGTGTTTGGTTTTCTGTTCTTGTGTCAGTTTGCTGACATGTCCAGCTTTATCCATGTCCCTGAGAAGGACATGAACTTATCCTTTTTTTGTGGAAACAATATCTAAAAGATACAAAGGTCTAGAAAGTTGAAACCTATTTGATGTGTCTAAAGACATCTGGATTCCAATGTGGCTGAAACTGAGCAAAAAAAGGGGAGATAAGATGAAAGATGAAGTCAAGGGGTGTCAGGGAGCCTGTTCATCCAACTGTGGTTAAGTCATGCTAAGTACTTGGGTTTTATACTGAGTGAGCTGAAAAATACTGGGCTGTTTTAAACAGAGAAGTGATATACGATCTAACTTAAATTTTTTAATAAAAACATTCAGCACGTACTGAAGAAATAAGGTGAGAATAAATGAGTATATTTTGTCTACAATTTCTATATACAACCAACAAAATCGGCTAATGAAACATTTGAAATGAGAATCAAAAAATGACAGGGAAGTCAAAGGTGAGTTAATTTATATAAACAAGTAGAAGAATGAAGCTGGCATTTACTGAGATGGGGTGAACTGTGAGACCTGGTTTGTTAAGAGAGGATTAGAAATCTTTTTGGAAGTCGTTAATTCAGCTAATTGACTAGAATAAAGAAAGAAACTGAAGCTTGAGATTTAGGGTTGTAGGTAAAATAAAGGTACTTAAAATTATAAGGTTAAATGTATTTGCTTTTGCAAGTAGTAGACTTAGAAAACACTAATCTTCAAGACTGATTTTTAGAGTACTCAAATACTCAGAGCTCAGAAAAATAAGAGTCATCAAAGGAGGTAGCCTATAAAATAAGGCAAAAAACAAATATAGTTAATACAGTGTCCTGAAAGCCAAGCTAAGAAAAGTATTTTAAGAATAAAGGACTGATCAATCATGCCAAATGCTCTATAGACTAAGAAAGAAGTCTAAGAGTTAGCTTTTTATTTGGGATAAGGTAAGACACTGTTTATCTTTACCGTGATCTATTTCAATTCAGTGGTGGACCTGAAAGCCTAAACAGAGTAGGATCAATAAGAAGCAGGAATGTATTCTTACTGGGCCAGAATGGTAGAAAGAACATACTACTTGAATATCTCTAAACTTTCTGAGGTGAATTCAACCTCAAAACCTGAAAATTTTAAATAAAATTTCAAGGTAAACATCTTCATAAAACAAGGAGACCAGTTGGGTGACTATTGAAAAAGTGCAGATTAAGAGATTTTTGTAGTTGGAATCTGAGTGATAGCAAAGGAGATAAGTGGTTGGATTCTTGGTACATTGCTTAAGAGGAACCATCAGGCATACTTTCAAGATTAGATGTAGGTTTTGAGAGAAAAAGAGGATCTAAAAGAACTATTTTTTTTTTTTTTTGTGACCGAGTTTTGCTCTTGTTGCCCGGGCTGGAGTGTAATGACGTGATCTCAGCTCACAGCAACCTCTGCCTCCTGGGTTCAAGTGATTCTCCTCCCTCAACCTTCCGAGTACCTGGGATTATAGGCATGTGCCACCATGCCTGGCTAATTTTGTATTTTTAGTAGAGACAGGATTTCTTCTGTTGGTCAGGCTGGTCTCAAATTCGTGACTTCAGGTGGTTCGCCCACCTCAGCTTCCTAAAGAGCCGGGATTACAGGTGTGAGCCACTGTGCCTGGCCAACTTTAAATTTTTTAAAATACACCATGATGCAGCTGTCTTATTTGAAATGGTAGTAAATTTTTTTAAGTGCAAGTCAAGCCGTGGCACAAAGCTGCTTAGAATCTTTCAGTGGTTTTCTCAATACAGAGTCAAATACAATGTCTATATTATAATATATCATAATAGATGGCATATACCATAATAAAGACATTGTATTTGACTCTGTATTTGATTCTGACCTAACTGGACTCATCTCCAGCATCTCCAGTAATATTAGTAGCCTAAATTTTTATTCTGCAATTAGTTGTATATAACCTTATGCTACTTCTTATAATGTTAATACATTGACTTTTTTGTCTGCATGCCTTTCATTGTATAGATGGATTATAACATGCCAAAAATTAAAGATTCTACCCTTCCCAACACTTAGAAATAGCCTAAGCATATACATAGAAGCTGTTCATATGAACTTTTTAAGTAAATCAAAAATATGTATAAAAATCTATTGCTTCCTATAGATTTGGCATAGTTTAATATGGAAATGATTGTCTTGATTTTCTGAGTGTTGTGGAAATGTCATAATGTCTACCTGAGTATCTAAGATAAGCACTAGAAACTAGGTTCTAGTGGGTTAGAAGTATATTGTTCAATACATCATTTTTTTCAGACCATACAGTAAGTTTTACATTTTACTTCTGACATACAAGGTAGATGGTAAACTAACATAATAATAATAATTTATGTTTCCAGTGTTATATGTCACGTGCTTATAGCATAAGCAGCAGTGTTATTTGTGTCAATACAAAATGGTGTGAACCAAAAAGAGATTTCAAAAATATTTCCATGGGGAACCTAAGCTATTCACTCTTTTTAGGACAAGAAGCTAATTGTGGAAGATTGCTATTAAAAAATATTTCTTAATCAACATTTATTGCAAATCACTTAGAGATTTGTATTTCTGTAAAAGAGCTAGAAACAAAGGGAAGGTAAATGAGATGGCTTCTGCTAGGATGACAAAGGATCAAGAATCTTACATAGAAGAGTCAGAGGTTTTAAATATCAAATCTTGAAGGATTCTGCTAAGAGTGTAAAAAGCAGGTGTTTTTTCTAAAGCTAGACTACCAGATAATGAAAAGTTCCAATATAAAAATTCATGAAAGGAAAACTCATAAATGTGTCACAAAAAGATAATTATTATCTCAGATATAAGCCAGATGCTCTCCTGTGGATTGCATATTAATATTCACAGATAGAAGGTTCTGTTTAGACAGAAGGGTTCCATTTGATGGGTTATATATTCAGTAAGTAGAGAAACTGGCTTAGGGGTGATAATAACTGCAGAACACAGAATCATAAGTTCCGACTTTTGGATATTGTTAGTCCTATTTGGTTTTAGAATTTGCTTTTCATTTTCAGGCATTAATGGGTCAATCACAGTTTTGTGACTTTTGTAAATTATATATGTGTAGAAGTAATTTTCCCCTGTAAGGTTCCTGTTATTTACATGAATTATATGAATAACATATATGTATGTTCCATACAGTTTTTCAGTGTCACTTGAATAAAGGATGCTATGTGATTTGAATCTTGTAATTAAAGGCAAATAAACAATTATTTGGAATTAGGTGAAATCTTAAGGAAACTAAATTCTACCTAGTTAAATAGCATTCTGTGTTTCTTAATATGAGGCCTGAGGTAGTATTAAGTAACAGTTGCTCCAGATAAAGGTGTCTGATCCGTGATCCTAGGCAAATTAACCCGTCAAAAATGAAGAAGCTCCCAGTACTGACCAACCAGATGAACATGACTCAATCAACATCAAAATCAATGAGGTGAAAACAGTCTGCCTTCAGTGAAAATCAATGGTGGTGAAAATGGACTTCCTTGAACTTGACTTTTACAGATTTGGAGGCTGCCTTGAATAACAAAGGGTGTTTCAGTGATAATAGATTCCTGCTTCTTTCTAGTCACTTTATAATTCTTTATAATTTAGCAATAATTCCATGTCACAGTTTTTGGGATCTCCTACTCTAAAATACAAATAAAGCCAGAAATTTTAAATATGAGCAACAAGAGCATCACCCAAGAGCTCTGGGGAATGACATCTAAATGAACAGAATGAGCACATCATTAATGAGTCCTTAGATAAACAGTTTATCAGTCATTTAAGGAAACTCCACAATCATGTCCGCAGCAACATATAGTTTTGTAAGGTAGCTCAAAACAGATTGTTAGATAATTAGCCTGTGTAGTACTGTTCTGGTAGCCTAGCTTTTCCCCAAAACAAAACAACTTTGTCCTGTTTAATAACAGTCCTGAATTTCAATCTAGATTCTTGGGAAAGGCTTATGATGAAAAAGGGGCTCAGTGTCCATTACTTGGTCTTGCAGCCTGGTCTATCAGCAACTTCTGCGACTTAGTCAACTTCCTCTTTTTCCTCGCTAAAGTCAAACAATGCAATGGTGTAGTCCCTAAATTCCTAATACTAAAACCATGTTATCTGCATACCATGAGATGTATGGTTCTTTCCAAAGGTATAAGTGACATACGTTCAGATGAGATGTCTAATTTTCCTAAAATATC
Organism: Leontopithecus rosalia; assembly: GCA_028533165.1. Classification (NCBI taxonomy): domain Eukaryota; kingdom Metazoa; phylum Chordata; class Mammalia; order Primates; family Cebidae; genus Leontopithecus; species Leontopithecus rosalia. The sequence continues at coordinate 73,242,694 of CM052658.1, forward strand.
ATCTTGAGTAATATTTGGGTCAAAACATAGCAGACCTTCAAATAATATAACTCTTCATTGAAGTTTTTTGGAAATTGTGGCTTGTAATTTATATTTCTCTGAAGGGTCAGAATACTTTTATGGTAAAGGGATAGACGGGAATTATTTTAGGTTTTGTGGGCTATATGGCCTGTGTCAAAATGCTCAATTGTGCTGCAGAAGCATGAAGGCAGCCGTAGACAACACATAAAAGAATGAGCATGGCTATGTCCTAATAAAAATTTATAGTTTTCATGTGTCTAAAAGATATTCTTTCTTATTTGACTTTCAACCATGTGAAATTTAAAATCCATTGGGTTGTAGGAAGTATAAAAAGAGGTGGTGTCCAGAATTGACTGCAGACTGTATTCTACTAACACCAGCTCTAAGGCATATGTATGAAATATTGCTATATATTTACAGGTATACACATTGTTGGTCTTGGTTAGAAATGAATGAAACATTCAAATCTCTTTAAGATATTCTTTTTCTCTCATATTTTCCTATTAAAATGTTTAGCACTCCATGACTTATTATTCCATAATTAACTAGCATTGCTAATTTAGATTTTTTCATTGGAAATATTGGTTAAATTTTATCACATGTTAATCACAATACATGTTAAATATCTGGGATAAAGCAAAATAATCCAGGGATAAAACTCATGGAGAAAATCATTAATGGTATTTTTGGATACTTCTCAAGGGAGTGACTTTTGAGAAATGATAACTTCCTCAGCTAGATAGGATGGGTTAGGGCCCAAAGCAGTCCCAGGAAAAGAATTTGTTAAGAACAGTATATCATTAAGCAGAGCAGAATTAGAGGTTAATGGTAGAGAATACCCAGAGGACAGAAACAGTAAGTTGGAACTAAACTCTTGCTTTTAGCTGCATGTAAAAGGAAATTGAACTCATGCTGGTGTGAATGACTAAAATGATTTATTTCCCTAGCTAACTGAAAAAAAATGTCCTGAATCAGGTATAGTCAAATCAGTTCTCTGTGTGCTTTTTTAGACATTGCTATGCTATGATAATACCTATGCACCTGAAACAATGTGCAAAAGTTTTTCAAATTACTTTGTCTAAAGAGGAAAGTTTTTTTCTGTAAATATTTGCAAAACCAAACTTGATTAGAAGTCTATTTCTCTACCATTCAATAAACATGGGGCACTATACAGTGATTGGCTTAGGCATGGACTCTCTGAGCAAACCACTGGCAAAGATATCACTGCCACTTGGATTTGGAAGTGAGATCAGCATGCTCTTAAGAACAGAGACTGTGCAGTGACTGGATCATTTATCTAAAGCCAAACTGGAGTATAAATATTGAAGGGTCAGCAAGTGGCAGCCATGACAAAATTTTGAGCTTTTTCCTATAAAGTGAGGAGCAGAGTGCCATGACAAAATATGCAAGGAATGATTATATATATATATATATATATATATATATATATATATATATATATATAAATATATTGCATTTTCCTTTTTTTCTTTGCTAGTAGCACAAAGTCATACTTAAAATGACCAAGGCCAAGAATGGTGGCTCAAGCTTATAACCCCAGCACTTTGGGAGCTGAGGTAGGAGGATTACTTAGGTCCAGGAGCTTGAGACCAGCCTGAGCAACAGAGAGAGACCTCATCTCTCCAAAACAAAAAGAACAACAACAACAAATTAGCCATGCACAGTGGTGTACACCTGTTGTTCCAGCTATTAGAGATGGTGAAGTTGGGGGAAGGCTTGAGCCAAGGAGTTCAAGGCTACTATGAACCATGATTGTGTCACTGTATTCCAGCCTAAGCTACAAAGTGAGACTCTGTCTCAAAAAATAAAAATAAAAAACATAAAAAGATTAGATTTCAATTTCTTATTTTTTTAAATTTTAAACAAGTTTATGAAAAGATAATTCACTTATCATATAATTCACACATTTAAGGTGGACAGTGGTTTTTAGCCTCTTCACAGATACATTCAACAATTACCACAGTTATTGTTTCATCACCAAAGAATATTTTCATCACCTCAGAAAGAAACTTCCTTTACTTCTGACACTTATTTCCCATTTTTCTTCTCTTCCCTCCTGTCTTAAGCAAATGCGAATCTAATTTCTACCTTTATTGGTTTATCAACTCTCAGTATTTCATATGAAAGGATTTATATACTATGTAGCCTTTTGTGATTGACTTTTCTGACTTAGGCTAACCTTTTCAAGGTTCCTATAAATTATAGGATATGTCAGCACTTCATTGTTTTTTTTTTTCGAAATGGGGTTTTACTCTGTCACCCAGGCTGGTGTGCCGTGTTGCAATCTTGGCTCACTGCAACCTCCACCTCCCAGGGTTCAGGCAGTTCTCATGGTTCAGCGGCAGGAGTAGCTGGAATTGCAGGCATGTGCCACCACGTCTGTTAATTTTTGCATTTTTAGTAGAGACAGGGTTTTGCCATGTTGCCCAGGGTGGTCTGGGACTCCTGGCCTCCAGTGATCCACCTTTGCCTCCCAAAATGCTGAGATTACAGACGTGAGCCACCACACCCAGTCACTTCATATCTTTTAATGGCCAAAAATATTTCATTGTATGAATACTCATTGTATAGTTTTGTTTATCCATTGGTCTGTTAATGGACAGTTAGGCTATTTCCACATTTTGGAAATTGTGAATAGTGCTTCTAGAAACATTTCCGTGTAAGTTTTTGTTAGACTTAAAGAACTGTATTCAATGCTCTTAGGTATATATGCAGTAGTGGAAATGCTGGTTCATTGGGTTTAATTGTTTGAGAAACTGCCTGACAAGTTTTCAAAGTGGCTGTACCATTTTACATTCTCTCTAGCAGCATACAACAGTGTTGATTTCTTCACATGCTCTCCAATATGTGTTAATGTCTGAATTTGATTCTAGCCCTCCTTGTGAGTATAAAGTGTTATCTCATTGTGGTTTTAATTTTTATTTACCTGATGACTAATAATCTTGAACATTACTAGCAATTTACATATCTTCCTTGGAGAAATGTTTATTTTCCCCATTTTATAATTTGGTTATTTTACTTTTCAATGTTCCAAGAACTGTAAGAGTTCTTTATATAGTGTAATTAGATGTACAATTTACAAATACTAGATGTATAATCTGCAAATATTTTCCCAAATTTTGTAGGTCATCTCATTTTCTTCATGGTATATTCTGAAGCACACATATTTTTAATTTTTGATGAAGTTCAAATTACTTATTTTACTATTCATGCTTTTTATGTCACATTTTATATTTGCATTTTACAAAAATACATTTTATACCCACATTTATTACGTCTTATCTTTTATCCATCATTTTTGTTGTTGAGCTATAGCCAATAGTGCATTACTAAACTCAGGGTGTATAATAGGAATTAGAAACATTTTTAAGAGATTACATTTATGCATATGAGTTTAAACATTAATATATCTGTCATTGGGCTTACTCTTCAAAACACTGAAAAAGAAGGTAAGCAGACATTAGTATCTCAATAGAGAGGGCATTACAGGCAAAACACTTATTAGGAGCTAATCAAGCCACTCATCTACAAAGAATAAATAGACACCACACCTAGTTTAAAATAATCAATAATTATGAATTGTGAATAAAATAATTCACACACCTGGTTTTCCTGTCACTCTTGCTTACATAATTGGCTTTGTACTTTTAAATTTCTCTATGGGAAAAGTAATAGAAAACTTTTGGTGAGTTACATAATTGGATGGCATCACTGAGAAACATATCATATTTCTCTGTAAATAGTAGAGACTTTACAAATATTAGTCTAATAACGATTTTTCAAAATTGCTACATGGACATAGGCAGATGAAGCTGAAACCTGACCAATTGAATACATCAATTCATCCATATCATGGGCCAACTGCTACAGAAATGAAGTAATAAATTAAGATAGTTTTTGATGCAAACAAGGATTATAATTTTAACACTGTGCATTTTTCAAATTATGAATTAAATCAGAGCATCAATGTAATAAATAGTCATTATAAATCAGTCACTTAAATTATAAAAACGCATACAAAAGCTGTTTAATGTTTACATACCTACCAAAACTCTTATTTAAAATTCTAGAACGATGAAATGTTGGAAGGCAAAGGAATTTCTTATGATCATCCTGCAGATACAACATGGCCCCCAGCCCAAATTTGGTTCTAATGTCAAGACAGCTAATACCACACACATAGCAAGAGAGTTTAGAAATGTTAGTTACTTTAGCAAGAGAGTATGGAAATGTTAATTACTTCCATGGCCAGAGCAGGAGGAAGAGAGAAACAGGAGGGAGGTGCCACACACTTTTGAAGAACCAGATCTTATGAAAACTTACTATCAGGAGAACAGCACGAAGGGAATGATGCTAAACCATTCACGAGAAACTGCCCCCATGATCCAGTCACCTCCCACAAGGCCCCACCTCCAACACTAAGCATGACAATTGAACATGAGATTTTGGCAGGACACATATCCAAACCATATCACTGTCTTTGATTCTTACTTTATGCCTTCTGTTTAAATACCAAGTTATTTTGGTTAAGTTTAGCAATAATTATCTGCTGTTTTCCCTTTTTTTACTCAATGGATACACAGCAATATTAGGGACAAAGTGCTATTTTGAAAGAATCATAAAATTTGCCAAGATTGCATACACACTCACATTCACACCTACATTCACCATCCCTCCCACTCACATGTTTAAATTCCATGGGATTTATCAATATGATAAATCCGTATCAGTGGTTTTAAAAAATCTTCTAATATATAAATAATCAAATAAATTTATTTAATTTTCAACAAGATTTGTAGAATTCAAAATAACTTCAGTTGGGTGCATAGCACAGAACTTATATATATGTAAATGTATATATACACAAATGTATATATGTATAAGTTATATATCTAGTCACAAATATGCATAGGCATACATGAAAATCCATCTGTCTGTCTCTCTAGTGATTTATAGGGAAAGGATCTCCTAGTATTTGTTACTGTTGAATGTAATTATTTTGGTGAAATCATTGATTTTCTAATTGATTAGTAACATGTACAATAAGATATTTTTCACAGGTCTTATAGAGAGTGGCTCAAAGATTATATTTTAAAAAGAGATTCTTCTTTATCTTTGTCCCTAGAACATTAGGTTTACTAGAGTTTCATCATGTTATCATTCATTTAGGTTCATAGATATAGCAAATAACATGTATTCTTAAATACAGAGATAAATGTAAATATGTGTAAACAAATGTTCTGTGAGGTAAATGTTTCTCTGTTTAAACCTGAAGGTGAATGATTTTGAAATATAACTCACTCATTATGCCTAGAAAGCCTGTTTGAATGACACTTGTTTTTCACACACAGTTTTACATTTGCTGGCTAAGTGTAAATATGCAATCTCTTAACAGATTGGATATATTTTTCATCCAAAATACTTCTTTAGTAGGAAACTCTATTCAGAGTAAAGGAAAATCTCACCATATTGTGGGAACACATTTCTAAATACTGTGTCAGACAAATATTTTCAAAACACATCATGCTGTTAGTTTAAAATTAGGCCTGGCCTACAAAACTGTAGGAAACTACAGCTCTTTCTCATTCAACTTGGCACAGTCTGCCCCAAATTTCAGCTTCAGTTAGGCCAGTCACCTTGCAGATCCAGCCAAAGCCTTCCCACCTTTCACCTCTGACACAGAATAAGTCTCTGTGCTCCAATAGAACTTGTTAGGTTCTCCCAAGGTCACACTGAAATTCTTATAGACAATTAGATGGGCACACTAATAAGAGTGATGGGTAATTGCAGTCATTTTCTCAAGGTGGTGCTACCAAGTTACTAAAGGAATTAGAGAACAAAATTATCTGTGACTTCTCTGACCTGAAAAGGAAGTTGAGAATTGATTTATTTATTTTCAAATGACAGAGAAGTAAGTCCTTCTGGTGAGGGGGATAAGTGATAAATATTTACTCCTACTACCATCTTATCAATATACAGAAGTGTTATTTGTGTTTTTCTACTGACATATTGAAATAAAGCTGGGACATTAAATTCAAATTGCTGAATGGAATGACCAAGGAATTGGTATGGCAAACTTGGATGGAATCTTGGTAAAAGAAACAAGTATCCTATCACATAGGCAGACAGATATCAGGAAGATGAATGTCAAGGACCTTGACACTTACGTTACCTGTTTCAATCCTCTTTGGGTGATGCCTCGGTGGAAGACCCTCCTACTGCAGCATTTTCTCTTGGTTGTGTAGATTACAGCAGTAACTTCAGCATGTTGTGAAGCATCCTTAGCAGTAGAACCTGATCTTGCTGAATGGCTCCACAGGCAGATATGCAATGAAAGCTTGCTGAATGAATTTATCCATATTTGGCAAGACCAGCAATCCCAGGGTATATCTTTATTTTAAAAATATATATGTTGACAATTTTATCAAGCTATATTTCAGGCTAGTAATATTTTATATTTTTTATAAGTAATTAATATCGAGATAAAAATGAATCTGAAGTAGGAAAGACTGCAAACAAACCTCGAAGGCTGAACTGGGAAAGAAGTGGTGATTTATTCAACCGGGAGCTGAGCGGGCCTGAATACCCCAATAGCCAAGCTCCCTGAAGAGAAAATTGTGTCCCCTTTTAAAGGCACACAGTCTTAGAAGTTACATGTGAAAAGGTGTTGATCTCTGAAGTAGACATGGGGTATGTGACTTATGTGGGGATCTGATCGTGTTTAAGCAAAAACAGTGCCTTCCAGAAACATTCCTCCATACCATGCCTGTGATCTATAGGAGTGCAATTAAGGGTGGTACCAATCTGCCAGCTTTTTACCTCTCCTATTGAAATGCAATGGAGAAGGCTAGAGGGAGGTCGTCTTAGATGCTTAAAAGGATTAAGGGTCTCCTTCTGCAAATCAATTAAATGCTAAATAATATTTTTCAATCCCCTAAAGTATGGTTACATTTTATTTTATAAAGTTTTAGTGTTCAGTCTAATTTATTACAGTATGAATACAAAAAATTGTCAGTTTTGTATGCTGCATTAACATGGATGTTTTCTTACATCTGTCTGCACTAAGAAGGGTGTAAGTGGTGTAAAAAATAACAAACAGTAACATTCTAAACATTAAACCTGTCTGAATAAATTGAAACATAATCATGCTAAATATTAGAACAATTCATGTACACTGAATGTAGTAAACATATATGAAAAACAATGATCTGGTAAGATGATGATACATTTAATTAGGATGAAATAACAAATCCTTATGTGATTACTATTCAATTCTTTTGGAAAATTATAGATCTCCAAAGGTATTTTTAGTTCATTTCAGTTGAAAGATATCTTCACACCCACACGAAATTTTTCATGTATCTAAATGTTTCTTGAAATTATATGGTGCAATGAAATTATAATGGTAAAATCTTAAATTCATGTTTTAATAGAAACAACAGTAAAATATAAAACATTTGAGAAAAAATGCTAATTGTATATAAAGTTATGGGTCACATCTGAAGAAAGTCTATAGATTTAAAATATTTATATGTGTCAAATGTATTCAAATCAGATTAAACCCATTGAAAAATTAATATTCACTAAACTACCATATTTTTTCCAACAGAACAAGTTAATTTTCTTGATTAGAATAATTATCTGATCATATAGTATAGAATAGTCAGGGTACTGTATAAAAATTTGCATCTCAAAGAAATAATATGGTATTACATAATTTTGCATGATATTTATCTTTTGTTATAGGTTTATCAACTTATGAACAAGGGAAAGCTCAAAGAAAGATTTCTTAAGATAATATGTATGGAAAATATAATTTGTTCATAACATAAGCCACCTGCTTTGCACCATGGTTCTCTTCTTTTAAAAATGAAACTCTCCTGCATTTGCTTTAAATTATTCTGAGGGCAAATGCTCTTTTCATGAAAGCCAGCTATAATTAATAAATGAAAATATGTGTCATATCACAATTTACTGAAAGGACAAAGCCAAAAACAAAACCTTTTGCTGTACTAATTAGTTGTGAATCAAAGCTTTATCAGAGACTATTCTCAGTTGCTATATGAAAAACTGGGCACAAGGAATAGTTTAACAACATGCCAATTATATATATTATTTATATATATATGTAAATAAATATACAACAAACTACAATCTACTGAAAAATTATTTTTAATAACTGAAAACACTTTAAGAGATTATATATGTGCAGATTATAGTCTAGTTGCAAATCAATCCCAATGGCCTTGAATGGTGACATCATTAAGAGTACATGTTCATATTGGCTGGTAAGCACTACTTGCTTGGATACAATAAGTCATTTCAGCAAAAGTTCAATTTCAGGCAATCTAAGGTAGGTTCTGTAAGTGGGGCATCATGGGAAAATACAATATTAAAGTTGCTGTGTTACAAAGTAACACTACATATGTAGCGGCCTTTTGCAAGGATGCTATGGGAATGCAAGGATGCTATGGGAATGCAGGGATGGGGAAAGGAAAACTTGACATTTCTGGGAAGAGTCAAAGAAAGTTTTATAGAGGAGGTAATCTTTTTGCTGGGCCTTGAACTATAACTAGAGATTTTTTTTTCTAGGTTGAAGTGGGAAAGATATTTCTGGTAGAAAAGACATATGCAAAGGCAAGAAAGCTGAAGTTGATGTATGTTCAGAAAGTGACGAGATTAGGCATGGCTCTGGTAGGAAAAAATAGGGATTGATATTGTTATATGATAGGTAAGGGTTAATCTTGGGGATTTTGTAGAATATAATTGGGAGAATGATGCCATCATTTTTGTAGTCTGGGATAAATATCAGTCTGACCACAGTGTTAAAATAGAATGGGGACACTAGACAGAGTGAAACAAATCAGGAGGTTTGCCATAGTTGAAGCAATAAATGATAAGGACGGTAACCTTGTCTGTCTTTTTCATCATTTTATTCCCAGTAACAAGAATAGTGCTTGGAACAGAGAGTTGAACTAATGAGCAGACAGGAGAAGGGATCTAAGATACATTTAGTAAAATAGAGCTGACAGGACTTGAAGTTCCAAAGGATTGGTTCAGAACACTGCAAACTACATTTCATGTTAAGCAATATTAAGTGCAATTGAGATTTGGCCCAAAGTCCAGTTGTTGTTTTGGTAAAATTGCAGTGGCCCAAACACCTAAATTGTTCATACTGACTCATTTTCCACAAATGTTTATAATGTATTTCTGAGTATATCCCCAAAGGGGTACCTCATAAACTCTTGTGTATCACTGGGTTCATCTGGAATTAATTTTAAGTACCAGTGTGCTTAAGCCGGCTTTTACTTATTCACATGCACTTTTGTGTTCACCTCTTATGAACTCTATATCAAACTATTTCATGTTGGTAATTTGAAATTCCCCATGGGTCCATTTACACAATGAAAATTGGCAAATGCTACAAACTAGCATTTTTTTTCCCCAAAATTCAGTTTTTAGACATTTATCAGCATATCACTGACTACAGGAAATCTGTGTTCCTCCTTTTCCTGACCTTCCTTTGGTATTACTTAGCAATTTCCACAAACTGTGAAGCCTCAGCAACCATACATTCAAAGCTCTTATCACCCAGTATTCCAAAGCCACCAACTTCAGAGTATCACAGCAGTGCAGGAATCTGACTCAAGAAAATACACTTTCCTTTGATGTTTAATTTTTAATTTTTATGGGGGCAAATCATTGTACATATTTATAGGGCAATGGGATATTTTGAGACAAGCATACAATTTGTTATCAAATCTGGGTAATTGGGATATTCATTATCTCAAACATTTATCATTACTTTGTGTTGGAAATATTTAATATCTTCATTTTTAGTTATTTTAAAATGTACAATAAATAATTTTGCTTTATTGTGTTACTGAACACTAGATCTTTTAATTTCTAACAGTATTTTTGTACCCATTGATCAACCCACTCTTATCCTTCCTCTCTGCTACGTTCCTAGCATCTGGTAACCACCATTATATTCCCTGTTTCCATGAAATGGAAACATTTTTCTGGTTCCCCTATCTGAGTTAGAACATATGATGTTTGTATTTCTGTGTTTGGCTTACTTCACTTAGCATAATGCCTTCCAGTACAACCCATGTTGTTGCAAATGGCAGGATTTTATTCTTTTTTATAGGGAAATAATATTCCGTTGTGTATACATTCCACATTTTTCTTTGTCTAGTCATCTGTTGATAAAAACTTAGGTTGGGTCCATATCTTTGCATTGTGAATAGTGCTACAGTAAACACTAGAGTGCATCTCTAGTATATATATTAAGATATCTCTTTAATATAGATACTTCCTTTCTTTTAAATTTATACCCAGCAGCAGGCTTGCTAGTTTATATGATGGTTCCATATTTAGCTTTTTGATGAACCTCCATACTGTTTTCCATAATGGCTGTACCAATTTATAATTTCACCAAGAGTATATGAGTTTCTTTTCCTCACATCCTTGTCAGCATCTGTTGTTTTTGTCTTTTTGATAAACTGGATATTGCATATGCCATATGCATTTAGCCATTCTAACTAGGGTAAGGTGATTGTGTTTTTGATTTGCATATCCCTGATGATTAGTGATGTTTTTTTTTTTTTCTCCATACCTCTTGGCGTTTTGTTTATCTTCTTTTGAGAAACATATTTGTCCAATATTTATCACATTATTTGGGTATTTTTTGGCTGCTGAGTTGTTTAAGTTACTTATATATTTTGGTTATTAATCCTTGTCAGATGATTAGCTTGTAGATATTTTCTCCCATTCTATAGATTGTCTCTTCACTGTGTTTCATTTGCGGTGTAGAAGCCTTTTAGCTTGATGTGATTCTTTCATCAATTTTTGTTTGGTTGCCTGTTCCTTTGAGGTTTTACTCAAGAAATCTTTTCCAGACCAATGTCTTGAAGTGTTTCCCCAATGTTTTCTTTCAGTAGTATTATAATTTTGGGGCTTACATTTAAATTTTTAAATCATTTTGAGTTTACTTTTGTATATGTTGAGAGATAGAGGGCAGCGAGTTTCATTCTTCTGTGTACGCATATCCAGTTTCCCCAGTGTCATTTATTGAAGAGACTCTTTCTGATGTATATTCTTAGGGCCTTTGTCAAAAATGGGTTAGTAATTAATATGTGAATTTATTTATAGGCTATCTATTCTGTTCATTCGTCCATGTATCTGTTTTTATGCCAGAATTATGATGTTTTTGTTATTATAGCTTTGCAGTATAATTTGAAGTCAGAAAATGTGATATTCTCTTTGCTCAGAGTTGCCTTGGTTATTCTGGATCTTTTGTAATGTCATATATTTTAAGATTGTGTTTTCTATTTCTGTGAAGAACGTCTTTGGCATTTTATAGGGATGGTATTGAATGTGTATGCAACCTTTTGTGTGGACATTTTAACACTGTTGATTCTTTTGGTCCATGAATATAGGATATATTTCCACTTTTTAAGTTCGCTTCAGGTATTTTTCATCACTGTTTTATAGTTTTCATTGCAGAGATCTTTTTCCAAAGTATTTTTTCTTGCTATTGTAAATAAGATTGCTTTCTCAATTATTGTTTTCAGATTGTTTGCTGTTAGCACATAAAAATGCTACTAATTTTTGTGTGTTAATTTTCTATTATACAATTTTATTGAACTTATTAGTTCTAATAATTTTTGTCGGCCTTTAGATTTTTCTAAATGTAAGATTGTATTATCTATTAACAAGGACAATCTGATTTATTCATTTCCAATTTGGATGTCCTTTATTTCTCTTCTCTAATTGCTCTGGCTAGGATTTGAAACTCCTGGGTTTAGTTTCATTCCTCTGTGTATGCATATCCAGTTTTCTCGGGGCCACTGAAGCTGGCAAAAGCAGCAATTTTTGTCTTGTTCCAGGTCTTAGAAGAAGGCTTTCCAATTTTTACATTTAATTTGGTGCTTACAGTGGTTGGTTTTACATCGTCTTTATTGTTTTGAAGTATATTTCTTTTATACCTAGTTTGTTGAAAGTTTTTATCATAAAGGGATCATGAATTTGGTTTAATCCTTTGTCAGCACCTAGTGAAATGATTATGTGGCTTTTGTTATTCTATCAATGCCATGTATCACTTTTGCTTATTTGTATATGTTGAAGCATCTTTGCATCCCTGGGATAATCCCATTTGATCATGATGAATCATCTTTTAAATGTGTTGTTAAACTCGGTTTGCTAGTATTTTGTTGAAGATTTTTGCATCTTTCTTTGTTCACCAGTAATTTGCCTATAGTTTCATTTCCTTATGTCTTAGTCTGGTTTTGAAAGCAGGGCCATGCTCGTCTTGATACGATGAGTTTGAAAGTATTTCCTCCCTGATTTACTGAAATAGTTTGAGTAGAATTAGTATTTATTCTCATTGATTTGTTTTTTTTTCAGAATTCAGAAGTGAAGCCATCAGGTCCTGGGCTTTCCTTTGAAGGGAGATTATTATTGTCTCTATCTCATTACTTGTTATTGGTCTGCTGTTGTTTTAAATTTCTTCATGGTTCAACCATCATAGGTGGTATGTGTATAGTAATATATTAATTTATTTTAAATTTTCAAGTTTATTGGCAAATAGTTGCTCATAATGGTCTTAGTGATCAACTGCATTTCTGTAGTATCAGTTTTAATGTCTGCTTTTTCATATCTAATTTTATTTATTTGAGTCTTTTTTTTCTTTGTTAGCCTAGCTAAAGGTTTGTCAATTTTATTCTTCTTTTCAGAAAGTCAACTTTTTATTGTGTGTGCCTTTGTATTTTTTAAGACAATTTCATTCATTTCTCTTCTGTTCTTTATTATTCCTTTCCTTTCACTAATTTTGTGTCTGGCTTGCTCTTTAAGTCTTTAAGGTGTAGTGTGATTTGTTTATTTAAAGTCTTTCTACTTTTTTAGGTAGGAGTTTTTTGTTATGAACATCCCATCTTTCTTGGTTTTAATACCATAGCTCACACTTCCAAGTTCTACTTGTTCCAGTGTCTTCAAAAATAACTCATATTGAGTACTGCATGAGTCTTTATACCTCATCCTTCAAACTATAATGACTTATATTTTATCCTAGTGGCTTAGAGATAGGCAGACATCATGAAGGTCCTTACTGTCCTTCTTTCTCAGACTCTGCTACTCAACATTTACGCTCTGCAATGACTACCACCACCACATTCCATAGAAGCAACAACAAATCATGTCAAACACACATACAAAAAGCCTATTTTTAAAATGAAGCTGATGTCATAGAAAGGTAACAGCTCCATCTCAGCCAGCTAAATGCCTTCTCATGTTATTATGTGGACTTCTGTATGTTATAGACTACAGTGATGACCACAGTATGGGCTCATATATATTAAATATTTAATATGGCATCATATACTATAATCCTTAAAGATAATTATTTCAAACCTATTAATGTGTGAATAAACTATTTTATCTGCCTAATAATGTAAACTCTACTTCTCTGAGGTGTCTGAAATATAAAATAAAATGTAAAAATAATAAATTTAAACTCTGCAAAATTAAGCCTTGATGCAAAGTAGGTGATATGCTTAGAGAAGAAGCAAAATCTTGAAATAAAAGTATTTTACTTTCACTTCTGGGTACCTTTCACTGTCTCAAGACCTGTTCTTGCTGATCTTTGAAAAAGTGAGAAAAATTTACTCTTATAACACAGATTTTGTGAAATTTAAGGATAAATGTGTGTATAAGTACCATACATACATATGTTTGTTATTTTTGCAAAATTCATTGCAAGAATGTAGTCAAGAAAAAATATTATTTTAGAGAATAATATATACAGCTTTAACACCTCACCTTAGGCTTTCCTAATGCATTTGACTTTAAAAAAGATAGTATCAGCCCCTAATATGCTGATTTTGCATTGGACAAAAAAAGCACCTTTTTGCTAGAACTGACTATTCATATCAGTCTGAATGTAACAGTGTCTGGTTAATCAACTGTCTGGTTAATTTTATTTGACCAATGCAAAGAGCTATCAAAATAGCCCAATGTACATTAAATTTATATTAACTGCTTTATTGATACAAATAGTCAGAAATGAAATTTTCCCCAATAATTGTTTAAGATGTTCAAAATCACTACACAGGTTTACATTCACAACAGATCTAGAATTGAATAATTCTCTTATTCCTTTTTTTAAATGTAGGAAGGTGTCCAAATGAGTTTGATTCTTCTGTTTTGAAGTACAAATAATATTATCCTCCTTAATTATTTCTGTGGTTTTGAAGAAAAGTTTCAAAAACTTAAAACATATCACACATACTAGTTGTTGCATATACATAGCTAATTTTTACCACAGAATGACAAAAGTATATCAAATCTGTACACATAGTACTAATGTTTATAATCTATATTCTATTGTAATAGGATTCTAATGTAAATTTCTGATTTACTAAATAAAGATAATTAACAATTTGTCTTTTCTTTTGCTTGTTCTTTTTACTACTAGAGTTCTTCAAAGGAAATATCATTTTATGAATGTCTGAGATGTTGAATAAATACAAAGTTTAATCTAGCCACATTCATAAAACCTTCATCACCTTTCTCTGTTGAGTAATCATATGCTAATTACATTTATGCCAACACTATCTAAAATTCTCTGTTAAATGTTTTGACATTGTACACCTGAAATAATCCTATATCTGGAAAAGGAAGTAATTGATAAAATATATAGATTCTGCTTAATATATTTGTTTTTACATAGAATTTTTACTAGAATGCATTTTTTGGAGACAAAACACAATTACTAATGTGTGTTTGATAAATTGAAACGAATGACAATGCCATTCAGTTATTACTATAAGTAGTATCTTTCATCAATAGAATTGGTATTTCTTCTGAGATCCCCATACAAATAAATTTTGGAATGATGTATTTCAGCAGATCAATACAAATGGCTTTTTCTTGTATTCTTTTCTGGAATGGTAGCAGTGATTAGAAAAATTAAAGATTGAGGCCAGAAAAATTTGTATATAATTAAAAATGTCGTGAATTGTATGTCATCCAATTAATTAAGATTCTGCTGAATCACTTTATAATTTGTATTCCTATTTATTGCTTTTAAAACAGTTGCTTGATGTATTAGTCCATTTTGCTCTGCTATAAAGGGATACCTGAGATAGTAATTTATGAAGGAAAGAGGTTTATTTGGCTCACAGTTTTTCAGGCTGTACAAATATGGCACGAGCATCTTCTCAGCGTCTCTTGAGTCTCAGGAATCTTACTCATGGTGGATAGCAAAGTGGGAAGCAAGTGTGTCACATGACAAGACAGGGAGCAAGAGAGAGAGGAGAAGGTGATGGGCCCCTTTAAACAACAAGTTCCTGCATGAACTAAGAGAGTGAGCAGTCTCTTATTACCATGAGGCGGGCACCAAGTCATTAATGAGAGATCCTCCCTGCACTGGCTCAAACACCTCCCACCAGCTTTTACCTCCAACATTGGGGATTTCGTTTCAAAATGAGATTTTGAGGGGACAAATATTCAAACCATATAAATTGTTATATCAGCAATTGCAAACTTGCCAACAATTTATAGCACAAATATAAAGAAAAAACCAGAACACTCCATTTTGCCATATAAACACTCCAAAATTTACATTTACTGTTTTTACTTCTAATACTTTTTTCATTGATTTCTAAAAAACAGTTAAAATTGCATAGTGCATTTGTGTTTAAAAATAAAGCTTTTGTTGAAATAGATCATCCATTAAGAATGTGATTCATTCTTTTGTTGTGTCGCTGCCAGGTTTTGATATCAGAATGATGCTGGCCTTATAAATTAAGTTAGGGAGGAGTCTCTCTTTTTCTATTGTTTGGAATAGTTTCAGAAGGAATGGTACCAGCTCCTCTTTTTACCTCTGGTAGAATTTGACTGTGAATCTATCTTGTCCTGGGCTTTTTTTTTTTTTTTTTTGGTTGGTAGGCTATTAATTACTGCCTAAATTTCAGAACTTGTTATTGGTCTATTCAGGGATTCAACTTCTTCCTGGTTTAGTCTTGGAACAGTGTATGTGTCCAAGAATTTGACAATGTCTTCTAGGTTATACAGTTTATTTGTGTAGAGATGTTTATAGCATTCTCTGATGGTAGTTTGCATTTCTGTGGGATCAGTGGTGATACTCCCTTTATCACTTTTTACTGTGTGTATTTGATTCTTCTCTCCTTCCTTCTTTATTAGTCTAACTAGCAGTCTATTTTGTTAATCTTTTCGAAAAAACAGTTCCTGGATTCATTGATTTTTTTTTGAAGGGGTTTTCGTGTCTCTCCTTCAGTTCTGCTCTGATCTTAGTTATTTCTTGTCTTCTGCTTGCTTTTGAATTTGTTTGCTCTTGTTTCTCTAGTTCTTTTAATTGTGATGTTAGGTTGTCAATTTTAGTTCTTTCCCTCTTTCTCCTGTGGGCATTTGGTGCTACAAATATCCCTCTAAACACTGCTTTAGCTGTGTCCCAAAAATTCTGGTACATTTGTCTTTGTTCTCATTGGTTTCAAAGAATTTATTTATTTCTGCCTTAATTTTGTTATTTACCCAGTAGTTATTCAGGATCAAGTTATTCAGTTTCCATGTAGTTGTGTGATTAAGTCATGTGAACTTAATCCTGAGTTCTAATTTGATTGCACTGTGGTCTGAGGGACTGTGTTATAATTTCTGTTCTTTTGCATTTGCTGAGAAGTGTTTTACTTCCAATTATGTGGACAATTTTAGAATTAGTATAATGTGTTGCTATTATACTAATATAATAGTATATATTATTATATACTATTTGGAGTGGAGAGTTCTGTAGATGTCTATTAGGTCCACTGGGGCCAGAGCTGAGTTCAAGTCCTGAATACGTTGTTAATTTTCTATCTTGTTGATCTGTCTAATATTGACAGTGGGGTGTTAAAATCTCCCACTATTATTGTGTGGCAGTCTAAGATTTTTTGTAGGTCTCTAAGAACTTGCTTTATGAATCTAGGTGCTCCTGTATTAGGTGCATATGTATTTAGGATAGTTAGCATTTTTTGTTTTATCGATCCCTTTACAGATATGTAATGCTCTTCTTTGTCTTTTTTTAACTTTGTTGGTTTAAAGTCTGTTTTATCAGAGACTAGGATTGTAACCCCTGGTTTTTGTTGCTTTCCATTTGCTTGGTAAATATCCTCCCACCTCTTTATTCTGAGCCTCTGTTTGTCTTTAGAGATAGGGTCTTGTTTATTGCCCAGACTGGTCTTGAATAATGCTTTTTACTCTTTAAAGGAACTCTAACATGAGGTGTGTTTAGGTTGAAGTGGTTATATGCATACTGTTTAAGATTACAATAGTGAAAGGATATTGGATGCCAATTAGGTCTAAAGATAAAAGAGATCTCCAACACCTACAGCAGTACTGAAATTCAGATGTAGAAAAATCAAAGCTCTGCTCATGCATATCAGGAAATGTATAATATATTAATAGAATGCACATCAATACTAATAATTAAGTTTAAATTACCATTATTGACTTAACCTAATGCCAATGTCACAGTGTTGTTATTTAATGTGGTAAATTCTTTAGAAGTGGTTCATGGCTGGAAATGATTGAAAGAAGATAATATTGCCTGAAAGTAAAACTCTATATTCCATTGTGAAATCTCACCACTTCGATCTTTTATTTAAGATCATTCTATAAAGAATTGTGAAAAAAGCTATACTTTTGTTATACATAGTAGAATACAACTAGAAAATATTTAATGAGTTTTATAACTGGGTACTTCTGTTATGTTGTTAGATATAATTTGTACAGGAGTTTTGAGTTTTATTATAAGTAACTTATTACAAATGACAATCTGTTTCATGGATTAAGCTTTTGTGATTCTTCCATAAAATGCTGTTTGAAAACAATTTCATATCCTTTGTGTGGGGTGTAGAATTAAAGATTTAATAAAAATTCTATAAAGAATGGTAGATAGCAGACAATATTTATCTTTGCATATATACACATGCATTTGTTTTTCATTTTTAGTTACTAGGATTATTTGGCCATTGAGAGATTATAAAAATAGTATGTACTATTTATTTGAGGGCTACCATATTCCAAGTGCCTTTTGTGCATTTTCCAGTCACAACATATCTGCTGGCTAGTTTTATTTGACAAAGGTATAGATGAACAAAGAAGCTCAACAATAGAGAGCATGTGCAGGGAAACTCCCCTTTATGAAACCATCAGATCTCCCTAAGACTTATTCACTATCACTAGAACAGCACAGAAAAGACCCCCGTAATTCATTTACCTCCTACCACGTCCCTCCCACAACAGGGGGGAATTAGGGGAGCTACTATTTGGGATATGGACAGGGACACAGGCAAACCACATCAATACTATTTCTGGATAGAATGTTCTCTCTCTACAAGACTCCGTTAATCAAAATTCTGACAGAAATATATGGCACATTCAAAAAGGTAATTTGAGGGCAACTTAATGAAGAGATGATTCACAGGTATGTGGATGGGTTTAGGAGAGCAAGACATGGGCCAATAACCTCAGCCTCATAATGCAGGAGTCAACTGCACAGTAAAAGGTACTGCATAGTAACTATAGCCATTAAAAGAGGAATGCAGCAAACCCATGGTCACTTGACTGGGAAACAACTGAAGAAATAAAGCCCTAGAGCTTCATCTTCTATCATCCTCTGCACTTTTGCTGATGCCTCATATTATCAAGCTGGAGCATACAAGAGTCCACTAATGCAGTCCAATGGTGGACTTAAGATATTTTGAAAATAATTCCTAGAGAATTTTTTAATTAGAAGGAAGTCTGTACTTACAACATATGCAAATTATTAACCATGCTTATTTAGTTTTTCAGACAGGGAATAAAGTGCTAATTATATCTAAATCTCATATAAAGTGGAATGTTTGCTAGAACTCAAAAGGCATTATAATGATTGGAAAGAAAAAAGCAGTTGACAGATTTGAAGTCATACTCTGAGGAAATCAAAGTTGTGCCTTCTTCTCATCACTTTCTTTTCTTTTTCATTCATTTCTCACTTTATTTATTTATCCAGAAATTGCCAATCCTAGAATGTATAATTATGTTGAGATGAGGTAGTGAAGGTACAATACTTGTTTTGTTGCCCAAGATAAAGCACAGTAGCACCACTATAATCTCAAACACATGTGCTCAAGACATCCTTCGCCTCAGCTTGAGAAGTAGCTGCTATTATTTACAGGCAGAGCCACTGGGGCTAGGCTTACTGCATTATGAATTTGTTTTTATTTCAGAAAAAGTTAAAGATTGGTTTGTTGGGGGTGAACAGGAAACAATCAAGCTAGAATGCTCGTTCTTTCATGTACTATGTTGCACAGTTGTCAGAGGGTCCTAACCCAGGGACTCCATCTTGAATAAAGCCTGGATGAGGCCAAACGTGCTGCGATACATTCTCAGAGGGATTAGGCACTAATGGTCACAAGATGTGTTATGGTTGAGGGAAGAAGTTAATTACTAAATGAATAAAGACCTAGAACTTATGGAAACTTCTTGATATATTATGAACAAAAAGCATTTAATAATTTTTCTTAAAATCAATCGTACACTCTTAAAGTCTTGCTAACCTCAATAGTTACACAGAAAAATAACAATACTAATAGCCTGTCACAAGCTGATAACAAGCTTTTTATAATGAAGTACAATATCCTTAGCCTTAATATCCTATATAAGCAAGTATTATTTTTAAGGTTGCAGCCTTCCTTCTCTTGATTTCTGAAGATGCCCTATTCTGTAATAGAGTGATTTCTAATAAAAAGTTTTAATTTTACTATACTCTGCAACTCACACACAAGCGATCCAAGAACCAGCTCTTGGAGTCTGGAAGGAGACTCATTTCTCGGTAACACAATGAAAACCCTTAGACTGAATCTTAGGAAATGATTTTAACACACTGTTGGAGCTGTACACTACGTGACTGTATGAGAAGCTAACAGCTGGCGTGAGTACACTGATGTACAACATGATGGCCCTAGTTGCACACTTGCAGGAAAAAACACAAATCCAAAACATATGTATTTTGTGTAAGATACAGGAAAATTCTCCTTGACTTATGAAAAGATTTGACAATAAGCAGAAACTAGTAGAACTTTTCTTGAATACTGAGAAAAATATCCTTGAAAATACCTTCGCCTGAAAAAAGGCAGGTAAAAGTTTAGAAAAAAAATTGTTTTCATAAAAGTGCAAATAGCTATTCCTTCTATAAATTAGCACAAGAAAAGCAGGTTGGGTTATATAATAAATCAATGAATGACATAAAATGTAGACAAATTAAGAGTATAATTTTATGGGATTAATATATGCATGTAAGGGTTAAAAGTAGAAACGGAAAATTCAAGTCTATGATGTGGAGGATAAACACAAGAAACTCTCAGGCAATAGATTAAAAAGTGAAGAAATGTCAAAAATTGAAACAAAAAATTTACATGTAAAACTAAATGAAAAAATAGAGATATAGTCTAACATTTTTTAAGTGTGTATATAAAATATATTCCTAATATGAAAAATATTCAAGATGTACTGAGAAAATATTAAGTTAAACATTCCTAAGTCAAGGACACTAAGCATAATAATATATTCAATGTTTAAATAGTTTAAATAAATGAAGATGTGGTTATATCCTGCAAACATAATGTTAACATTTGTAAATATGGGCAGAAAACATTTATATTGACTACAAAACATAGATGCTGACCAAGTTATCCTTAACATAATAAAAAATAAGATGCTATGCTTTAGAAGTTTTTAAAGAACAAAGATTTTGATTAAAGAATTCTAAACTCAGACAAATTTTTCTAAAGACAGTAAACAATGATAGAAAATATGCAAAATTCAGGAAACTAATTTTATTCTAATTACAAAAGATATTTATACTTTTAAAGGAAGCATTTATATTTAACAGTTAATAACAGTTCCAAACTCTCAAATATTATGTTAACTGTTACTTGATAGTCCAGATGTTAAAAAAAGATCATGCTGCAGGAGCTTCTGTTAATTTTATATCAGTTAGCACAAGCTTAAATATTTTCAATGCTTAAAAACATAGCTAAAATTAGTTATACATTCTAAATATTGTAAATTCTATAAAATATAATAGAATAAATAATTGAAGAAAATATTTGGAAGCTTAAATATAACTATATAATAAAAATTGATTCTATATCCCAAATAAAAATTTCAAATATCAGATATTTAATAGGTAGTATATAGATAGATAGATGGAAACTGAATTCCTATTTAACCTAGACAAGTGTACAAATCAGTTTTACTCCAAAAGTATAAATTTTGATACATGTATCATAAACATAAATCATTAGGAATATATAAAAATAGATTTAGTTTTCCATTAATTACAGAGGATAAAAGCAAACAATATAGACTTTATATGACTAACAAAACAATGCAAAACCACAGGAAACATTGAATAACATAAAATAAAGGCATAAATAGGGGAAGGCTGTCAACTCAAAACATAAAAGTTATTAAAACTTTTAACATCCTATATTTAAAGGAAACGATATTCTGATTGCATAAAAAGTAAACTTTTGAATTGATGCTACTATTAAAATAAAGGTTTTATTTTCAAAACACAAGGAAATCAGCAAAGAATAAAACATAGTGATTAATAATGCTGAAGCAGAGTGGATCTCCACCAAGTGCCATGAGCCCCAGAGAAGGATGTCTATATGATTCCATCATCCTTATTATTTTAACCCATGACAAAACACTGGCAAACGTGTGTGTCTAAATGTACAACATGAAGACTATAGCTAAATAAAATTGTATTGTACTAGAGATTTTTGTTAAATAAGTAGATTTTTAGCTGCTCTTGCTGCAAAAAAGTAATGTTAATAAACATGTTTGTTTGTTTTGCCAGTCACCATTTAATATTTATATGTAACCCACATCATGTTGTAAACCTCAAATAGACACAACAAAAAACATTTTTAAAATTAAAAAAATAAAATTTATGAAAAAATATAAAACAGCCAAACACACAATGTTAGGAGGCAGATTTAACAATAAATAATAGAAAGAAGTGTTTATTGAGGAAAATAGTGCAATTTTATATTGATGAAAATTTAAATTCATAACAAAGTAAAAATAGTTATTAATCTCCCTTTACGAATAAACTCAGAATAATATTGAAATTTTATAAGAATAAATTTATAAAAATATTTTATTGACAATTAAATGCATTTGCATAATCTATAAATTCATAGATGAGTTAATAGATAATAAATTTCAAAGTAGATAAGCTTCATAAATCTAACAAGATTAGTCTAAAAGAGTTAGAAGGAATGAGTCTATTCCCCATGAGAGTGGTTTCTTTTATGCTCAGAAAAAAAGTAAAAGTTATTTCCTTTCATTCAATAACTTTAATTCTATGTATCTTATAGGAACACAATCATTAAAAATGTAGAGAACTTAGGAGACACAAAGTAACAGTGTTGTCTCCTTCAACATTTTTTTACATTGGAAAATTGAAAGCAGTATACAAATTTAATATTAGCAGAATTGAATAAATTATGTTCTTGAACAACATGAAAATTATTACAAATTTAAGAGACAAGGGGTTACAGAGTTGTTTCCTTCAGCATTTTTTTACATTGCAGAAATTGAAAGCAGTATACAAACTTAACTTTAGCTGAATTGAATAAATTATGATGTACATGTACAATATGAAAATTATTAAAATTATACATAGAAACAAAAATGTTTAATAGCCTGATACCACATTAAAAATAATATTTGGCTGGGCATGGTGGCTCACACCTGTAATCCTGTCACTTTTTGAAACTAAGGTGAGTGGATCACTTGAGGTCAAACGTTCAAGACCAGCCTGGCCAACATGATGAAATTCTGTCTCTACCAAAAACCATAAAAATTAGCTGAGCGTGGTGGTGCATGCCTGTAGTTCTAACTACACTGGAGGCTGAGGTGGGAGAATCATTTGAACCTGGAAGGCAAAGATTGCAGTGAGCCAAGACTATGCCACTGTACTCTGGCCTGGGTGACAAAGTGAAACCCTGTCTCTAAATAAATAAAACAATACTATTAAATCAAAAATTGGAATGTAACAGTGTAATCTCATCTAAACAAAGACAAATTTATTTTTTAAAGATTTATACAGGAAAGGTATAATACTAGCATGTTATATTGATATTACCTAAATGTTGGGATTTTAGCATTTGTTATTTCTTGCAGTATTTCCTAATTTTCTATTATAAGTGGATCTTTCTTTGATAATCAAAAAGAAAATTGAATGCAATGGGGTAACCTTTATTTAAATAAAATAATGATATAGATGCATAGATCATATAGACATCGATGTTTGTGTTCATAGACAGATATTTAAATACAGTTTTCTACAAATGAAATTAAAAATACCCCTCACCATTGCGAGTATAATATTTGTTCCTGATCATCACTCATAAAGAGATAAAAACACAGTTTATTGGGGAGTGGTCATATATAATTACACATTGACACACACACACACACAGACACACACGTATAATTGTTATTTATGGTTTCAAGTCTCATCTGTAGTTGGCTTTTTTTAATCCATCATGTTTTAAATTAAATGGAAATTCTCAATAAATCTTGACCCAATCACTTCTGTTTGGTTTAACAGCCATACACACTACTTGTACTTTTTATTTGTTTATTTTTCAGGTTAGGAACAGTCTTTTCTTTTTATTATAATATAATTCTTCAATTCTTTCAGTAACTATCAATGTCTCAGTTATTATTTAATAAAATTTTATTGAATAGATGAATTAGTAAATTGAATACATTGGTAAACTGGTATTATTCATTATTCACTAAAATTTATAGGTATTAAAAAGAAAAACCTCAGATATAATTGTTAAATTGATAGGCTCATATGTGTAATGATGGCATAGACTATATGAATATATCTTTTTATTGTGTTTTTCAAAGTAGGTCTGAAACAAAAAATAAATTGCTTATCTGTTACTTTTAATTGCTAATATAAAGTACACACACTTAAATTTCAGTAGAGAATTTCAGTGACGTGATTATTCTACCAAGTTACCTTTCCAATTTCTTTCTGTTTGGTCCATAACTAAGGATATGAATGATGTTTACAATTGAGAATTCTATTTGAATCTCACTTTTTCTAACTAAAGCCATAAAAGATACATTCTTATAAAATGTTACACAATAATCAAGACAGTTTGATTGCATATTCTTTTCAAATTCCATATGCATGCACACTTTCTATTACTACTAATGAGAGCTTTGCATGTGTTTTGAGGGTGACTAGCATTCAGTAATTTTAGGAAAATGTACATATTGTTAAGTTCTCTTTTTCTCTCTTTTTTTTTTTTGGTCCTTTGTTGGTTGTTGAGGGAACAAATTCGTGGAATATTACAATCTGCAGCCTTCCAAAGGGATCCTTTCAGTGTTTTAAAAATTTAATTATGTAACACATAATGGGTCCAAATCACCTCCTCTGGTATTGTAACCCATTAGGAAACAGTTGGTTTAGTAGCTTATTTTTGTTTTGTGAAGATGAGCAATAGGATATCATTATCTGTGTCGAATTTGGAATATCATTAAAGACATTGGCAGTACTCAACATTGAAAGCTTCTTGAGAATTACTTTAAATACATCTTTTTTGAAAATCAGTGCTGTGGACTTTTTCATTAGGAAAGAAGAGAAAGTTTTCAAGTATGGTTGCAAACAAAGGAAAACAAAATTTTATGGAAACCTTTATACAGTTCTCGTCACTGGCTGCTCATCAGAGTAATTTGGGGAAATTACTTAAAGAAAATACTAATGCCTGCCTAGCCTGTGTATCTTATCAATTAAGTCCATGTCTGAGTCCTACTTTGCATGAGTAGACTCAAACTTATGAGCTCTTAGCAATGTAGCTCACAAGATTATGGTGAGAAATTATATATTGATTTACCCATGAAAATGATACCATTGTGATAACTGTTCATATGATAAACAAATGCAGTAAGTCTTCAATGTCATCAGTAGGTTCTCAAAAATTGTAACTTGAAGCAAAATTATATATAATGAAGCCAATTTCTCATAGGTGAATTGGCATTAACAAAAGTTAAGTTCTTACAATATACTCTGGTCACAAAAACATCACCAAACTTCCAAATAAAGACTTCAAATGCTTCTAATATTAAACTTTGAAATAAATAAGAGCTACACATACATTTACAAATTTTGGGGAGTTAGTGAGTGACAGTGATCATAGTGGCGGTGGGTTAAATCAAAAAACAAATGTTTGCAAAGTGAAAATTGTTAGGAGCACCTCCTACTAACACATAGTCCAAACCAAACATGAACAAATATGGCCTATAGAAGATTTTCCAACCATGGTATTTGTTGTCCCCATCGGTATGATTATCCTATACTTTACAAATTTTTATCTGATAATAATTTGTATTCATTTATTCTTTTCTAAGCCACTTGTTTCAGTTTTGAGTCCTAGATGCCTAAAGTATATGCCAGCAGCTCAGGGCATAAAGCAGGAACCACCCCTGGACAGGATGCAATCCCATGGCAGGCTGCCCTCACACCTACCCGCTTTTACTCAGAAGAGACCATGTAGATAGGCCAATAAACTTATATACCTTGGTGATGTGAGAGGAAACTAAAATACATGGAGAAAATCCATACAGACATGGGGAGTGCATACCAACTCCACACAGAAAGTGGCCCCAGCAGGAATCAAACATTTTTCTCATCAATGTCATAATATTGAATGAAACAATGCTAATCAAAGACCTGCTGTCCTCCTGTATATGACTTTCATATTCTTGTAATTTACAGATTGCACATGAGACTCTAAGCAAATAACTGACTCTTTTTACACATTAACGAGAATTCAAGCTAAAAGCAAATATACATAACTACCTGACATGAAATAAATGCATTTGGTCTGAAATAAATGCATTCTATAAGACAATAAATAAAATAAAACAGTGAAATTAACTCTCTTTCCTTCTGTATTTGTGAAATTACCATTTCTATGCCTACAATGAAGGATACAGGAGATTATTTATTTGAAAACCTTGTTTCTAACCTCTTATTTCTTTAGCCATTTTATTATTGGTTTTATAAAAGTCTTGCAACTATTTCAGTTTATCATTTTCAGTCACAAGGAAAGAATTGCTATTCATCAATCCAACTTTAAAGCTAAAATTGTGTGTATTGGTTAAATCAGTTAAATTCATTATGATTGGTAAATGATTTATTTCTCATTTCTACTGTACTTCCAGTGGACTTATCAAGTATAAAACAAACTTTCCTTCTTTTAAGAACACATATGGTTAGAAACAGCATTGATGGAAGTTGTCAGTCTGTGCTCATAACCTGCTTCATTGACCTTTAATTTTGATATGAATAAAGTTTCTTGTCATGTTCATACAGGTTTTGAGACTTGGGAAAGTACAAATAAAAGTTCTATATCCATCTATAAAATGTAGCTTTCTCATACTGTTAGATTTAACTTTTTATGTAGAACCGATTCAATTTATATTACTACAATCAGAGATGATTAATCCCTATTTTTAACTACTCACAATCTGAGTTATTGCTTAATGTCTCATAAAAAATGTTATTGAGGACAACTGGTAATTGTTATTAAGAATTTATTCTGGAAAAGGTAAGCATTATTAGGGGAGGTCCGTTCACAGAGGTATTAACCTGCAACAGTTTTAAGCATAGCATGGTGCCTCAGGAAACTTGCTTTCTCTTTTCCATCTTGATAATAATCTATACTATGATGCCAAATAGTATTTTTTTCTTTAACTCACTCTTGATTGACACCTTGATTGAGAAATGGTAGCTTCATACTCTCATATCTGGTTCTGATGCCTTATTTCATCTCTTGTATGTTACATTTGCTCCCAGCTCCAAATATACACCTGTTTTTGAGCCTTTTTATTGTCCTGATAGGTTAACATTTCTCTTTCAAGACTCAATGTCTCTATTCTTCAATTATACTTATTTTGCATAAACATTATAAAATTGTAGCATAATATATATTAGCAACTAACATTTATATCTATGCTTTTGTGCTAGAATGAAAGCCTGTACAGAGTTTTTATTCTGTTAAGATCATAGTATTTGTAGCATAGTTACTACAAACACTTAAGATATGGTTGTAGGTACACCTAGTGTAGAGAGGCGTATTACTAGCAGATTAAAATATTTCCCCATATTATTCTCCAGAAGCCCCTAAGCAAAGAAACTTACTTATGAAGCATATATGTGAAATCATTTTTACCTTTTAGTTTTACTTATCAAGTGCTAGGGTAAGAGCAAGCAAATAAGCAAATAAACTGCATAGCAGCATTACAGATCTATATGCTAATATTTGAAAATTAAATTTATAAATACCTGAAACACAGAAAGAACAATAGAAAGAATTTTTTTGACAGATTTACTTGTGAAAAAGCAATTAAGAGTGAGAGCAGACAGTACAGCAGAGTAGGAAGAGGGGATGCAAAGAATACTGGACCATGTGTAGCTCTAAATCTAAGTGCAGGAAATTACAGGTTAGATTAGATAATCATGCTGTGAAGTATCTTTACATATCTATTTGTAGACTTTAATGAAAAACAAGAATGAACTCAAAGGCCCTACTTTTACTTGCAAAAAGTCTTATTCATAAATTAAGGCACTGTTATCATACAAGCATATAACTCCTGGGAATTTTTATTTGTAATTGATACTTATACTATTTATACTAATAATTACTCATACTTCATAAAGAGGGTGCTATCATCATATTTTCACCTTTTAATTTGATTGTGCTAATCATATAAGAGAATAAATCTGTTAATGATAACAGGTGTGCTTGTTAGCATGCTTAATGGATATTTTGATTAGTTCATATCCAAAGTATGCAAACATTTTTGATTACCTGTATATAGTACAGCTTTATAGAAAAACTCCAAGATGAAGTCAGAGCATTTGTAAATTGCAATTTGCAAAAAAAAAAAATTCTTCAGCCTAAAGCCATGTCTCTAAGGAAAAGAAAAATAATATCTGTGGGCAGTGCCATATAGAGTTTAAATTTGAAGATATTATCTCCCTACAAAATTTGTCAATGAGCTCAGTTAACAGCCTTACATAAAAGATTAAAAACCTAATATTTGATCTTGTTTTTATTATAATGCTATTCACAAAGCTCTGAATGTTTTACTTAAATTTGAGGGATGATTTCAACAGTATTTTCAGGATCACATAATTAGGTAATACCATTAATTCATGTGGGCAGTCAAAGTTTTATAAGGATCAACTTTTTACTATTTATATAAATAAATACTAATGGATAACAAATACCCTATTATTGAATTTATTTTATTTTCTTTAAATAATACATTTCAGATATTAATGTTTCTAAGCAACTTTTGCCCTTTAGAAATATTTGTGTTTATGGCTTATATGGTTATGAAATAGTCTTTAGAGAGATATGACAGGTTCACTGTTAATATGAAGCTCTGCATTATTGATATATTAGTGACTAAATATTTGCTTATTCTAAAACATCAATCCATTATTATTGAAAAGTTATGTTTTTTTGTCTCTCCAACAGTAACATATTGAGAGAATATAAAAATATACCACAAATGCTAACACGTCACATTGAACTTGACCAAGAAAGACAAACTTATGATTCTATAGATAATATTCTTGAATAATATTTTACTTCATCCTAGTTAATGCATAAAGACTTTAATTTTATAAAGTCTATATGAGACTGTTATAACATCCAGTTTTAGATTTCATCTGATGATGTGAAAATTGATGATAAAAAAACATTGCCCAGTTAAATAAGACTAATAAAGAGCAAACATGTTTTTGCAACACTACTTATGTAAATACTCACTTTGTGAGATATAAAACTTCTCTCTCACTTAAATTTTATTTACATAAAGTTTCTCATATGTAAAATAAGGATAAATCCATCTATCTCACATATGCAAGATTAGCAGACATGTGACCAGCTATGTTGCCACAGTTTCTTGGCATAACCAGTGAGTTGAAGCTATCATTACTATTATTATCTTCCCCAGGAGAACTTCCATGTTAGTGGATTTATATGAAGTCCTAAACAGGCCAAAGCTATGATGGTAAAATTTTGGGAATTTCTTAGTCAGTGCAAAAGGATGTATTGACTATTAGTCTTTCAACAGTCCTAAAATCATGTAGTATATAAATAATATTTTGTTTCACAACCATGATAACATATGTGCTTCGAAATCAAAAGTTGTTTTTTCTTTTTGTCAAAAATCTCTGGTTTTCATGATTTTCATATATAAGTTTGAACAGAAAATGAGTGTTCTTATAATTGAGTTTTTTGTCCTCTAAGATACACTATAAAAAGGTAAAAATGCGCTCACCAATATAAATACCTATTTGAATCCTACTCATGTAAAGAAATCTGCATTCAAAAGAGAATAGTAAATAAAAATTAAGCAAATAAAAACATAAAAAATGCCTGAGTCTGTTTATAAGTAGCTCCAAACTGCAGAAAGACCATCCTTGTTGAAAATCTAAATTTTTTTTCTAGACTCTTATTTTTATTCCACTAACAATACGTCTATCTTTATGCCAATGTCATGATGTTTTTATTACTGTAATTTTGTAGTGAGTTTTGAAACTGGGAAATGTGCATTGTCCAACTGAGTGCATGGTTATTTTGCCTATTTTGGGTCCCTTTCAATTCCATATAAATTTTATGTCCAGCTTTCCATTTCTATATCTGTAAAAAGTAAAACAAAATAGGATAATTTAAATTTTGATAAAGCTTGATTTGAATCATTAATAAAATTTGGGGATTATTTTATTCTAAACTATATTATATTTGTAATTTCTTTGAGCAATTTATTTTTACATTTCTATGAAGGCTTGCACCTCTTTGGATAACATTTTCCTAAGTAAAATAGGTATATTTAATATAGTAATAATGAAATTACCTAAATTTTATTTTTAGATTGTTCATTGCTGATAACTAGAAATATAACTGATTCTTGAGTGATAAAATTTATTCTGCAACCATGTTGAAAATGTTTAATAGTTTTTTATTCTTAGGATTTTCTATATTTGAAGTTGCTTCAAATGGAAATAGAGATTATTTTACTTCTTTCTCTCTGATTTCTATTATTATTATTTTCATTATTACTATTATTTTACCTACTTGCTCTTACTAGAACTCCTCAGGCAATGTTGAATAGAAGTGGTGAAAAAGGCATTGTTTTCTTGTATGTGAAATAAAGAGGAAAGTTTTCAGTCATTCACTATTGAATACAATAGTAATAGGTGTCTCAGAAATGTCATGCATCATGTTTAGATATACAATTCTATTTCTAGTTTGTTGACTGTATATATCATGAAAGTGAGTTGGATTTTGTCAAATGCTGCTTTTATATCAATTAAGGTACTTATGTGTGAATGGAAAGTAATGTCATCAAGATAATCAAAGAAAGTCCCAGACCCTTTTACCCCTGACAGACACATCAATTCAACAATGCTACAGGGAACATTTCCTTTATAAGAAATGCAGAAAATAATGGAGAGATTTCTGTGTCTCTAAAGCATAAAACCAGTTACCCTGCAGCTGGTAGGAATACTTGAGATAACCTCACACCTGAAGCACTACCGCTAGCATGATGCCATATAATTAGAAGGAAACTCCTAGTTTCACCTTGTGAAGGAAAGAAAAGGAGTGCACCAAACATCCAATGTTCTAATTATTCTGAGGGTTGCCTAAAAAAATGGCTTCTAGCTCACTTCTGTCAGAGTTCTGACAAAACCTTTAGTCTAGTCACCTGAAGGTCACTGAGAAAAATGATTATGGTTTGAACTATTAAGCTAGAACATTCCATAGCCACATTTCTAGGCTCAGCTCAAAGAAAGAAAGTGGGAATACCTCAGCTCCCAGCTTCTCCCTAGGGAGAGAAGAAAAGACGATAAATCCAATGTTCTGATTTTTCTGAAGACTACCTGAACATTAGTTTCTGTCCTTCCTGTCTCAGAGCTCTGATGTGACTTGGTATGTGTTAGTCACCTGAGGGCTACTGAGAGCAGACTTACATTTCAGTAAGCAAGCCAGAATGTGCCATAGCCCCACTCTCTGGCTTAGTGAAAAGTAGGTCGTGTGGGTGAAGGAAGGGGAACAAAACAGCTGCCAGCATCTTCCAGCAGTGTGAAAGAAAAGACCAGACCGTACATGCAATGCCAAAATATTACTTTGTGTTGCCCCAGGTACTGGCTTCTGTTAGGTTTCTCTCAGAGAGCTGAAGGGATCTGGCACATTCTACATTCCTGACTGCCACTTAGGAAAAAGATGGGGGTTTGAAAGTGCATGAATTTTTGAGATGTCTCCAGAATCACTATCTGGCCTATTGGTGAGAGACTTCCCTTGTTATGGGACCAGTTGATGAAGACTAGAAGTGGCTGTTTTTATAATGCATAGGCCGTACACAGAAATCGTTAAGGAAAATTAAGAAACAGAAAAATATCTTCTAAGAAAAGGAATGATACAGTCCCAGAAATCAACTCTAATTAAAATGAAGATATGATAATTCAAAAACACCATTATAAAATTGTTAATGAAGTTGGGAGAACAATGCAGTATCAAAGAGATAAGTAAAGTAATAAAATAAAATAAATTACCTATAAAAATTACCAAACAGAAGCCACAGAGCTGAGGAAGACAGTGACTCAGGAGAAAAGTCTAATCATGACGTTCAGCTAGAGAATAGATTAAGAAAAAAGAATCAGTAAATTTAAAAAAAAGTAATCAGAAATTATCTAGAAAGAGAAATGTAAAGCAAAAAGATAGTGAAAAAGAGTAAAGAAATCTTGAAGAAATTAAGGAAAACCATTGAGAGGACCATTATATATATTGTGAGAGTTCTCAAAGGAGAAGAAAGAGAAAAATAAGAAAAAAAAGCTTATTCAAAGAAACAATGACCGGAAATTTCTCAACACTGAGGAAAGAAATAGACATTCAGATCCAGGAAGGCCAATGAATCTCAAAAAAGATTAACCAAAAATAATATACTTAATACATTATAATCAAAATGTCGAAAGTTAAAAGACAGAGATCTTTGAAAGCAGAAAGAGAAAAGCAACTTGTGATATACAAAGGTATTTCTGTGAGCCTATAACTTACCAGCACACGTCTTGCATACTAGAAGGGAGTGTGATGATATAGTCAGAGTCAAAAGCATAAAACTCTGTCAATAAAGAATAGTATACCTAATAAAGTTGTTCTTCAGAATAAAGGGAAGATAAAGACTTTCAGAGACAAACAATACATGAAGGAGTTCATCACCAGTAGCTATGCCTTACAACAAAATGCAAATGTGAATTCTTTAAGTTGAGATAAAAGGATACTAAACAGCAATAAAAACCATATAAAAGCATAGCAGTCATTGGTAAAGGTAAGTATATAGATAAATACAGAGTATTTTAATACTATAATGGTGGTGTGTAAATCACTTTTAGTTATAGCATATAATTTAATATGTAAAAGTATCAACTATAACTAAAAATACATTAATGAATACTTAATATAAAAGATGTAAATTATGATATCAATAACATAAAATGGGGAAGAGAATTAAAATTGTGGAAGTTTTGTCTGATTGAAGTGAAGTTGTTATCAATTTAAAATAGGCTGTTACAACTCTAAGTTATTTTATGTTAGTCCCATGGTGATCATAAAGGAAAATCTGTAGAAGATATATGAAAGAAAAAAGAATCAAAGCATATAAATCCAAAAAATTAATGAAACACAAGAAAGGCAGCAAAAGCAGAAAAGAAGGACCAAAGAACTACCAGGAGTATAGAAAATAACTAATAAAGGTCAAAAACTAAATCGTTGACTATAAATAATTACTTTAAATATAAATAATCAAACTCTCCAATCAAAATACCTGAAGTAGCTGAATTATTTTGAATAAAAGACAAGACTTAATGTTATAATATATATGAAACTCACTTTTTGGTTTTAAGTACTCACATAGGCTGAAAATGAAGGATGGAAAGAGATATACCATGCAAATGATAAATAAAAGAGAGTGGGAGTACTTATAATGATATCAGGCTAAATATATAAAAACTTTAATCAGAGACAAAAGAACATTAATAATAAAAGAGTTGGCCGGGCGCAGTGGCTCACGCCTGTAATCCCAGCACTTTGGGAGGCCGAGGCGGGTGGCTCACGAGGTCAAGAGATCGAGACCATCCTGGTCAACATGGTGAAACCCCGTCTCTACTAAAAATGCAAAAAATTAGCTGGGCATGGTGGCGTGTGCCTGTAATCCCAGCTACTCAGGAGGCTGAGGCAGGAGAATTGCCTGAACCCAGGAGGCGGAGGTTGCGGTGAGCCGAGATCGTGCCATTGCCTTCCAGCCTGGGTAACAAGAGCGAAACTCCGTCTAGATAGATAGATAGATAGATAGATAGATAGATAGATAGATAAATAAAAGAGTCAATTTACCTGGAACATAGGACAATTATAAATATGTATACATCTAACATCACCGCACACAAATATATGCAGCAAACAATGGCAGAACTGAAGGAAGAAATAGTAATACAATAATTGTAGCAGGCTTTAATATTTTACTTTCAATAATGGATAGGACATCCAGATATAAAATCAATAAGCCACAGATATGAATAACACTATAGAACAAATAGACCTAGCATATATATACAGAGAGTTTTACTCAACAGTAGCAAAACACACATTCTTCTCAAGCACAACCAGGATAGGTTGCATATTGGGTTACAAAACAAATATAAAATTTAACAAGGCTGAAGTTTCACCACCTATCTTTTCTGACCACAGTGGAAGAAAACCAGAAATCAACAACAAAAGCATAATGGGAAATTTCACAAATATGTGGAAATTAAACAGCAGAATCTTGAACAGCCAATAGTCAAAGAAAAAATGAAACTAGACATTGAAAAATATACTGAGACAGAAGCAAAAACTACATACAAAAGCTTATGGGGTACAACAAAAGCAACACCAAGAGGAACATTTATATCAAATGCCTACATTACAAAGAAAAAAAGATCTGAACTCAACATCCTGGCTTATACCTCAAACAATTAGAAAAAGAACTATACCTCAAGATGAGAAAAGCAAAAATAAAGATTAGCTTAGATATAAATAAAATGGAGAATAGAAAAGCAATAGAAAACAAAACTGAACTGAGTTACTGTTTTAAAAATATCAACAAAATTGACATCCTTTAGCTAGATTAAGAAACAAAGACAGAATGCCAAAATAAGTAAAATTAGAAATAAAATCTGGGTGCAGTGGCTCACACCTGTAATCTCAGCCTTTTGAGAGGCCAAGACAGTGGATCACCTGAGGTCAGAAGTTTGAAACCAGCCTGGCCAACAAGGTGAAACCCTGTCTAAAAATACAAAAGTTAGTCAGGTGTAGTGATGTGTGCCTGTAATTTCAGCTACTCCAGGAGGCTGAGGCAGGAGATTCACTTGAACCTGGGATGCAGAGGTTGCAGTGAGCCAAGATTGCACCATTGCACTCCAGCCTGGATGACAAAAGTAAAAATCATCTCAAAAAAAAAAAAAGAAGTAAAATGAAGAGAAGACAGTATAATTGATGCCATAGAAATAAAAAGAATCACAAGAGATTACTATGAATAATTATAAACCAACAAATTAAGTAACCAGAAGAAATGAATCATTTCTTAGAAACATACCACCTATCAAGACTAAATTATGAAGAAATAGAAAATACGAATATACCTATAATGAATAAGGAATTTGACTCAGTAACCAAAAAACATTACACACACCCACACAAAACGGCCTGGACCAGATGGCTTTATTGGTGAAGGCTACTTAGCATTTTAAGAAGAATTAATATTAATTAATCTCAACTAAGAAACAAAAACACCCTACAGATTAATATTTTTGATTGACATTGGTGGAAAAACCTCAAAAAACTACTAGCAAACAAAATTCAACAGCACATTGAAGGGCTTATAGTTTACAACCAAATAGGATTTATGTCTGCAATGAAAGAAAAGTTCAACATAGGTAAATGTATGCATGTGATACAGTGGATTAACAGAATGAAGACTAAAAACTACATGACCATCTCAATAGATACAGGAGCAAAATTTGATAAAATGTAATGCTTCATTATAAAAATTCTAAACAAAATAGGAAAAAAGCAAATTACCTTAACAGAGTAGTCATATATGACAAAACTACATTAACATTATGCTTACTGTGAAAAGCTGAAATCTTTTTCTCTAAATAAGGAACAAGGCAAGGATGTCCACTCTCACCACTTCAATACATATTGGAAGTGCTAGCAAGAACAATATGGCGAACTAACTAACTATATAAATAAACAAATGGCTTCTAAATTGGAAAGAAGTAAAATTTCTTTGTTCACAGGTAACCTGATCGGACACATAGAAAACCCTGAACATTACAACAGATATATGTGTGCAAACACACACACACACACACACACACACACACACAGAGTTAGAACTAATAGACAAAATCATTAAAGTTGCAGGCTAAAAACAACATATATAAATCAATTTTGTTTCTACATATTAACAATGAAAGAAAACTAAGTTAAGAACAATCCCATTTATATCAGCATCAAAAAGAATAAAATACTTAGAAATAAACTTAACTGAGAGATGAAAGTTTTGTTCTCCGAAAACTAAAAATCACTGATGAATGAAACTAAAGACAAAAATAAGTTGAAAGATATCCTGAGGTCATGGATTCGAAAACTTAATATTGTTAAAATGTCCAAATTACCCAAAACAATGTACAGATTCAATATAATTTCTATCAAAATCCCAATGGCATGTTTTACAGAAAAAGAGAAAATAATACAAAAATGTATGTGGAATCTCACTGGAACTTAAGTAACCAAATAAATCTTCAGAAAGAAAAATAAAGCTTAAAACATCACAAACTTCTTGATTTTAAAATGCATTACAATGTAATTGAAATGATACAGTACTGACATGCAGAAAGATATATAGACCAACGGAATACAGTGAGGAGCCCAGAAGTAAGCCTGTGCATATATCTTCAACTGTTCTTTAATAAGGGTGGCGAGAACACACAATGGAGAAATGATAGTCTTTTCAACAAATGATGATGAGAAACTTGGATCTACCATACACAAGGATCAACTCAGAATGGATTAAAGATTTAAACATAAGACCTGAAACTGCAAAATAGAGGAAGAAAACAAAATAGGAAAACAAAACACTTCATGGCATTGGTTTTGGAAATAATTTCCTGAGTATAACACCAGAAGCACAGGAAGCAAAAGTAAAAAGACAGGTAATTGGGAATACAACAGAATGCATGTTTCTGTCAAGGACAGGTAGAATATTCTCCAGGTTAGATTCTATGTTACAGGATAGAACTAATCTCAAGTATAAACCTTTTTGTTTATTTTTTTTATTCCCTGGTACTTATAGGAGATTTTAAAACCTCTTATATTCTCATATATCTTTTTCTAGGCTCTTTCTTACCAGTTTTTTGTTCTGACTTTTAACTCTTGCCTAGAATCATGTTATCCATACTTTTGCCTTTAAACATTTTCAACATTTGCCCAGGAAGATGATCTGTCTCTGGGAGTGTTGTGATTTGGCAAATCAAAGCCCTTGTGCCTGTTTTTAGGGAATTGCTAGACTGCTCAAAACTCATAACCACAGTTATTTGAGAATACGGTCTGTATTGCACCTTCTGACCATTTCCACACCAGCATTCTCTTACTGCAGTGCAGCAATATTTTTCTTCACTAAGCCTTACCCTGGTTGTTGTACATCTTTATTTAGATTCCAGAGTTCCGCAGAAGTTGATGCTGACAAGGTTTGATAGCTTTTTGGTTGCCTTATTAGAAGTATGGGCCAATATATTTTAAAGCATAAACAATTTTTTGGTCCCAATTGATGAATATTCTGGTTTTTTTTATAATATCTGTTTTTAACCGTCTGTTTTCATAGTACTTTTTTAAGGGATGCTAACAAACAGAGAACACATTCAAAGACACATACTTCTAAAACATCAAAAGTCTGATGTGTTACCTTGGAGCTTATGAGAGTAACTGGAAATACTTTATTAGAGGAAATGTCTATGAGAGAAAGTGAGGAAGGAACTGGGTAAGGTTAATGTAAAGTTGACCCCATGTTAAATAGAGAAGAAAGAAAATTAGATAGAGTGGTCCTAGGCTGCTAGGCAATCTAAGGAGAGTTCAGGAAGACTGACTGTGACTCTGAGCCAAAGTTGCCTGTCACAGGAAGAATATTGTATTTGTCTTTGACGAAAAGAGACAAAAATCCAAACTATATATTATCCTTAATAGTCAACTTTTCACTCTCACTTATAATTGAGCCATAGTTTTAATTTTACAAAAAAAAAATAAGGCTAGGTCAGAAAAAAGAAAAGAAAAGCTTATGAGTAGCCTGCTGATTAACCAAGAACAATTCTGTATTTGCCTGTTTCTTGGAGAAACATGATGGCACGCTCCTCTGGCACACATCGTAAATATTCTTAGTGTCAGGATTTACTCAATAATCAACTAGAGAGTATCGATAGCATTGCTATGATGACATGCTCAAGTAATCTCTCAAAAATAATAATTAATGGAAATGAGTGTAGTAATGGGATTTTGTAGTAATGGACAGGGAAGGAACAAATATGATTTAAATAAATTGAATCAAATTCTTAACATGTTGTAACAAGAATGTATTAACTGCTTACTTGCCATTAATGGATTTGGTAAGCAGGATAATTGCTAAACTATTTCTTGGCCCTACTTTGGCTTTCTCCTTCAAGTTCATACTTTTAATAGAGAAAAAAGGGATATTCATCTATAAAGTCAGAAAAATGTATAATATCTTTATTTTAAAAAAATGTAATACAGTAGTATACATAACTATGTATTAAAGTAAAACATGAAAAAGTATATTAAATTTTATCACAACATGTTTAAAATGCATGTTTAAATGTATAATTTTATCAAACAAAATACAGCATGCATATATTATTGTTTTTTACATAAAATTATAAAATAAGAATATATTAAATATCCATCAATATATTAACATATCATATAATCTTTACATATGAATGCATGTTTACTTACATAAAAAATATAATTCTATATCATAAATGTTAAAAATTGGTTATGTAATAAATGTGGTATATCAAAATGCATTTTGTAATGTATGATTTAATGTAATATATAGAATTAATATGGATTTTATTATGAACATAGACATATTTATTTTGACAGCTACATTTTCACACTTTTTAGCAACTATTGGAATTAGATTAATGAAAGAACATTTAAATGCTTGCCAGTAAGCTTGCTGAGACAGCCTCTTTGCTCTCTCTTTTGCTCAAGGGACATATACTGCCATTCACATGTGCATGGTTTTCAAGTGAGCACTGGAAGTTTACACTTTCACACACTTACTACCTAAAGTGATCATGGAAAAATACTTGTTAGTGCTTTTTATTAATAAGCTAAATTATGTTTAAATGAATAGAGTAATAAAATACTGGATTCTACTAATTTTTATGGCAGTTTTGGTCCACTAAAACACTATCTTCATTGAATACGCTGTAAGATATTTGTGGCACTAAATAACTTCTTTCCATCTCCAAACATTTTACCTTAGAAGATTTTTTTTTTTTACTGTTTCTGGTTGCAAAAACGATGTGGTTCACATATTACTATATTACTCTTCGATCTCTTCGCTTCATGCCATTCTTAAATTTAATCAACAGGTGATGATATTTTCTACCTAATAATTGGTTATAATATATATATATATTGGGAGGAGAACAGGTGTATAGACCCTTTAAATTGGCAAAATAAATTATTCCAAAAATTAGCATTTTGAGTGATTATTGTGTGCCAAATCCAATACTGAGTTTTCCAGATAATATTTGCAAAATCTCACAACAATAGCACTGGTTAATATTATTAGAATCCTCTTTCATAAATGATAAAACCAAGGCATAGGAAAATAAGGTACTTTGGCTGAGACAAAATATTTAGGTGGTGGCAGAGTAAGGATTCAATTATCAGCAACTGGGTTCCAAAGTCGGTATTATTATTGTTATGCTATGTTGACATGACCATCAATAATATTCCTAATTACAGTATCACTTATAGCACATGTTTACCCTCTTTTTTGAAATAAAATTATAAGAAAATTCTTAGATCATGTGCTGAAATGTAGAAAAAGATCTACATTGTCATGTATCCCTCTCAGTTGTTTGCATAAGGTGTAAACTAATATGCTCTCTAATAACTTTTGGAAAGGGTATAAATAGATAAATAAATAAGCCAATGAATCCAAAGCATGGAGGCTCAAGGCATGACTATGAAATCAGATTTCTTGGTTTGGTTTAGAAGTGAATCTGGCATGTCTTATTTTTCAGGGACTTATGAAGGCTTCTTTTCCTCTGTTCCTGTTCTTAAATCATGCTTTCATAGTCCCAGCCACAAATATCCACTGACATTAATATCTATCATTTAAATCTGTAATTTCCTCCATTTTTAAAAACCAGGATATTTATCTATTGCTAGTTTTCCAGCAACTTGTCTATTTTCTGTAATTCTTCCAACATCATGAAGAACAGTTCAATAATTTTAACTTAAGCTTTCTCAGTAGTCTGATAAATAGCTCATTCGGGCCAGGAGACAAACTCATTTAGAGCAGTTACCTGGTTTCATACTATCTCTTCACTTGTATCTGGCTTCAATTCCCTCTTTCAATAGTTAGGTCTGAGTTTCTTCCTGATGCTCATTCCTTTTGACAGAAAAGATGGAGGCAAAATAGTTGAGTAATTCTACTTTCCATTATCTGCTAAGGTGACAACATGAGCTCTGAACAGCAGACCTGATATTTCCATTATCTTTCTTTCTTTTGTTTTTGTGTTACAATTTTTTAAAGTTTTTTTTTTATGTCAGTATTTCATTTAATACAGTTTAATAAGTAATGGGTACCTGCTGTTACAGGGCAGAAAGTCTTCATACCTGATTGTGACATCATAGAGCATGTCTTGAGTAAACATTCTGCAAGTTGAAAAGTTCAATTAAAAGGAAATGTGTGATATTTGAAGACATGTACAGGAGGAAGTGACTGAGTTTAGTAGGGGAATCTGAAAGACTTCAAAGAGGACGTGACTTTTGAATTAGAACTGTAAACTAGTTTTTCCATGTTTTCCCTATTTTCTGTATGTTTTGGATTTTCAGAGTCAAAACATACATAAAATATTCTTTATTCCCCATTTGTTTTCACCTTGGCTATAATGTGTAATAATAATCCCTGTTTATATACTTCTTTTTACTTTTCATTAGAATCCAAACTGTCTTCACATGTTTCAGGGCTTCTTGACTTTTTCTTCTGTTTAGATCCATGACATCTAAGATTAAGGATTCATTCTTAGCAGCAGCCTCAATGCTCTTGTCCTTTTGTCCATCTGATAAACCTCTGAGCAAAACCCACACTGGAGGAGTCCAAAAGGTGTACCTCTTACTATGCTGGGAAGAAAATCCCACTACTGGGCAGATTGGTGACAATAAATTTATGCACACCATGGTTTCCGTTTGTTAGGGATGTCTTAACAAAGTAGTACAAACTGAGGGGCTTAAACAACAGAAATTCCTCGTCTTGAGTTTTGGAGCACAGAAGGTAACAACAGGGTTGGTACCTTCTGAGGACTGTGAGGGAAAGATCTCCAGCCCTCTCTCCTTGGCTTTGGCTTGGAGAAGGCTGTCTTCTCCCAAAGTATCTTCATGTCATCTTCCTTTTATGCATATATTTCTCTCTGTCAAATTTTTTCTTCTTTATAAGAATACCAAGTGTATTATTAGTTTAGGGCCCACACTAATGACATTATTTAACTTGAATATCTGTATAAAGACCCTATCTCCAAATAAAGTCATATTCTGAGGTACTGGTGGTAAAGACTACAACATATTTTGGGGGGTAACATAATTCAACCCATACAAGCAACCTCAATAATTTTCCTGGTAACTATGTTTATCAGTATTCCAATAATTTCCCACTGCATCAAAAATATTTCACATCTTTCTTCTCATTTCCAAACGTAGGGCCCTGCCTCAGAGCCATTATGTCAGTTTAGCAGATTCTCTGTATTCATGCTTCATAGAAAACAAATATGTTAAAAAAAAGTAGTAATCAGGAGGAAAGATCAAATAGACATACATATATGTATCTATCATCAGTCTCTTTCTCCTATGATTTTTATATTAAAAATATGGATGTGTTTCTTATTCTACCTAGTAATAACCTATCTAGCTGAGCTCTATATTTTATTTTTCACATTTCAAAAATTCTGTGCTCTTGATTATATTCAAATTTTCTATTTTTATTTTCAATTTTTATTTTCTACTGCCTTTTCTCCATTAACAAGTAAACATGCTCTAGTCACTTTCTTATTAAAACAAATAAAACCTATTAGTCAACTAGATGTTTTTGGTCATTTTTATTATTTCACCATCTCTCAGTTGTTACCCAGACAACCCCAACCTGAATTCCATATGCACAACTTCTCGTTAACTCCCTAAAATTTTCAGTGACCTTTGTGTTGCTGAATCCTGTTCTCAGTCTTTCAACATTGTTCAGTATAGCTTATTGCTCCATCATTATAGTACTTTAATCTTTTCCCTTTTTGATCAGACATAGCTGTGGTTTTCTTCAAACTTTCTGATCACTTTTCACTTTGAATTCTTGTTTTCTAACTAACCATAAATATTGAAATACTTTCCAGTATTTTTCCTTAGGTCTTTTGTGGCTTCTTTAAACTCTTGCTGATAGCGGGGTGGGTGATGCATCCTGTTCACTCCATGGCTTCAGTTGCCATCAATATGTCAACTGTAACTTTGGGCTTGGAACTTTATTAACCCTCTTCTTGGATATATGCTGGAGTATTATCCACCCATTTCATGAGTATTTCAAACTATGTATAGATAACTTTAATTAGCTACTCTCCAAAGCATAAACCTCTTCCTCTATATCTCATCACAGTCAATGGCACTACCATTTATTGCTCAAGTAGAATTTATTTAAGACTCTATTAGGTGAAATTAGTTTGCCTGTTCTTATATCCCTTTAGCATTGCAGGGGAATACACTGCATATGGAGTTATTTGGTCCACTGTGAAACAAGGATAGGGGAAAATTAGGCAAGTTCCAAAAAGACGCTGCTGAAGTTTCTAAGCAGTGTCTTTTTGGAAACCATTTGGATAAGTTTTATTAGATCAGTGAATATAGCTACAGGGCAAATTTCTGTGTCTCTTCAGAGATCATCTTAAAAGGTAATTAATAGTGTAGCCGCTACAAAGTGGGTATTTCCTAACCCCATTCTCTTTTTA
The DNA here is from genome assembly GCA_028533165.1 of Leontopithecus rosalia. Lineage (NCBI taxonomy): Eukaryota > Metazoa > Chordata > Mammalia > Primates > Cebidae > Leontopithecus > Leontopithecus rosalia. Next base: position 73,285,217 of record CM052658.1, read on the forward strand.
ATTGTCCTGCAGTTGTACTTCTGAAATAAAGCATCAACAATTTAATCTGCTTCAAACTCTGTTTTCAAAAGAACCTGTGGTAAGACATCTTCCTATCTCCTCATATTAAATTTTGTTCTTTGGCCTCCTAAGTAACTGAATCCATCTGCTTGCCTCTTTTTCTACCAATATTACTCTAGTTGAAAACATCACCTTTGCTTGTGAAGGATATTACAATGGATTTGTCACAGCTTTCCATGTTTTTAACATTCTGTCAAGTATTTCTCAGAATACAATTAGAATGACCTTAGAAAATTTTGAAACATGGACACAGGGAAGGGAACATCACACACTGGGGTCTGTAGTGGGGAACTAGGGGAGGGAGAGTGATGGGTACAGAGTTGGGGAGGGATAACATGGAGAGAAATGCCAGATATAGGTGATGGGGAGGAAGGCAGAAAACCACATTGCCATGTATGTACCTATGCAACAATCTTGCATGTTCTTCACATATACCCCCAAACCTAAAACACAATAAAATATATATATTAAAAAGCAAACCTCGAAACCTCAAATTTGATATTGCTACTCCTAAAACTTGTCAAAGGCTTCCCATTGCAATTAAAAGTCCAAACATCTTTAGAACTACCTACAGCAAGACTTGCAAAATCTTGCCTCTGCCAACTTTGCTTCCCTCTTTTTGTAGCATTTGATCTTTTTCTTACAACTACATTCCATCCATATTGGTCTCTCATAGATTCCTCAAAGATGGTATATTCCTTTGTTATTTCTATTTCAATATTTTCTTTCTGGAACAGTTGTCTCCTCTCCTCTCCCTCATCATACCACATCTAACTCTTTCTCATACTTTATGTATTTGTTCAAATATAACTTTTACAGGGTTGCCTCACATAATATTCCTGTTAGAATTTCCAGTGATGAGCTAAAAGGATTATTGAATCTCAAGATTTCTGAAGCTCACGGAAGAGTTCTCTTCTTATTGATATCAACCTCTCTTTCTCATTGACCTTTTTAAGTTTGAATTTAATGCTCTCCTGACTATCTTTGTAGGGTTAGGAAAGTATCTTATTTCAGCAATGTCTGAAATTCCTTTCTCTGATTTTTCACAAGCTCTAAAATGACATTGTCACATTCTCAATTGTTCTCACTTCAACCTAATCAAGAGATTTTCTCTTGCTATTAATAGTCAATAGAAGCATTTTGGTTTAGTGCTCTTTCTGCCTTCTGAGACATTAAATGACCTCTTGCTACATATTTTAGAATCAGAAAAAAAGGTTTATTATCTTCTTCCATCTATTAGAATAGTACGTCTCTAAATCAAATTTACAGTGATTTAAAGAAACACCTTTACATGTCAATCTGATGGCATCAAGAGACACTGAAACATTTATTAGGATGCTATAAACTTTATTATTCTTAAAAAGTCAGATAAAGAAAGTGCATATAAAAAAGTTAATATGTTATGAAGCTGACAAAGGAATACAGCAGCAAGCAAGTGAAAGATTTAAAACAGCTTTGGTTTGGAACTGCAGTCCCTAGGTGGTCTATTTCGAGCAGAACATCGCCACAAGGCACAGGACCCCGGCATTGTCAGAACCTACTCAAGTCATCTGCCATTTTGTCAGATGGAGGAGCTTCCCTACCTCGTAGATGAAGCTCATCACAGCCTTGACAACACTGGGTTCCACATCATTAGTTTCCATTTGATTCTATAGCAACAAAATAAGAGAAAATTAATTATAGTAGATGCTGGAAACCAAATAGTGGAATTAAAATCCCAGCATTCTCATTTAATGGCCAGGAAACAAATTACACTATTACAGCAGAACAGCTTTTTCACCTCCTGTGCTGGTTTCTGTATTTTGTACAAAATGTGAAGCTTATACTCTGAAATAAACAACTTTATTAAAAATGAATTCTGGAACTTTACTGTGGAAAATTCAGTCAGTGATTGTCTCCAGTGTGTGAAGGAAGAAATCACTTATACATTTTTGGGAAAATACTACTTACCTCCCTCTGTTTGCTTAGTAAATGGAGTAACCTTTTTTACTTCAAAATTATCTCTTCCATGGACTCAAGCTGGTGAGACAAACTGGCAAACACTGGCATCATTAAATGGATTATGCATTCCATTCCAGTTTCACTCTGAGGCTGATTAAAAGAGGGAAGTGTAAATAGATCCCATTTTAAGTGGAGCTGATCCAAATTGCTGTCTCAGACTAAGGTCAAAATCAGAAAGGGCTTGAAAGGGAAAGGCTGTAGGTAAATAACATGACTAAAGAATGTCTTTCAACAGAGATGAATCCTAATTCTTCCAACATAACAATGAAGGTGCAAAAGAATAACTCTTTTAGGAAAGTACTTTATATTAATGCCTGGTTTTCATTTCCTACCCATCATTCTCTAATAACATTCTATATTAAGAAACTGCATTATAAACTTTATTAGCAGTTTCAAAACAGAGTATGCTAAATGGCAAATAATATCCTCAAAATACTTTTGACTTTGCCACATTTTTTTCTAGTTTTATCTTCAGTAGAAAACATATCGTTTTCCGAATGCTTACTCTTGAGGTCTCTCTCTGGAAAGTGGCTATACATTCCATCTCTGCCAGGGTTCCAGGAGAGATGGTTGTGGATGGTTACAGTGTATCTCTCATAGGATACTTCTTTATCCAGGTTGATGTTCTAGTGCCTATGTTTCTAATCTGTAATCAGGTGTCCCTCTCACAGAAATTTATTTACACTGGCAGATACCCTATGGCTCTTGTCTGACCCGTGTCCAGCTTATTCCTACTCAGATAGCTACTCTCTGGGAGAGCCCTGATGGGGAAAATAGTTAGATTTAAGCATATCAGTTAGATGAGACACAGAGGAAGAAGCATGCCAAAACACATGAAATTAGAGAAGCATCTTTTTTATAATACTTCCTTATAAAAAATTGTCTTATAAATTGACAATTTATAATTGTGTATGTTTTGGGGTTACAAGGTGATATTATGATTTCTAAGCACAATGTGAAATAATTCAATCAACCTCAAATATTTATCATTCTTTTATTTTGAGAACATTTGAAATTTGCTCTCCTAGTAATATCAAATTGTATAATATACTAATATTAACTGTATTTACCCACTGTACAAAAGATCTCAAAGAAAACTAACTTATTCCTCCTTTTTAACTGAGATTTTTGTACCCTTTGTCTATCATCTCCACATTTCCCCAAATACCCTGCCTCTGAATCCATCATTCTATCCTCTGAGGAAGCATTTTTTAATACAGAAAGAGGGCAGCACGTCTTACAGGGCCACGTGGAAGGGGGAAGTCATTTAGAACATGTGTGCCCACCAGCAGGTGAGGAGCAAAAATGGGGAGAAGAAGGGAGGGATCTGAGGCATAGTGTCTCTGATGGTGTCTAGGGTATTACCCTAGCAGGTTTCTGTGCAGGGAGTTCTAATTGGTAAGTCAATAGCAAGCAGGTGCAAGTTCCATGGAATCATGATGTCACAGAGAAATGGTCACTATCTGTGCAGCTGATGCAGGATGCGGGGCTCCGTAGGGGTCTCAAGTATGTTGTATCCAGCTTCCTGTAGGGAGATGGTCACCAGGAGGTGGCTGTATAAGGCAGACATCTGGATATACCATCTTGAGGAACTGGGAGGAGGTGGAGAGCCAAAAACTGTGTCAAAGATGACTAAGCCCTGTTTCTTGCATAAGAAAGTTCAACTTACATTCAAAATAAATGCTGAGGCAAAATAAAGTTATTAGATTTCACAACAGGATTATAGACAGGCAAATAGAAATCGTATATAGCATCTGACTTTCAGATACTATAATGTAAAGCACCACATAAAAACCTGAAAAAAATATATTTGGTTTTTAATGGCCTCTTTTGTCATTACCTATCATTTTTGAATTTTTTTTCCTTCTTTCTTTTCTACTATATTATTTACTTCCCAGATATGTGTCTATTGTATACAGTCTACATAGCTTGATTATATTGGGATACATGTAGCTACTGCTTGTGACTTCCTGAAGTTATTTCTTTTGAAGATTAGCTATCCAGTATTTCCTTCTCTCTCTCTTTTTTAACCTTCATCTATTTAATAAAAACCTGTTTTTTTTGTTTTTTGTTTTTTGTTTTTTTGCTGGTATTGTGAAGACAAGGAAAAGCATAGGAATTACTTCTTGCATTTCTTATGATTATTGTATCAATATTTACCTCATGAATGATTCTGAGACATATTTACCTACATCCAAGACACTGGTCACCTTACTTAATTCACACAAATAGATATTTAAAGCCAAGTATTTTCAGTTTAGCTACAAAAATGTTAAGATTATCATTTTAATGATTTTAGGACTATAGTATAGAGTAAAAGAGTAAAAAACATTTAAATTGGAGAGCTTAGGATTGTGTTACCTTGTTGCGATAGCATACGATATGAGGGAAATGGGTTTGGTGCTGTGTAAAACTTGGTATGTAATGTTCAAAATAGGCATTGAATTCAGAATAGTATATCCATTTAACAAATTGATTTTCACCATAACCTTGCCAAGTTCTCAAGTTCAAGACAGAGAAGTTAGCAACTTGTCAATTATCAGTTATTAGTCATTCTTACATTACTGCATCCTTACTAAACAACAATATTGTTGGCAAATTGTTTTATAGGAGAACTTTCTCAGTTTTTCCAAATTTAGAATTATTTGTGACTTATTTTTCCCCAAAACATACACAAATGTTAGTAAGCTATGACTAAGGTATGATATCGTAGAGCCATAAATTCGGTTTGGTCCAATGCCCATTGATGTTTTACACTGACCCTCTTACTTCTGAGCAAAGATGCAATTTAGGGAGAATAAACACAGATAACCTTCCTGGGGAAGACTTAAATATTAGCTGTTCTTCTTGAGAACTACACAGCTTGTGATTAGATTAATGGTAACCCTGATGAAACCCAGATGATTCAAATGAACTCTGAGTATAAGACTATAAAAACAGCCAGCCACCACTGAGTGTGACTTGAGGTTAAGTAAAAATGCACTGTTCCCTTCATCCAAACTAAGCCCCAGAACATTCAGGCTGGAATTCCTGCCTGATGAAGAACAACCCATATTTGCACAGATGGGAATAGAGCCAGGGCAAATACATTCTCAGCAAAACCCTTTAAATCACTTAGAAATGTAGCTCACATGACCCAATATCTAAGATATTCTTTATATGAGGTATTAAATAACTGTGAAAGTCTATCACTAGAAATTTAGCCTTTGATTTTAAAAAATGTATACTATTCTACCTCCAAAATAGAAAGAATGCTATAAGTACGACACACCCTTCAATGTGACTGATAAATCCTCCATATGGTCAATATTTCCCTTCATTGGGAAGAAGAGAGTAGGATCCAGAAGAAAGAGATTGCAGGAGAAAGGCAGGCTTAGGGGGAGCACCACAGAAGGTGTGATTTCACTCACATGAGGAAGCATAGACAAAGAAAAAGACATTGCAAGGGGAAGGTGTTATAAATGACTTTTCACCACATAATCTTCTCAAGTATCAGTCTAATTAGATCATCAAAACTTGCTGATGTTTTCAAAAGAACAAAAATAAAATGTTTTCTTGTATAAAAACACACTTTAGGTTGAATTTTAATGGTGGTTTGATAATATTATTTTTTCCAATTTACAGATGAAGAAACCAAGAAATGTTTGTTCAAGTTTGTTGTTTTTAAAACCCAGTTATTTGTCTCTATGCTACTGAGTTGTATGGGTTCCTTTTATCTTTGGAAATTAATCTTGATAAGATATATGTTTGGCAAATATGTTCTCTCATTTCATAGCTTATCTTTTCATAATGTTTATTGTTTCTTTTGTCATGCAGAGGCCTTTTAGATTGACATGGGCCCACTATCTAGTTTTGCTTTTGTTGTGTGTGCTTTGAATGGATATTTTTCCAAAGAAGACATACAAATGACCAACAGGTATATGAAAAGATGTTCAACATCATTAACTATCAGAGAAATACAAATAAAAATTAAAATGAGATACCACTTCACACTCGTTAGGATGACTATTATTTTAAAAGAAGGTGTTAGGATATGGAGAAATTAGAACCCTCAATTGCTATTGGTGGTAATATAAAATAGTGAAGTAGCAACGGAAAGAGTATGGAGATTCTAAGAAAATATTGAAAAGGTAAAACTAACATATGATATAGCAATGCCACCTCTGGATATATATCCAAAAAGAATTCAAATCAGAATCTCAAAGAGATATCAGCACTTCTATGTTTATTGTGGCATTATTCACCAATAGCTAAAATATGGAAACAACCCAAGTGTCCATTATGAGAGTTTTACTGAAAACTTCCCAATGGCTTTCCATTTCACTCAGAGGAACATTCAAGGTCCTTGCCCTATTAGTAGATAATCTGACTGCCTTTTATTTCTATCCTCCTTTCCTCCTTCTCCCCTCCAGTTACCTGACTCCAATTGCTTCATTCTACCTGTGCGAGCATTTTTGCTATACTCTAAGTATGCCAAGAATCAGTCCATTTTTGGATGTTTGCACTGGTTTCCTATGCATGCAACACACTTTCTCCACAGATTGACATGATCACGTCTTTAATTCCTTCAGGTCCCTGATAAGATGTTATTTTAAGAGTACATGGTCACACATATGTCTTCTTATCTCTTCTCACTATATTTTCGGGTGAAATATATATTTCACCCGAAAATATGTATTTGTTACTTCTTCCACCTTGAAGCACACATATATGCACAATTTGTTTCCTGTAACCAGTAGAATATAAGTGGCTTTTTAATTATGATCACTACTTTATCAACAGATACTAAAATATGACCCTTTCTTAATCATTCCATATATTAAAACAAAAATGAAATTACAATCCATACAAAATAGTTTATTATTATAAATTATTATATGACCTAAATAACACAATAGGAAATTCGAATTGCACTGAAATTAGGGACCTTAAAATATAAACCCATGTTCACCAGTATATATTTTTAAAATGATAAGGTTTCTAATATATATTTTAGGCTAATGTTTCTAATTTCCATGATTAAACTAAACTCAGATTCTGATCTCATATAAGACAAATCTGACTATTGTCTATAATAACAATCCTGAAAGATTTGGAATATAAATATCAATTTCTTCAATATATACCATTGGTTAGTGATCATATAATTAAATAATAAAAGTTAAATGGTTTAGTCAAAAATTTTTCCATATTTAGATACATACATTTGTAAGTATTTTACTATTGACCCTTATAAAAAATGTAAGAAAACAAATATCTATTAAGCATTCCTTCAATTCTCTTAAAAGTTTTGGAAGTTCCATTCTGGAAGCAGAATTGAATAGAATCCAATTTCTATTTAAATCTTGTTTTTTTTTTTCTTTTGTATGCTGTGGCCCAGTCATATAACTTGTGTTCCAGTTTCTTCATTTGTAAGTGAGCATAATGAAAAACAGAGACAATGTATAAAAAGTACTCACTACATAGGTTGTATTCAATTAAATATGGCTATCAAACACTCTCAGAATTTAGACCTAATTTGAGTAGGTAATTTTATCACCGACCTTAGATTAGAAATAAGTACCAAAGTTAAAACATTTTGTCCACAGTTTAGAGATAATGAATGAGAAGACACATTCTGTAGAATTGTTTCTACCAAAACAGAAAACTGAAAAAATTATAAATATTTATATTATGTCTTTCAGTTTATAAAACTGGAAAGTGGGTTATTGAATAGATGTCTACTTGATTGTAATAATTAGAAACAATATGTAAAGTTTCACTTATCTAGGCTTTCATGACATGCTGATTAATTATAAAAAACTCATAATGTGATATTGAGATATAATTTCCTTTTCTTAGATTTTGATTTTGAAGAATAGCCATTAAACACTAGGTTTATTTTAAAATACCTATTTTTGTGGAGGCTTCAATACTTTGAACTTCTTTAACTCTTTAGTTATGTAGTCCTTATACAGCTGGCTTTCTCATTATTGTCATCAAAGGTCCTTTTGGTGATATATACAGCTGAGATTTCTCTAACAAAACTTCTTTTGAATATGACTTAATTAATCTGAACGTGGTACATAGAAACTAGTCTTTAGAATATCTTCAACCCATTCTCAAAGCAATAGCAAAATAAAATGCTGCCTAACAACAAAAATTTTAGTTTGATGAGAACTTTAGATAAGGAATTGACCTACAATAAATGCAAATGTTCTCATATACCTTTCTTTGTTGACTAAAACCATCTTCAGCCAATGTCTAACTTTGCCTATATTAATCACTTACACTTAACGTATTCAAATGAATGTTGTATATTGAATTCCTTAAACAAGTTATTCTAGTACAAATTAAAAAGGCATGTTTTTTATGCATGACTTGTGGGTCCAACTCATTACTTTTTCGCCATGTTTTTCATCTTGCTACACTTTTTCTTGAATGTAATTAATTGAATATTATTCTTATTGTAAGTAAATTCACTCCTACTCACCGCCCGTTTCAGAATTAAATGGTACATGGTACTAAAATTGCTGAAGTATTTCAAGAGTTTTCAAAAGTTTCATGGTAGTGACATATGTACCTGTTAGGTAGGTAGATAGACATTAGCAGCTGGGAGGAGGAAAAACAGGAGAGAAAAATGGCTGTCACAAAGACAGTCCCTTGCTCATCTGAATCCAGCCCCCAAACAGCCTTAACTCTACCCTAATAGATGGAATTTGTGGTAAAGTCTGTGGCCAACACATCCTGGGGAAAGAAAACTAGGGCACAGGTGCAAATTCCCTAAAGTGGCACATGCCCAGTAACCTAAAATTGTATCAAGTTAACCTTATACTCATGCCATTATTTCAATAAAATTTACATGTGTTTTTCCTCCACCTCAGTAGGCAGTTTAGTTTTAGTTATATAACCATAAACTGCCAATCAAACACCATCATCCTGTCCCTCAGACAGAGCCCAGATTTCAACTCCTTCCCACAAATCCCATAAAGACATCTTGAGTTTTGTAAAGAGGTGCTGATTTCACTTCACAGAAATCAGCCCACTCTCCCTCTGAGTGTGTGTTTACTGTGTATCAATAAACTTTGCTTTGAGGTTGCATTTTGGCATTTGCAATTCTGTGCTCACTATCACAATAACTGAGATTGCCGGTCCAGAACTCCAGCTCTGTTGATACCCTTAAAGGATTCATCTCAACACAAAATTCCCAGTAACATTCCCAGGAAAAAAGACTAGTACTTAGGAAGATGGAATTGCTACATGGAAGAAAGTTAAAAAATAAATAGCCTACCATAATTGCATACTACAGATGAGTTTGCAATTGTCTTTTTTTTCTTTTAAAGCAAGGTGATCAAAAGAGATCAGGAGTAAAGGAGCAGCACATTAAACTCATAAATATACTTTTTGCCAAAAACAAGTGAAGAAAGAGACTTGAATATAGAAAAGTAGTCAGTGTCTCTTCATTTCATGATTCACTCTAATCCTTGAGAGGTAATGAGAGATTCACCAAAAGAACTGTTCCTCCTTTCTGGGCTGAAAATAAGGCCATGGAATCAGTGCTGGACCCTAAGAAGAATGTAAAGCAGCTTATACTTTAAGCCACAAAAATAAGCAGAAGAAATTAGAGGCAGCTGCATTTCAAATATAACAAAGATTTCATGTAGGCAGAATTATTATGGCTCCATACTAAAACACCAGGATGACTAATCAGTTACTCTTCTACCACTGGAACCAGATTAACTCTCTTTACACCATGTTCAGAAATCCTTGATCACATGGAGATGGAAATCACCACTACAATCCTTGTGACTCAAACCATGTTATGCAGTGAAAATCTTCCCTGAAAATTCATATGGTAAAGCCTTATCCCTCAACTTGATGGTATTTGAAGATGGGGATTTGGGGAGTTAGTTAGTTTTAGATGAGTCATGATGGTGGGATCCTCATACTGGGATTAATGCCCTTTTAAGAAGAGAGTTGAGAGCTTGTTCTCCTCCTCAGCACACCAGTAAGGATAAGGCAAGAAGATGGTTGCCTAAAAGCTAGGAAGGAGGCCCTCACCAGGAATTGCATCAGCCAGATGCTTGATCTTAGATTTTGAGGCATACAGGACTGGGAAAAAGAAATATTTGTTCTAATATTTTTCACTTAATAAAGTGTACAAGAAAAACAAAAGCTTGTCATGCAGAGTGTTGGTGCATAGGAGAAGTCCAGTACTTTATTATATTTCTGATAGGTGTAAAAAGAGGGACATTTTCTTTGAAGAAAAACTAGTCAATATCCATGAAAACTCATGCTTTTTCATCTAGTAATTCAATTCTTATACCAATAATTTATCCTATAAACCTACACAGATATAAACAAAACAAAATTGATCCAAAATATACATTGAACACACAAACAGAAGGAACCTACATAGTAAGAGGGAACTTAAATACATTTTTAATATTTTATGAAACAAATATCTTTAAAAGTATAAAATGACATGGAGAATGTTAATTTTATGTTTTGGGAAGGGAAATCACATTATAAACAGAATATTTAGTATTAGTCTAATGTAAATATATCATATAAATATAAATATATCAAACATTCAGTAGCCATCTATGTTATTGCTATGAAAAACTTATAATCTATTTTATACTGAAAAGTTTTCTTAGATGAATGTGCATTGTACTTACAGACTAAAGAGTTTATTCATTTTATGTTTTAAAATTGCTAATGTGTAAGTGTCATCTTTTATAAAATTTCTGCCAACACTTAATTAAAAGAATTTTCAAAATGGCATTTTAAAAGCTACCATAATTTGCCCTGGAATGCAGAATTCTTCTTTGGGCAAAACCTCCTGAATGTTTAGGAAAATACCTAATGGATTCATAGGTCTCTCTCTCTCTTTCTCTCTCTCTCTCAACATCCTTTCCTCTTTTTCTTTGAATAATGAGGTTCAGAGAAATGTGGTTGTTTTCTGGGAACATAAGACCATGGATATTCAATGACAAAGACAGGGAAGTAAAGAGGGTGGTACTTGGGATAAGCATGTGCTCAACAGCTTGATGATTCATTCAGGTTTGTGTAAAAAGGCATGGATAAGAACACTGCAGGCTACTATGACAAACGTCAGGAAAATAAAATCTAATAGGGAATTTTCAATATATCATTTAACAAAAACTTACTGATTACCTTATATGTGTGAATACTCTACCAGGCAGCAATCAACAATCAATATATAAAAGTTCCTTAGTTTTACAGACTTTAAATTCTAGTCTAGTGGGTTGAGAATAAACCTTATTTGGAAATATATAAATTCATTACCAAGGTTGATTGGAACTATGAAATAAGTAAGTGGAGCGTCATGAGAAGTGAAAACACTTTTAAATAGGATGGTGAGGAAATATTTTCCTGCAGAATGTCTATTTGAGCACAGCACTTGAGAATTTTAAGTGACACATAATGCAACATTTTAGGAGAACATTGGAAGTAGAAAACCATCAAGTACAAATCTCTAAGACTAGAAAAAAATCATGTTTAATGATTTAGAGGGAAAGGAAAGCAAATGAAATTTACAGATTTGAAGCCAGATGATACAGGGCATTTGTAGTGTGTATTTGTTCATTTTGACTAACCTGCTTCTGTTTCTGCTAACTAATACCACCACCCTGAATTTTATTGTGGGCATCGGGGGTTTCATTTGTGTGAAACTTTGGAGTGATGATAAATCAGAGATTCCCTCTATCAGTAAAAGTTCAAGGTTCCCAAGGAACATTTTATTGCAGAGCCATCAAAGATGATCATAAAACAAAGTTTAGACAATTAGATGCTATTATGGTTGATTCTATGTGTAAACTTGTCTGAGCTAAGGGATGCCCAGATTAATAATATTTCTAGAAGTCATTAGCATTTGGATTGGTAGATTGAGTAAGGAAGACGGTCCTCACAAGTGGGGACAAGCATCATCCAAACACTGAGGGCCTGAATAAAACAAAATAGTGGAAAATGAGCAAATTCTGTCTGTCAGTCTGAACAAGGACATTCATGTTCTCTTGCCCTTGAATATCAGTGCTCCTGGTTCTCAGACTTTCAGACTCAGACCAGCTTACACCATCAGATCCCTGGTTCTGAAGCCTTAACACTTGGACTGAATTACACCACTGGCTTTCCTGCTCCTGCAGATTTCAGATGACAGACTGTGGGACTATTCACCCTCCATAATTATGTAAACCTATAGGTTTATAATATATATCAATAGAAATATATATATATAAATAAAAATAGGTTTTTAAATATAAGTACATTTATATTTACATCATAAATATATTTACATATATAAATATGTTATATATTACACAAATATATATTTCCATTTATAAATATAGAGAATTTATATAGAGATGTATATATGTACATACACTTTGTAAACCTCCATATAAATACAGTGTGTATGTACATACATATATACATCTATGTGTTATAGAAATAGATATAATGATAATAATATTACTAATAATTTTAGTTATAATTTTATTGCTTCCTTTTCTCTGGTGAACCCTTAGTAACACAGATTTTAACACCAAGAGTTGGTTCTAGAGTAACAGAATTTTATGAATGATTATTCTGAATAGGTTATAATGGCATTCCTAGAATAGGCTCTCTAATCTGACTAACTGTAAAGATGCTGATGACTCTATTATATTTCCAGTAGTAAAGAAATCACTAATAGTCCTTGGCATGAACTGGTAATAGACAAAAGCAAAATATCTGCATTGAATACTCCTACTCAATTACTCACACAAAGAGAAGAATTAAGTAATGCTGTATACATTTCAAATATTTTTAGAAAACTGAAAAATATAATGACATAGGTTTGTTGATCTTATGCCACTGGACAAAGTACTGGAAGAAAAGGAGGAGCTCAGGGATTCAAATTTCCAGCTCAAGTACTGAATAAATAATAAGACTTTTCAACATGTTCAGGCTGCTGTGCAAGATGCTCGGCCACTTGACTCATATGATCCATCAGACCCGATAATGCTTGAAGTGTCAGTGGCAGATAGGGATGTTGATTGGAATTCTTGACCGGCCCTTACAGTTGAATATCAACACAGGTCTTCAGCAATTTGGAGCAAGGCTCTACCATCATCAGGAGATAACTATTCCTTTTTTTTTGTTTTTTGAGACAGAGTCTTACTCTTGCCTGGGCTAGAATGCAAGGGCAGGATCTCCGCTCACTGCAGTCTCAGCCTCCCAGGTTCAAGTGATTCTCCTGCCTCACCTCATAAGTAGCTGGGATTACAGACAGGTGCCACCACGCCCGACTAATTTTTGTATTTTTAGCTCAGATGGGCTTTCACCATTGTTGGCCAGACTGGTCTCGAACTCCTGATCTCAGGTGATTCGCCCACGTTGGCTTATTCCTTTCTTGAGAGACAGTTATTGACCTGTTACTGAGCCTGTTAGTAGAAAATGAATGCTTGACCATAAGCAAGCTTGACTGTGAGAACTGAGCTGCTCATCATTAACTGGGAGTTATCTGAACCATGAAGCTGTAAAGTTGCACATAAGCACTAACACTCTATCATCAAATGGAAATGGTCATGACTGGGCCCTAACGGGTCCCAAAAGCACAAGTAAGTTATATTAAAAAGTGGCCCAAATGCCAATAGTCTGCATTTCTAATATACTGACTTTTACTCCCAGCTGGCACCTATGACCTCATAGGAAATTCACTAAAATTAATTAACAGAGAAAGGGAAGACTCAGCCTTGCTTTACAGATGGTTGTGCACAGTATGCAGGCATGACTCAAAGTGAACAACTGTAGAACTATAGTCCCTCTCTGGGATATCTCTGAGATGAAGGGCATCCTCCCAGTGGGCACAAGGCTGGACAGTGTATGGTTGTGCATTTTGCTTAGATGGAGAAATGACTAGATGTGTGATTCAATATTGATTCATGGCTATAGCAAACACATAAGGAAAAAAATCTTTTAAAGTTTCAGCATGAAGAAAATGAGCCAAAAATATTTTAGACTTTGAAAACTAGATAGATTATCTATAATCATTATGTAGAAATATTTAAAGAAATAGATTTTAAAATAAGCAACAAGAAACCATCATAAATTAGATAGATTTGAGAAAAATAAAAACTTGTAGAAATGTAAACTAAATTATTAAAATATAATTATCAAAAGATTCACTAAACAGTAAATTCAACACAGCTGAAAAGAGCATCAGTAACCTGAAAGAAGGAAGGGTTGAACATATCATACAGACTAGACAGAGGCCACAGTATGACACATCTCCTGACAAGAGATGCTGATCCTCCAGGCTGCTTGCTGCCCATGTTCTGCTCAGTTTTTTTCTATTGCTTACCTCTCCTCTACCACATATACACCCTATTGTTATTTAAACAAAAACCAACTTTTTGGTGTTATTTTTAGTCACCTGAAGAATTCTGAGACTAGAGCTATTTCTGTAGTCCCCATCCCCCTACTGCAATATTCTGTTTCCCTTTTTGCAATAATTCTTTGGAATAAAAATCTCCTTATGAATTTCTAGTGTATATATTTTTTTCTTTGACACTCTATACTATCCCTCTATCCCTGACCTTGTCTCTAAGTTCCAGATCCATATCTATTCAGCTATCTATTTCACACAACTACTTAAATGATACTGATGCAACCTGAATTCCACATGAAAATCCAAACTGATGCTCTTATCCCTGAAACTTGTATGTCTTCCACTTATTCTTCGCTTATTTAATAGCATTACTTTCCTCTCAGTGATAAAGGCTATACACCAATGATTCCTACATGACAAAAACACCCCTCTTACTCAAATATGCAATCAATCTCCAAATTTCCTAACATTTCTCTTAAATATCAGTCAGATCAAGCCACTTTTATTCCTAACGACTGTCACCTCTGGTTCATGCTACCTTTACCCCTTAACACAGGCTGTCTCAGCGGCCCCTTCCTAATATTTTTCCTTGTGATTATTTTACTCCTTGCCTAATATCCTCTAGAGACACACTGCTAAGAGTAAAGTTCAACATATAAATAAGACAAAGACTTGGCCTGATCTGCCTCCTGTTCTTTTCTGTCTCATCGTGTATACTCTTTCCTCCTTGCCTGAATTCAATTCAGTTTTTCAATTGAGCACTGTTAAAGATGGCTTACTATATGCAGCTGTGAAGTGCCGCTCCCATAGAGAGAGACCACGATTTCAACTACACCCACATCATTTTAAGAGATCTTTGGAGAGAAAACACTAAATGTGGATGGAGTAAAGATGCAGTTGCTGATGCAGAAGAGAATGGAAGCTGGGAGCCCCAGCTGGGATGCCTGAACACCAAGGTTGGTTCCTAGACACCTAATGGCACTGGGGAAGGGATGAATGAAGGGACTGCGGGACTGCTGACTGTCACCACAGGGCTTTGGACGCCTAGCTTCAGGGGACCTCACAACCCCACAGATGTGTGAGGGGGCTGAAGGATCTCCCTGGAGATTAGACTGAGACAGAGCTGAAGCAGCCACAGAGCTAGAGACCTT
The DNA here is from genome assembly GCA_028533165.1 of Leontopithecus rosalia. NCBI lineage: Eukaryota > Metazoa > Chordata > Mammalia > Primates > Cebidae > Leontopithecus > Leontopithecus rosalia. The sequence goes on from CM052658.1 coordinate 73,300,802, forward strand.
CGAGCACGGAGCCCTGCCTTAAATGCCCAACCTCCAGGACTGTTTACCTAACTCTGAGAGGCTCTGGCCTGCTTCAACATGGGACTGAGACACATCTCTCCCGCAGGCCTACCTGCCTTCCAGCCTCTCCAGGGCCCATAACTGGCCGTCCTGCAAGAGCATGTTCACAGTGCAACTCTGCTGTCCAGCCTGGGTGCTTTGTTCCACCTGAAAGCAGTTCCACCAAACTCAGAACCCAACCCCAAGCTGCCAGAGGAGGGAGCTGCAAGCAGTCCTGGCGCCCCAGGGCTGCAGCTTGATGCTCTAAGTGCTGTGCTCAGGACCTGAAAGCAGGAGGGGAGGAGCCCACACTCTCAGAAATCTTAGAGGGCTGAGTCATGGACTGGTGTGAGACCTAGTCCTGCCTAGCTCCACAAAGCTTGTCCATTAGGAGTATGGACTATTTCCACACCAGACCTCTTCCCCACCTGAAAGAACTGGCAAATAATTGTTGACTAAATCTCCAAATATAATTGTAACAAAACCAAAAATAGACAAGTGGGACCTAATTAAATGAAAGAGCATCTGTACAGCAAAATAAATTAACAGAGCAGACAGACAACATACAGAATGGAAGAAGTTTTCTGCAAACTATACACTCAACAAAGGCCTAATATCCAGAAGCTATAGAGAACATAAACAAATCAAGCAAATACAAGCAATCCCATTAATAAATGGGCAAATAACATGAATAGACTCAAAAGAAGACATACAAGTGGTCAAAAAACATGTAAAAATGTTCAACATCAATAATCATCAGATAAATGCCTATCAAACCCACAATGGGATTCTATCTCACACTGATGGGAATGGCTATTATTAAAAAGTAAAAAAATAACAGATGCTGACAAGGCTACAGAGAAAAGGGTATGCTTATACATGATTGGCGGGAATGTAAATTAGTCCAGCCATTGTTGGAAGCAGTCTGTGGATTTCTCAAATTTCTTAAAACAAAGCTACCATTTCACCCAGCAATCTCTTTCCTGGCTATACACTGAAAAGAAAATAAATCATTCCACCAAAGGATGCATACACTTATATATTTGCCACTGCTCTGTTCACAATAGCAAAGACATAGATCAACCCAGGTGCCCATCAATGGTAGATTGAATTTTTTTTAAAAAATGTGCTACATATACACCATTGATTACTATGCAGTTAAGAATGAAATCATGTCCTTTGTAACAACATGGATGCAGCTGGAGGCCATAACCTTAAGCAAATTAATGCAAAGACAGAAAACCAAATACATTTTCTCAATTATAAGTGGGACCTAAACATTGAATACACATGAATATGAAGGTGGGAACAACAGACATTGTGAAATACTAGGGTGTGCAAGGAGAAAGACTGGTTTTAAAAGCTACCTATTGGGCACTATGCTCACTACCTAGGTAATAAGATTTGTACTCCAAACCTCACTATCATGCAATATACCCCTGTTGAAAATATGCACACATACTCCCTGTATGTAAAATAAAATTTGAAAATAATAAACAAAAACAAATGAGCAAGTCTTTTGACTCAGGGACTTCACATGGGTTTTTGCATTTATCTAGAGGGTTTGTGTCCCAATTTTACCTAAATAATTCCTCCTTAACCAATGGATCTTAGTGCAAATGTAATTTACTTTGAGAGTATTTTCCTTACATTCCAGATTAGATCAAGTTCCCTTTTATAAGCTCTCACAGCACATAAATTGTACATTTATGTCATAAACCTTATCATATTTTTAATATCTGACTATCTTATTAATGCTATCTGTCTCTACCAAACCATTGCCATCACCATTAAGTATAACCTCCATGAAAGCAAAAATATTTGTTATGTACATTTACTTCTGAAATCTGTTACATTTTCTGGAGCACAAGAAATGAATTGATTGAATAAAGAAAAATATGAGTAAAAAGAAAATCAGGAATACAGAGAAATTGATAAAGGTGGCCATTTAAGAAAAGCAACTGTTTTATAAATGGATACAGCAAATAAGAAAGATTTCTAATAAATATTGAAAGACAATTACAAAAAGAAAAGAAAAAACTATTAATTTCCTATGTACAATATATAACTTGTTAATCTATGATGAGTTCAATTCTAGAATTTCTGAGACAATATTTTATTCATGAACAAAGATATAGTTTGCATCTTTGCAAAATTCCATGACTGCAAAATGTCAATGCAATGATATCTTAATATGGCTGGTACTTTAATGTATTTTTTGTATTCTTAAAAATACATCATCATATATAATTTTTGTCCTTGAGAAATAGAACATTTATGTTAAATTCAGGACAAACATAATAAAATGTTGCTAGGATATTATAACATATAAACACAGTTATAACCGAGTATTAAAAATCTACATAATTCTAAACACTGAAATAAAATTACCATGGGAATAACATAGCACACATGTTTTCATTAGAAAGTCCTTAGAGTACAGAAACAACTGAAATCTAATATGCATCAATTTAAAAACTCTATTAAAATAATATCTTTTCAAATATCAAGTGACAAAGTGAGAATATTTTAAAATTCCATGTTGTAACTCAAATTTTTAAAATTAAAAGCTAATGTAATATATCTATATGTTTTAAATATGTTTATAAAATATAATTGAGTTTTAAAAACTATAAATATTCTCCCATTATAGACTGGATAAGAGTTAATTACTAATATTCTCCAATTGGAGCATTTATATTTCCTTTAATAAAGAACTATATAAAAGTCCATCAAAATAATTTTTGTTTTTTATATATTACTTTTGGATCTCTATTACTTTCATAAATGTTTTTTTAAAAAACTCCTTTATCTTTCCTTAGTCTCCTTTATTATAAGCTTGAAAGTCTGGGTGTTAGACTGAAATATAAATTTATTGTAAATGAATACATTTTGAAGTTAATTAATTTAGTTTTTCCACAATGTAAATACATATATCAAAATACATTGCATCTACAAATTTGTCCGATTTTTTTGTCAATTTAAAAATAAAAAATAAATTTATGCATATGATTATAATACTGTACATTGAGTCTTTTGCTGGATGTAAAGTTCTACCAGTTTTAGCACATGTATAGATTCATATAACCACAACCACAAATAGAACACAATAATTCTATCATTTCCAAAGCTCACTTGTGCTGTTCCCTTGAAGTGACAGCTTTCCTCCATCCTCCAACCCCTAGTAACCACTGATCTGTTCTCCGTTGCTATTGTTTTGCTTTCTCCATATTCATATAGGATGTAATTTTTAAAACTGTCTTCTTTCTCTCAGCAAAATATCTTTGATATCTGTCAACATTGTTTGGTGTTATTGATCATTTATTCTTTTTTACTGCTTAGTAATATTATATTCTATAAATGCACCATATGCTGTTGAAGAACATGTTCCAGGACCTGTTGAAGAATGTTTAGATTCTTTAAAGCTTTTTGCCAATTTTAAAATTAGAATGGCTATAAACAATTAAGTACATATAGGATGTTTTGTGAACATAAGTTTGGAACTTTTCTGAGTAAACATCTAGGAGTGCCATTGCTATTTTCTGATAAGTGAACCTTTAACTTTTTAAGAAAATGCTCAAATATTTTCAGCATTTGCTCTACTGTTTTTTATTTCCATTAGAAATATATGAATGTTTTTGCTAGTTTTGGTTGTTTTTCATTCTTGTCAACATGTGACACTGGTAATATTGTATTTTTTTTTTAACACTGTATTAGATATATAGTCACATCTCATTGTGGTTTTGTGTTTCCCTAAAGGCTGAAGATGTTTGACATATTTCCATGTGTTTATTTACCATCCATCTATTTTATTTGGTTAAGTGCCCATTCAAGTCTTTTTGACATTTATTTATCCATGTACCTATGATTTATTTATTTCTATTGTTTGTTTCTTACTGTTAAGTGTTGAGGGTTCCTGAATTATAAATTCCAAAATAGCCAACCCCACAAACAAAATTTTGAATAAGTAGAAAGGCAAAAGATGCACATTTTTATTCATTAAACTGTATCTAAAATGGTAAACTTGGATTTGTCTTCTTAAATTAATAGATTCTGAATGCTAACCTGATTACTGTCTTTAAGGCATTGCTAGGTGTTGCAATATTTTTAAACATAGAAGATCACTTATTCTCTACCAACATTTTAATCCATGAAAAAGGGCTGTAAGATTGTCATTTTTTAGTACTACACAGTATCAAACTACTTAGGAAAAACTATAGTCTATCCATGGAACAATTATGAATTTAGGAAGTAATTCAGGAGCATGCTTTGATCTAATTGTGGCAACAGTTAACACCAGTATACATTCTTCTGTGTAGAAGACAGAAATATGTGTTTATTATAGATAAAATTATTTCCTCATTTAAAAATTATTTAAAAATCTAATTCTTATGGCAACCATATTCCCATGATGTCTATTTCTTTTATGGAAATAATTATATTATTTGGATATTTGGATTGTTTTCAGTTGTTTTTCTTCTTCATTTTAATCCTGGCACTGATTCTGGAAAACTATCAGTTATTTTTCTTGTTTGCAGTTGTAAATTTAAAAAATATAATGAAAATATACATGAATGTTTTCCAGCATATATCTTATTTTTCCATATAGACTGTTGGAAGCAAAATTACCTTGACAAAGAGGCAATTAATTTAAGTGATTTGTTACTATAGTGTAAAATAGACCATTTCAATGACTCTGTTCTATCTATCATGTGTTCTTTCTTTTCAAATATCACAATTAATCTCTATGAAGAAACAGGATAATGGAGAGAGTAAATGTCCAATTTATTGCCACTTGCCAGTAACTGATACTTTGAGATTCTTTACAAATAAGACATTCGTGTGTGTATTACTTATTCTTCAAATTGGTTTAATTCATAATATTAATGTCTACCTCTGAGGCAATGTGGAAACTGGTTAATAAGATCTGGAGACAAGTTGAAATGGTTTTGAATCTCTGCTCTATCAAATCAAAAGGCAGCACCACATGGGACTATTCTAATGCTAAAGGACAAGTGGTGTTTCCAAAGTTCTTTTCTTTTGAGTTGCTAGGACTGCAAGTAGGAACAGCTCTGGGGTTGTTTTAGATAATCCAAATAAAGGTACAAAAGGCACCCTAGGAAAGGAACTACATGGACATACATGTTTCTTGATATAACCTCCATTTCTTGTTTTCTCTTAATTTCCTAGACTCATATTTCCACCCACAAGCTATGGTTCTTGAATTGCTTACCTGAAATTGATGTCTGTGTCTGTGTTGATATCTGGGTTGAACTGATGCCAATGTCTGATTAGAACACAGTTATCTTTTCGAAAGCTTGCTTAAATTTAGATTAGAACAGATAAATGATAAAATGTGATAATTACTTAGATCCATCAGTGCTCCACTTACTAATAACTAGATCTGAAAGCTGAGAATAGTCTTCAAAGTTTTAATATGCTTGTTTGGCTGAAGTATGTGAGCCTCCAGGGTCTTCAAAACTGGTTATTAATCTTGCCAAGAGTGGATTACACAATTTCAGTTCTTAACTGTATTTGTTCTTTTTGGAACATAGAAGTGCAAAGACAAGCAAAAATTTTTAATTAGAAAGTCTGCTGGACATTTCATTTCTTTAGAAAAGTTCATGTCAGCTTCTGTTCTATAAACGTGCAAGCCCATTATTTTTTTTTTGGTGACAGCTGTTCTTTCACCTGTAATTCAGCATATAATTTTAGAAGCGTCTGGGCTCCTATAAGATACGGAGAATCATGATGTGTATAAACAGATGTCTATGTGAGTGTATTTTTTGCTGGGCGAATGTTATGAAGATTTGGGTTGTTGCTGTTTTGGTTTTGCATGGTTTGTGATAAGTCCATGCTATACACTAATAAGGAGAAACATATAATTAGAATAGTTGCATGTATACCACCAACACTATTTTCTGGTCTACATGCTAAACACAAGAATTAATATACCACTACATCTGATGAGGGATAACATTCAGACATATTTGCGTAATGTATTATCACGTAGGACAATTTCTTCATAATGCAATGTAACCTCCAATTTTCATAAGCAAGGTTGATTTTAGACTGACTCTATCTTGTTGGTTTGCTATGGAAGATCCAATAGTTACTAAAACTACATTAAACATTCACGGTAGTGTGATTAACTTGTGGGAATCTCTCCACTATTCATGAAGTCACAGTTTACTGTATTTGGTTGTGTGGTAGAAGGCAAAATACACTAGCATTCAAAGTCATGTTACCTCCTTAAACCTGGCTATATTTTTTATGTTCAGCTGCCCCATACTTTTATTTTTAGAAACCCATTACTCCCCACCTCAGACTAATTATAGTCTCTATGCACATTGGTTTATTAGAAATAAAATATGAAATTTGTTTTGCTTTAAAATGCCTCTTTTTCAGTTGTTTGAAGAAGTAAAATTGAGCTAGCACCACGAAAATGACCACTGTCATTTTTACAAGCACACTGGGTTGTTCAGGCATTAATAGAAATTAAAGTATGGCAAACAATCCATAACAGAAGAATTTTTGACTTAGATTTTCTTAAAATGGTTAGGTCCTATTTGATGAAGCAACTGATTTTGTTGTTCTTTTTACATGAATAATATTCTTGTACTTTCATTTCTATCCCAGTCTGGTGGTTTTACTCCTTTTTAGAAGAATCACCAACCTATCATTCTTCCTCTTAGCAGTATTAGGTAGTCTCTGGAACCAAATTCTTCTTCTTTTTTTTTATAATTTAAGTTCTGGGGTACATGTACAGAACAGCAGGTTTGTTAACATAGGTATACATGTACCATGGTGGTTTGCTGCACCCATCAACCCGCCATCTACATTAGGTATTTCTCCTAATGCCATCCTTCCCCGAGGCCCTCAGCCCCTAAAAGGCCCTGGTATGTTGTTCTCCTCCCTGGGTCCATGTGTTCTTGTTGTTCAACTCCTACTTATGAGTGAGATCATGTGGTGTTTGGTTTTCTGTTCTTGTGTTAGTTTGCTGAGAATGATGGTTTCCAGCTTCATCCATGTCCCTGCAAATGACATGAATTCATCCTTTTTTATGGCTGCATAGTATTCCATGGTATGTATGTGCCACATTTTCTTTATCCAGTCTATCACTGATGGACATTTGGGTTGGCTCCAAGTCTTTGCTATGGTGAACAGTGCCACAATAAACATATGTCTGCATGTGTCTTTATAGTAGAATAATTTATAATCCTTTGGGCATATACCCAAAGGATTATAATGGGATTGCTGGGTCAAATGTTCTTTCTAGTTCTAGATCCTTGAGGAATCACCACACTGTCTTCCACAGTGATTAAACTAACTCACACTCCCACCAACAGTGTAAAAGCATTCCTATTTCTCCACGTCCTCTCCAGCATCTGTTGTTTTCTGACTTTTTAAATATTACCATTCTAACTGGTGTGAGATGGTATCTCATTGTGGGTTTGATTTGCTTTCCCTAATGACCAGTGATGAACTTTTTTCCATATGTTCATTGGCCGGATCAATGTCTTCTTTTGAGAAATGTCTGTGGAACCAATTATATGACATATTAGGTCACTTGAATATTGAACTTCTGCCTTCTAACTGAAAGCTCTCTTTCCCCAATAGCATCACTTCCCTTCTTTCCATCTCAAGAAAAGGCTGCTTTTTTCAACTGCTTTCTCTGATCATGAGTATGCAAGTTCTAAAAGGAGTCAGCAATATTTGTCTGTTTGTGTCCACTGCCAATCTCAAGCCATTGCACATCTGCTATTATTCATAATCCCTAACATGTTAAGCATGTATTTTTCTAAAACATTGCTATATGACAATGATAGGTACTGATAATGATTGAAAAGTAAACATGTTGGGGCATCAGTTAATATGCCCATCACCATTACACACCTACCATGAACTTGCTAGAAACGACCATGTTCATGTACTTTAGTTCAGATATGCACTTATGTAAACGTGCTAAGATCTGTGGCCACTTACTTATTCCTGTGGCTGGTTGCTCAATTAAAGACAAAATCTGTCTGTTGTGATTAAATTTTCATAAATTCAAACAGTACATTATCTTCATCTACATTATTACAAATTGATTGTTTTGAAATGTGCTGTAATAACTTAGCAGGTATCAAAATTAAGATGACTGTTCTTACTTACTCCAAAAAAAATCAACCTTTACTTTTCTTCAAAGATATGATGGGCAGGCCCAGCTTGGTGGCTCATGCCTGTAATCCCAGCAGTTCGGGAGGCTGTGATGGGTGAATAACGAGGTCAGGAGTTTGAGACCAGCCTGGCCAACATGGTGAAACCTGTCTCTACCAAAAATACAAAAATTAGCCAGGTGTGGTGGCAAGTGCCTGTAATTGCAGATACTCAGGAGGCTGAGGCAGGAGAATTTCTTGAACCCGGGAGGTGACGGTTGCAGTGAGCTGAGATTGTGTCACTGTACTCCAGCCTGGGCAACAGAGTGAGACTGTTAAAAAGAAAAAAAAAAGAAAAAGAAAAAGAAGATATGATAAACAGAAATTATGTCTTTTTCTGCTTTTCAAGAACTTTTCTCCCTATGCTCTTTCTGTGTTTAGGATAGAGAGGGGAGTCTAATAAAGTCATCCAGGAATTTTTTTTTTTAGGATATAAGCTATTTACTTACTCAATTTAAATGAATTTTGTTTTCTTTAGGTGAAAATCCCTTTATTTCTCTTCTTAATTCAAATTCTGCTTCTTCTATTATTGGCAGTATTTTCTGTGATGCCTGATTGCAAATGAATTTATTTATATATTCACTTATTTATAAAAGTGTTAGTTTAAAATAAGTGGCTATTTGTGGAATGAGAGGGAAAAGAAGGAAGTTGGGAGGAGAAATGGGAAGAGAAGCAGAGGCAGAAAAGGAAGATGGGGAGTGAGGAAAGAAACACCTGGTTCAGTAACACCTGGTTGATGCACTCTCTCAGTTCCCAGGTGAACTAGAGCAGAAAAAAATTAGAGTTTTCCTAATGTACTTCCGTTATAAACTGTTTTTAATAAAGGTATGTTCTAGGATGTACTTTATACTCACTGAGACATATGAGATTAACAGTGGACAATGAATAACTAAATTTGTAGGGAATCTGCTATGTGCCTAGCACTTCATTATGTTATTTATGTAGTCCTCAGAGCAATACAGTTAATTTTGGAACTATCATTCCCATTTATAATAAGAAAACTAGAATCCGGAAAGATATCGCAATTTGACCATCTAATCTTTGGATTTGAAAACCAGAGTTTCCTTCTTATTTCATTTCATTTCATTTCATTGCCTCTCTTGGCAGTTAAGCCTTCATTTTTTTGTGTATCATTACTCATTGAAGAACAATTACTATACAATAGAAAGCAATAATCTAATATATTCAGTTGATTGAATTATGACCTTTTATACATCTGAGTAGCCACCACCCCCAAACAAAATATATACTATTTCTATTACACTGGAAAAATATTCTGGTGTTTTCTAGTCAATGCTGTATTTTTTAGGAAGCAGCCACATTTGAGTTTATGTATTTATAGCTTAATTTTGTGTGTTTACTATACTTTATATACAAAAAGTACATTTTCCTTGTTGTTGCTTTCTTTTATAACATAATGTTTTTGAGATTCATCAATGTTATTTTATGTTTTAGTAGTTTATAACTTATATTGCTGAATTTAACTTCATTGTATAAATATGACATTCTCCTATTGATGGACAAATATTTGTTTTGATTCTAGTTTGTAGATAAATGCAGTGTCTACAATATGACTTGCAGAGGCATATAGCAGGTTCATGTTTTGCTTTATAATAAACTTTCAGTTTTTCAAAGTGGTTGTGCCATTTTACACTACCACCCATAAGTTATAATGCGTTTGGTTGTTCCACATCTTCACTAATATTTGATAATTTCAGGGTTTTTTTCCTCATTATTTTAGCTATTCTGGTGACTGTAAATTTTCTTTCTTTCTCACTTTATCTTGTACTTTTTTGAGAACTAAAGATGTTGATCAAATTTTACTGTGATTACTTGCCTTTTTCGACATTATCTTGAAGTTTCCATATAAATTTTATGTCCATTATTATTGAATGTTATTTTATTCTCATTATTGATTTGTGGGAGATAGTTGTATACTCTGAATATGACTCCTTTGTCTGATATTTGTCTAGAGATAATTTTATGGCATTTTTCTCTATATCTATTTGTACACATAATATATCAATATGTAATTTTTCTAATGTATATTTTAAGGAACAGAAATATTTAATTTTGAAGAAGTTCAAAACTATTGTTTTAATTTTATTGTTAGTGTTTTCATATCTCTTGTCAAAAAATACTTGTCTACCTCACAATCATAAAAATATTTTTTTCTCTATTTTATACTGAAGGTTTTATAATTTCAGCATTTACATTAGGGCCATAATTCATTATGAATTAATTTTTGCAAAAAAGTGGTATGAGAATCAAGAGTCTCTTTATTCCATATAAATATCAAGGTTTTCAGAGCCCTTTGTTAAGAAGTCTTTACTTACAAAATTGTCTTAGTGCATAGATCAAACATTATTTGTTCTTTTATGGGCTGGTCTATTTCAGCATTCTCTATTCAGTTGCACTGATCTTTGTCTACCTCTAGGGCAATACCAAACTCTTTTTATTATTGTAGATTTATAGTAAGTTTTGAAACCTAGTAAATCCTGCTTTATTCTTTTTCTGGAGTGTCTTGGCTGTCCTATGTCCTTTGCATTTCCATATAAATTTTAATCAACTTGAAGCTGGCCAGTATTCTCACACGCACACACATACACACATACACACACACCCCTCCCTGCTGGCATTTTAATTAAGCTTTTTTAATCAGAAATGAATTTTAATTTAAATATATTTGGCAGACTGAATATATTAAAGCAAATGATACAGTGATTCAAAATATGTATATGTAGTGTATAACCATAAATAAATCTTAAAGATTTTGAGTCAGTGCACGAGGTATATCCTACTCTTTATATCTTAATTGATTTCAGAACTGGTTTTTTGGTATCTGTATAGAAAATTTCCTCATGTTTTGTTAAATGGATACTCTAGTTATTTGATGAATTTGATCCTATTGTCAATGATATTTTATTTCCACAAAGCATTGCCAATATGTATAAATTGAAAGGATTTTTGCATATTGACAATATATAATAAAATTTTTCTAAATTTTCATTTAAGTGTCATTGAATTTTTTAATAAAAACATAGAATTTTCTGCACACACAGTTATTTAATTAGAGAACAACAAAGATTTTACTTTTTCCTTCAATCTTTATGCCATTTATTTCTTTGGCATGAATTAATGCCCTGTCAAGAGAGCTGGTGAAAGTAAGCATCCTCCCTTATCCTGATGACGTGAAACAGCATGCAGTTTTTCATCATTAAGTATGAGATTCCCTGTAAAAATTCATAAATAAAATTTAATGTATTGAGAAATTCTCTTACATCCTCAGGATTTTTTTTTAAATTTATCAATTGGTATTGAATTTTATCAAATGTATTTTCTATATCTAATAAGATGGTGGCATTTTTTTCTTTATTCTGTTAATGTGATGGATGATATTGATCGATTTTCAGTTTAAAGCAAATTTGCATTTCATGACTTCTTGGTCATGATTCATTGTCCATTAAAATTACTTTGCTAACATTAAATTAAGGATATTTTCAGTTATGTTTATAATGGGTTGTAAAAATCCTAATTTAAATAATTTAAAAGTGTTTTATCTTCCTCTAACTTCTTAAAAAAGTTTCTTAAGATTGTTATTATTTTATGCTTACATATTTTATATAATTCACCAATAAAACTTTTGGGTGTTGGCATGTTTTCATTACAAATTCAATTTAATAGATATAGGGCTCTAAAGATTATCTATTTTGTGTCATGTGGGTTTTGATAACTTGTGTTCTACAAAGTAGTCCATCTTGTGTACATTTTCTAACATATCAGTATAAAGTAGTTTATAATGTATTTATTACTATATTTTTTATATACGTAGGCTCTGTAGTGACTCTCCCTTCCCCCTCTTGCCTTCAGAATATTGGTCATTTTCTCTCTCTCTCTCTCTCTCTCTCTCTCTCTCTCTCTCTCTCTCTCTCTCTCTCTTTCTCTCTCTCTCTCTTTTCCTCTGGGTCGGTCTTTCTGGAAATTTATTATTCTGTTCAAAGGGCAAATTTTTTACTTTTATGTATATTGTCTTTCCATTTTACATATAACTAATTTCTATTCTTATATTTATTATTTTATTTGAGTTTAATTTGTTCTTTTTCTCATGTATTTAGATAGAAGATTAATTGTTTCTGCGTTATTCATTGTTCTAATAGTTTTCTATTTCTTCTCTAAAAATTACCATTAATTGTGCGACTTAAAGCAATATAAATTTATTATCCTATAATTCCAGAGGAAATGATAGGAAAAAATGAAGGTCACATCGTTTCACTGTGCTAAAGTCAGGATACCTGGAAGGTTGCATTTCCTTCTGAAAGCTCTACAAGGAAATCTGTTTATTTTCCTTTTCCAGACCATTAGAGGCCACTCACTTTCCAGGGCTTGTGAGTCACAGCCAGCATTGACTTTATTCCAACCTCTGCTTCTGTAGTTACATTTTCTCTGCTTACTATGTCCTTGCTTCTCTCCTGCAAAAGTCTCTTATGCCATGTAAAGTGACATATTTACAACTCTCAGGGCTTAGGACATGTCTATTTATAAGCAGCCATTATTCTATTCCATCACAAAGTATAAAGCTGTTAATTTCATTCTAAGCACTGTGCTATCTGCATCCCATATATCTTGTATATTGTGCTTGAAATTTAATTTAGGTCAAAAATATATGTGTGTTCTTTATTTTTTGTTACTCACATGAATCCTATTTTATCCATAGATTTAGAATTTTGTTGCCTAATTTCCAATAGGGGCTTTTTTCCTAATGTAATTTTGTTATTCATTTTTGTCTTAATACTATTTTCATCAGACAATATGCTCTCTAGAATTTCAGTACTTTGAAAATTATTGAGACTGGTTTTATGGCTCTCTCTATATATGACCTATCTTGATAAGTGTTCTATGATTATTTTAACATGGTGTATTTTGCAGTTGCTGATTATAGTGTTCTATGTATTTAAGCCAGATTGATATGTATCAAAATATCACTCTGTATCTCATAAATATATATAATTATTTCATGTCAAAGAAAAATAATAGAAAAAATTCCTTTAAAAAATTAAACATATATTTTCTATATGACTAACAAATTTCATTCCTAGGCATACACCCAAGAGCAATGAAAACATACGTTGACAACAGTGTCTACCCTTCCATTTATGTTTCTTTCTTTTTGTTTTTTCAGGTGTTTTATGGTTTAAAACATACTTATGAACTTTATAATTTGATCAATCGACCTTCCCATTATTAAGGTAAGAGTGATGATCTCTTACAACATTCTGTATCCTAGTTGAATTCAGAATCCAAACTTTGAATTTACTTAAATCACGAGCATTGTAGATCATTTGCGTTCAGCCTTCAAAAGGCTATGCAAGTTGGGGACATTGTAGTATACAATGTTTTAATTGTTTTCACACTTACTAATTTGGGAGTCAAAACTGAAAATAACTAGATAATTTTAGCATAAATGTGTTTAAAAGTTATTTTAAAAATCGTATCTATCTTATTTCTAAATATTGAATAAACTTGCCTTGGAATTGTATTTCTAAATGTTCTATTCTTGTTTAATCCAGCCATTGTTGCATAAATATCCACAAATATACTTTTTACCTGTTTTAAACAAAATACTGTTAGTTCTCTGTATCCACATGTTCTACATTCAAAATTTCAACTAAACTCTAATAATGAATATTCAGAAACCAAACAATAAAAATAACAATAGTCATTAGAAAATACAAATTACAGACAATGGTTATAACAATTCTATAATAGTATAAGTATTCACGTAGCATTTACAGCATATTAGGCATTATCTGTAATCTAGGGATGATTTAAAGTATATGGGCTTATGTGCATTGGTTATATGAAAATATGATCTAAGTGACTTGCACACATGCAGATTTGTGGTATTCATGGGGGCTCCTAGAACCAATCCCCTGCAGACTGAGGAATGATTGTAATTATGAGATGATTTTTAACATATGATAAACACGTGTGTGTATGTACTCGTGTATGTGTGTATACATATAAAAGTAGAATATCTTGCTTCCTATTTCTACCAGTTGGGTTTTCAGCATAAAAACTAAGATTAGAACAAGATTTTCATGTGGAATTTCTAATCATTTTACAGTAAACAAATGGGGAAAGGGAATTGTGGTAGCCTCAAAAGTTCATAAGACATTGAAACAATTTACAAAAGCACACTCAAAATTATTTCTATTAATTATGCTCCAGATAGCCTTTACATATGTGTAGCATACCTATTGGTTTTAACAGCATTATGCTCCCATTTCTTCAAAATGGAATAAAATTCTGCTATAATCACTCTCATACCCTATTTTTGCTTAAAAGTGCAAAATGGTAATAATTCAAAAGCAATAAAAGGCTTTCAAACTACAGTAACATTTAATGATATACAGAGTGTTTATCTCACTTTCCTTTATCAGATGTGAATAATTAATTTTAAGCCTTAAATATGGGAGCAGGAAGAACTCTTTAAATAAAGGAAATCAAAACTAGCTACTAGAATCACGACTTGGAACTCAGATAATTAGTTGACTGCTGCTGCCTAATTTCATAATTGTGAAGGCAATGGCACTGATAACAGTTGCAAAACATTCACAATTTAAATTAATTAATTACTGACATTCAATTGATAGAATGAGGAGAGTGTATTGTTTATACTATTGTATTTTTTTTCTGCCAGGAAAAAAAGCCAAGGATCTGGGCTTAAACAGAAAGAAGGAACGTAAAACAATTGAGACAAAATGGTTTTTATTAGATGGTGGACATATTCTACTTCTAATACATTCTGTCAAAAACCAAAACAAAAAATCCCCTCAAACAAGAGAAGGTATAAGTACGGTTGGGAACGCTTAGTGATTCCCAAGATTTAAGAAAACTGCTGGGCTATGGTATCTCTTTCGTGCCTTTGTAAGTTTTTATCTGTCTTAATATAATATTCAGACCTTTTGATTAGGCATGCTACTTTGAAGCAGACTTAGGTGGTGAGAAGTGGTAGAGTGAGAAAAGAAGAACAAAAATACATATCTCCATTTTGAAGATTTTTTTCTGAGTATAATGAGTATAAATTTTATTCAAATTAATGATAAAGGATCGAGTAACTTACTGTTGAAATTTTTTTATAGATGTACATTTAATGTAGTCTTTGTGCTCATGGTTAAGATACACTTTAAAGATTTTGGTGATTCTCAAAAGATCTAATTTCTGCACAGCAAAAAAATCCTTGATTACAATGAAAATATACATTCCTTTTCTGATTTTCCCTTGGGCTTGCTACAATCCCTATGACAAGGAAGATGTGTCTGACTAGTCCCCTAAAGCCCACCTTAGGTGAGTTTGTACTGATAACAATGACATTGCCACAGACCCTTTTTGTTATGCGGGGTCCTGTTATTATCTTATCCTCTTAGAATACAGACTTTTTAAATTGTACTTTAGGTTTTGGGGTACATGTATGGATCATGTAGGATTGTTGCATAGGTACACACATGGCAATGTGGTTTGCTGCCTCCATCCACCTGTCACATACATCTGGCATTTCTCCCCATGTTATCCCTCCCCAACCTCCCCACCCCACCTCCTACTGTCCCTCCCTTGGACCCCACTAACAGACCCCAGTGTGTGATGCTCCCCTCCCTATGCCCATGTGTTCTCATTGTTTAACACGCACCTATGAGTGAGAATATGTGGTATTTAATTTTCTATTCTGGGTCAGTTTGCTGAGAATTATGGTTTCCAGATCGGAGAACCTTTAATTCTACATACTTTCTACTTCTTAATCTACCATTTTCTTCTCATCACTTATAAATACTGAATCTACTTTATAATTTTCTGCATGTTAGACAAACAAAAATTTGAGGAGAACAGCAGTATTCCAAAGCAGCATCTCACATGCCTAAGGTACTAAGGAATGCCACTGTAATCGTGTTCCTCAATCCCATGGTTCTGGTCAGAGATGTCATATTAATCAGAATTAATCCCATACATATATTTGGTTGTAACAAAATATGTAAAACAGGCATTATCCCTCTATTCACAGATAATGAAACGCTGCAAAAGTGGAAAATTGACTTGCTCAGGGTTACGTTATCAGTGTCTTCACTTTATATAAAAGTGTTAAACTAAATGATTCTAAGTTTTACTCTACAATCTACATTTAAGAATGTTAATGAATACAGGGCAGGAGCTGCGGCTTATGCTTGTAATCCCAGCACATTGGGAGGCCGAGACGGGTGGATCACCTGAGGTCAGGAGTTTGAGACTGGCCTGGCCCAAATGGTGAAATCCCGTCTGTACTAAAAATACAAAAAATAGCTGGGCATGGTGACATGCACCTGTAATCCCAGCTACTCAGAGGCTGAGGCAAGAGAATCGCTTGAACCCGGGAAGTGAAGGTTGCAGTAAGTCAATATCATGTCACTGCATTTCAGTCTGGGTGACACAGCAAGACCTTGTCTCAAAATAATAGTAATAATAATAATTAATGTTTACACTCCCTCAAGAATACTTTTTGATATCATCAAGTTTTGGTCAGTGGACTTTTTATGAGCTGGACGTACGGGTAAGAATGAGTTCCTTTTAGCAAATTATGCATATTTTGATTAGCACTGCCTTAGCCAATGCCTACTTTAGTGATGACAGAAGATTTTCTAAGTCTTTGTATAAGAATATTGTATTTTTTACAGAGTGAGGCACCCCCTGATCTTATGAAGTCCCTAATATCCCTGCATAGTTCCCATTTTGCCTTGATGAATCAGATTACCCTTCAAAAAACAGAGATAACATAACATGAGTTACTTTACGCTGAGTGAGCTATCACCTGGAAGGATTGGCAGTCTACCTAGGAAAACTGTGGATTGGGACTAAGATTGAGAGTCCATTAAAGAACTAATTTGGTTGGTGGGCATGGGGTGGGAGGCTGGTGAGTGGAAATGAGACAGAACAGCTAGAAGAATAGTAAGATGGGAATTTTGATGTTAGAATCTACAAGAACAAAGAAACCTAGAAATTCTTTTCTTACAAATTCTCAAATTATTAATAAAACTTTCCTCTTTTAGAAAATTTTCCTTTTTATTATTATTATACTTTAAGTTCTGGGTATAATATTGTGCAGAACATGCAGGTTTGTTACTAGGTATACATGTGCCATGGTGGTTCGCTGCATCCATCACCCTGTCACCTACATTAGGTATATCTCCTAATGCTATCCCTCTCTACCCTCCACTCCCCTGCTATGCCTCCCCTACCTCCCCGTCCCCTGACAGGCCACACTGTGTGATCTTCCCCTCTCTGTGTCCATGTGTTCTCATTCTTCAACACGCACTTATCAGTGAGAAATTGCAGTGTTTGGTTTTCTGTTCTTGTGTCAGTTTGCTGACAATGGTGGTTTCCAGCTTCATCCATGTCCCTGCAAAGGACATGAACTCATCCTTTTTATGGCTGCATAGTATTCCATGGTGTTTATGTGCCATTTTCTTTATCCATTCTATCATCAATGGACATTTGGGTTGGTTCCAAGTCTTTGCTACTGTGAATAGTGCTGCAATAAACATACATGTGCATGTATATTTATAATAGAATGATGTATAATCCTTTGGGTATATCCCCAGTAAAGGAATTGCTGGGTCAAATAGTATTTCTAGTTCTAGATCCTTGAGGAATCGCCACACTGTCTTCCACAATGGTTGAACTAATTTACACTCCCACCAACAGTGTAAAAGCATTCCTATTTCTCCACAACCTCTCCAGCATCTGTTGTCTCCTGATTTTTTAATGATCACCATTTTAACTGGTGTGAGATGATAACTCATTGTGGTTTTCATTTGCATTTCTCTAATCTCAGTGATGATGAACTTTTTTCATGTGTTTGTTGACTGCATAAATGTCTCCTTTTGGGAAATGTATGTTCATATCGTTTACCCACTTTTTGATGGGGGTGCTTTATTTTTCTTGTAAATTTGTTTAAGTTCCTTGAAGATTCGGGATATTAGCCCTTTGTCACAAAATATTCTATTACTAATCCTCATATTGATTATTTTGTGACCTCTACCTCATGAGTGCTATTAGTATTCCAATATTTTACATGCATTTAATTAATTTATTTATTTATTTTTTGACACGGAGCCTCACTCTGTCTCCCAGCTGGACTGTGGTGGTGAAATCTTGGCTCACTGCAACCTCCACCTCCTGAGTTCAAGGTATTCTCTTGCCTCAGCTTCCTGACTAGCTGGGATTAAAGTCACTTGCCACCATGGCTGACTAATTTTGGTATTTTTAGTACTGACGGGGTTTCACCATGTTGGTCAGGCTGGTATTAAACTCCTGACCTTGTGATCTGCCCACCTCGGCCTCCCAAAGTTCTGGGATTACAGGCATGAACCACTGTACCTGACTGCATTAAAATTTTTTAAATTACAGTATTCTCCTAATTCCATGTTCTGTTATAGTATTCCAAATATAATTTTCGGATGATATTAATTTTATAATTATGTTTATATTTATTAATGTGTTTTTCTGTCTTCTTAATCTAGTATAGAATTCAAGCAAGTTTTCAATAAATGTTAGCAACTGACAGAATCTTGTAGTAGGCTTTAATATATTTTAGCATAAGATTTTTCAGAGGTAATGTATGTATCTACATAAAAATCAAACATAATTTATAATAGCTTTTATAGCTTTTCTTATAATATTTGAAAATATTTTAATAACAGTTATATTGAGATGTAATTCACAAATTGTTAAAGTAAAAGTGTACCAAATGGACTTAAATAGGCAAGGAAGACTACTGAAAACTAGCAATAACAGAGAGAGAGATTGAAATAACTTTTCTGAAACAAAAGAGGAGAAAGTTTTTAAGTGCTGTGGAGAATTTGTTGAAAAGTCCTGGAAGATGTGTTGTGTGGGAGCTTAGTTAATGTGATTAGTCCACCTAATGAACTGTTAGAGGGACTAGTGGCTAATTGGCACTTATGAAATTTAGGTTCCTACCTGCCTGCAAAGACTGGAAGATAAGGGGGCTATCTGTCTCAATAATTGCATTTCAAAAGGTTGACTCCTAGGTCCTTGAGAAAAACATTTCTGGGCTTTGAAACTGCCAAGAAGCTGGGAGAAAATCTGCATCTCAAAGGAGTAGAAAACGAATTTATAATTGCAAGCTTTCTAACATAACTGCTCTAAAAATAAAAATGGTCAGGAGCGTAGAGTCAGAAGAAAATCTCTGAAGTTTACTCAAATTGAGGGGAACATTAAAGCCATTTTGGTCACCATCTTGTAATATTAAATACATAATGGCAAAAGATGGAGAAGACTCAAATGTGATTTTGTTTGTTAAACATCTTGACAACCTGAATGTTTATTGTTACATGATACTTCATGCCCATGATATAAGACCCAGTATTTATTCAATCTAAAAAGAAATACAAAATCGAAAACACAAAGTTGTCACATGTACTTATAACAACTCCAAAGCTCGTTGTATGCAAATTGGGACCTCTTGGACAAACGCTTTGCAGTCAGCCAATCTGTAGGCTCAGGCTGAGTTCATGGCTACACTCTGGGCAGTTGACACAATCTCAGTATTATGAGACAGTACATTGACACAATCTCAATATGATGATCAGTGTATTAATTAACTAACCCACCCTAAACATTGACCAGCTTTCAAATGCAGGTTTTTCCTAGGGAGGAACATAACTTTTAAGGAATCCCTTTCTTCTCAGTAGTGGTTTATTCCTATAGAGTTATGCAGCTGTGAATTTTCAGCAACCAACCTCTGCAGTGGCAGGGAGAATGAAAGACTCATTCAGACTGGGGAATAGTACTGTTGAATGAAGACCAACCAAGATTCCCTCTCAGAGAGAAATTCTCTAGTAATGCTGTGGCATTGAATCCTCTTTATTTTATTTATTTATTTATTTATTTATTTATTTATTTATTTTTAATAGTCGCAGCAAGTCCATCTTGAACAAAAACTGGGGTTTCCTTGGATTAGAAGCTATTTTGATAAAAGGGAAGACTTTAAACCCATGTATCTTACTAAGAGACAGCATTTACCCTCAAAAGAGCTCTATATTTGGAGCTGGAAAACTAGTCTAAATTCTTTTGCTTATTTTTTATAAGGTAGTGGAACATGCTTATTTTTTTTATAAGAGTGTCTATCTGCAGATGTAGTAATTATTATTTGGTAACATCATTAGTGTAAGAAAATGCATTTTAAAAATCCAGACCTAATGTAACCAGATCTGCTGTTGTAGGGTTCATGGGTGGCCCTGAGGAGGGCCCAGCTTGGGCTCCTGGCTCAGGTTCTTGGCTTCCCTTGCTTGAAGAATCGAGCAGAGATCCTTACCCCCATGGTGAGTATTCCAGCTCCAAACAAGCGTTCGCAGACTGAGAGAGTGAGCAGGGATGGAGTTTATTGAGCAAATGAAAGTAAAAACTTCCACAGCATGGAAGGGTGGAAGAGGACCCGAGAGGGTTGCCATTGTTGGCCAAGGCTGCCTGGGGTTATATCCCCAAGTAATTCTGAGTTGCTGAGTGTTTGACCCCTAGTCCTGTGTGGGGAAAGGGCTTGTGACCGTGTGTCACCTAATTTTCTCTTTCTGGTGTTTGTTTCCTAGTTTCTATTGAACTTGCAAGTAGTATTGGAATGTGGTTGAAGAGCTAACTGATTCTTTGATCACAGCCTCCTGATGTAGTTGAAGTATCCGCATTGGCCTTTTTCCATGCTAGGGTTTCCAAAAAGTTCCCCATTGACCCGAAAGGTTTTATTCCCTCACTAATAAAATAAATGGGATGAAAATAAAGGGTGGATCACTAGGTCAAGAGATCGAGACCATCCTGGTCAACATGGTGAAACCCCGTCTCTACTAAAAATACAAAACTTAGCTGGGCGTGGTGGCACGCACCTGTAGTCCCAGCTACTAGGGAGGCTGAGGTAGGAGAATTGCTTGAACCCAGGAGACAGAGGTTGCAGTGAGCCGAGATCATACCATTGCACTCCAGCCTGGATACTAAGAGTGAAGCTCCATCTCAAAAAAAAATAAATAAATAAAGGGAAGCTGAGCATAAAGTCAACCAACCAACTAATCAAACAAGTGAAATGCAAATACAAGAGTCCTTGTATACAACAAAAATAATCAATCATAAAAACAAATTGACAGAAGTGACTTATTTGCAATGTCAGCACAAACCATAGGATACCTAGAGAAAGCTAACAAAAAAAGTACAAGACCTATATAGTTTTATAAACTTTACTGAAGGACATAAAAGAAAACCTATTACATGAGAATACTTCTTGTGTTCCTGGATACGGTGTGTTTTAATGATGTGGATACTTTGTCAAATTACATAAATAAACTGAAGTTTCTATCTCTACCTTTTATTACATCATAAGGAAACATCCAATTAGAATTTAATTAAATGTGGATGTCAAGCTTGGGACCACTTTATCCAAAACCTAAGCATGTATAGACAGAGGGACCATTAGAGAGTTATCCCAACAAGGCAGATCAATTAGAGGTGAAAGACACTATTCTAACAACAAATTGAGTGAGAAATGCCATATATGTCTTTTGACAAAATGGATCCAGGAAAATGCACAGTGATTACAAAGGTGTACTCTATTTCCTGTGTAGAAAACTTTATGTGATCTATTCCAGTATTAATGTCCAGGTTAATAATTGTGGTAGCAATGCCAATATTAAACATCTAGATGATCTACATATTTTATATAATCCCAATGAAAACATTTTCAGAAATTTTAGAGAAATCAACAATACCACTTGCTGAATAACAGTGCTTTTTTTTTGCCTGACATGTGCTAACTGGGTCTCTGAGTTTCTCTTTTCTAAGCCAAAGTGCCTCATATAGTCTTATTTTCTCCAGGTGTTATCAGCTCTTGTATCTTGCATACTTTTGGTCTTCAATTCTTCCCTTGACATTTCAGACATTTTTAAATCCTGCTCCAGGCCACTTTCATGAAGCCGTGTGGAACGGCAGAATAAGAGGATCCCATTCATAGAACACAGACCTATAGTGCATGTGGCTGCGTTTAGGCCCAGGTGCCTTTCTGCAGAATGGCAGATGGCTGTCTTATTGTTACGAATTTCTACTTGTAAAATTTCCCAGTAAAACCAGAATGCCTCCAGAGTGGCAAATCCCTGAATCCCTACAGAATGTAATGCTCTGAACAAAAAAAAAAGAGTTTGATTCCTTTCTAGGAGGTAGAATGCATTATTTCTGGAACATTAACAAACCTAAGCTTCGGAAGCAGGCAAACAAATGGAAAAATGAACAACTTTTCTTTTTTATTCCAGATGCAGGCAAGACACCTAATACATTCCCCTTGTGAAAGGCTTATGATTGATGATCTCTCATTATGGGAAGATAAATAGAATTATATTCTGAATGATTCAAGAGGTTGTCTCTGAGCTTGCTGCAGCAGTGACTCTTCTTTCACCCCATACCCAGGGGGAGGATTTACAGGGTCTAGGTGTTTGCTCCCTCCAGATGCTATCACTACTGTGGTCTAGCTGCACAGTAGGTTTTGACTCCCCTAAAAAGTGAAGCAGCCAACGTATACACAGCGACTCTCACAGGAAAGGCCATGGAAATTGAAAGTAGAGGGCAAGTTTCTTTACTGGAGCAGAAAATTGAAGTGTGCCCAGCTACATGAAACCTCAAGCATACTTCTCCAGAGATACTCAAAAGAGGCTTCATGTTTCATCTCTCTGACACTCTGCTTGAAAAGTTTCCATAATACCTTGAGTTTCTTTTATGCCACAAGACATTTTAGTGTTTGCCTTCACTCATGACCCTGTAACACTTTATTCTAAAATTTATCTGAGAATGTATTAATCTTCCATTACAACAAGTTTAGTGGCTTAAACCAACACAACTTTGTTATCTCATAGTTTCTTTAGGTGGGAAATTTGGGTAAAGTTTAGTTATAGCTTGGTGGAGTTCTCTGCTTTGCCTCTTGCAAGGCCAAAATCAGTATTCACTGGGCTGCATTCTTATCTGGAGGCTTGCCTGAGGAAGACTTGGGTTCCAAGATCATGTATGTTGTAAACAAAATGTATCCACATGGCAGTTTTCTTGATAACTGTTAGAGACCACTCTTATCTCCTGAAGTATGCTTATAGTTCCTTGCCACCTGGCCCTCTCCCAGGTCCTTAAATAACATAGCAGCTTATGTCTTCAAAGCCAGCTTGTAAAATTTTCAATCTGGTTAACTGAGATGAAGTCTTATATATAAGTATGTAATCATGGGAGTGGCATCCCATGACATTTTCCATATTGTATATGGTAAAGCAAATCACAACTTTCACCCCCACTCCAGTTCCACCCTCATTCAAGTGGAAGGAGTTATATGAGGTCATGATTTATCAAGGGATCACCTTGCATGTCTCTGTCACAGAGAGTAAAGGTGAAGAAATTGCAAATGCCCTTTTGAATAAAGAAACAATAAAAGTAGCTTGTTCTACTAGATGTCAAAACATGCCATAGAATGTTGTCAATCTACTGTGATGTATAAGCAGAAATATAAGATAAAAGAATAGAGTAGAATCAAGAGCTCACAAATTATATATATATATATTTATATATATATAAATATATATATATAAATTTGTGGACATGGATGAGAGGTAGACACATACAATGTGTGTGTGTGTGTGTATACACACACACACACACACATTGTTATATAGAACTTGGTATATAATAGTAGTGAAAAAATTACCATGTATTAAATAAAATTTGAATAATAGGATATTTCAGTAGAGAATAGAGGAAGTACAGCTTACCTTACATGCAAAAATATGTTAGTCTTTGTAGTAAAGTGAATAATCCTGATTCAAAATATTAAAAATATATTTAAAAATAGATTTTCAGAATCAAAAGTTTAGCAGCTTAATGTTGCTTACCACCACTGTGTAAATATTTCCATATATACCTATGGTTCATTTCCACTCCTCATTTTTCAATTGGAGTGTCTACCTCTCATCCACATCCAGAATGCACAGAAGAATATACTTCACTATACCATGTTCTTTGATAAAGGGTTTGTTATTAATCTTGGCATTAATATTTGGACTACTTTATTTCTACCTTTCTTGCATCTTGATTCACTTAAATCTAGTTACTCTTTTCCTAATGACACTGAATTATATTAATATTTTACATAAAATTTTAACTATTCCAGGGAGTTATTAGAATGCAAAGCACTGGGAAATAAAGATGTTTCATAAAATATTTTTATACATTGTGGAATTGGCCACTCAGTTGATAATCTCACAAACTTCTTTTTTCTGCTGTTATCACCGAATCTTTATGACTAATTTATTTTCAAAATCATTATTAAACTCTAATTAAACTATAATTTACTCAAATGTAAAGTATGATAGAATAGTTATCTTTGCCTTTGAAAACACTGGATTTTATGATAGTATTCAGTAGAATATACTTCCTACATAAGATCTAGAAAATCTTACTGAAACAAAGGTATTCTATATATACAATATTTCTCATTCGTTTCCTGAGTTCATTAAACACTTACTAGTTCCACTGATCACTGTCACTCAGTCAAGCTAATGTGAGCCTATGCTTTCCCCCTACAACTCATATCCATTCATACTCATTCACTCTCATACATGACTCTGCACTTACACACAGTATCATACACATATAAGCACTCACACATGTACACAAATATCCTCCTTTCATTTTGAATTTAATTGAAAGGGAAACAAAGAAATGAAAAAAATCTAAGGCAAGAATAGTCTTTGTAACTAAAATTCTAATTTTGTGAGAGAAGAAATCTAGCTTTTAAAGGGTACATAAGCAATGAGGTTACAAGCTTTCAAGAAATATGCTGGCTTCATCTCTGAGCATCCAATTATCTATTTGTCTTTTAAACTTCTCAAATTGAAAATAAAGGAAAACAAAGCCACCAAGAGCAAAACCTTACTTGTCATCCATGGATTATACAAATTAGACACAAAAAATCATTTAAAAAATATCAGAGCTCTCAGAAGCATTTCATTAAAAAAATATTTAGAAATCAGCAGTGAATTAAATAAATCGTCCTCTCCTGTCACATTGATGAAGGAATTGTATGCTCTGTTTTCATGACAAATACATCATTAGTGTATATATATTTAATCTGATTATTTCATTCAGCACAAGAAACATTAGGGTTAGATTTATATAAAAACTCAAATCACACTTGATGTTTCCCAAATATCATGCCTTGTGTGGCCTAATCAAGATTTCATCAAATGTTTTATTAAGCTCTGTCACAGGAATCCAGCTGAAGCCAGATGATCCCTTATTACTAAGCAAAAGCAAATTACATTCATTTTTCCTCTGAATTTAAATGAAATGGTTTCTATAATACTTGGGAAATATACAGAGGCCACATGTAATACCACCAACATGCTGCAGTACCCTGAGGTACCAGGGGAGCTAAAAGAACTGAGGAAGTATGAAAGTGGGAGTTTAGCAAAAGAAACAGAAGTATTGTGTAAAAATCTGCATACCACTAACATGAGAGTTTTTGGATTTTTAAATTTTGAGAATTTTTGAATACATAGAATTTTGGTTTTATCACATTTCTGCTATAATCGCAAAATAAGGAAAGTAGTGGGCAAATCAATTATCATTAAAAATAGTTTTTTTTAATTTTTAAAGGCAAATTCAACTAATGTTTATGATGTGAAACAGCTTGAAGGTGAAAAAACTATTATTTTAGTATCAAAATATATTATAATGAGGTCAAACAGATAATATATAAACAAAATAACTGTAAATTCTAGAGAATGATCAGAATTGAAGAGAAGGGCTGTACAAAGTCCTGTAAGTCAGAATTATGGATAAACTTACAACCTAATTAAATTGGGACAGTTTATGCCTAGTGTACTAACATTATTATTAATAGTACTTCCTCTCCTTCTCTAAGTATTCTTGCTTAGCTGATAAATTATATAGCCACTATATTCTCAATTGTAATTAATAAATTTAAGCCAAAGGAAGGTTACCTTCAACTGGCCATGAGAGCAATAGACCTTGACTATCTCGCCTCAAGATTATGTTACCTCCCCTCTTCCTCATAGCCCAGAGCAAATACAAATGCTTGATATCCCCAGAAAACTATGCAAGTCCCTTATATGAATAGAATTATGCTAATTATGTCTGATGAATAAGAAGTTGTATGTCCCTAGCTGGTTTTGTAAGATGTACACATGCCATATGGAGACACATAAGCCTGAACAGCAAATTCATAGCCTGCCACGTTGGTAGTTTCTTGGAGTTCAATAGTTGGAACATGTTGATATATTCCTTCTCATATGAAATACAAGTTTCTGCCCTTAATTCTTTCATCATGAAAAATAATTACACAATCCTTATCATACCTCTTTGAATATTGGAGGTAATATTTGTCACATTTGAGAATAAATTTCTTTTTTTATGGGAAAAGCAAGCTATTTATTTTTCTATATTTCTTCTAAAAAGAATGGGATACATGTGCAGAGCATGCAGGTTTATTACATAGGTATACATATACCATGCACCCATTGACCCATTCTCTAAGTTCTCTCCCTTCAACCCTGACCCACCAACAGGCCCTGGTGTACGCTGTTGCACTCCGTGTGTCCGTGTGTTCTCAATGTTCAACTCCCACTTATGAGTGAGAACATGCAGTGTTTGGTTTTCTGTTCCTGTGTTAGTTTGCTGAGGATGATGGCTTCCAGCTTCATCCATGTCCCTGCAAAGGACATGCTTTCATTCCTTTTTATGGCTGCATAGTATTCCATGGTGTATGTGTACCACATTTCTTTTATCCAGTCTATCATTGATAGGCATTTGTGTTGCTTTCATGTCTTTGCTATTGTAAATAATGTTGCAGTAAACATGTGCATGTGTCTTTATAGTAGAATAATATCTATTCCTTTTGGTATATAACCAGTAATCCAGTAATGGGATTGTTGAGTCTAATGATATTTCTGGTTCTAGATCCTAAAGGTATTGCCACTCGGTCTTCCACAATGATTGAACTAATTTACATTCCCAACAACTGTGTAAAAGCATTCTTGAGGATGAATTTCTAATCAGTTTATTGAATAACATGAAAGACTATTTGAGAAGGACTTAGAGAAAAAAGCAGCTCTCCTGAAGATCCATGGTGTGGTATAAACAGCCATGCCAGTGGCCATAACGACCCAGTATACTTGGTGTTGCTTATGGAGTGTGAAGCAGGCAGTCAGTGGTGCATTATGGCATATCTGTCAAGTCTCAATTAAACAAACACTTGGGAACCACTAGGATTTTAGAGCAAAGTGGAGCCCTCGTCTGCTAACAATTATTGTCCAATTGAGAGGCAACTTCAAGCTCACTACTTGATAGAAACTAAATGTGTATGACACAAAATATCCATATGTGATCTTATCTTTCTGTCATGAACAGGTTGATATTTAAATCGAATCACCAAACTCAAGCAGGTTGTGTTCAGCGAAATTTTGTCACTAAATAGTATTTATAAAACCTGCCGGAAACAATTTTAGAATGCAGAAACAAATTGGATGCCTGCATGACTTACAATACCATTGTACCCACTGCTTTTGCTTTCATGCCTTTTCCTCAAACCGCAACAATAGATAATGAGAAGCAAAAATACAGGACTAGTTTTTAAATGCTTCTTCATAATATCCTAGCGCTAGCTGTGAGTTATGTTCTCTCATTGCTAACTCCTGCTATGTAATCCTGCCTCTAGTTGGTTACAGTTCTGACTGATTTATGGTAATTTTATATCCTCTCCTTGTTTATTCAGCCAATGAGTATCAACAGCTTTTACCATCCTTTGCTTGTCTGTGTGATCCTGGCCACACCTCTCTAAGCAGCCATTTTTTCAAGGTTTCTGCATCTTAGCCATTTGGATGAGTTGTGTTTTCTGCCCTCACTGATGCTGATCCAAATGAATTCCCAATAGATTTTACACAAAGAACCATGCATATTTTCTTTTAATCCTTACTGAACTTAACATAATGCCTGGCTTATGGCCAAAATATATCAATCAATCAATCTATCTATCTATATATATATGTATGTATATATAGATATACATATGAGAATGAGTGAATGAATGAATGAGTTTATTAAGATTATTTAATACATATGAGAGGTGTCATCCTGCTGTAATACTAGGAGCATGCATAGTGAAATATGGTATTTCAGGAGATTATTAAACTTCTTCATAGAAATAGCCCCTAGCAGTTTGATGTTAATACCAGATAATTGGTATATTAGCAATCACAAATTACTACATGATTTGTAATGGTGGCCAAAGTAAAAGCCTGAATTATTGGGCTATTTAATGTTCTCAGAAACATGAGAGAGGGAATAATCAGTGTATTTTAAACATCCTTCATTAATATAATATCTCTTCAATATATGAGGAATGGAAGATACATAACAAGGTCAATTTGCAGGTTAACACTTAAACTAAATTGCCCAGTATCAACTACAATATTAATTGTATGACTAACATGTAGGTATTTTTAATATTCTGTATAATTTCTTAAAAAATACTGAGGCTATTTGATACAATAGCCCATTTACTTTGTAAAATGTTAATCAATTGCATCAAAAACAATTGCTATAAAATACAATTTATAGGTAAGCAAAAATGCATATAGATTCCTTTATTATGTGAAAAGGAATATGAGGAGAAAAATTGAACCCAAATTGAACATGTGTTTGAAAATAATGACAAAGGTTCCAGTCAGGCCAGACTCGTATCTGTGCATCATTGTCTGTCCTATAGCTTTACTCTGGGTCTCTGAAAATCACGCATGATTTTAATTATGAAAACCTCAAGATGAAGAAATATTACTCTATTTTATAGTGGTACATAATATGAGGTATAAATTTTTGTAGTAAGGTTGAAGAGTCTCTCCTGCCTGCAATCCCAGCACTTTGAGAGGCCAGTGCAGGAAAATTGTTTGAGCCCAAGAGTTCAAAACCAATCTGGGGAACATAGTGAGACCAAAAAATGAAGGTGGCCATGATGACACACAGCTGTGGTCTCAGCTATTTGGGAGACTGAGGTGAGAGGAGCGCTTGAGCTGGGGAGGTGGAGGTTGCAGTGAGCTACGATCGTGCCACTGTACCCCAGCCTGGGTTGCAGAGAAAGACCTTGTCTCAAAAAAAATGTATGTATAGTAATAAATATTCTAATAGCAATGGATGGTAAAGAATACTCTAGCTCTTTTTTAATAAGGGGGAATCTATTGAGCTTATTATTTCAAAGATAGTGGAGCAAATTTGGATTTTTGACTCAACTAATAGTTACATAGACCATCAATAGTTAAGTCTGATCTCTGTCATTATCTATGAACTGATCTTATTAGTACCATTAGAGTTATATTATGTAAATGTGTTGATAATTTTACATTTTAATAATTATATATGAAGTTAAAGATATTCTTAAAACGATCTGTAATATTTAAAGTGTAACAGTGTACTCCATTGTGACAACATTTTTTTTTTCCAAATTTTTATTATCCTCTCCTTTCTGATACCTTTAAAGTCATAGAAACAGTTTTGGCTTTAGTAGTTGTCTGTCTGAGATACTATTAAGCACAATAATTTGCCTGTGATGTTTTCAATTTTAGACCATTATGTTTGGATGGGTATATATACTTTATTATTTTTATGGCAGTTACATATATATTCATGTGGTGTGCATTATAAAAGGGCAAGGAATAAAACTATAGTATCAAATAATTACTATCACCACTTCCCTGGAATTAGCCTAACACAAAGGATTTGTGCCCAAAACAAAATTGAAATGTGATGGATAGATTCAGTATTTTTAATTTTATCTAAGACTATATTAGTTTGTTCATTTAAAAAACAGCTTCAAAATCCCATTGTAATTCCTTTTCCTACAATTAAAATTTGAGTTAAAATGGAAAATATTGGATGTCATATAGAAATCAATGGCAGATAGAATTTAGTTATGATAGAAGCATGATTTAATATATCATTATATTATATTAAAATAGAGAGTTTCTAAATAACCTATTGGTTTACATTTTTAAGAATCATTCTATCAATGGATAAGAGGACTGACAATGTAAAACTATAGTAATGACTTACAGATCATTCCTGACATGTTTCTAATATTTTAATCAATGTTTTAAAAACCTTTTTAACAAAAAGTGTTTTTCAAGATAAATAACTAAGGGCATCAGATTCTAGTTCTTCTCAGAAAAAGAAAAGATAAAAGTTACTGGTAACTGGACAACTTTAAAATGGAAAACTCAGAAAAGAGAGCCAAGATCTGTCAGAGTTCCCACAGGGAAAAACTGGGGTACAGAAAAGAAAGAGACAAGAGTTTGGAACTTGGTGCCACATGGAAAGGGTAGGTAGGAGTGCTTCTCTGCTCCCTTCATCCTTCTGACCATCTGCTGATTGCCAAACTGTTGGGGAGCCTCTCTGCTCCTGTAACCCAGGACAGCACTATGAGTGACAATTTGGGAACTTCTTGAGGAAAGAGAACCTGGTGGTCAGCTCTCTCAGGTAAGCCCACATTCTCAAGACCTGAACTGAGACAGTGACCACCCCACTGGTGTCGCACCTGTGGTGGGACACTGCGATACCTTGGAATTATCTGCTCTTGAGTTACCATACCACCAGACCCCCAACAACATACGTTATAAGTGATATGACTGACAAGCACAGGTGCCCAATGAGTCCCCACGGAGCTACAGAACCACTGTAGATGTAACCTTCAGCATGGTCCACCTTTAAAGGATAGTGGAGCACAGCCAGCCAAAGCCCTCAGTGGAACAAAATAAGCACTCCACAGTGCCAACTGCTGAAGGGGACATCACTGATGCCTGGGAATGGATGTGGAGAAGGGGTCATCTGCCACTCCCACATCTGTCAACTGCTCCAGACATGGCGGAGGTTTTTCCTAGTGGAGAACAATTAGTGAGCACTAAGCAAAAGATTTTTCATGCTTTTCACAGTGCTCCATCTCTTCCAAAAGTCAGCCTGCACTGCTTGGGCTTACATGAAGGGAAGGGTACAACTCCCTCTCCCTACGCAGAATGGCAGCATTCTGGTAACAGAGGACAGACAAATCATAGAGTTTCCTGCTCTGTACTGGGAGAAAAGGTCTTGTCCTGAGCCGGTTTTGGTGGTAGCCATTAGAGGGGAGTATCCACAGCCTGTGGCAGCATTGTAGCTGACAACCAATGGACAAAGGCTTTATTAACTGATGGCCATGAAACCTATGAGAGAAGTGTGATCGGGGAGTGGATAGCATGCCTGCTGAATCAGGACAAAGAACTGCTGCACCCTCCCCACTCCTTTCCCTGAGACCTCACTGTACCCCAACATCATCCTACCTGAGGGTGAGCTGGCACTCACTTTTAAGCATTATCTACTGGACTGCAGCCTGAACTGTACCACCAAATAAAAACCCTATTGCTAGTAGGACTTAGTGCTAGTTCATAAGATAAGCTTCCTGAGATTTCCACAGCCTCAGCCCTGCAGGAGAAAGTGTGTCAGCTCAAACATTCAATACACCACTATAATGAGGACCATCTAAGAGAGCCACTATGCAGAAGCTATTTACAACCAGGGAACCCATGCAGAGTCTTAGCTCCCTGAAAGCAGCCAGAAACAAAGCCAAACAATTATACAAAGCATTCATGACAGTTATACTCTTGAGGGAAAAATAATTTTAAAAAATCCCATCCAAACAATAGCAAATTCAAAAATAAGCAACAATAGCTCTGTCAGATGAGAAGGAATCAGTGCAAGAATTTTAGCAGGACAAAAAGCCAGAGTGTCTTGACATCTCCAAAGAATGACACTAGCTTTCTTGCAATGGATCCTAGCCAAATTGAAAAGTCTGAAATAACAGATAAAGAATTCAAATTATGGTCTGCAGGGAAACTTAACAAGATCCAAGAGGGTATTGAAATCCAGTACAAAGAAAACAGAAAAATTATTAAGGTCATGGAAGACAAGACAGCTGTATTTAGAAAAAAAATAGAATTTTGGAAATAGAAGTTTATTAAGTGAAATTTAAAATGTAGTAATAAACTTTAACAATAGACTAGACCAAGCAGAAGAAAGAATTTCAGAGCTTGAAGGCTAGACTTTTGAGATGACCCAATCCAACAAACATAAAGAAAAAATAATTGTAAAAAAAATTAACAAAGCCTTTAAGGGATTATGTAAAGCAAGCAAACTTACGTCTGATTGGCATTCCTGAGAGATAAGAAGAGGGAGTAAGCAAATTTAAAAACATATTTAGACTGGGAGCAGTGGCTCACACCTGTAATCCCAGCACTTAGGGAGGCCCAGGTGGGCGGGGATCACAAGGTAAGAAGATTGAGACCATCCTGCCTAACATGATGAAACCCCATCTCTAATAAAAATACAAAATATTAGCCAGGCATGGTGGAGCATGCCTATAGTCCAAGCTACTTGGGAGGCTGAGATAGGAGAATCCCTTGAACCCAGAGGCAGAATTTGCAGTGAGCTGAGATCATGCCACTGCACTCCAGCCCTGGTGACATAATGAGACTCCATCTCAAAAAAAAAAAAAGTATTTAAGGGAATAATTCAGAAAAAATTTGCCTAATCTTGCTAGAGAGGTTGACATTCAGAGACAAGAGATTTAGAGAACACCTGCAAAATACTACACAAGATTACTATCCCCAAGGCATGCAATCATCAGACTACCCAAGGTCAATGCAAAAGAAAAATTCCTAAAGATAGCTAGAGAATAGGCACAAATTTTTCTATAAAGGAAGTCTAATCAGACAAACATCAGACTTCTCAGCAGAAATCTTACAAACCAGAAGAGATTAGGGTCTGATTTTTAGCCTTATTAAAGAAAATAATACCAGCCAAGTATTTCATATCCTTCTAAACTAAGCTTCATAAGTGAAGAAGAAATACAGTATTTCCCAAACAAGCAACTGTTAAGAAATTTCATCAACCAATCAGTCCTGTAAGAAATGCTCAAAGGAGTTGTAAACATGAAAATGTAAGAGTAATATTTGCTACCATAAAAACACACAGAAGTACAAAGCTCACAGATTCCATTAAACAATTAGACAATTGAGACTACAAAGCAAACAGCTAATAAAACTATAGCAGTAACAACCCATTAAATATCAATATTAACCTTGAATGTAAATGGCTATCACTTAAAGCATAGAGTGATAAATTGGGAAATGAAAAGAAGACCCAACCTTCTGATATCTTCAAGATTGATCACACATGTAATGACATCCATGGCTCAAAGTAAAGAGATGGAGAAAGATTTATTATGCAAATGAAAAGCACAAAAGAGCAAGGGTTACTGTTCTTGTATCAGATACACAGACTTTAAACCAAGAAAAGTAAAAAGAGATAAAGAAGGGATTATATAATAATAAAGTAGTCAATTCAACAAGAAGATTTAACTATCCTAAAAATATATGCACCCAAAATTGGAGTACTCAGATTTATTAAACAAGTACTACTAGACATATAAAAGAGGTAGACAGACATACAATAATAGTGGGGACTTCAACACCCCACTGATAACACTAGAAAGATCATCGAAGCAGTAAACAAGAAAACTCTAGACTTAAATTGACCAACTGACTCTTGACCAAATAACTCTTATACTCATCTATAGAATACTCCATCACACCACATTGAGCTATCATCTCGCACCAGTTAGAATGGCGATCATTAAAAAATCTGGAGACAACAGATGCTAGAGAGGATGTGGAGAAATAAAACACTTTTATACTGTTGGTGGAAGTGTAAATTTTTTCAACCATTGTGGAAGAAAGTGTGGCAGTTCCTCAAGGATCTAGAAATAGAAACATGATTTGACCTAGCAATCTCATTACTGGGTATATACCCTAACCAAAGGATTATAAATCATTCTATTATAAAAACACATGACCACATATATTAATCGAGGCACTGTTTACAATAGCAAAGACTTGGAACCAACCCAAATGCCTGTCAATGACAGACTGGATAAAGAAAATGTGGCACATATACACCGTGGAATATTATGCAGCCATAAAAAGAGATGAGTTAATGTACTTTGCAGGGACATGGATGAAGCTAGAAACCATCATTCTTAGCTAACTGACACAAGAGCAGAAAACCAAACACTACATGTTCTCACTCAGAAGTGGGTGCTGAACAATGAGAGCACATGGACACAGGTAGGGGAACATCACACAGAGGGGCCTGTTGTGGAGTGGAGGGGCTAGGAGAGGGATAGCTGGCAATGGGGGGAATGGGGAGGGATAGCATTAGGAGAAATACTTAATGTAGGTGATCGGGGGACAGATGCAGTAAACCACCATGGCATGTGTATACCTATGTAACAAATCTGCACATTCTTCACATGTACCCCAGAACTTAAAATATAATAAAAATAAAATAAAATTAATGTTATTCCTGAGAAAAAAGAATACTTCATCAAACAACCGTAATTTTCCTCATCTGTGCACAGAGCATTCTCTAAATTTGGTCACATAGTTGATCATAAAGTAAGTTTTAAGGAATTCAAAAAACAAAAATAAAAGTTATATTAAGCATCTTCTCAGACTACAGTAGAAGGAAATTAGAAATTAATACCCAGGGGTACTTTCAAAACTGCAGGAGTAGATGTAAAGCAAACAACTTGTTCCAGAATGACTTTTGCATTTACAACAAAATGAAGTTGAAAGAAAAATTAGAAACAAATGAAAACATGGATACAAGATACAAAAACCTCTGGGATGTAACAAAAGCAATGTGGAGAGGAATGTTTATAGTACTAAGTGGGTACACTGGAAAAACCGAAAGATCTCAAATTAACAAACTACTGTCACACCTAATGGAACTAGAAAAACAAGAAAAATGAAACCTAAAGCTAGCAGAAGTAAATAAATAACAAAGATCATAGCAGAATAAAATGAATTAAATAATAAAAATCTTTTAACCAAAAAAAAGCCTGTAACCAGATGGATTCATATCAGAATCCTACCAGATATACAAAGTATTGCTGGTACCAATATTCCTGAAACTATTGTAAAAAGTTGAAGAGGAGGAATTCCTTACTAACCAATTTTATATATCCAGTATTATCCTGATACCAAAATCTGGTGTGAATACAGCAAAAAATGACAAGTACAGGCAATTATACCTGATGAATATAAATGCAAATATCCTCAACAAAATACTAGCAAAGCAAATCTGGCAGCTTTATCATGGATAATTTACCATGATCAAGTAGGCTTTATCCCTGGGATGCAAAGATGGTTCAACATACATAAATCAATAAATGTAATTCACCACATAAACAGAATTAAAAGCAAAAAACATATGATCATCTAATAGATGCAGGAAAAGCTCTTGATAAAATTCAACATGACTTCATGATAAGAACTCTCAACAAATGAGGCACTGAAGGAACATATCTCAAAATAACAAGAGCCATATACATCAAGCCCACAGTTAAGCATTTTCCATAATAACTGGAAGAAGACAAAGAAGTTCACTCTTAGCACTCATATTTAGCATAGTACTGCAAGTCTTCACCAGGAAATCAAACAAGAGAAAGATATAAAAAGGCTTTCGAATAAGAAAAGAGGTAGCCAAATTATCTCTGTTCACTGATTACATGTTTTTAAAGGTAGTAAACCCCAAAGAGTCCTCCAAAGCCCTCTAGAACTTCCTTAAAGTTTCAGGATACCTAATGAATACACAAAAATAAGCAGCATTTCAATACATCAATAACTTTCAAGCTGAGGACCAAATCAATATGTTGATTCCATTTACAATATCCAAAAAATAAAAGTAAAATAAAATAAAATACCTAGGAATGCATTTAACCATGTAAGTGAACGATCTCTACAGGAAGAACTACAAAAACATTGCTGAAAACAATATAGATGACATACAGAAATAGCAAAAACATTCTATAATGATAAATTGGAAAAAACAATATTGTTAAATAACCACATAGCCCAAGGCAATCTACAGATTCAACAATTCCTGTTAAATCACCAATGTCATTTTTCACAAAATAAAAAAATCAATTATAAAATTAATATGCAAACAAGAAAGAACATGAATAGCCCAAATAATTCTAAGCAAAAAGAATAAATCTAGAGGCATCGTATTATCTGACTTTAAACTACACTTCAAGGATATAGAAACCAAAAAACAGATATTTGTACAAAAATAGACACATAGCCCAATAACATAGAATACAGAACCCAGAAATATTAATAGAACCACACACCTACAACCAACTGATCTTTTGCAACTTCAGCAAAAATAAATAATGATGAAATGACACCACATTCAGTAAATGGTGCTGGGAAAACTAGATAACCATATACAGAAAAATTAAGATAGTTCCCTTCCTCTTACCATGTACTAAAAACAGCTCAAGTTGAATTAAAGACTTAAAGGCAAGATCTCAAGCTATATAAGTCCTAGAAGAAACTCTAGAAAAATATCTTCTGAGCATTTGCTTAGACAAATAATTTCTTAGTGAAATCTAAAAAGCAAAGGCAACAAAATGAAAAACAAATGGGAGTTAATTAGACTAAAAAACTTCTGCACAGTGAAAGAAACGAGTAACACAGTTAACAGATGGCCTATACAATGGGAGTAAATATTTACAAACTAAGAATCCAACAAAGGTCTAATGTCCAGAATCTATAAGAAATTTAAGCAAACCAACAGGCAAAAAATAAATAATCCTATTATATTAGTCTTTTTTGCACTGCTATAAAGAACTGCCTGAGACTGTGTAATTTATAAAGAAAAGAGGCTTAATTGGCTTATGGTTTCCTTGGTTGTATAGGCTTCTGCTTCTGAGGAAGCCTCAGGAAACTTACAATCATGGTGAGAGGCAAAGGGGAAACTGGCACATCTTGACATGACTGGCAGGAGAGAGAGTGCAAAGGGGGAGGTGCTACACACTTTCAAACAACTAGATCTCCTGAGAATTCTATCATGAGACAGCACTAGGGGGATGGTGCTAAAGTATTAGAAAACATAACCACGATCCAATCAACTTCTACCAGCTCCCACCTCCAACATTTGGGACTGAAATTCAACATGAAATTTGGGTAGGGAAACAGAGTCATATTATACCATCCACTAAAACATGGGCAAAGGATATGAGCAGACACTTTTTTAAAAGAAGACATACAAGTGGCCGGGAAGCATATAAAAATGCCCGACATCACTAATCATTAGATAAATACAAATCAAAACTACAATGAGATACTGTCTCATACCAGTCAGAATGGCTATTATTACAAAGTCAAAAAATAAAAGATTCTGGTAAGGTTGTGGAGAAAAGGGAATGTTGATATGCTATGGTGGGAATGTAAATTAGTTTGCCACTGTGAAAACAAGTTTGGCAATTTCTTAAGGACTCAAAGAAGAATTATCATATGATCCAGCTGTCCCATTGTTGGGCACATACACAAAGGAATATTAATCATTCTACCATAAAAATGCATGCACATATAAGCTCATTGCAGCAGTATTCATAATAGCAAAATAATCAAATCCACCTTAACATCCAATAATAGTAGACTGGGTAAGAATATGTGGTACATATACACCGTGCAGTCCTGTGCAGCCATGAAAAGGAACAAGATCACATCCTTTGCAGCAACATGGGTGGAGCTGGAGATCATTATTTTAAGTGAACTAATACAGGATCAATAAACCAAATTGCTCAGGTTCTCTTTTATAGGTGGGGGCTAAACACTGAGTACATATGGACACAAAGAAGAAAATAACAGACACTAGGGCCTACTTGAGGGTGGAGGGTGAAAAGAGACTTATGATCTATAAAGTACCCAGGAAGTACTATGCTTACTTCATGGGTGGTGACTAATCTGTATATCAAATGCCTGTGACACACAATCACAAAATTTGTCTATATTACAAACCTACACATGAACCCCTGAACCTAAAATAATTGTTAAAAAATTAAATTAAAATCAAAATGGGCAAACAGACATTTCTGACCCAAATAGACATTTTTGAAAAAAAAGACATACCATGGCCAACAGGTTGAGGAAAAAAATGCTCAATTTCACTAATCATCAGGGAATTACAAATTAAAACTACAATGACACATTAATTCACACCTATCACAATAGTTATTATTAAAACCACAAAAGAGAAGAGTTGATTGGGATGCAGAGAAAAGGGAATACTTACGTACACTGTTTCTAGGAATGTGGAGCCATAATGGAAAAATATATGGAGGTTCCTACAAAAATTCAAAACAGAACTACCAACTGATCAGCAATCTCAGTACTTCATATATATCAACAGCAACAAAAAAAGGTAAATCAGTACCTCAGAGGGATATCTGGACTTCCATAGTCATTGTTGTATGAATAAATAGTTAAGATATGGAAGCAACCAAAGTGTCTAATAATGGATGAACGGCTAAAGAACATGTGATGTAAATAAACAATAGAATCCTAGTCGGCCACAAAGAAGAAGGAACTGCTGTCATTTGAGACAACATGGATGAACCTGGAGGACATTATATTAAATGAAATAAGCCAGTCAGAGAAAGACATATACCACATGATCTCACTCACATGGAATCTAAAGAATGGAACTCAAAGAAGTATAGAGTAGAATAGTGGTTACAAGAGGCTAAAGTAGGGGGACTGAAGAGATGCTGATCAAAGGATACCAAATTTCAGTTAGATAGAATAAGTTCAAGAGATCTATTGTACAATATAGTGACTGTAGTTGGTAACAAGAGATTGCTTTCTTGACAAATATGAGAGCAGATTTTAAGTGTTCTCACTACAAAAAATGATAGCTTTGAGATATATCATATGTTAATTAGAAAGATTTAACCATTCTACAGTGCATATATATTTCAAACATCATGTTGTACATGATAAATACATACAATTTTATTCATTAATTTAAATGAAATCTAAAAAAAAATTTTAAAAATCCTTTTCCATAAACATCTATATATCTATTGGATTTCTTTTAAATCATAAAGCTTCATAAACCCTTGGTTTTATCTCTCATTTGAAATGACCTTCAAGCCTAATGACTTCCAGAAACAAATAAACCTGTCACTGCTGGCATTATGGGCAGAAGAATAACTACCTTACTTTCGTGGGGTTTTTTGTTTGTTTGGTTTTTGGTTTTTGTGTTTTGTTTGTTTGTTTTTGAGATGGAGTCTCACTCTGTTTCTCAGGCTGGAGTGTGGTGGCACGATCTCAGGTAACTGCAACCTCCACCTCCCAGGTTCAAGGGATTTTCCTGCCTCAACCTCCCAAGTAGCTGAGATTATAGATGCCCACTGTCATGCCCAGCTAATTTTTGTATTTTGATAGAGACAGGGTTTCACCATGTTTGCCAGGCTGGTCTGAAACTCCTGACCTCAGGTGATCCACCTTCCTTGGCCTCCCAAAGTGCTGGGATTACAGGTGTGAGCCACCATGCCCCACCTTGTGGGGTTTTTTGAGTTCACCTTCTTACACACTGAGATCTTCCTTGAGAGTCAATCATTTATTAAACAGAATATATTCATCAAATCAGTGTCATATTGTTGCTAGAATAAACCCAGTTTCTATGGCTACCTTAAATCTTCATCATGTAATACTAAGATAAATGTTCTTGGGCCGGGCACGGTGGCTGAAGCCTGTAATCCCAGCACTTTGGGAGGCCGAGGCTGGTGGATCACGAAGTCAAGAGATCGAGACCATCTTGGTCAACATGGTGAAACCCTGTCTCTACTAAAAATACAAAAAATTAGCTGGGCACGGTGGCACGTGCCTGTAATCTCAGCTACTCAGAAGGCTGAGGCAGGAGAATTGCCTGAACCCAGGAGGTGGAGGTTGCGGTGAGCAGAGATCGTGCCATTGCACTCCAGCCTGGGTAACAAGAGTGAAACTCTGTCTCAAAAAAAAAAAAAAAAAAAAAAGATAAATGTTCTTATTTCTTAGAGTGGTAATATTTACAGAAAATCAGTAAGTCACTATATAGGCAGATTTTTAAATTTTGTTGTATTACTGATACTTTATTAAAATACCACAGTAAATACCTGAAAATATATTTAATAGGTTATTTGGTTCCTCTCTCTCTAAAGAAGGTGTTAGATTGATCTTAAAAGACAGTCAAGAACCTATAGTTGTTATGTAAGAATTATTAAATCAAAAGCAGTATCTTTAACATTTGATTCCCTGACTCCTTATCTATTCAACCTTATCTCTCATTATTTCCCATTATGCCTTCTTGTGTCCAATCAGATAATTGTTCTCAAGAAAGTGATTATTCTAGTCTCAGAATAAGTCTACGTTATTCTTTTCTTTTACCTAAAATGGCTTAAAACCTCACATCCAACATTGCACAGTGAACAGTCTTTGTACTACCATCTTTTCAATGAAGTTTTTTATGTCATAAATCCTTAAAGTGTCATGAATATGACTGCTATCAAACTATTGGCTTACACAAGACTTCTGGCCTGGTATTGTTACATCTACATGTTGACTTTCGTCACTGTAAGAGCCTCCAAATGCAGGATTAATTTTCACAGAACTGCAAATAATTGTCCATTCCCTCTGGAATAGCAAGAAAGGTAGGATATTTTTTTTTTGAGACGGAGTTTTGCTCTTGTTACCCAGGCTGGAGTGCAATGGCGTGATCTCGGCTCACCGCAATTTCTGCCTCCTGGGTTCAGGCAATTCTCCTGCCTCAGTCTCCCAAGTGGCTGGGATTACAGGCACGCACCACCGTGCCCAGCTAATTTTTTGTATTTTTAGTAGAGACGAGGTTTCACCATGTTGACCAGGATGGTCTCGATCTCTTGACCTCGTGATCCACCAGCCTTGGCCTCCCAAAGTGCTGGGATTACAGGCGTGAGCCACCGCGCCCGGCCGGTAGGATATTTTTTCACCACCTACCTTTGGCCTGAACTCCAGTACATTAATATCCTGCCACTTCCCAATTTGTGGACCAAAGTAAGAAAGAGTCCTAGTAAGAAAAAGCCCTCAGGAAAAGAACTGCAGGTGCTTGAAGAAGAAGCTGTCAAGTAGACATGCAAACTTGATTTAAGGTGGC
This sequence comes from Leontopithecus rosalia, assembly GCA_028533165.1. NCBI lineage: Eukaryota > Metazoa > Chordata > Mammalia > Primates > Cebidae > Leontopithecus > Leontopithecus rosalia. The sequence goes on from CM052658.1 coordinate 73,342,210, forward strand.
TTCTTACATGGACTTACCTGAGGAAGGTTTTGTTTTGTCTCCCAAAGTCCCCAGTTGTATTCAGCCTAATTACTGGATAAAGGATCTTGGAGTAAAATAAACCATAGTTTTAATTTTGATCCTAATATTTGTGAACTTTGTTCTGATTATCATATTAATAGAAATAGTTATAGTATTACAGGAATGCTATTGGAAAGTATTGTGTGTATAAATCTTGATTTTTTAATACCTTGCTTGTGATTTGGCCAAGATGGCAACTGTTAGGGGTCTTCCATCTTGTCCATGGGATTATTCTTCCTTTTCCCCACTTGATTTCTCCTGATGGGAAACTTAAGCTGAAAACACATCTTGCAGCAATTTAAGCTAAAGTATTTTTGTGATCTGAGCTTTCATGGGAAGTATATACACCCAAATTAAATTTCAAGCAACTGCCTAAGGTAGAAGGGAAAAAGTGCAGTTCTTTTTTTGGCTGAAGTTCTGCTAAAGTGACCTTCAATAAACTAGTAAAGCTTTTTATTCATTAGTTTCTCCCTTGTCAAAGTAAGTGGCTAAGAATATATTGCTACCAATTGTGCATGGCTATAGTGAAGAGAAAAGGACAAATTAGCGCCCTAAGAAATGGAGATAAGCCATGGAATATTATGCTGTGTGTGTAGAAATTGTATAGTGTGCAATGTTTTCTTTGTGATTGAGCTTGAATGGGTGATGTTCAGGCATTTTGTTAATTTTGGTTTGTTGCATGCTTTAGTCTCATGCAGGAAAGTTTCACAAAATAGATTAAGTTTTATGATATCTTTCCACCTAAAGGAAGCAGACAGTTACATGGCTGGTTTCATCTAATTGAGAGATTTATTGTCATGCTGAAGTGAAAATGTGATAAATGTATTTCCTAATTCAACCTTTCCTCAATCTGCATATTTCACATTTCAATGAAATACAAATGACTGCCAAGCAAAGATTTTATGCACTTGAATTTCATCAAAAGAGTAGAAATATAAATATTAACAAGATGCTACAATATGTGAAATGGTTCTTATTAAATCTAGGGACCTACTACTTGACTTCTCATTATTACTGTACATTGAAATTTTTTAAAAAATACAAAAAAATTGTCAATTCTTCAAGAGATAAAATCTAACATAAATCATCTCTAAACAAGCAAGGAAAAGTTAATACATGTTTAGAAAAGTTAACATATGAGGCCAAGGTGGGTGGATCACGAGGTCAAGAGATTATGACTGTCCTGGTCAACATGGTGAAACCCCGTCTCTACTAAAAATACAAAAAATTAGCTGGGCATGGTGGCGTGTGCCTGTAATCCCAGCTACTCAGGAGGCTGAGGCAGGAGAATTGCCTGAACCCTGGAGGCGGAGGTTGCAGTGAGCCGAGATTGCACCGTTGCACTCCTGCCTGGGTAACGAGAGCGAAACTCTGTCTCAAAGAAAAAAAAAGAAAAGAAAAGTTAACATATTTAGGACACAGTTTACATAGGTTTAAAAAGCATAAAGTTATCACGTTATTTCCTTTTTTATGTATTTCTCTTACATAACTTCATTTACTGTTGACTGATTCAGCAATTAGCATTGTTCAAAACTCAAGTTATTGATTCTCTTTGCAAAGTGTGTTCTTAAAATGCAGGATCTGGTGGTGACAATTGTGTACTAAGAAAGGATGATGTAAGCATATCCAATGTAGAAACAAAAGGAAGAATTTATGTATGCAATTATTAATTAAAATATAATTAAAAATATAATGATATAAATACTGTTGGAAAAGTACATTAGGAAATTAGGAATTTGGGTAATTGTTTGAGCTCTGTTAATAGTTGGTTTCTGGTTTCACTTCACAGAGTTCTACAGAGAAACAGAGCTAATAGGATTGAGGGACAGATATAAATAGATTTATGATGTGGGATTGGCTTATGTGATTACTGAGGCAGAAAAGTTCCATGATATTCTGTCTGGAAGCTGGAGGCCCAAGAAAGCCAATTTTATCGTTGTAGTCTATGCCCAAAGTCCTGGATCCGGGAGTATTGGGGGAATGTGGCTACAGTCTGAGTCTAAACCCTGAGAACCAGGATCACTGATGTCCAAGAGCAGGATAGGATAGATAACCCAGCTCAGTAGAAGCCTTTTTGTTCTATTTAGGCCATCAAAGGATGGATGAAGCCCCTATCTGCATTGATGAGGATGATGTTCTTTACTCAGTACACAAATTCAAATACTAATCATTTTTGGAAAGACCCTACAACATCCCTAGACATATACCCAGAAACAATGTTCTGTTAGGTATATGGGTGTCCCGAAGCCTAATCAAGCTGATACATAAAATTAACTATCATATTTATACTAAAAATAAAGTTTGGAATTATATAAGCTGTAAAAGTTCCTTCTAGCATAAAGATACCAGGATTCTTCTATATCATTATTCATATGCTAGAACAAATTCACGATTATGCTTTAGGAAATTTAGCTTTGAGAAGTTATCAACCTGTCTATATTTATAGAAATGCTAATATTAGCAAAAATATGCCCCTTTTGTGGGCCTGTCCCCATCTGATTGTTCAAATCAACATACCCAAGGTATGTTGTTGCTTTTCTCACAGGAAAGGTAGATATTTGGAAAGGGTTTCATGGAACAATTGTCTCCTGGGATTTCACTATTTTACGGATCACTCTTATAAATTCTACATAAACTGATAAAAATAAAAAACATTATCCTGAGGAGCTTGTGGCCAAAGAGATTCCCTTCCTAACGTATCTGACAGCTTCTGTTTTAAGATCAGTTCCTCTTAATCAAGTGCTTTTTAACACTGCCCATGGTAAAGACAATTGAATATTTTCAGAAAAAAATGACCTAGACTATACCGTATGTGAAGTTAATTGCTTATATAAAAATACAATATTCAAATAAAGACAAGTATTATTTTATTTGACTTGATTGTGAATACATTTATAAATTCATCAAGTAATTCTAGAATTCTTTACTCAAACTGTGTAAACTTTAATATAAGTAAAATTTGATGGAGAAATGCCATGGATATTACATTTTTAAGTCTCTTAGCAATCAAGATTCAAAAATAATCCAAATGAGATTCAGAAAAGCTTAGCATTTTATAATGCTCCCCATAAAATCAATAATTATGGCATGTTCTGATTTTCATTTTCAATAAAGCAATAGGACAAAATAAGTGGGGCAGAGTATGCCTGAGAAAAAAAGATGACAGACAAGGAAAAAGAAAAATGAGGCAAAAGGTATTACATAAAGCATTGTGTACTTTAAAAAAGGCATCACAAAAATGAGCATTAGATCATGTTTTTAAAACCTAAAATGAACAAGTATAAGCAAAATGATAATCAGTTTGTTAGGAAAAATATGTAACAAACCCTGCAATTCTTTATTTCCTTTATATTTTGTTAGTTTCAACATAAACACTGAGGGATTTTGAGATGTCAACATAATGAAAATGCTAGTTTGGTGAAGTCACTGAGGAGTTTTTAGCTATTTTATAATCAAGTCCCTATGTTTTTCTCCACTTTATTGTTAAGTTGATCACTTGTTCAATGGGAATTTATGCTAACTAACAGAAATGCATAATCATACAAAACTAGGGTCTACCAATATGATTTTAAAACTAGACCCAACTCTTAAGTATGTGAGTGTGAAGGGTGTAGAAATACAAACATTATAAATTAAAAGATTATAGGACACAGTTTTACATTTGACCTCAGGACTAACAAAACATTAGTAAGGAAAGAACTCTTAAGATATACTGAATTTAATTATTCTATTTAAAATCTAGTGTTACCAGAAAGAGTTGCTAAGAATGTTACAACTCTTAAAAGTTTCAATTTGTATAATGAGTCTTTATATATACAGAAACTAAACAAAAAATATTTTTAAAATATAATTTTGATTGAAATATTATGTTAGGTCTGTTACATTGTGTACATATGCCTTGATAAATGCATAAATTTATTACTTGGGGGTAAACAATGTAACCTAGAGCAAAAAAGGAAAAAATGAAGTGAGAGGGCTTAGCTTTCTTGTCAATTAGGCAGCCATTGAGAATGGAGCAAAAGCGATGGGATACTGCTATCTTAGGTTCCTGGATTAAATGATGCTTCTTTAAACTTTAAACTTGAGCCCTATGCTTATGACTAAGAAGAACACCAAAGAAATGAGGTCTAAAAAACTTCTTAGTCCTCAGTATACCCAATAGTCAAAGAAGAATGCTTGTCTAATATCAGTAAATGAATAAACAAAGTTTCTGCAAAAGTTACTTACTCTGTTTTTGACTATAAACAAACCAAAAATTGTAATAAATGTAGTAAACTAGCATCATTGCTTAGTTTACATGTACTGTTACACAAGCAATTACATTGTTTTTGCAAGGCTCTATTATCAGTTCAAATCCCAAGAGCATGCCAACAAACACAAGGCTGTGCTGAGGAACATGCTGTTTCAAGGGGCGCCTGGGTGCAGATGCATTGAAGCCTAAAATGACGTCAGCCCAAAGTAAGGATGAGGCAGGGGTTTTATATTCTCCTGTAAACAGGAAGCATCCCAATCTGATGTAACTGCTCCATGGTACCTGGATAGCCTCTCTGTCTTCAGGGGGTACTTGTCTTCCGGCCAGCTGTCTTCTGGCTTCTGCTAACTTGTTGAGGCAGGATGCTGGCGCAAGTGGCTTTGCGCCTTGGGACTGAGCCTGATAAGGGAGGAGTTATTCATTCCTTCAAGCTTTCAGGTCCCGGGGAGAATCTTTCAGTCTTTCTTTTCTATATGTATTGCTCCTTTCAAGATCTCTTATAAGGCAGGTCTGGTGGTAACAAATTTCCTCAACGTTTGCTTATCTGAAAAGAATCTTTTTTCTCCTTTACTTAGGAATCTTAGTTTGGTTAGATGTGAAATTTTTAGTTGAAGATTTTTTTTCTTTAAGAATGTTAAACACATGCCCCCTAACCTTTTCTGGCTTGTAAAATTTTAGCTGAGAGATTCAGCCTAATGTGTTTTCCTTTGTAGGTAACCTGGCTTTCTCTCTTGATGCCTTTAACATTCTTTTTAAAAATTTGACCTTAGAAAATCTTATGATTATGCATCTTGGTGATGATCTTCTTTTGCAGAATCTTATGGAGGCTTTCTGTATCTCCTGTTGATATGGAGGTTTTCTGTATTTGATTGTTGGATTTTCTAGCAAGGTTGAGGAAGTTTTCCTGAATAATATTCTAAAATATGTTTTCCAAGTTGTTTGCTTTCTCTTCCTCCCTTTCAGATTTGCCAATGATTTGTAGATTTGGCTTCTTTACCTAATCTTATATTTCTTGGAGGTTTTGTTCATTCCTTTTCATTCTATTTTTTAAAAGTTTTTCTGACTCTTATTTCAGAGAGTTAGTCTTCAAGTTCTGAGGTTTTGTTTCATCAGCTTGGTCTATTCTGCTCTTAATATTCATGAAGACAGTGTGAGATTCTTGTATTGTGTTTTCAGCTCTGTCAAATTGGTTTGGTTCTTTTTTATATTGGCTATTCTGTCCTTCAGCTCCTGTGTCATTTTACTGTCATTCATAGTTTCCTTGGATTAGGTTTTGCCATCTTCCTGAATGTTAATGATCTTCGTTTCTACCTGTATTCAGATTTCTACTTCTGTCATTTCAGCCAGCTCAGCTTGCTTATGAACTCTTGTTACAAGAGAACTCATATGATCATTTAGAGAACATATAACATTCTGGCCATCTGAGTTACCAGAGTTCCTGCATTGGTTCTTTCTCATCCCTGCATGCAGGTGTTCCTTTAACTGCAATGCAGATTGAGCCAATAGTCATTTTTTCTGGATGATATCACAGGGTCAAGAATTTGTTCTGGGTTTTTGGTTGCAGTTGAATTATTGTCTTTGGTTTCACAGTGGTATGCATTAGCAAGGAACTTTTAGTTTTGAAATTTTGGGGTGTGATCTTGTAGGTGGCACTTAGGCATACTGATCAGTTGCTAGGCTCTTACTTCTCCATGTTGCTTTCCTGTATTTTTTCACAGTTGCAGCTGTGCTCCTTTTTAATGCTCTGAAAGTGTGGGCTCCTTCCCACTTGAGTCCTGGCTCTAGATCATGACCTGACACTCCCAGGCTACCCACTGCAGCTCTGGGGTGATCTTCGTGTTTATGGTCCTCCCCAAGCTGGAGGCATCAGAGGAAGGGACCTTAGTAGTGGTTGTGGCCAAGGGTCTTTGGATTGTTTCCTGGGGACTCTTCTCCATCAAGATGGAAGTCAGCAATCACTCAATGCAGTCAGCCCAGGATGGAGGGTCTGTGCTGTGGGTTCAAGCCAGAGGTTTCCTGTCTGGTGAGGAGCAGGACGGGTGGTTAGGATCTATGGGAGACGGACTAGCCTCATCTCCTTGGATTGATTGCATTTGTTGGGGGTGTAGATAAGAAGCTTAGGGTCTTTGCCCCTTCATTAGTCCAAGGGTAGCAAGGGTAGTTCCACTGCAGAGAAGCTGCAGAGGGGCTTTCAGTTGCCTCTGGAAGTTTTACCTCCTAGAAACATGGAGCCACTGTTACTGAGAGAGTTCAGTCATTTAGATGAGTGACTGCACTATTAGCATGAGCTTTGAGTTTTGTTTGTTGAGGATCAGGGGATGGAAGGCTCACAGGGAGGAGAAAATGAGTCTCCTTTCATATGGTGACCATAACACGCCATAAGCTTGGGTGTAGTGTTTCACATCTTCCTTTATTCCCCAGACCAAGGGCAGTATGAATAGAACTGTTATTGTGGCAGTGGCAGAGGAGTTGTGTGCCTCTGGGAGCCTCTCACCAAAATCCAGGCCATTACTAGAGGGGACACCCAGCCATGGCTGTAATGACTATTCTGTGTTCCTGAGCTGGGGGCATTACCTGGTGAAAAGTATGGATGGAGGTTTTCACGGAAGAGCAGCTGGGCTACTCTCCATGTGGTGGCTGCAGTAAGCTGGAGTTGCCAGTGTAATGGCTAGGCCCTTTGTTCCTTCCCAGTCTGAGGGCTGTTAAGGTTGTACCACTGCAGTTGCAGTGGCATACAGGTAGTGGGTTGACTCTGAGATTTCCACCTTGGAGGAATGCTGGACTGCCTGATTGTGATGATCGGGCAAGGGCAGGGTGGTTGTGCTGGAGTCCAAGATCAGGCAGCCCTGACTAGGGAGGAGAAGTTGAGAAGTTCTGTGTGGGGAAGAGTCTGGCCACTTCTCTGTGAGGTGGTTGCTCTGTGCTGGGGTATGGACTATCCTCTGGTCCCCATAGATTCTCCTGAGCCTTGAGACAGCAAGGGCTAGGGCTGTAAGACAGCAAAGATGGCAACTCTTCCCTCCACCCACAACTGGGAGCTTTCTCCAGCAAGCAGCATAGCTGCTACTGGCTCAATAGCTCTGGCAGGGTGTGACTAGAGGCCCAGGCCTGGAGGTCTTGCCTGATGAGGAGATGTAGGAATGGCTTCCACATAATAGTTTGGCAATTTTTCATAGAGCTTCTGCAGTATGTTGGGGGTCTTCTCTAGTCCCTGGTCATCTTGGATTTTTCAGTACCTGAAGATAACAACACTGAAGGCTGCAAGACAGTGAATGTGGTGACCTGCCCTCCATTTAGGAGCTCCATCCCAGGGAGGTATGGACTTGTTGCTGGCTCAAATCCACCTGTAGGAGGTGGCTGGAGACCTAAGGTGGGAATTCCAGCCATTGAGGATGAATGGGATCTGGGACTCCCTAAAAAATGAAGCCAGGCCACATTTTCATAGAGAGGCTGTGCTGTGCTGAGAGTTCCTTCAAGCCCCTGGTTGCCTCTCACTCTCCAAATCCCAAAGGCTTGAATGCTAAGTCACCCAAACAACAGAGATGTTTGTCCTGCCCTTCCCTCTGAGAGTTCCATTCTACAAAAGTTTGAAATCTCTGTGGGCAGGAAAATACTAGCAGGGATGACTGGAGTCCCTGGTCAGAAGATTCTGCCCAGGGAAGGAAAACAGAAGCATATATAAGTAAGCAGTCTGAAATCTTCATAGAGTTGCTAGACTGTGCTGGGAGACCTCCCCAGATTCTAACTGCCTCCAACTCGCTAAGCCTTAAGGCCACAGTGGCTGATGCTATAAAAACAGCGAAGATAGTGGCCCACCCCTCCCACTGGAAGCTCTGTCTCAGGGAGGTTTAATGCTGCTTCTTGTAGTTGATTGGAGTTCCAAGACAGTGGGTCTTAGCCTGTTGGGTGCCATAGAAGCAGGCCTCTGGATTCAGCCCCTTTCTTCTGGGTATGTATGGGATTCTAACCTCCCACTTTGCCAGAGTTGCAACTGCTTTTGCCAAGAAGCATGGAAATCCCAGATACCTAAGCCTCTGAGTGTGCCTGAGTGGCTGCTCTGGAAGACTACATGTTAGCTGGGTCTGTCATACTGAAGACCCTGGTGGAGTAAGATCACGAAGGGATCTTCTGATCCAAGGCTTACAAAGACCTGTGGGAGGAACATGAGTTCCCCATATTGTTCATTCACTCACTGCTTCCCTGGGTTGGGGTGGTAGCCCTGGCTCCATATTGCCCCTGGATAGGGCATTGTCCTGGTTTGCTTTTCTTCATTCTCCCTGCATCAAGTTGTTTCCTGGATTCATCCTACTGCAGGTACATGGATGTTTTAGTTGAAAATGCTGTATTTACTTGGTGCTTCCCTTCCTCTCCGTGAGAGTGGTGCACACTAGCTGCTTCTAGTTGGCCATCTTGTTCAGTTCCTTGGCTTTGTAGTTTCTATTGTGTAGTTGCTTTATAGAATCTGTGGACTATGTACATAAGTGTGTTTTTGTGGTAAGAGATATGTTCTTTCATTTTCCTGTTTAGATCTCCCTAAGGTGCTCTTATATGGCTGGTCTAGTGGTAAAGAATTTCCTTAGTGTCTGTTTGTCTGGAAACGATTTCATTTCTTCTTTATGCATGAAGAAAGTGAAGTTTCATAGGACACGAAATTCTTGGGTGGAATTTCTTTTCTTTATGAATGTTAAAAATAAGGCCATCAATCTCTTCTGGCTTGAAAAAGAAGAGAAAATTCTGCTCAGAAGTTTGTTGTTAGCCACAGAAAAGGAACTAAAATGGGTGGGGCCAGACTGGGAAAGTCCACTTACAGGTTCCCAGTGGTAGGCACAAGCACATTCCCCAGTGGTAGGCACAAGCACTGGTATGAAGTGGGCATCCAGTTCCCAGAGGTCTAGGCATGGAGCTGGAAAACCTCCTCAATTTATAATAATCTGCATTGGAGTGAGGAGTGACCTACAGTGTTTATTTAGGAGAGTAAGTGCTCCAGATGCCTACAGATTTGCCTGGGTGTGGTGTGTAGAGGGCCCTGCTATACGATGATCTATGCCTAGAAAAGACAGACTGGCTCATGTTGCCGATCCAAGCTGTTGGTGCTATCAATGCCTGCAGATCTGCCTGGGTATAGAACAGAGGGCCCTACTGTACCACATTTATGTACAGGAAGGGTATGGTGGCTTAGGCTGCTGATCCAGACTAACAAGTGCTCCAACTGCCTGGAGATCAGCCTGGCTGTAAAGTAAAGACAGCCTGGCTGCACCATGATCTCAGGGGAGTAGGCTGGGTTACCTAGAAATGGCATGCACAGGTTATCAAGCTGGCCCTGGCTACAAGTCTCATCACCCAGGGAAAATGGCAGTTGCAGCAGCTCTCCTATTTCCTCAGACCTGCTTTGAGGCAGAGAACAATTCTAGTGTCTAATGCTGGGGGTCTGTCCACATTTGCTACTAAATTCTGGCTGTGGAGGCCCCTATCCCACTTCAGAACAACCAGAGTTGCTCCAAACTCTGGTTCAAGGATAAAATTCCTGCACAGCAGTGCTACAAGATAACCAAAGAATGATGGATTTCATATGAGCCCAGATTAAAGATGGCATCCTGCTCCCATTCCCAGGTCTGAGAAAATGCCTAAAGTTTTTCTCAGTGTCTTTCTCTCTCTACGTGTTTTCTGTCCTCTCTCCAAGTTAGTTTCAGGGAATGGGAGAAATAAAGTGCTATCCTTAGGTCTGAGTTGCCCAGTTACCCAGTGGAACAGTGAATCACAGAAGAAAATTTTCTGCCATCATTGTGTAGCAGAGGTTCACTTACTTTTATCAGCAGGATGCTGTCATGGGGACTGTTTGCCCACCTTCTCTCTGGGATCTGAGGTATCCTTTGCTATTCCAGTGATTTATCATTTTCCTTCTTGAATTAAAGTTCACAGAGTTGATCTTTATGCATTATTTTGTCCTTTTCAAGTGGCTGAGGCACACTTAAAATCTCTAATTTACCATCGTGGTGGACTAAAACACCCTATAATTTCTATGTGCTAATATAAGTAAATATAATTTCAAGTCCTCTCTTCTCATGACTTTGAAATATACAAAATATTTTCACTTCATGTAGTCATTCTAGTCTGCTTTAAAGCATTAGAACTTATTTCTTTTATTTAACTGTATGTTAGTACCTATTAACCAACCTTTCTTCATCCACTCCTTCCACCTATCCACTCTTCCCAGTCTGTTATCAATCATTATATTCTCTATGTCCATGAGATCAAGTATTTTTAGCTCCCATATATGAGTGATTATATGTATTTGTCTTTTCATGACTGGTTTATTTTGCTTAACCTCTAGTTCCATCCATGTTGCTGCAAATGACTTAATGTCATATTTTTCTGGGTTAATAGTATTCCATTATGTAAATATACCATATTATCTTTATTCGTTTTATCATATTATCTTTAGTCCTTGACAGACACTGAGGTTGTTTCCATGTCTTTGCTACTGTGAATAGTGCTAAAATAAATATGTGAATGCATGTATCTCTTTGATATATTAATTTATTTTCCTTTGGATAAATGCTCAGTAGTGAGATTGCTGGATCATATGGTAGTTCTATTTTTAGTTTTTTGAGAAATCTCCATACTGTTTTCAATTACTGTTTTATTCCCATCAACAGTATATAGGAGTTATCATTTGCCCATATCCTTGTGAGCATCTGTTATTTTTTGTCTTTTTAATAGTAGCCTCCCTAAGTGGAGTAAGGTATCATTTTGGTTTTGATTTGCATTTCCCTGATGATTAGAGATAGTGTGAATTTTTTTCACCATTTATGTGTCTTCTTTTGCAGAATGTCTATTCGTGTCCTTTGCTAATTTTTAAATTTGAGTTTTATTATTATTTTAAACTGTTAAATTGTTTTGAGTTATTTCTGTGTTCTGGATATTAATCTCTTGTCAGATGAGTAGTTTGCAAATATTTTCCACCAGGTAAGAGGTTGTCTCTTCACTCCGTTAACCATTTCCTTTGATTTGCAGAAGCTTTTTAATTTAATTCAGTCTCATGTCCCTATTTTTCTCTTTATTCTATGCTTTTGAGGGATTGTCCATAAAATCTGTGACTTGACTAATGTCCTGAAGAGCTATTCTATGTTTTCTTCTAGTAGTTTTATAATCTGGAGACTTACATTTAAGTTTTTAATCCATCTGAATTGACGTTTGTGTATGGTCAGAAAGTTCTAATTTTATTCTTGTGCATATGGTTATTCAACCTTCCAGCACCATTTGTTACAGAAGATGTCTTTTCCACACTGTATGTTCTTTTAAGTATTGACAAAGATCAGTAGGTAGTAAATATGTAGATTTATTTTGGGGCTCTCTATTGTTTCATTGATCCATGTGTCTATTTTTAAACTAATACCATGCTGTTTTATTACTATATTCTTGTAATACATTCTGAAGTGCTAGTGCAATGCCTTCAGTTTTGTTGCTTTTGCTTAGGATTGCCTTGGGTATTCTGGTTTTCTGTTTGTTTGTTTGTTTTTGAGGGTCCTGAATGAACTTGATTGTTATTTTTCTATCTTCATGAAAAATAATGTTGATAATTTGATAGGAATTGCATTAAATCTGTGGATTGCATCAGACAGATTTAATGCAATGCTTATTTTAACAGCATTGATTCTTCTGATCCATAATCCAAAGTCTTTCCACTTGTTTGTGTCCTCTTCAATTTCATTCATCAGTGTTTTCTAGTTCATGTTACTTGTAGAAAACATTCACCTCCTTTAAATTTATTTCTAGGTATTTTATTTTTATCATAGCTATTGTAAATGAGATTGCTTTCTTGCTTTCTTTTCGTTTGCAATTTCATTATTGTTATACAGAAATGGTATTGATTTTTATATGTCATTTTGTATATTGAAACTTTCCTGAATTTGATTAGTTAGTAGTGTTTTGGGTGGAGTCTAATGGTTTTTTTATACATACAATCATGTTGTTTGCAGAAGGAAGATTTGACTTCTTCTTTTCCAATCTGGATGACTTTTATTTCTATCTTCTTTCTGCTTGCTCCTGCTAGGACTTCCAGTACTATGTTGAAGAGAAGTAGTGAAAGTAATCCTTGTTTTGTTTCAGTTTTTACAGGAAAGTCTTTCTAATTTGTTCATTCAGTATGATGTTAGCCATGCGTCTGTTGTGCATGACCTTTATTATTTTTTGAGGTACTATATTAGACCATTCTTGCATTCCTAAAAAGAAATACCTGGGTAATTTATAGAGAAAAGAAGTTTAATTGGCTCATGGTTCTTCAGATCTTAGGATAAGCATGGCGTGGGATCTGCTCAGCATCTGAGGAGGCCTCAGAAAGCTTACAGTTATGGCTGAAGACAAAGGGGAAGCAAGCACCTCACAAGGCAGGTAGAATAGGAGCAAGGGAGAGAGGGTGAGGGGTGGACATGTCACACACTTTTAAAGAACCAGATCACATGAGAACTCAGTCAGAGTGAACGCTCACTTATCACCAAGGGGATGGCCTATGCCATTCATCAGCAGTCTGCCCCCATAATCTAAACACCTCCTACCATGCCCTACCTCCAGCATTGGGAATTACAATTCAACATATTTGGCCAGGGTCAGTTATTCAAAGTATATCAGGTGTACATGTCTTCTCTGCTTAGTTTGTTGAGAATTTTCATCCTAAAGGGATGTTGAATATTATCAAATGCTTTTCCTGTATCTATTGAGTTGATCATAGGAGTTTTGTCTTTAATTCTGTGGTTGTGATTTATCATGTTTATTGATTCAAGAATGTTGGGACATCCTTGCATTCCTTGTTATAAATCCCACCTGTTCATGTGTATTAGTATCAGATGTGATGTTAGATTTGGTTTACTAGTATTTTTTCTTTTTGAGGATTTTTGTGTCTTTGTTCATTGGCAATAATGGCCTTTATTTTTCATTTATTTGTTCATTTTCATTTTTTGTCATTGTAATGCTTGATTCATAAAATTTGGGAAATTCTCACACCATCAATACTTTGGAATTATTTCAAGATCATTGGTATTAGTTATTCTTTATATAATTGGTAGAATTCAACAACGATTTCATCTGGTCTTCAGCTTTACTTTGTTGGGAGATTTTTTACTAATGATTTAATTTGCCTACCCATTATTGGTTTGTTCATGTTTTTCTTTTTCCTTCTGATTCAATCTTGGTAGACTGCAGATTTCCAAGAATGTATTCATTTCCCCTAGGTTTTCCAGTTTGTTAGCATATAGTTGTTCATAACAGTTATGGATGATCTTTTGTATTTCTCTGGTATCAGTTGTAATGTTTGCTTTTCCATTTATGATTTTGTTTATTTGATGTTTACTCTTCTTTTTAGTTTAGTGTAGCTAGCAGCTTAACAATTTTTTTATCTTTTCATAAAACCAACTTTTTGTTTTATTTATCCTTTTAAATTTTTTAAAGTCTCTTTCATTTAGTTCTGTTCTCATCTTTATTCTTTCTTGTCTTCTGGTAATTTGAGCTATGGTTTGTCCTTGCTTTTCTAGTTTCTTGAGGTGTACCATTATATTGTTTATTTGAAACATTGTTTTTTAATTATAGCATTTGTCACTATAAACTTTCCTGTAAATACTGCTTTTTCTATATATGACAGATTTTGGTGTGTATGATTTTACTTTCATTGCTTCATTTGTTTTAATCTTCATGTTAACTTCTTCCTTGACCCAAAGGTTGTTCAGGACCATATTGTTTAATTGCCATGTATTTGCATAGTTTTCAAAGTTCTGTTTATTTCCTGTATTGATTTCTAGTTCCATTCCATTGTGGTCTGAGAACATTCTTGATGTGATTTTCATTTTTGTTAAATTTGCTGAGACTTATTTTGTGGCCTAATATATGGTCTATCCTGCAGAATTTTGTTTGTGCTGATGACAATATGTATTCTGCAGTTATGGATCAAATATTTTGTAAATACCTATTAGGTCAATTTCATCCAAAGTCCAGTTTAAGTCCAAAATGTTCTTTGTTGATTTTCTGACTAGATGATCTTTATGCTGAGTAAGATGTTATAATGTCCCATCCCACTTTTATTGTGTTGGAGTCTCTCTCTCTCTCTCTCTCTAGGTCTAGTAACATCTGCTTTATAAATCTGAGTGCTCTAGTGTTGGGTGCATATATATTTAGAATTGTTGTATAATCTTGCTGTGTCGATTCCTCTATTGGTATATGATGACTTCTTTGTATTTGTATTTTATAAGCATTTTTGAGTTAATGCCTGTTTTATCTGATAAGCATTAACTATTTCTGCTCATTTTTGTTTTCTATTGTTGTGAAATGCCTTTTTTCATCCATTTATTTTGAGTTGAAGTCTGTCTTTGAAGATAAAATGAATTTTTCTCTAGGCATTATATAGCTGAATTGTGTTTCTTTAATCTATTCAGACAACCTATATCTTTTAATTGGGTAATTTAATTTATCAAATTTGAGAAAGTTATTAATATGCAAGGTTATGTTTCTATCTCATTGTTGTTTTCTGGTTGTTTTGTATATTCTTTGTTCATTTCTTTTTTTCTTGTCATTTGGTCTTGTTTTTGTTGTTTTCTATAGTAGTACTATTTGAGTCTTTTCTCTTCCTTATTAGTGTACTTGGTTTAAAGGGTTTTGTATTTTCATGTGCTTCCATGATGGTACCTGTAGTTTTTTCAGCTTCAGGTTTATGAATCCCGTTACCATTTTTGTAGGGCTGATATAATGTTAATAAATTCCCTCATGCTTTGTCTGGAAAATAATTTATTTCTCCTTAGTTTATGAAGAATAATTTTTCTGGATATAGTATACTTAAAGGCCACTTCTTTTTTCCAGCCTTTAGAATATATCATCTCTTTCTCTCCTAGCCTATACAGTTTCTTCTAAGAAGTCCACCATTATGCTGATGACAGAATAACAGTAGGTGACTAGATGCTTTCTTTTTACTGTTTTTAGAATTCTCTCTTTGCATTTGACATAAACATTTTGACTATAACGTGCTGTGGAGAGTTTTTTGCGTTGTATTTAATTGAAGATCTCTGTATCTCCTGTATTTGGATGTCTAAATCTCTTGCTAGACTTTGAAAGTTTTCATGTATTATTTCATTAAATATGTTTTTGAACACTTTTTTTTCTCACATCTCCTTCTGGGATACCAACAATATATAAATCTGACCACTTTATGATGTCCCATATGTCACTAAGTGTTTTTCATTCTTTTTATTTTAAATTTTTGTCAGACTGTATTATTTCAGATGAACTGTTTTTCAGTTCTGAGATTCTTTATTTGGCTTGATTAGCCTATTGTTGAAGATTTCAAGTGTATTTTGTGTTTCTTTCTATTAATTTTTTTTATTTCCAGAGTTTTCATTTGGTTTTTCTTGATGATATCTATGTATTTGTTAAATTTGTCATTCATATTCCAAATAGTTTTCAAATTTCTTTGTACTGTTTTTCAGAATTTTATTATATCTCACTGCATTTCTTTAGAATTAATAATTGAATTATCTTTCCAGAATTTCACATATTTCCTTTTTATTGGTATCTGTTGCTGAAAAATTAAATTATTTTGGAGGTGTCATATTTTTCTTCTTTCTTATGTTTCCTGTGTATTTTGACATTTTCACATCTGGTATAACAGTTGCTTCTTCAATTTTTTATTGAATTGCTTTCATAGAGGAAGACTTCCTCATAATATATCTATGGTGTTGTGGGGTAGGCCCATTGGCTTTGATGGGTGCATGCCATAGTGTAACCTCTGTATATTCTGGCTATAAACAGTGTTAGTGGTATCTGTCATTTCCTTGGCAGTGTAGGGGGCAGTAATTTACTGAGGTTCTGGTAAAGTTTTTCTTGGTACAAAGAGGCCTTGTGGGCCAGTTTTCCAGCCCGAGTAGTGGCAGCTTGCCTGTTCTTAGTCTTCTAGGTGGTGTACTTGGTACCACTGTTAGTAGGTCCATGAGGGTTGATTATTGAGCCACCAGGTGGCTTGCTTAGATGCCAATAGAGGCAGTGGTAGACCAAGAGGTTGGGTTCTTGGGCCCCTGAACACCTGGCATGGCATGGGCAATAACCGAAGCAGTGGTGGGACAATCCAATGGGTGCCAAGTGGAGTATGCTGGTGTTGATGATGGTTATGATGGGCTAGGCAGGTGATATCATTTGGCTGTGTCCCCACCCAAATCCCATCTTGAATTTTAGTACCCCTAATCCCCATGTGTCATGGGAGGGGCATGGTAGAAGGTTATTGATTCATGTGTTTAGTTACCTCCATGCTGTTCTTGTGACAGTGAGTTCTCATGATATCTGATGGATTTATAAGGGGCTTTTACCCTTTTGCTGGGAACTTTTCCCTCTTGCCATCATGTGAAGAATGATGTGTTTCCTTCCTCTTCTGCCAAAATTGTAAGTTTCCTGAGGCCTCCTTAGCCACATGGAACTGTGAGCCAATTAGAACTTTTTCCTCTGTAAATTACCCAGTCTCAGGCAGTTCTTCATAGCAGCTTGAGATTGGACTAATACAGCAGGCTTGTCTCCAAGTTTCTAGCTGGCACATTTCAGTAGGTGTTATTGATGGTGCTAGTAGTCAGCTGGGTGAACAAGTCTTCTAGTTCCCAAGAGCAGTACACAGATGCCAGAAGTGATAGAATGGGCAGAGTGATTCCGTGATTCCCATGTCCTTGAACAATGTGCTCAAGTTCTAAAGGAGTGGTGTCGGGCCAGGCAGGTCTGACCTCAAGCCCTTGGTGATCTGCAGCGATATAGGATATTGCTGGCAGGGCAAAGAATTCTGTTGTGGTGAATGTGGAAAATCTTATTTCAGGGCTTCTACTACAGTATAGGAGTCTTGCTGTTGGCATGAATAGAGGTGCTGTCAGCAGTCCCCTGCAAGCAGCTTTTAGGCTTTAGGAAGTGCACACTTTTTCTCCAGCAGCAACAATAGCCACAGCGGTGTGTGTGTGTGACAAGCCTGTATTCAAGATGTACAGTAGAGCACAGAGATCATACTTCTTATGTCATGGAGGTTTGCCCAAAGCCTCAAACAGGGAGCTCTCAGGTTCTGAGGTTGCATTTGTTTCAATTCCTGGTTACAGTAGTCTAGAGGCCATGTTACCAGCAGGGATGTGGTTGCCACTAACAGCCTGAGACAAGTAATCTTCCAGTTTACCTGCCCCAGACACTGGTGGCAACAACAGTAGTTGTGGCTTCTGCATTGTTTGGGGGTAGGGTTGGGGGAAGAGACCTTGCTTCTAAGTGTGCAAGCCAGAGCACATAAGTTGCTCCACAATTATGGGTAGGTCACTGCTCCCATACCCAGACAATCAGGTCTCTAATTACAAGCCTGATGATATAGTCCATGCTACTGTAGGTGACAGGCCCCAGACAGGGAACTCTCCAACTCTAGAAAGGGCATGTTTTGGCTTCCTTTGTTCCAGGTGCCAGCTCCTTGGTGCATTGCACTGTCTTTTCCCAGGGGAGTAGTACTCTTTGTGGACAAAGTACTAGGATGCCACAGACATTTGGGTTCAGCCAGCACTGTGCCACTGCAGCCCTCTGGGTGGGCACTGGGAAATGTGAGTGGGGACTCCAAGGATATGGAGATGTAGGGCCTGTAGTTTTCAGAGTAGGATGTAGTCCCATGCTAGCTGGGATGTCACAGTGGCATTCTGCTGCAGCTGTTTGTCTCAGAAGCGTGTGTGACCCAGCATGAGTTTCCTGTCTAGTGCAGTACCCTTACAGGGTCTCCAGATCATATCCACATTAGACTCAGGGTTCATGCAGGTAGAGGAGCTCTCCTGTGGTAGGATTGCATCAGTTCATGGTGGAGTTGTGGACCTCTGAGAATCTTTCTCTTACCCTTTCCCCACATTGGGGAGCCCCTTGGAGCTCTCAGCCAATCTCACTTGAGGTGGCTGCTTATTTTTCTCTCCTATGCCTTAGGTATCTCCCATGACGTCTCCATTAGACTTCAGTGATCTCTCCTAGATGTTTTATTTGAGATGTAGTTTTCTATTCTTGATTTTGGTTCTTCCTTATGAGGAAGGTGGGAGTCTAGTGTCTTTAGTCAGACATCTTGCTTCTTCATCTGCCATCTACATTTTTAATCAACTTGCTAAGTTTCACAATATTAGGATATTGATGAAAATTTAATTTATAGATAAATTTTGGCAATATGGCCTTTTTATATTATTAAGTCTTCCAGTTCATGAACAAAATGGTTTTAGACATTTATTTAAGTTTCTAATTTTTTCTTAATAATATCTATCAGGATTTCTGTTATGCATATATAACTTTTAGATTTTCTGCCAACTATGGATCTATCAAAAACACCTAATAATCTGTGGTAATACATAGGAGTATATTAAATATACTGTGACCTTAATAGGTTTTTAAATTTATTATAGATGTTATCTATAAATTGTACTGGAATTTGTTTGTATACAATTATTTTATATGCAAATAATGACAGTTTGATATGTCATTAAATTATCTGTCTTTGAATTATTATCTGTCTTAATGTACTTAGCACCATTTGGTTTTATATTGAGCCGAATGGATATTCAGTAGTTGTGGTGAACAGAATTGATGATAAAGATTATTTTAGTTTTATTCCTGAAGGAGAAAATTTTGATAATAGTTCAAGATTTAATATAGTATTTGTTTTTCAAAAAGCATCACTATCATCATGGTATATTATAGTTTTTTTCTCATAAATGTGCATTGAACTTCATCAAATCTTTTTTATTCCATTAACACAATTATATTTTCTTCTTTGTTATATTAATTTGAAATTATGTATTGTAATCTGTTCAATAATGTCTCTAGTATAAGGAATATTGTACATTCTGTGTCTCCTCATATATATTTCTAGACATTTGTCAATTTTATTATTTATTTTCAAGACCTGAATTTAGTATTTATCAATTTCTTTCATTAAACATTTATTTTTACAATTTTATTTATTTTTCTTATTATAATTTGATTATTTCCACTTTCTTTTGTTTAACTTTGTGATGTTACTTTTTCTAGTTTCTTGGGATGGACCCTAGATTATTTGCATTTAGTCTTTCCTTACGAATTAATTTGTATCCATTATTTTGCAATGTCACATGGTTTTACATGTTTCTACACTGTTTGAATATATCATATATTATTTTACTATTGGTCTCAAATTTTCTAGTATTTTAATTTATTCTTTGATACATTAATTATATAGAGTATATTTTTAAAATTTCAAATATTTTACTATGGTATGGCTATTACTTACTTTTATTGTCCTAGCTTAATATAGCTTATGTTTCATTCTGATGACTGAATACACTCTAAGTAATTTAAATATTTAGAAGTATTTATATTTGTTGGCCGGGCGCGGTGGCTCACGCCTGTAATCCCAGCACTTTGGAGGCCAAGGCGGGTGGATCACGAGGTCAAGACATCGAGACCATCCTGATCAACATGGTGAAACCCCGTCTCTACTAAAAATAGAAAAAAAAAGCTGGGCATGGTGGCGCGTGCCTGTAATCCCAGCTACTCTGGAGGCTGAGGCAGGAGAATTGCCTGAACCCAGGAGGCAGAGGTTGTGGTGAGCCGAGATTGCGCCATTGCACTCCAGCCTGGGTAACAAGAGCAAAACTCCGTCTCAAAAAAAAAAAATAGCTAGTATATATTTTGGCTATTTTTAGCCAAAATAGCCAAATATATAGCCAGTATATAGTCGCTTATGGAAAACGTCTCATAAGCATTTGAAAATAATGTATTTATTCAGTACTGTATTAATTTCTTATTGTCACCATAGCATATTGCTACGAACTATGGACTAAAACAACATAAAATTATTCTCTTGTAATATTATAGGCCAATAAGGATGTATCTGGGGAGTGGTGAGGAGTTGTAGGGGACAACCTGTTTCCTTGCCTTTTCTAACTTCTGGAGATTCTCACATTCCTCATCTTCTGGCCTGGAATCCTCCAATCTCTTTCTGCTTTGGTCATTGGCATTTTCATGCCTTTGACCCTCTTGTCTTCCTCCTATAAGAACCCTAGTGATTACATTTGCTTTTCTTGGCTAATTCAGAAATCCTTAATTGAATCACATCTACAAAGTTCTTTTTTTCCACTTTCACTGCTTCTGGCGACTGTATTGTGATTATCTCAGAGGGATCATTTTCTCCACCACTTGCAGTGTGGGATGTAGTGTCTTAAAACAGACATATTAGTTGTGCTTTTCAAGGATGGTACATTTGTGAAATTTTGTTATAATTTTGTTGGGGCTCAGTGACTAACTCCTGTAATCTTGTCAGAGGCATTCAAACAGAGCAACTCCATCTTGAGTGAGGACTAGGACGATAAGGCTGGAGACTTGCTGGGCAGAATTCCCAGAGAGTTAGGGATCCTAGCCTCTAGATGTTTACACTTAAAGGAAGAGATTGATGATGTTTACAGTTAAAGTAAGGGATTGATAATATTTACTAAACAGACCGAGACTTGAGTGTCCTAATATCCCAGTGTCTTGAGAACAAAGGCATTTATAAAATTTGGCCTTAAAGATAATGACATTGATCCGTGAAAAATATACTAATTAAAAAATTAATCATTTATCACAAACCCTTGTAGCAGAGCACATATACCCATGATCTTTTTTATCCTATATGAACAAGTATTTTATAGCTAGGGTGACTATATTTCTCCTCTTACTTTTGGGAACATCCTATTCTGTCGATGATGTGGCTGTTCTTTAACCACATTAGTTTCTTAATAAACTTCCTTTTGCTTTGCAATAAGGACTTGCCCTGTATTTTTTCTTGTGTAAGGTCCAAGTACCCAGTCTTAGGGTCTGGATCAGGACCCCTTTCCTGTAATAGTCCCAGCACATTGGGAGGATGAGGCAGGCAGATTGCTTTAGGCCAGGAGTTTGTCACCAGCTTGGCCAACAGGGCAAAACCTCATCTTTATTTGCTGGGCATGGTAGTGCATGCCTGTAATCCCAGCGACTTTGTGGAGGTGGTAAGATTGGAGGATCTCTTAAGCCCAAAAGTTGAGGCTACAGTGATCCCTGATTGTACCACTGAGTTCCAGCCAGGGTAACAGATCGAGAACCTCTCTCAAAATAAATAAATTAAATAATTTTCTATCATTTACTTAAAAGATGGGTTCAAATCTCTGATTCTAATGTTAAGAGTCTACCAATTTTCACTTTATGTCATAGGAAACTATGTAATTAGTAAATACTAATTTTATTTTAGGATTGGAGTCACTCATTTTATGGAATATTCCATTTACATCTTGTAATTCCATTTACATCTTGTAATTCCATTTACATCTCCCTCTCTGGAGACAACGTGTAGACCTTACAATACTTAAAATTCTTGTACTCTGCACCTGACTTCCATGCTACTGTTGTCATTTATTTCAGTACTACATATATTTTTACCCCCATAGCACATTATAATTGTTTCTTAAAGTTCTTGTTCCTTTAGCTCTACCAGTATATTTTTCATTTCTGATGTTATTTAATTCTTCCTGAGATGCAGTGCTTCCTTCTGGCATAATTGTCCTCTGCCTTGAGAATTTCCAATTGTGTATTTTCAAAACTTTGGTCTGATAAATATAAAAATCGCTTAGTCATTTTTTAATCTGAATATGTCTTAACTAACTTCATTTTCAAAAAATATTTTGATGGATTTGGAGTTTTAATAGACATTTTTCTTTCCATGTCTCGAAAGTTTTATTGGTTTTATTTAATGCTTGCTGATTCCTGTTAACAATGCAGTTCTTACTTTCATTATATATTAGAAGATAATGTGTCTTTTATAAAATATAGTGTTTTATAAGCTTTTTGTCTTTGGTTTTCAAATATTTTAAAATAATATCGAACATGTGGTTTTCATTTTAGTAATACTAATAGATATTTTTTCTTTCATTAACTTTGAAAGAAATTCCAATATTTTCACCTCATATGTATTCTATTATTGCCCTTGAACTATTTGGTGTACTCTTTCCTGAGTTTAAAATTACTTGCTTTTTAGATTATTCTTCTGGGTTTCATATGTCTCATGCTGTGATATACTTGTACTTTATATACTTCATTCTGCATGTTTTCTAACTGCATAATCTCCTAGAATATTTGTTCCTGTGTAGGTATTTTTTCTGCTGTGTCTGATGACTTAAAATGCTTTCAGGTTATGAATTTTTGGCACTATTTTTACAGGTTCTACTTGACTATTTTACAGATTATTTGGTTCTAGACACTCATTCTGTCAACTTTTATTTTAAATATTACCTAACTACTTATATCTGTATCATATGAACTTTTTATTTTCTGTCTTATCTCTTGGTGTTTGGTTATGGTGAACTTTTGATTGAATGTTGAATATTAGACACACACACACACACACACACACACACACACACACACACACACACACAAAATGTAGACTGTCTTCATAATGTCAGGGTTTCTTTTTTTCCTAGCAGGCAATTAGATTTAGAGAATAGTTTGACCAAGCACTCAAATCATTGAACATTTGAGTGCTATATTGCAGGCTTTGTGAATGCCTAATAATGACAGTTTACACTTAATATGGAATATGATTTCAGGGATTTTAAAGAAAGGAAGATTTTAGGTCTTCACCAGATTCTCTCCTCTTTGGAAAATGTAACTTCTAAATTTTGTGTCTTCTACATAACAAGAGTAAAAAAAGTTATAGAAAACAGCCTTACTTTTGGCTTCTGTGCTAATGGAGAAAAACTCTCAATCACCTAAATGTTTTTCCCTCTTTTCAGTAGATGAGCATCTCACGTTTTGATTACTATGGATATTCTCAAATGTGTTTAAATAGTTGTTTCTGCATGTTATTTTGGAAGGGTTAATATTTAATAATGATGCTAAAGAAATGTCATAATATTGCATAAGAAGTAATCATGTATTCTACTTAAATGGTGATAGATACACACTTCTACCAAATAGAGAAGGCTCTTTTTTATCATGGCATTTCCTATCAGTGAGTGAACAGAGCCATTATTTGGGACATGGGAAAGAAAAACTGTAGTAAGATTTTGCAGTATTAAGCCTATAGTAAACACTATTATTTGGTCATTCAGGTAAAACAGTCAATATGAATTTTGCAAAGACTACCAAGGTAATAAAGCTTCTCTAAACAACTTAAATGAAATAGACTTCTGTAAGAAAATAAATGGCTACTCAGTATCCTTTGAAAGGAATTGCATGAAAACACTAAGCAAATTAAGCTTAAAAGAGTTGTTATTATTATTGATATAAATAATCAAATCAAGTGAAGACCAAGGGTGAAGATAGTTCTAGGAATGACTTTAATCTGAGTATTAAATGGTGTCAGAACTCTCTGTCTCCTCTCATCTGTTTCTCAAAAGGATTCTGAGAGTCATCAATGTTTGAATCATATGCGAAAAAATAAAACTATTCACTGTTGAGAATCAGTGAATAGTTTATTATTCACTGTATAAAAATTGTATATTTACATACAAGTTTTTTACTTGTATCTTACAAGTAAGTCTGCTCACACTGTAGACAGATAGCTTGTGTATTCAAGGAATTGAAGATGGAAATATAGTGGATAGATTGTACAGGTATGTAAAATATCAGAAGCCTTCGATTTATCAAAGCAACCACTGCAATTTGTATGTACTGCTTATACCAAATTTGTAATTAAACCAGAATTATATAAAGGAATTGTTAAAGTATATTAAGAAGTCTTATAAACATTTGCTTACTATAGGACCTAAAGAAATAACATAATTAGATTAAAAAAATAAATGCATGGATGAAATTCACCTATTTTTAGGACATCCAAAAATTGATGTAATAATCATTGTCATTTGGCTTTCATTATTTTTCTACTCTAAATCTGTTTATTTACTTTTAATGTTTTCGATTTTTAATTTTCCAAGGATATGTTTCATATTGTTATACATTGAATCTTAGAAGAAATCAACAAAGAATCATTTTTAGCTTAAGTAAGCATTGTTACTTGAATTATTACTGTTATGAGCAAAATTGTCTTAAAACACACAAGTTGAATGTATTACAAAATAAGCAGTTTGAACAAAGAAATAGATTGCTAAGGCTAAAGGCAAACAGTATCAGCAATAATAATTCTGAAGCAAATGAAAAACATTTAAGCAGATACAAATTAGTTACATAGATATGTATAAAAATCCACAAAGCATCTCTTTTTCATGAAAGATTGAGCAAAATAATTAGAATAAGAAGACCACAATAAAACTTTTCTGTGCATGTGACAATACCTTAAAAATTGTGTATGTGGATTAAAAAACTGGGTAAATTCTAAACACTCAAAATTAAGGTTGAATATATTATTAGCGTAAGACATCTAGACCTTCTATAAATCACTAAACTAAGATACCAAAATATAATGAGTGGTTTTATAAAATTATTGAAGGTCACGTGAATTGTAATATGAAAATATGAAATTGTAATGTGTAAAAAGTAAATTTGGCAGCTATAATGATAGATGAGAAAATAATAATATATATAATAAATTTAATCTTTGTACAAAACAATAAAATTAATGTTTCCAATGAATGTAATATCAAATTTACCTGTCTCTGAAAATGTTATATAATAACAGTATAGTATCTAAAGCTTTTCCTTAGAAAATTTTCTCACCAATGTTATTTTAAACTAAGCCTCTTTAGATAGACTTTGTTTGGTATATATACTGAATGGTTATGAATCAAAATGAATAAAATCAAAATCGACTAATAAACATTCTTAGGATCATATTGCAATGATATTTTGATTTTCTTCTCTTTATTTTTTTTATAATTCATTGTTCACTGATCTACCTGTGTCCTTGAGAATTACACCCAAATATCTGCCCCAATTTCAACAGTATCCACATCATTATAGACAAAGGCTATCCTCTTTGTACACTTTGAAAGTATTGCACCAATGCAACTGCATTGGAGCAATGGCTACATATTGTGATTTATGAAGATGAAGGTGATGCTAATGAGGGAAGTTTCAAGTGTTAGAGAATTTTGTTATGTGCCAAGCAGTATGCTAAATTATTAACACTCAGTATCCATTATCCATAATGAATCTATAAAATATACAGCTTGAATGTGTTAAGTAACTTGCTCAATATCATTGGACTAATCCTTGGAGACGTTGAGGCTTCAGGCAGCATTGTCAGTATCTAGAGATGTGTCCTGAAACATTTCATAATTTGATTCTGATAGTATAATAAGTTACCACTAATACATAAACAAATTTAATTCTCCATCAATGAATCTTAAAACAGGAAGCCCAGGAATATATTAAAAAGAATTCATATTTAATTTTCTAATATCTCAATAGAATAAAATAAAGTATATTTTCTAAACATGTAGTTACCAAGTGTGTTATATTAGATATTAAAAGGACAGCAATACTAATTATATAAACTTGATAAGCATGTTCAAAAGCACAGTGATAGACTGAATTCATTTTAAAAATATTTTCCTCAATAGGGTATTCTCAATGGGTCAAATCAGAGCTATCTAATAATTAATTTCCTAAGAGTTTTATTAGTCTAGAAATATTTAGAGAGTATTTTAATTAAACTCATGAGTATCAATGAATATTTAAACATCTCTATTCTCATTATATTTTAATTAATAAATTACCCATGTATTTTATCAGGCCATAAAATTGTATGATGGAAATTGTTTCTAAGTGGTACCATCCACGAAATTACTTGATTGACTTCCCTTGAGCATCTAAATACGGCATGTCAATATGAAATCAGTAGCAAAAGCTGGTTCCCTGAGAAACATCCTAAACTTGTTGTATTATTTTTCCACACTAATACTTTGAACAAGACAGGATCAAAATATGTGGACTTTCTTGTTATCATTTACTGAAACTTATTACTCCATGTAATGTCTAAAATTTTATTTCTTGATGAAAGGATTTATCTTCATAGATTCTCAGTCATACCCAGGTCATGTATAAACCCCCTGGATATGTACATAAAATTTTGTGACTATGTGAGAGATTCTGGTACAGAATTGTGGTGTGTAACATAATAAAAACAACAAAAGTAAGGAGAAAAAAGGTAATATGTTTGCATACCAAAATGTAAATCAATGTTTTCCAACATTGCATATATATTTGGCTTCTATTCCTTAAAATAGTGTCCCCACTACCCTCAACAGCTATTTTCTCAAAAGTTATAAAAGAAAACTAAATTTCCCCTTTGACACACCTGTCAAAACATCAAAGATTATAGTGTCTTCCATCTGTAGATGATATTTTTCTATATATTTTCTTTCTGCACAAAGGTACTAATCATATTTAAGAGATGTAATATTTGAAAATTTTATATTTTTTACAAACCTATATTTGCTTTTGTAGAAATGACTTCAAACTAAAGTCCATCACAAAAGGCTTACAAGTTTTATGCAAAAGAGTTTTACATCAAGGCTTCAAAAGACTTTGTATGCTATGAAGCTTTGTAGAAGAGATGAATCAGGGCCATACAACAAATTCCATGAACAAAATCTTTACACTGGATTTTAAAAACTACCTACAGAAAGAAATTTGTCTAACCACAGTAACTCTGCATGTGATAGCTATGGATATCAGGAGAGATTATGAATATAAGAGTCATGTTCTTCTACAATTTATTACATGAAGAATATGAAAGTGTGTGAGCTGTACTGTTTTCTTAAATGTGTTAATTAAACCTTCCTACAGCAAAACTTGTTAGTAAGCTTTTCTTCTGTGCCTACAGCCTTCCCTTTTTTACCCAGAAGTGCAGGACGAAAAGATTTCTGAATGACGAATATATATTAAATGCTAAGTGTTTACCTTTTATGACCAATCTGAAATATAAAAATGTTTTTGTTTACACATATACAATTAAATGTGAATTTACTAATTTTTAAAAAATTTCAGCTTATTTGGAATGTGTATTATTTGAATTTTAAAATTACACTAATAGAATCAGAAAAGTCAGTAAATTGCTTTTGTTGACATTTCAAGGAATTTGGCAAGTGCTTGGCTAAAACTGACCTACCTCTGCATGCTCCATTTTCACAGCCACCTACTCCACCTGTGATCCACTCCTGGAAATAGTCACATTGTCTAATTAACTAGAAGGCTTTTCTCTTTCCCATATTCTGAAAAGAACTATTCCTCAGCTTAAAGACAGGAACAAGATGGTCCTGAGTAATAAAAAAAAATAAATGTTCTACTTACATATCAATGACTGATATTTAAATGTGAATTATATCTAGAAGCAAGTGCACCTAATACATACGGGAACAAAGGCTGTGTTCAGGGGAAGCTACTTACAGTTTATTTCAAAGATCATGAATTGTCACAAAAATGTAAATGAAAAGAAAAAGAACTTATGATAAAGTCATTGTAGCATTACAGTGAATTTTAAGAACAGAGTGAGTTTTTCAAAAGGACATTATATTTAATGCACGGCAGTCATATTTACTTTGTAAATATGAGTTAAATATTTTTAATTTCTTTTATAATGAGAAAATTACTCTACTTCTGGGTCAGAAGTGCTATTTTTCATCCCTAAAATGATTGTATCCCAACTGCGTGTAGATTTAAAATTTAAACTTTAAAATGGTGCTAAGTTTGCCTGTTACTACTGTTACTTTGGGGGAAAGGAGTAGGTTTTTATATAGATAAGGTAAAATCATTTTGTTCTTTTCAGATATTCTTAAATGACTTTTAAAATAGCATGAATAGCACATATAGAGAAGTCACAGAGAAAATAAGTATATTAATGAAATCATAAATCATATCATTGTCACGTAGTTTCTAAATGGCAAAATCCCAAAAGGTTATCAATTATTTTTGCTTGCATTCTTTAAATATTTAATTAAAGTTGTAGTAAAAATAATACAATATTATTTACACTTTGTTTATTCAATCAACCAAATAGTTATGTTTTGTTTTACTTTTGATATATACAGTATGTGGAAACTGTAGAGCTGGCAATCGTATTGTGACTATGTGTCAAAGAGTGATCATTTTATGGATAGACCACATGAGGAATGTAGTAGCAAGCACATTATTTTCTTGACCTTTCCACATCCCACTAAGATCAGATATTCAGAATCTACAACCTGTTCCTAGTGCATTTACCTGATTACATATGTCCTCTCAAAGGTCCATAATCTGATTGTTAACTTTGTTAGTCACATTTTTCCTGATCGCCTCTGGGCCTTTCATTCTTCTGCTATAAATAACAATATTGCTATTTAACGTTTTTTTAAAAATTATTATTATACTTTGGACTCTGGGGTACAGGTGCACATCCTGCATCCTGCAGGATTGTTGCATAGGTACATGCATGCCATGGTGGTTTGCTGTCTCTATCCCCGCTCCCACCACCCCACCGTTGCCTACATCAGGCATTTCTCCTGGTGGTGTCCCTCCCCATTCTCCCCGCCCCTTGCTGTCCCTTCCTTCTCCCTACTTCCACTCCCAACCCACACCAGTGAGTGTTGTTCCCTTCCCTGTACCCAAGTGTTCTCATTGTTCATCACCCACCTATGAGTGAAAACATACAGTGTTTGGTTTTCTGTTCTTGTGTTGGTTTGCTGAGAATGATGGTTTCTAGATTCATCCATGTCTCTACGAAGGACAAGAACTCTTTTTTTATGGCTGCATAGTATTCCATGGTGTCTATGTGCCACATTTTCTTTGCCCAGTCTATCATAGATGGGCATTCGGGTTGGTTCCAGGTCTTTGGTATCATAAACAGAGCCACAACGAACATACATGTGCATGTGTCTTTATAATAGAACAATTTATAAACCTTTGGGTATATACCCAGTAATGGGATTGCTGGATCAAATGGAATTTCTATTTCTAGATTCTTGAGGAATTGCCACACTGTCTTCCATAGTGGTTGAACTTTTAAAGTATATTGTTTAGCCACTTCAAGAATGAAAATATAGTGAGGGCTGATGTCAAAAGCTGTTTAAAGAGGACATTGAGCTTTTCAAATGTCAAACACAGGGTCAAGAAAAAAAAAGCACAGGGCCAATGTTATGTCAAACACAGAATCAAGAAAAAGAATGTTTGAATTTATATTCAGAAGATTATGGCAGATAAGTATTTGAGGCAGTAATAACCTTTTCTTAACTACTGCAAAATTAAATATCTGTCTCTAAGTTAATAGCATGGTTTCAGCAAAGCAGTTGCATGGTCCAAAATACAATCAGCCAATCAAAAATAAATCTGCTTGGACTTTTATGCATTTTTAAATTCTTTGTGGAAGCAAAAAATTAGAAAATTTACAAGTTGCTTGAAGAACTATATTAGTTCTTAGAATGTTCCTGAGATCAGGGCAAGTGTTCCAAAATGATATTTTTATTACAGCCTAAGAAAATTTTTTAAATTGCAAACTATAGCATGACATCTAGCGTATCTCTAAAACCTAAAACAAATATGTACTCCAGCCTTTATGTCAGACATGCTGAGAATGTCTTTTGCTCAGGAGTGATTGAAAAAACTCACAAAGTTGCTGAACATCCTAGATGGCCAGTGTGAATGCCTGACCAAGATAAATGGAAGAGGTAAGAAAAAGAACCCTTCTTTGAAGGACCCTGATCTCTATTTTCACAGCATTTTCGTTATTCCCCAATAAACATCTCACCTGTTGGAACTATTTTGCCTTACATGCTTATGCCTATCAGTTTTTGAAGACATTTTTCTGAACACATATGAAAAATACAGTTCTTTCTCCCTAGGATTACACAATCAGGTGGGCTAAAGAGCCACAGGAAAGGAAGGAGCAATTATTTATTTACCACGATAAAGGGAAACCCAAAGTTCTACTGATGCACGGAGCCCTCAATGGGAATTATGTGGGCTGTGGGAGAGAAGGTGACTTGAGATTTGATCATGAAGAATTACTTGCATTAGTCAGATACTGAAAGAATGAGTAGACTAGGGACATTCCTAGACAAGGGTTCTCTTTACAAACTCACAAATATTTTGGAAGCTGTGTAAATTATAACTTGAAACATAATGAATGAGCTAGAACAAGAATGAGGAGACCACTTTCGAGTAGCCAAAAATACAATTTTATTTCAAAAGGGATATAGAGAAAGAAGTGATGAGCTGTTGTGTCAAGGGGAACAATAATTCATATATTTCTGGATATTGCTGTGTTAATTTGTATGCCTTTTATTCTCAGTTCCAATTTTTTGCATCTAATAATTCGGGTGTTACCTGTTTTTTTTTTAATCAAGCTCCATTTGTGTTTTCTGAAATGTCTTAAAGTTCACAGAGCCGATTTTGTAATGGTGTGAATACTTAGATCATAATGAATATTCAGAGATGTTTTTGAGCATCCAGTTATGACCCCTCCACAGAATATCTCACTTGAAGGTGAAGTAGGTTACCTATTTTGCTCACTCATGTTACCAGCCTATTTTCGACATGAAAGATCTAGGGGTGCTGTTGAATACATTCCTAAAGTCAATTCATATTATTGAATATTAAACAATAAGGCCCATTCAGTATCTTGATTGTCATGTAGCTGAATGAAAAGGAACAGGAGAAATAAAAAGGGGAGGCAATAGAGTTTATTGCATTGGAAAGACTTCTGGGTTAGGTGAGGAGTGTAATATTGCTTCTGATGTTTATTAAATACACATACTGTAAACTAAAGAAATGTTCTCCCATTAAGGTAGTTGATAATATTGGTTCCTGCACATGCAGGGACAAAGTATTTTCAATATAGTTTTGACACATACTGTGATGACAAAGGCCAATGATTTTACATATGTTAAATTTCAGAGTTTTTAAAATATTTTGTACTGGATAGAAATATTTGGAGAAAATAAATAAAAGGTAATAAAATGGTTTTATAGCTTGTGTCAAGTACAAACACAACATAGAAAAGTTACAAGAAGAAAACATTATTTTTTAAATTTCTATTTGTATAAGAAAGAATATTGGAAAGCAGTCACACAAAACATTGAAAATGAATATAGTTAAAAGGTTCTGTAATAGCAGAGTTAGAAAACATTCAGCTCACAAAAGCAGTCATTGACTCTTCAAAAACAATGATTCTTACTTGAACACCAATTTGAGCCAGCTTGAATTTCATAAAGAGGTGATATATGCACAAATATCCTCTGATGAGAAGAAAGTATATAAATTTGTGTGTATGTTTCAGAATTTGGCAGTGACTTAAAATATATTTATCTGTAGAATGCATATACTTAGCAAAGATAACATTCACTTGAAATGTACTGGTGTAATGAACTAAATTTTAATTTTTGCATTAATTACAATGTAAAAATATAACCAATGTGTTATGGACTGAATTGCATTCCACACAATTCATATTTTGAACTCCTAGCGCACAGTACCTCAGAATGTGACTGTATTTAGAGGTATGGCCTTTATGGAGATAATACAGTAAAATGAAGTCATATGAGTGGGCTTTAATCCAAGATGACTGGTGTGCTTATAAGAAGAGGAGATTAAGACACAGATACACACAAAGGAAAGACCATTTGAAGGCACAGAGACAAGACAGCCGTATACAAACCAAATTAAAAGGACTTGAAATGAAACCACCTTTCCAGTACTTTGATCTTAGATGTCTGGCCTCTAGTTCTCTGAAGAGACACATTTCTGTTATTTAAACTAACCATTCTATGGTACTTTGTTATGGCAGTCCTAGTAAACTAATACACAGAAGAAACATATTTCTGTTGAACGCAATTTTATTATTTTATAAGATTAAATTTTACCTTAATGATTGACTATTTAATATCTAAACTGGGATTCATTGTAAGTTTCAAACACATACTGGATTTCAAAACTTTCCTTGGCCAAAGAAAAATATAAAATATCTAACACTTTTGTGATAACATATTAAAATCACATTTTCTGTATGTTACATATTTGCTGTTTGAGATAAAATATATTATTATATTAAGTTCACATGTTTTTATCTTTTTAATATGACTTTCTTAACCTTTTTAATATGGCTACCAGAAGATATAAAATCATTTATATTGTTTACATTATGTTTATATCAGAGAGCTATGTTCTAGGCATTAATCTTCCTTTTTAATATTAGGAATAAAGAAGAACAGTTAGAAAAAGAGAAAGGGTGAGGTCAAATCACTTTTTTTTTTGAGATAGAGTCTTGCTCTGTCGCCAAGCTGGAGTTCAGTGGTGCAATCTCGGCTCACTGCAACGTTCGCCTCCTGGGTTCAAACGATTCTTCTGCCTCAGCCTCCCAAATAGCTGGGACTACAGGCGCGTGCCACGAATCCTGGCTAATTTTTGTATTTTTGGTAAAGACGGGGTTTCACCATGTTGGCCAAGACATGGTCTCCATCTCTTGACCTCGTGATCCGCCCACCTCGGCATCCCAAAGTACTGGGATTACAGGCGTGAGCCACCGCACCAGGCCAAATCACATATTTTTAACGATAACATGGCGCATAAAATAAGTAATATCTCATCACTAATTTTAAGTATTTCCTTCACACATAGATCCAACTAAAGAGATCTCATTTTGTATACTAATTTTCCCTTCAACCACACAAATATCCATTGTTTGCATTTTTTCTAGAATCTCTTTCTGACATGCATAGTAAAGAGATTTAAATATTAAGTTTCTGATTTTCCTGTCTAACTGCAAATTATTATTATTATTATTTCAGTAGCTTTTTGGGAACAGGTGGTGTTTGGTTACATGGATATGTTCTTTAGTGGTGATTTCTGAGCTTTTAATATACCCATCACTCAAGCAGCTTACACTGCACCCAATTGTAGTCTTTTATGCCTCATCCCCATGGTTTTTAACCACATAACTGAGCATGGAGTACTTTTTGTTCTAAGCGTATTATTAGTTTCCAAATTCAAACAAATTAATATATGAATGAAATTTTACATGTGTGTTTGAGAAAATGAAAACCCGACGCTTTCTTTAATCATTGAAAACATCAGTATCTCTATGAAATCACTCCCTTATTTATTTTATTTATTTATTTATTTTTGAGACGGAGTTTCGCTCGTTACCCAGGCTGGTTTGCAATGGCGTGATCTCGGCTCACCGCAACTTCCGCCTCCTGGGTTCAGGCAATTCTCCTGCCTCAGCCTCCTGAGTAGCTGGGATTACAGGCATGCGCCACCATGCCCAGCTAATTTTTTGTATTTTTAGTAGAGACAGGGTTTCACCATGTTGACCAGGATGGTCTTGATCTCTTGACCTCGTGATCCACCTGCCTCAGCCTCCCAAAGTGCTGGGATTACAGGCGTGAGCCACCGCGCCCAGCCTCATTCCCTTATTTTATCTTAAAAATGGATCAAAGTCAATTTAAAAAAAATTTTCTGTTAAGATGAAGCATTAGTAGGAAGTGACTATGGTTAAAGAAGATGGTCTTGATACTGATTCTAGGAACAGGTTTTAAAAGTCAGGATGCAAATACAGCATATTGCTTACTACATGCCATTTTTCAAGGGTTCTGGTTAAAATACAAATATTTGATATTCTCAAAAAATTTCAACTAGCTTAATTCTATTTTTAACAGGAAGTATCTCAACCAAAATAAAAGAAAGCCCTAACATTAACTCTTTCTTCAGGATAATCTAGTAAAATTCATTAACTTTTATCTAGTCAGCATTAAAGAATAGTTAGAGGTATTCACTGTCTTGTAGTCCCTACAACCTTCCTATTAACTCTAGAGTCTTCACTCTTCTTGATGAACCTCATACACTTCTCTTCTGAACCAACTGAATGTTTTACATTGATAAATCAGATGTAATTGGTTCCTGGTTCATAGATGCAGCCTTTGAGTCTTTTATCACATTTTCTGAAGAGACCACTGGAAATCACTTAGGTAATGATGTAATAACTCACTATTCTGATGCCTTCACCTTTGAAGTTCAGAAGTTCACTTTTCTGTCTAAAGGCTTAAATTTTTCAAGTTAAAACCTTATGTTTTCTAACATTTAATAATAAAATAACATATTTAAGTTCTAGTTGTATCTCCATGAACGGTGTAAGCAAAGATCTTGCCATGGAAAGTCAGTTTGTTAAAACTTATTAGTACAGAAATTACTTAGATCCATTCTTGTAAGTTACTTTACAAAATTTCCAAGTATGCTGTTATAATCTCAATGGTAGTAATAAGGTTCCAGGTACCATAGTGATGCATAGGCTATTTGGAAAACAGTACATTTTAAATTATGAGATTTGAGAGAAAATCATGTCACAAAAAAAGGTCTATGATGACAGACATTCTGGCATTTATTCATCTTGCTGAATTACCTTAGATCTGGCTGGGGAGAGCATTGAACTTAATTTGCATACTGTTTAACTTCTCCCAAATGTCTTTTTTATATAATAGTTTTTTAATCACATAATTTCTATGAATACAATTCCTTTAAGTACAGTTATCATCCTTGTTTGGTAGTTTTAAGGCCAATCAGCCATATTTGTAGGTTAAAAATAAGGGTGAATAAAATTAATAGAGTAATGATGCTATGAACAATATTTATTTTGGGGGATGTAAAATATGATAAAACTTGTAGCTTTTAAAGATAATGTGATTTGATTTTTTGTCATTTATGTGTTATAAAACTGAGGGGTGAGTAAAAATTAAACTTATCTAAAAAATGAGATCACCATGTAATAAAGCCCTAGTCAGTAATGTTTATGATGTCTTTTGCTGTGTGTCCTGTAGGATTATATCTTATCATGAAAAACAAGAATCACCTAAAAAACAAGAGAGAAAAGAACAAAAACAGTTTTGTGGCATGTGTTTCTTACTTTCATTTTTGAAAGATTATACATAAAAGACTGAAAGAAAGTATATATCCCAAACTCTTCTTTGCACACTAAAAGTAGTCTCAAAATTGGAAAAAAATATGTAATTTTACTGGTAAATTGAACTACAATTTATAACGCATTAAAGGTGCTTACTAAAGGAAGTGTATCATAGAAATAATAAAACACCATCTATTCTGAACACTTGAATTATCCATAGTTTAACTTTTTTTAAAGCCGGACACATCTGAATTTCCATTAATCATTTATTAAGAGTAAAATGATTCCTATGCTAGTGAAAACAGGAATACCTGAGGGTGATTGTTTGAAGTTTAAGACTTTTCCTGACTTCACTTCTGTGCTCCCATGTTCTCTAGGAAAAGTCATAATTGCTGAAATGATGCCACATGCTGTCAACTTCTCATTTATTAAGAGATTGAGAGAGTATAATATATAAGGATTTTAGGCTTAAGATTAAAGCAGATAAAAGTGATTATCTGATGCTATGTAGGTAGTGAGTGGAGCCTTCTCTAATCTGATGTTTAAAATAAGAAAGGTGAAATGAAGGATCCTTCAAGGTCAAAAATACTCATCGGTTAAAGTGTGATGGATTACCAGGGCTGGCAAATCATTGCTAGAGTGAGACAAGTAGTTAGGATCTAAAAGTACAAAGTTTTCATGTGTCCTGGGGATAGGAGCAGGTTGGTAGGAATTCATCCCTTTGTGAACAAGCTTTTGGGAAGCTCATGGGACTATTGCAGGTGTCAGCTTTGAGCTGCCATTTAGAAAGGGCATATTTATAACCACATAAAACAAATAAATAACAAGGGTTTATTCCTACGTTGAGCCTTCTTCTCCAATTCTTTCTTCTGTATTTACTATAACAGCACAAAGTTGGATGACACAGTGATCACTATCTCTCTGCCTAGCAGTAACGACTACTAGGAACCTATCACAACTGCGCTTTCTTTACTTTGCTCCTTTACTCCTTCTCTACACCTTCTCCCCGTTCCTCTCCATCTTAGTCAGTACTCAATTTCTGCCAAGGGTCATTGTTAAAAAAAATGAAGGTGTCTAGAGATGGCTCCTACTCTGTGTAATGCACCCTGGTTCAGTCTATGGGGTCTTACTTTGTTCTCAACTTTGAATCACCAAATGCCACATGATTTGCTCGTGTTTATAACTCCTTCTTCTTTAAGCCCAGAGGGATTTTGCAAAATTCCTATATTCCAGAGAATTCTATCATCTATCTAGTTCAGAGTTGTAACCTGAACTAGTAAGACTTGCTCATTCTGACAGTACAATCCTTTCTACTACATAGAAAAAAATTCTTCAGTCAGGCACTTTGATTTCACCTTTTCCAGCTTTTTAGGACTGAAGATTTCTTTT
Organism: Leontopithecus rosalia; assembly: GCA_028533165.1. NCBI lineage: Eukaryota > Metazoa > Chordata > Mammalia > Primates > Cebidae > Leontopithecus > Leontopithecus rosalia. The sequence goes on from CM052658.1 coordinate 73,378,731, forward strand.
GGTCTTCTATTCACATTTACTTTAATCATATCAGTGGAAGTTTGGAGAAGAGTGGGGTAAACATATGAGCTTAAATTGCCCCCATTGTTTTTAAGATAAAATTCAAATGCATAAACAGGGCTTACAACGCCTCCCATGACAGCCTCTGATCTCATTTCCTCCTGTGCTTTACCTCCCAGACTTTGCTTCCTTCAAGCCCTCGAATATACCAGGCTTGCTCACAACTTGAGGTCTTTGAACCTGTGATTCTTTCTGCCTACACCCATATTAAGCTCATGCATTACAATACCTAAGACCTTAGAACAACATTTAGTACAAATAGACCACTCAATGAATATCTGTTTAATGAATGATCTTTGAATAACATAATTTAAAAATGGTGTGTTAAATTCTGAAAAACACAGCACAATAGCTTCCTTAGCACATTTTCCTACTACCACATATGCAGCATATATACTCAAGCTATATTTTACATTTTAACTGAAATGCAATATGAACTAAAGTATAAAATATTTTATGAAGTATTATTTTAAATGAATGAAAGGAATTTGGAAAACCACATAGGAAAATCTGTTGTATTATCAGTTCTCCCAGAGACAGGTCCATCTTGGGCACTCTGTAAGGGAAATTAATTACTCATCACAGTACTAGATATTGTATATTTTATACAATATATTCATCAAAATGACAATTTTAAAGTATAATCCTATTGTACTAGATAGTTCTAAAGTATAATCTTTTGAATACCTATTTATGTTTGCCTAATAATATATTGTTAACTCTCTTCACAAAATCCCTTTTTCACCTCAGCTGGGCCATCAATAGCAACTTATTTTTTTCTCTGTATTTTTGTTCTGCTCCCAATTTAATTCCCCACATCAGCAACTCTAGAAAGGATATACATTAACCATACAAATATTTTAATGATTCTCAATTCTGAATGTTGGTGAATTAAGCCCTTGATAATTCAAATATATTTACTTGTGATAAAAATATTCAGTTATAATTGATACATATATTTTATACTTGTAGTATTTTTTCACAAGTTCCATTGGAGTAAGACATTAGAACAGCACAAGTAGTTTATATTTTTAAGATTTTTTTCCTATACTAGGAAAGTACACTTTATCCTGTAATAACGGAATATTTTTAAGAACCAAGACAAAAAACTTTTGTTGTCTGTATAAGCTCATTTTACAAAGGATCACTCTTACCAGTATATAGTCTATAGTTTATTAGACTTATAACTTAGCACATATATAGTGCATATACATGTGTTTATATATATAATATATATATATATATATATATATATATATATATATATATATATTAGATGAAGTGCTTTTATACTTCAAAGTTATTTAACTATAAAAATCATTTACTCATCACAATGACTATGAGTTAGATGTTATTTTTATCCCCATTTTACTTATGAGAAAACAGAGATACATATACTACCCTGGTTAGTTCTATAAATTCCATAGTCAGATTTGAACCCAGGTATTCTAGTTTCAGAGTCCATGTTCTTTGTCATCATGCAACATTGTCTCTGTTGTTTTGTGATAATGTTTTAAATAAAGAACTTTTCAATAAACTGACACAACTAACAACATGTTATAATAGTTGGAACTTTGATGTACTTGATGTAATTGATGTACTTGAGAAGTATTTTATGTACTTATATGTAGTTGTTGATTCTTATTTGACTACAAATGAATTGTCCATTTCCTTTTGCCATGGCTATCAAGCTCTCACATTCTGGCTCTTCACCTCTCCAGCTTCACCTTTCAACTCACTTCTGTTTGCATCTCAGCCCTGGTCATACCTACCAGGATGGTGTGCTATCCTAAGACTAACCTTCAACCCCTGCTGTGGCTTCCCTAGACAGTATGAATTTTTAAGATTTATTATAAATGCCTCTATAAAGCATTTATTGACCTTCAAGATTGAGTTGATGACTTTATCTTTTCTGCTCCAAGAGTCATATATAGAGTATTATCATAGTGCCTATTTCATTTTATTGTACTTACCTTTTTACATGCCTCTGTCTCTATCAATTTTACTGTAAATAAATGAAGGACAGTTTTTGTCTCATTACATTTTGTATTCCTAGTATAGTACCTAACACATATTGGTAGGCAATACATTAAGGTTAATGCACAAACAAATGAATAAATGCATGTATAATACATTAATCTTGGACATCGTTACTGACAGAGTGAAATGTTGTAGAGAACAAAAAAAAACACAGGTCATTGATGGTATCTGTCCTTGTTTGGTTGAAAAGAGTTGACCCCAGTGATGTTATTTATGCCAGCAGAACTCAAACACTTCTATAGACCTCTTTATTTGAAAAGTTTCTTTCATCAGGGAAATATAACTGACAAGATAATAACTGTTACTTTTAGCATGGTAGGCCCACAGCAAATAGGCATTTACTTCTATCACTGCTTCAGTAATCACCCTTCCTCCATACTAGATACTGACACTACCATGGGAAAGGCAGAAGTTGGTCTTGTAATTCATGTCAGTTCTTATTTTTTAATAATCCTAGGCAAGAGCAGAAAACTCAGATAATCTTTAATAAAAGTAATAGGTACTCAATAGATGATAAGATGAAAAAGTACACGGGCATTTCATCAACAAAAAAGGAAAATAATAATCATTTATATTTCTAATAAATATAACAATTCTTGCATTTAGATGTTATTATTGCTAATTTAATTTTAGTTAAGAAGCTTGTGAGTTACTATGTAGTATAAGCTAGTTCTTCTAAAATACCTGATTTTTAACAATCATCAAAATTTGAATAGCAGAATGTAATAAACTAATTTAGAATGTTGCCAGTATACTTTATTTAACACCTTTATTTATATGAAAACAACTTTGGAAATTTTACTTTACCATGAAGTCTAAATCCTTGCTTTTCTGTTTTGTTTTGACCTTAAATTTTACAGAATAGCCATTAGGCTAAAATTCCACGGAAAGTGTCTGCGTAAGAAATTTGCAATTTAGAAATTGTATAGTATAATCTGAGTCCATATTGCTTTTATTATAACAAAACTGTTGAGTTTTCTGAGTAAATTGCAATGTACTATTTTTACATTGTTAGAAGAAACAATCTGCTAGAAGTTAATTCAGTGGGAAGAAAATTCTGTAATAGTTGGAACTTCACACAGGGGTTCTAATTGAATTGAGCTGGAGCAAGACTAATTCACTCTTTTAGCAGATTTAAGTCAATTCCTTAACTCTAAGGAAGATTGCTTTACTATTCTGCCCTTGCTTAGGATTATTAAAAAAAAATGAGAACTGACATGGATTACAAAACCAACTTCTGCCTTTCTCGTGGTAGTGTCAGTAACCAGTAGGGAAGGGTAATACTATCTTTTATACCTAGCAGTCTGATGAGGTTCATCTGAAATAAGGACATTTACTATATTTTTCTTTTTTTAAATGACCATTCTTTTTCTTCCAACAAAACTAATCAAGTCAGCTGACGTTGGCTAGTCCTGTATCATCTGCTTTGTAAAGAACATACTAGGCTGGGTGTGGTGGCTCACTCCTATAATCCTAACACTTTGGAAGGCCTAGGTGGGAAATCACCTGAGGTCAGGAGTTTGAGACCAGCCTGGCCAACATGGTGAAACCCCGTCTCTACTAAAAATACAAAAATTAGCTGGGCATGGTGGCACCTGTCTGTAATCTCAGCTACCCAGGAGGCTGAGGCAGGAGAATCATTGGAACTTGGGAGGTAGAGGCTGCAGTGAGCCAAGCTCATATCATAGTAACCTGGAAAGGTCACTGTATTCTCCTCAAGAATAACAGATTAAAAGACATCTTTGTAACAGAATTAAGTCTAATATAATTATAACTTTTGGCAAAACAGCTGTAAGTTTAAGGAGTCTAAAATGGAAAATAACATTTATAGGGTTTACTTAATAATAAATTATAATCCAATTCAAAGGGCTGTTTTAAAAGGAGGTTGGTTAAAGGATGGAGTGTTACAAATAATTCTATCATAAGATAACACACATATACACTGTTTTCTTTCAGAAAAGCCCATCCTAAATGGGACTGGTGGGATTTTTAATGTTGTTTTACATGACAAATGTTTGTATATTTATGTAAGTGTAAATACATACATACACATATATATCCACACATATATACATATATGTATGTTTTGTTTATATATAAATATAAACAAAATGTAGATATACATATATACATAAAATATATATGTAATATGTAAATATATGTATATGTATATCTTTATATGTGTGTGCATATATGTATATGTGCATGTGTATATACATATTTATGTATCTTTATATATATGTGTATACACACAAACACACACATATACATATATACTATACTAACCAAAATACCGATGTATTTTGGTTAGTTTTGTTTTTTTAACAGTTTAATTTAGATATATTTTATATAAAATAAGTTGCACTAAATTTAATATATACAATTTTATAACTTTTTTATTGCATTTTAAGTTTTGGGGTACATGTGCAGAACATGCAAGATAGTTGTATAGGTACACACATGGCAGTGTGTTTTGCTGACTTCCTCCCCTTCACCCACATTTGGCATTTCTCCCCAGGCTATCCCTCCCCAGCTCTACACCCATTAAACCATCATCACAATCAAAATAGATTATATACATCCTCCAAAACATACCTTTTACCTTTTCTTAGTTCCTCAATTCTTTACCTCGTTGCATTCTCATCCTTCCACAGAAAATCACTGATCTGCTTTCTTTCACTAGAAAATAGTTTGAATTTAAAAAAATTTTATGTAAAAGAAATTTAACGGGCAAATTTACTCTTTTCTGCCTGGTTTCTTTCCTTCAGCGTAATTATCAGCTTTTTCCATGTTGTTGCAGGTGTTGGCAGATCATTTCATGTTATTACTGCCTAATATTCTGTTGTAGGGACACATCACAATTTCTTTATTCAATCATCTGTTAGAGGATGTCTAGGTTGTTTCCAGGTTTTCACCATTATGAATAAACTCACTATAAATATTTATGTATGTATAAGCCTTTGTATGGACATACACTTTCATTTATCTTGGGCTAAAATCCTAGGAATAAGTTTGCTGGATCGATTGGTACATATGTGTCGAATTTTCTAAGAAACTGCCAAACCATGGTGTCTAGTGGATGCATCATTTTGCACACCCACCTCAAGTCATAAGAGTTTTGGTTTTTTCAACATTCTTCCCAACTCTTTATGATCAGTCTTTGTAATTTTTAACATTCTAATAGGTTCATAGTGTCATCACATTTTTGTTTTAATTTGCACTAACCTAGCAACTATGTTGAGTATCTCTTATGTGCGTATTTGTCATCCATATATCTTCTTTGCTGAAATATCTGACTAAATATTTTAGGCTGGGCACAATAGCTCATGCCTGTAACCCCAGCCCTTTAGGAGGTTGAATTGGGATGATTGCTTGAGGCCAGGAGTTGAAGACTAGCTTGAGAAACATAGGGAGACCTAATCTTTACAAAGAAAGAAAAAGAAGTCACCAAGCAAGGTGGCTCAGGCCTGTGGTCCCAGCCACTCCAGAGGCTGAGGCAGTAGGGTCTCCTGAGCCTGGGAGTTTCAGCCTGCAGTAAGTCCTGATTGTATGACTGCATCCAGTGTGGGTGACAATGTACGACATTGTCTAAATAAATAAATAAAGCAAAAAATAAATAAATAAATGACTTGCCAGATTTTATTTTTGTTCATTACTGAGTTTTGAAAGTGTTTTATATATTCTGGATACAAATGTTTACTGATAAGTATTTTGCAGTTTTTTTCAGTTTATCACTTTTATTTTCTTTTTTGTGTCTTTAGAAGAGCAGAGTTTTAATGTTTGAAGTTCAGTTTACCATTTTTGCTTTCTATTGTGAATCACGTTTTTGGTGTCCTCTCTAAGAAATCTGTACCTAATCCAAAGCTACTACCAAAAATGTCAAAAGTCAAAGTTTTAGAGTTTTAGAGTTTACATTTATATTTGAGTTAATTGTGTGTACATTGATTTAATTGTTGATATCTCAAGGTATCAATGAAAGTTTTTTTAAATTTCATTTATGAATATCCCCTTGGTCTAGCATCACTTGTTGAGAAGGCTCTTTTCTTGGCTGAATTGTCTTTAAATATGTGTTGAAATTATTTGTACACATATCCCTAGCTTTATATCTGGACTAAATTTCCTATTCTATTAATCTATTTCTCTACCTTGACACCAATACCATATTATCTGAAAACTGTGGTAGTAAAAATAAGTCTTGAAAGTAAATAGCATTAGTCCTCCAATGTAATTCACCAAAGTTATATTGTCTCTTTTAGGACCTTTACATTTCTTCTGATTTTTAGAAACAGCTTTACTATTTAAACCAAAAAGCATGCTGGGGTATTGATATGTATTGCAGTGAATCTACAGGTCAAAATGTGAGAACTGGCATCATTGCAATATTGAATGTTTCTACCCATGTACATGATCTATATATCCAATTATATGAATTTTCTTTAATTTATATAAGCAATTATTTTATTGTGCATAGATCTTGAACATCTTGGTCAGATTTATCACTAGATATTTCATACATTTTATGTGATAATGTTAGAAATTGACGATTTTTTGTTGCTAGTATATAGAAACACAATTGATTTTTAGATGGTCCTATGTCCTGAAAATCTACTAAACTCACATATTCATTCAAATTGCTTCACATAATATATTCAAATATATTTTCTACATAGACAAACATGCCATAGTTGAGTATAATTTTACTTGTTCCTTTCAAATCTTTCTTCTGTATTTTTTCCCAATTTGTATGTCTTTGACGTCTCCAATCTGACCTTGTTATTTCCTTTCTTCTGCTACTTACTGTTTAATTTATTACTTATTTTCATTTCTGAAAGTGGAAACTGAGGTTTGGAAACTTATCTTCTTTTCTAGTAGAATACTTTAGTGTTACACATTTCCTCACATGCATTGCTTGGGTGGCATCTCACAAAGATTTATATAACATGATATAGTTTGGCTATGTCCCCACCGAAATCTCGTCCTGAATTGTAATGCCCATAATCCCCACATGTAGTGGGAGGGACCTGTTGTGAGGTCATTGAATCATGGGGGTAGTTTTCTCCACGCTGTTCTTGTGACAGCAGGTGAGTTCTCACAAGATCTGATGGTTTTATAAGATCTGTTTTTTCTCCTGTGGGCACTCATTCTCTCTCTTGCCACCCTGTGAAGAGGCACCTTCTGCCTTGAATGTAAATTTCCTGAGGCTTCTCCAGACATGTGGAACTGTGAGCCAAACCCTTTTTCTTTGTAAATTATCCTGTCTTTGGTGTTTCTTCATAACAGTGCAAAAATGGAATAATACATGATAGGTTTTTATTTTTGTAGAGTTCACAAATTTTCTAATTTTGATTTCTTTTTTGCTGTACAATTGTTATGAGAATGCATTACTTAGTTTTCAAATTATTGGGCATGGTCCAGAAAACATTCACTCATTTATATCTAATCTAATTCATTTGTGGCTAGAAAACATACCTTTATAGATTAAATTCCTTGAATTCATTAAATTATAGTTTATGTACCAGAGCATCATGTATTGTGGTAAATATTCCATTGCGCTTGTTAAGAATGGGTAGTCTACACAGGTGAAACCAACATTACCATGAAGGCCATAGACACATCTATCCCCATCTATCTTGCCTCCATTATTATTGTTGTTGTTTTATTATTGTGGTGAGAACACTTACAGTAAGATCTGCCCTTTTAGGAAATTTTAAGTGTACAATACCGTATTTTCTTTTTTAATTTTAGAGAGAGGATCTCCTCTTATCACCCTAGCCAAAGTGCAGTGATATCATCCTAGCTTACTATAGCTTCAAACTCCTGGCCTCAAGCAATCCACCTGCCTTAACCTCTTAAAGCTCTGATCTTATAGTCATGAGCCACTGTGCCTGGCTAAGTATTGTTAACTATAAGCACTATACTTCTATACTTATAACCAAACTCCTAAAGTTGTATACAACAAATATGTATAGATTTTTATATCTCAGTCACACTTCAATAAAGAGGCTTACTGTAAAATCAATCAAAAGAAAATAAAGCAAAACAAAATTCGAGAATATGTAGTCTGTTGATTTTGTTGGGAGTGTTTCACAAATGTCAATTAGGTAAAATTGGTGGAGAGTTTTGTCTCAGTGTTACTTGTATTATTTTCTTAAATGTTCAATCAATAATTGGAAGAGACAGATAATAGTATCAACATAGATTTTCTAGTTCTCTTTCCCATTCTTTCAATTTTTTATTATTTTATTTTAAAAGTCTGTTATAGGTGCATTAATATCAAAGATCATTATGCCATCTTAATGGGTTGACCTTCTTAACATTATAATGCATTTCATTATTACTGGAATATTCTTTATTCTAAATTTACTTTATCTGATATGAACTTAGCAATTCCAGCTTCCTCTTGATTCGTGTTAGCTTGGTATATCTTTTTCTATTCTCTTAATTTAAATTAGTTATTTTTTATATTTAAGGGGCTTATTTTAAGTAATACCTTATTTTTTATCCAAAATGACTATTCCTGTTTTCTAATTGTGATGTTTAAACATTTACATTTATTTTTAACATTGGCAGAGCTAGATTTAAGCCTATCTTTTTATTGTTGGTTTGTTATTCATTTCATTCTTTATTTGCTCCCTTTTTACTATTTTTCTGCTTTCTGTTTTATTTGTTGTTTTTATGATTATGTTTATGAGTCTTTGCTAGCATCAGTTGCAAATCTGTTCTTTTTGGGGCCACTTTAGGGCTTGTATTATATATGTATAAGTTATCAGTCATTCTTAATGTCAAAATATACCACTTCCCAGTTAGTCTAACAATCTTGAACAATATACTTCAATTTTTATTCTCCCAGATGGTATTCTATTATTGTTACATATTTTAATCACATTTATTATAGTCTGCGTACTGCATTGTTTCTTTTATTTAAGCAGTTTTTTCCAGTTTTACTGAGATATGATTGAAAACAAAAATTGCATATATTCAAGGTATACAACTTGATTTTTCGATGTACCTATATACCTGCCTCCATAGCACAGGAGTCAGTCTTATAATCTGATATATGTATATATTATAAAATTATTGTTATAATCAATCTCATTAATATATTCATCACCTCACATAGTTACATTTTTATACTGTATTAATCTATTTTCATGCTGTGGATAAGACACATCCAGGACTGGGAACAAAAAGAGGTTTAAATGGTCTTAGAGTTTCACATGGCTGGAGAGGCCTCAGAATCATGGCAGGAGGGGAAAGGCACTTCTTACATGGTGGCCACAAGAGAAGAATGAAGAAGAAGCAAAAGTGGAAACTCCTAAAATCCAACAGATCTCATGAGAGTTATTCACTAGCACAAGAATAGCATGGGACAGAACAGCCTCCTTGATTCAATTACTTCCCACTGGGTCCCTCCCATAAGATGTGGGAATTCTAGGAGATGCAATTCAAGTTGAGATTTCGGTGGGGATATAGCCAAACTATATCATCCCCCTCAGCCCCTCCAAATCTCATGTCCTTACATTTCAAAATTAATTCATTCCTTCCCAATACTACCCTAAAGTTTTAACTCATTTCATCATTAACCCAAAAGTCCACAGTCTAAAGTCTCACCTGAGACAAAGAAGTCCCTTCTGTCTATGAGACTGTAAAATCAAAAGCAAGCTAGATACATCCTAGATACAATGGAGGAACATGTTTTGGGTAAATACAGCCATTCCAAATGGGAAAGACTGTCCAAAACAAAGTGGTTCCAGGGCCCACGTGATTCTAAAATCCAGCAGGGCAGTCAAATCTTAAAGCTCCAAAATGATCTCCTTTGACTCCAGGTCTCAGATCCAGGTTACACTGATCCAAAAGGTGGGCTCCCACCTTTTGTCTTGGGATGCTCTGTCCCTGTGGCTTTGCAGGCTTTCCTGGCTGCTTTCAAAGGCTGGTGTTGAGTGTCTGCAGCTTTTCCAGGAGCACACTGCAATCTGCCATATTATTCTGGGTTCTGGAGGACGGTGGCCCTCTTCTCACAGCTCCACCAAGCAGTGCCCCAGTAGGAAGCCTGTGTGGAGCTCCAACCCACATTCCCCCTCTACTCTGCCCTAGCAGAGGTTCTCCATGAGGGTCTGGCCCCTGCAGCAAACTTTTGCCCGGGCAACCAGCATTTTCATACATCTTCTGAAATCTAGACAGTGGTTCCCAAACCTCAATGCTTGATTTCTGTGCATCTGCAGGTTCAACATCATGTGGAAGCTCCCAAGGCCTGGGGCTTCCACCCTCTGAAGCCACACCTGAGATCTGTGTTGGCCCCTTTCAGCCACAGCTAGAATGACTGGGACACAGAGCACTAAGTCCCTAGGCTGCATACAGCACAGGGACCTTGGGCCTGATTCATGGCCCACATTTTCCTCCTGGACATCCAGGGCTGTGATGAGAGGAGCTGCCATGAAGATCTCTGATGTTGCCTGGAGACATTTTCTCCATGATCACGGGGGTTAACATTAGGCTCCTTGCTACTTATGCAAATTTCTGCAGCCAGCTTAAATTCCTCCTAAAAAAATGGGTTTTCCTTTTCTACATCATCAGGCTGAAGATTTTCTGAACTTTTACACTCTGTTTTTCTTTTAAAATAGAATGCTTTGGGCTGAGTGCAGTGGCTCATGCCTATAATCCTAGCACTTTGGGAGCTGAGGCAGGTGAATTGCCTGAGCTCAGGAGTTTGAGACCAGCCCTAGGCAACACAGTGAAAACCTGTCTCTACTAAAATTAAAAAATAATTTAAAAAAAGCTTGGCATGGTGGCATGCACCTGTAGTTCCAGCTACTTGGGAGGCTGAAGCAGGAGAATTGCTTAAACCCAGGGGCAGAGGTTGCAGTGAGCCGATTGTGTCACTGCACTCCAGCCTGTATGACAGAGTGAGACTCGGTCTCCAAAAAAATAGAATGCTTTAAACAGAACCCAAGTCACATTTGAATGGTTTGCTACTTAGAAATTTCTTTTGCCAGATACCCTGAATTGTCTCTCTCAAGTTCAAAGTTCCACAAATCTCTATGGCAGGGCAAAATGCCATCAGTTTCTTTGCTAAAACATTAACAAGAGTCACCTTTGCTCCAGTTCCCAATAAGTTCCTCATCTCCATCTAAGACCACCTCAGCCTGGACCTTATTGTTCATATCACTATCAGCATTTGTGTCAAAGCCATTCAACAAGTCTCTAGGAGGTTCCAAACTTTCCCACATTTTTCTCTCTTCTTCTGAGCCCTATAAAGTGTTCCAACCTCTGCCTGTTACCCAGTTCCAAAGTTGCTTTCACATTTTCATGTATCTTTTCTAGCAACACCCCATTCTACTGGTACCAATTTACTCTATTAATTCATTTTTATACTGCTGATAAACATACATAAAACTGGGAAGAAAAAGAAGTTTAATTGGACTTACAGTTCCACATGGCTGGGGAGGACTCAGAATCATGGCAGGAGGAGAAAGGCCCTTCTTACATGGTGGTGGCAAGAGAAAAATGAGGAAGAAGCAAAAGCTGAAACCCCTGATAAGCCCATCAGATCTTCTGAAATGTATTCGCAATCATGAGAATAGCATGGGAAAGACCTATGCTCATGACTCAATCACCACCCCCGGATCCATTCCCCATCATGTGGGAATTCTGGGAGATACAATTCAAGTTGCAATTTGGTCAGGGACATAGCCAAACCTTATCATATGCTATGATAGAAATAGTTATGATCTACTCTTTTAGCAAAATTGAAGTATACACTATGTTTTAAGTATAGTTACCATCCTGTGTCTCCAGAACTTTGTCATCTTATAATTGTAAGTTTATATACTTTAACATCTCTCCATGTCCCCCACCCCTGGAAATCCCTTCTTCTACTCTCTTTTTCTTTGAGATTGACATTTTTAGATTTCACATTTAGTGAGATTATGCAGTACTTTTTCTTTCAGGCTCTGGCTTATTTAATTTACCATAATGTCTTACAGAGCTATTTGTGTTGTCAGAAATGGCAGGATTTCCTTATTTGCTACAGTTGAATATTATACAAATACCTGTATATCATATTATGCAGAGACAAAACCTATGACCAAACTTCTGACTGTTACTTACCATGTCTTATTCCTGTGTCTTATGCAAACTTCATATGTAATCGTGGTTTCTCTTTTTTGTTCACATGAGAGGAATATTAAAATGCTGACCCATATAATAGCAGTCTTAAAATGATTGTGACAGCTCTAGAAGGGAAAATATTTTTGTTTGTTTGTTTGAAAGAAAGTAACAGGGTGTAAGTCCTTGATAAGCAGAAAAAAATAAATGTAAATTTTTAAATTAGTTTAATTTCATTATGCTTTTTTGGACTTTTTTTCTCTTTTTTTTTGAATAAAACCTTCTTATCACTAAAATCTAGTTCATATTACATCTCTTGCTAATTTTTTGAACTTTATTGCAAGTATATATTTGTTGAGCAAATTTCTATTCCACCTGATCTTACTTTAAAACATTTGTATTTTCACATTATTTTGGTAAACCTGAGTCACAAGTATATTGTTGATGCTAATGTTGGGCATATTTCTTGACTATTCCAAGATAATCTTGGTTAATATCTGTCACCCAATGTACTTTGCACCCACTTTTTAACTCTCAAAAATAGTTTTGTTTGGATGGTACATTATGCATTGGCCTAGTCTCATACGTGGAATCTAAAACAGTTGATCTCATAGAACCCAAGAACTGGATGATGGTTACCAAGGCCTGGGGTGTCATGGCAGGAAGAGTTTGTAAATATGTTGGTCAAAGTGTTATTATTGGCAATTCTGTCTGCAGCAACTCATTTCTTGCCTCCTCAGAGGAAATAATTTGTCTAAAAGCAAGAAGTAGGTTTAATGTATAAGGAGTGACTCAGGCAAGTTTTAGAGCAGAAGTTAGAGTTTATTAAAAAGTTCTAGAGTGAAAATGAAAGGAAGCAAAGTACACTTGGAAGAAGATCAAGCAGATTGATGTGAGAGATCCAAGAGCCCTGTTCAGCCCTTGACTTGGGGTTTCACACAATGGCATGGTTCTGGGGTTTGGGTTTTTCCTTCCTTGATTTTCCCTTGGACCAGCTTTTCACATGTGCTGTGGTTTGTCTGCACTTGGTATTGGCTCCACATGCAGTGCATTTACTAAAGTTGTGTACATGCTCACTTGAAGCATTTTTTTGCCTTACCAGTTGTGCATTCCTAGAGAAAGGTCATATATCAGTTAAACTCTGCCATTTAGTCTCTTAGTGTGTGTGTTTGAGTCTGCTTTCCTAACTCCTGAGATCTTATTAGGAAGCTGGGGATCACCAGCTCCATGTGTTTTCTACCTATTGAAAGACTGTCTTTCCCTGGCACTGGCTGTGACCAATTATTCTAAAGAAACAGTTTAACAAATGCCTGACCATCACCTAATTGTCCTCTGACATTCCTTGGGAAGCCTTCTGCTGCCCTGCTCATGTCAGCCTAATTACCTACTCTAACAAAAGGATTCAAAATCCCAGGCAGAAGAAATAAGTTCAAGGAAATTATAGTATAACTGGTGACTATAGTTATAACAGTGTATACTTGAAAAATGCTAAGAGAGTATGTGTTAAATTTTCTCATTGCAAAAATGATTGTGTGAGATAATACATGTTAATTAGCTAAATTTTGTCATTTTACAATGTATATATGTCAAAGTATCATGTTATACACAAAATATGCAATTTTACATTAATTGAAAAATAATTTAAAAATTTAAAAACATATAAGCAATGCAGAAAAAAATGAAGAATATTGGTTGGAACCATCTCTCTTTTTCAAACTCAATCTCATCCTCCTCATGGCCTTCCTCATTGTCATCTCCTTCCGTTCCTCTTCCTTTGTGTCTTCATATTTTTTAAAATTTATTTTAAAAGCATTTGAAAATTGTATTTCTAAAAGGAATACAATGATTTTTTAAAAACTTATTCACTCTTTTTTGTGGAATTTAAATATTTACTTATTATACTTCTGGGGGTATATGTGCAGATTGTGCAGGTTTGTTACATAGGTATGCATGTGCTATGGTGGTTTGCTATATCTATTGCCCCATCATCTACATTAGGTATTTCTCCTAATGAAATACCAATCCCCCACCCCCAGGCTCCAGTGGGTGATGTTCCCCTCCCTGTGTCGATATGTTCTCATTGTTCAACACCCACTTATGAGTGAGAACATGTAGTGTTTGGTTTTCTACTCTTGTGTGCATGTGAGAACATGCAGTGTTTGGTTGTCTGCTCTTGTGAAGCTGAGAATGATGGTTTCCAGCTTCATACATGTCCCTGCAAAGGACATGAACTCAACATTTTTTATGGATGCATAGTATTCCATGGTGTATATGTGCCACATTTTCTTTACCCAGTCTATCATTGATGGGCATTTGGGTTGGTTCCAAGTCTTTGATATTGTGAACAGTGCTGCAATAAACATATGTGTGCCTATGTCTTTATAATAGAATGATTTATAATCTTTCGGGTAAATTCAAACTTATAACTGCACAAAAAAGATATTTCAATTATATTCTGATTTAGTGGTTTGAATGATTTTAACAGTTCATGTAAAACATTCATGTGAAACTTAACTTTTAACAGTTCAAGTGAAAACATTTATGTGAAACTGTAAGGAAGTGATTGATAAATAAAAATAAAATCAAAGAAAATTTAATAACTGACAAACTTGTTTGTATAATGGTAACATAAACTCGTTAGATTACTTCACTGAGCACATGTGTTTCAAATGAAGTTAAGTGGAATCTCAATTGCCTAGATCTAAAAATTCTAAAATTTCTGTTGGAGATACTTCTGAATATTAAATATAAAATCATATGTATGATGTTAAATTATAATGCACATATTTGGCATTAGATGGGTCATAAGAAATGAAATATTATAGCAGATATTAAAAAATAATTTGTTTTAGAAAGATAAATTTTATTTCTGTTTACCTAAAGTTGTCTGTTATTAGGCTTAAATGAAATGTAGTCACAAATTATGTATAACAGTAACATCTTTGGTATTGAAAGAAATGAATTATTTAAAAATAAATCCTTTATATTTTATATTGGGTTGTATATTTTAGAAGTGATATTCCACCTAAAGCTTTGGAAAAACAAATTAGTAGGAATGTAACTTAAATAAATGAATACAAACTATAAGTATTTAGTTTAAAAAACTGATATTATCGCTTTTTGTTTTTTTTCTCTTCTCTTCGTGCCTTTACCTGCAAAGACCCCTGTGGTTTAAATAACTAGTGTTTGTACACTAATAAAAAATCCCATTAAATTAAATGGCCAGTAGGCATGTGGAATGTCCTGTTGCAATTTCAGAAGACAGTTTGTTACCAGACACCCTGCTATGAATATTTTATTTTATCAGGGTTAAGAAAAACATTTATACAATCTATTTATTTTTATTTTAAATGCTTAGAAGATCCTGGAAATGGTGCCTTCATATATTTTTTCTCTTCACAGAATGAAATGGTTGAGTAGATTCCGCATCAGGCACTATGCAGAATACCCTATGGCAAATGTATGTAATCAACACAATCGGTCAGTAATTTTCATTCCCTCTACTATTATTTTTTTTCTTCCATTTTTGTGAGCAATAAAAGTGGCAATTCAGTGTATATTGTATAATAGGAAAGTGTTTACAGCACACATTGTACCTCTGTTCCAACAGAAATAATGTCATAATTATAGAACTGTTTTTTTCTTGCAAACATTCTCTGCCTGACTTTCACTCTATTTTACAATACGAGCATGAATAATAAGTAACGGAGAAAAGTTTAAAATGTAAGAGACAGATTAAGATGGTATAACATGAATAATAAGTAATGGAGAAAAGTTTAAAATCATGTGCAAGGAGGAGAAATGAAATCATGGGAGTTGGAAAACATCGGTGGGAAAGAAAGGAAGACGATAGAAAACTGGCATTAATATTCTGATGAAAAAAGGCAAAACACAGAAAGAAACACAGACACTATAAAATCAAAAAATCAAATCTCACATCTGATTAAAAATAAAGACAATGGTGAGTGTTTCTCATTACTTAGGGTGACCAAGGAGCAAATATGTTTTAGCCTCCATGTTATTAGAAGACAAGAAGCAAAGTAGAAAACAGATAAAGCAATCTGGAGAGTGTGAAAGAGGTGCTCAATGAAAGAGAGGACAATTCAGCTGCAATGAACAGGGTGGGTATTCCTCCTAAATCAAAGATTCTATGCAGGTCACATTTTGAAGTCAGCGGTAAATGGGAAGTAATCTTCATCATTTAGTAAATGACAAGGATGTCAACACAGACATTAGACCCTCAGGACAACTAAGGGGCTCTGAAGGTTGAAGGGGGAAACCACTGCATTTATGTAAGTTTCAAATGGAAAAATGTTTTACACTAACAGACAAGATGAAGGATTTTCAGGGTAAGATAACCGAAGGATTCTTAACATGCAGATTAAATATTCATAGCGTAATTGATAAATATATAATACTTTTAACTCCCTTAAAGATTTTTATGTGCAAAGAAAATTGATTATATTTTTAGTATCCCACCAATATTAAGAAAGGAGAGGTAGGGAATCACCTATGAGTAGAATGTTGCATGTATTTATTTCAGAAAAATAGCATACTTAGGCTGAGCATGGAGGCCTCTGCCTGTAATCCCAGCAATTTGGGAGGCCAAGGCAAGCAGATCACTTTAGGTCAAGAGGTCGAGACTAGCCAGGCCGACATGGCAAAACCCCATCTCTACAAAAAACTTGCCAAGTATGGTGGCATATGCCTGCAGTTCCAGCTACTCAGGAGGCTGAAGTTTGCAGAAGAGTATATATATTTTATAACTTTAAGTGTATAAGCACCTTTAGTCATAATACATTAGGGAGCATGTCAGAGGTAAACTTTATTTACAGAACCAAATTTCAAATAGCGAAGATATTGGTAGGTTCAGCTTCCATAGAAAAATGCGTCTCAAAATAATCTATGCTGTCATAATTAATTCTAGCGTTAGTCAGTAGTGAAACTTGTGTAAGTCACTTAAATTCTCTGTATGTGCCATCTCCTCAATGGAAACAAGTTATGATGTTAGGTTAGATTATAACTAAAATCTTGACAGTTCTGCAGCTGTCACCACACCCGTGATATATGATGTAAATTATTTTTTGGCTTTAAGGAATTTTGTTTATCAAATCCAGATAGAGAGCTAGGAGAATAAATTTCTATTTGAACTGTGATTCAAGGCATGTCAGGAACCACTAAGGAAGCGAATTTGCTCTCTAGAGACTTATTAATAAATCAAATGGATGCTTCTCCCTGATGAAGCATATAAGTTAATTAAGGATGATTGACTCTGAAGTAGATGGGATATATAAGCTGCTTTAAACTGAGATTCATTCCAGAAGATGTGAAGCCAGTTTAATGCTTCAACACAAATGGAAGTTCTTCTCCCCACAGAATTTTTTGTTTCAGGTTAATAAATTCTTATATAATACTGATAAATAGATACCTTATTTGGTTATTTTAATTATATATTTAAATGATTTCTGATACATATATTGTGAAGAACTTATTTTTCAACTCATTTTTAAATTTATGTTGTGATTTTTGTTCTTTAGAAAAGCACAAAAAGACCATTTACTTGTCAATGCTTCTCCTATGGCAATGCATTACAGAGTTGAATTGGTTATCTGTGTGCTGTAACCGAATACTCTATTACCATCTGGTGGGTGCATTCCAAATCACAAGCATAAAATTGCTAGAAAAAAATCAAAGCCTTTTGAACTTTTTTCAACTTTATGTATTCTTTAAAATCAGAGCAATATAAATACACAACTTCAGATATGTGATGTTTTCCCTAAGTGTCCAGCCACAAGTATTTTTAGCTTTTATTCCAAAAACAGTATTGTATTGTAAACCCTGGCTGCTCAGACTATGATCTGTGGAACTGCAGCATCAGCATTACCTAGGAGATTATTAGAAATACAAATCTCAGAAGTATTGAATCCCAATCTGTATTTTAGTAAGATCTTCAGGCGATTTACATGCACATCAAATTGAAAAGCACTGATAAACACCATAATTATATTTGCCTTTAAATAAGTGTAATGTTCTAATTACTAAATTTCCAGTGAAATAATACTAAGAAGATTAACCATCTCTATGCTGTGATTTTTTTAAATTCCTACCACACCACCTGTATTAGTCAGACTTCTCTAGGCAAAACAGAACCAATAGGGTATAGATAGGTAGGTACATAAATAGATCAATCAATCCTGTTCAAGCTGTGGCCTGTGGGCCACATAGGCCCACGATGGCTTTGAATGCAGCCCAAAACAAATTCATAAACTATCTTAAAGCATTGTGAGATTTTTAATAATTTTTTTTGTAGCTCATCAGCTATTGTTGGTATTAGTGTATCTTACGTATGGCCCAGGACAATTCTTATTCTTCCAGTGTGGTCCAGGGAAGCCAAAAGATAGGCCACCCCTGAGATGATAGATAGATTATAGATGATAGTTGATAGAAAGATGGACTGATGGATGGATGGACGGACGGGTGGACAGACAGACAGACAGACAGACAGCTAGCTAGCTAGCTAGCTAGCTAGCTAGCTAGATAGATAGATAGATAGATAGATAGATAGATAGACAGACAGACAGATAGAGTGGAACTTCATTATGAGAATTGGCTCATGGAATTCTGAAGTCTGAGTAGTTCTGCAATATGCCACCTGCAAGCTGGAGAATTAGTAAAGCTGGTGGTATAATTCACTTTGAGAACCAGGGGAACCAATAGTGTAACTCCCAATCCAAGGCCAAATGCTGAAAAAGGAGTGACGGTGCTGGATTAAGTCCCAGAGTTCAAGAGTTTCTCAGAATTGGGAGCTCTGCTGTTCAGGGGCAAGAGAAGATAAATGACCTAGCTCAGGAAGAGAAAAAATTGACCCTTTCTCAACTATTTTGTTCTATTTGTGTCCCCTGTGGATAGAATGATGCCCAACTACACTGGTAAGGTAAGATTTTCTTTACTGAGTCTACTGCTTCAAATGCTAATCTTCTCCTCAAACACACTCACATATACTACATATATACTTCATACATATGAACATATATACCTCATAGCTAAAAGAAGTAGCAGTAAGATTTTGGCAAGTGAGCTTGATTCCGTAAGCTTAACAGGACTATAGCTCTTTCCATCTTTAGCTCTTTTCACCCTACTTACTCACTCTGTTTGAAACCCACTAATCTCCTTGATTTAGGGTTCTTGCTTTAGAGTTTTTGCTGTTTCTCTGCCTGAAATGTTCTTCCTTCCTGAAGTTCACATAGCCACCCTCTTCTTCATTTCCTTTGGTTCCCATCTAAAGTATTCTGTTATCATTCAGCATCTCACAACCCTATCCCTCAGTCACTATCCACCCTCACTCTGTTTTAGGAGCCCTTATAGCATGTATTGTTCTTAGACATTTGATAAACGTATTTATTTAATTTATTATCATTTGCCTAGCCCAAATAAAATTTAAGTTCTTATTGACAGCCAAATTGTCCATATTCTCAATGTTAACAATAATGCCTCTCATATGTAAGTGATTGATACGTATTTGCTCAGAAAGTAATGAAAACACTTGCATGTTTCCTTTGCAAATGGAAGCAGAATTTTTCATGTTAAAAAAAATCCTTTCTTTTTTTTCACAACTGTTCATTCTTGATAGCTTTCTAATTAGTAAAAAGTTATAAACCAATCTCAAAATTATTTTTTTTTTAGTTTCTTTTGTGTTTTTTTAACTTTCTGATTTCCAGATGTACCACAGATAGTGTAAATAGGGGCAAGAGAAGGGGAAATTTATTTCAAGTTGGAATACTTCAAATCCATCCTATTCTTCAATTTCCAGACCTCTGAGTCCTACATGCAGAGCAGTCAGAAAACAGCAATTGTTTCATATTTCCACAATATCACTCTCTAGGACACAGAGAAAGGTTGTATTTCCTGGCATTCTTGTCATAAGCTGGCATCGTGAGGCTGCTTCTCGCCAATGAGTTGAGTCACTTCCAGGATAGTGCACTTAGTTGCTGGTTTAAGATACACCTGAATATTCTCTTCACCCTGATAGAGTAACTACCAATATTTGAGACACTGGTTGCCTCTATCACTCTGGATTCCCATATTCTTACATGAAGCTGAACTCCTTAGCTCTAGGAAAAGAAATCCTTTGTTGTTTAAACCACCAAAATGTTGGAGAGGCTTGTTGTGTTTGTGCTTTTACTGACCTATAACTTAGCCTGGACTGACTCATGGCAGCACTTACCAACCTATATTGTAATTTGCGTATCAAGATGCATATTTCTGTAACCAGTGTTTATGTGCTAAGTTTCTGGAAACCAAGAAATAAAACTCACTCATCTTTTATCTTTTTTTACCAGTGCTTGGAATAGACTGGATCTCAGTAATGACCTTTCGCCACAGTTAGAAGAATAATCACCAAGATGATTAGAGTCAGAGACTTGACACAAGACATAATACTTAAGAAATCTGAGTTGTAAAATCATATAAAAGAAAAATTGGTTGCTTGAAAAGTTTTAGGGTGGGTAGCATGAAATCCATCTTCACTTACTACATGAGGATTATCTCTCTTATAGAGTAGTCATTCTCCAGAATGGTAGAAAGTAAAGGCTAAAAAAAGAAAGAAAGGTATTTTCAGGTAACACCAAGAATTTTGTGGCCTATGTTATTTATGCTACAGCAAATTATTTTGAAAGTCTAATAATATCTGTGAGGCTATCTCAGATATAAACTTCATCCATTCAGAATATCTGAGCAAAAGCAGGAAAAGTCAGGACCACAAAACTAGAAGACAAATTTTACTTAAAGTATACAGTTTTAGAAAACAGAGTACATATCAGTATATTAAAGCTATAAATAGGCATAATTTATTCATTAAAAAAGAAAAATTTTAACAATTTTATCTCCTCAATAATTGAACAAGCTTCTCTGAGAGGTAGGAAACTAATTGTCTGGGTTGATTTAAAAGGTTTTTATGTTCAGTGTGTGTTTTGCAGCATAGCATTTAAGATACCTGCTAAATATGAGAATGTATGAGTCTATGTTTCAATATGTGTCTCAGAGGAATCATGCCTATTTTTGTGTCTCCTGATGAGTTTTTAAGAATTAAGGTTTAAATTCTATCCTTTGGATTAAGTCTGGTTGTAGCTAAGTGTACTTGCTTAAGTCTCACCCTCTACTTTGTACCCAGAGGTGTTCAATAAGTTTGGTGATTGAATCACGTATAATCATGTAGTAATAATATGATGAGGCATTTAATAAAAAGAATTTAATATGTCACAAATTTAAAGAATGATCTTATTCAATTTAAATCATATACAGGTTTCCACACTAGAGGAAATACGGGTTGAGTTTCATTATTTTCAAGTTGCTTTGAAGCATAAGCACTTGGGGCTTTCCTCTTCCTTCGCATCTTCTGGTTTCAGGAGCCTGAAAGTGCCTCAGCCATTATAAAGGGCTCTGTCCCAAATAGCTCAGCAATGTCTGCATACATGGATGAATGTCACATATGGCCAGTGTTCACTATTAGCAGGACATAGTTCTTAGCTTAAGGTTTTTATAAGAGTTACCAGAGAGGAAAATTTAATATGGTTCTCATCACATCTTACCTTTGGAGCTCTCTTAAATGAAAAATACCTGCCATGGTTAAATGGTTCTGATCACAGAATCTTCCCTGTAACTGATGATACCATTGCCTTGTCTTTTATTGCCTCTTTTCTGAGATCTGAAAACTTTCTTTATGATAAATACCCACCCTACTCTGTAGCCCCATCTCTGGGTCCTGCAGAGACTAAGGATGCTCAAGTTCCAAGTTCTCTATTTGATTCTTTTAAGATAATTTTTTTCTTTTCTAAATAAAATAAATGAGGCTATTGCTGTCCAAATTCTAATTTCTGTCTTGGTTCCAAGAATCTATTTTGGAAGTTGAATTTTACAAAATAAACTAAAACTAAATTAAATATTTGCTTCTTAATTTTATATTTCCATTAAACATTCGTAATTTCCTGAGGCCTCAGAATGAGGAAAACAACCAAATACAGGGAATCAGAACAGAAAAGCTCAAAGATTAATTGTTTTAATACAATTATAGATCTTAGTATAACTATATAGAAGGCATGAGCAATGTATTTTCATCATTGCATTCTTGCAATCTTGCAGAGAACATACCTTATAGTGGAGACTTTATATATTGCATACATAAATTATTTAGATAAGAATGGCAATTTAGTAATAGTAATTATAAGAAAGGAGGGATATTATAAACCAAAAAATAAACAATACAAATGCTTAAAATATATTATGTTTTTTAAATAATATAGGGTACCTCTGAAATGTTTACTCAGAAAAATTAAGTGATGCCTAACATATCATAAGAAAAATAAATCTATATGACAAAGTATATATAAACTATGACAAAATTTGTTAGAGAAACGTTTTAAAACTTAGAAATTATATAAATTTCCTCATTAAAAACAGATATTAAATATCTTTATTTCTTAATCAATTATTGTTTAATATTACACAGTATTGGAAAATAAAAATATCTCATTGATTTGGTTTATGAATGTATTCAATTTTAGATAAAGTTCCTAAAGCATGTTCATATAAATGGTCTGCATATAGTCTGAAATATTTTCTAAATTTTTGCCTATGACTAATGGTCAAGAAAGAGAGAGAGAGAGAAAGAGAGAGAGAGAAAATGAGCTCAGATGTGGTACCATATAGAGGTATGATTCTTTCCTGGATAGTGAAGAGGCAAATCTATGACTCCTATGCTTCTTTATTGCTAAAAGCATTTTAACATAGTATCTATTTTGGGTATGCTTACTATTTAAATTGTGACTTACTCCATACACAGAGGCAAATTTGCCATTTAGCTATGAAACTTAATTTGCAGACCCCCTTTCTCACAGACAGCTGTGAGAGAATGAACATATTCTATGCCACTTGGTACTAGAAGTGTAGCAGTGATTAAAAAGAATTGAGGTGTGAAACACATAGAATCATAAGCTAGTCTGAAAAATTCTTCCAATTATCCAATGTGTAAATCTGTAAATCAAGGATGAAGTGATCATCAAAAACCCATCAAATATCAGTGATAATAAGCCAATTTTGATCAACCCAGAAAATAGACTGTTTCTTTTTTTCTTTATTGAACAGATAATTTAAAATTGCTATAATGTGAACAGACAATGAAGAGAATGCAGCCCAAAAGGTGAGAAAAACATAGAGGTATGCCAGAATATTAATTTTAGAATATATAATTTGTTATAATAATTTTTTTCCCACTGAGTTTCACTCTGTCACACAGGCCAGAATGGAGTAGTGTGATCTCAGGTCACTGCAGCCTCCAATTTGTTATAATTTTTGTTCAAATTAAATATTCAAGTTCATAATTAATTTTCTCTATATATTTTTTTGCATTATTTTCTGTAAGAAAGGATTCCCAGGTTGTTTAAGTTTCAGGACTCCAAAAACCTGGATATATCCCTTTGTACAAAATGGATGTGCATAAGAATAGGCCCGTGAGGGTGACAAGATAAATAATAATAATAATTCATAAATAATACAATAAATAAATGCAACAACTCCATACAAATACTAACTCATCTTCACATCAGAGACAAAAAGATACGTTTTTAGTCCTTAAAACAACTCATTCAGCTTTTATTGACCATTTTTAGTTCTTAATTTTCTACATATGCTTTTCTCTTAATTCTGAAAGATTAATGATATAAACTTTCACTGTAACATGGCCATAATAGATTAAGTCACTCTAATATAAACATATCCTGAATCAGCAAATGTTATTTTATAATATGAATTAATCTTATTATATCATTCCCCTAAAAATGAAACAAAAGGAATCTCTCTGTGTTGCTGTTTATGCTCATGTAGAAAAAAGGTTGATTAAAGCTCTCATCAGGGATGATTCAATCCATCTATCCTTTAACTTCATTCTGTTCTAACATCACCTTCAATCTCTGATTTCATCTGTATCATCATACAGACTCATTGAAATGATTCTGTTGGGAAAGATTTGCTTATATTATTTTACTAAGTAGAAGAAATTCTATTAAACCTTATAGATACTCACGTAAGAGTAAATAAGTGAGTCCCAATTGATGTAATTGACAAATTTCTTGGTGTAAATATTGTCATCATGGCGATTTCAGGTATCAATTATGTCACTAAAGGTGAAGTTGGAAAAGAGATGAACCACGGTTTCTCATGAGCCAGTAGGAGCTGGCTCCAACACATTACTTATAGATAGGCTTGGAATAAAGCAAGTAGCTGGTAAACTCTTTTAGAATATCATTTACATTACTTACATTAAAAAATAATTATCTACATAGTCTGTAGGAAAGCACTGTATATAGGTTCCTATCTTCATTGGCTGCTAGTCAACAGTTTGTTCTCATTTCTGTAGTGCAAGTTTCTCAAATAAGGTGAGTTGGGTTGAAAGCTTTACATCATCCATTAAAAATTAATAAGCCTGGTTTCTGTTACACCAGATTATTTATCCTGCCCTATACTCTGTTCTATATATATGGGTAAGCAGGCATGCCAGTTTGTTTCTTGTTGAGTGCTATGTCCCAATGTTTTCTTTCAGTTCTTATTTCTTATATGAAGCCAAATGATCTATGTTTGTCATAATAAGAATTGCAAATGTCCTTCGAAGGAAAAGTCATTTTTATTTAGTAAATAGAAAGCATGAATAATGAACAATACAAGAAAATTGTAAAATAATTAGGAAGTGGTTCAGAGGTGCTCATTTACAACTGAGGAAATTAAAAATGCAAATGTATTATTATCACAAAGGTAGTTAACAGACAAATGAATGAAAAAAAGAGCATTCCTTCTAATTCATCATTGTTTAAAAGACACCTGCGAATTCTAACTGGAAAAGACAAGACTGAGAAATGCAGATGGTCACATTTTGTATTATATCCATCAATTTTTGTATACTCTAATTAGAGGGAATCATTCTCCATAGGAAGAAGATTCTGCTTATTTGAATATTTAAATAAAAGCCAGTTGATGCAGAATTCAAAATACTCCTTGTGTTTTTGTCTTTGTGACAGGGGTGGTACAAAATTTATTTGATCGAAGGAAATGGCTGGCAGTCTGCCCCCAAAGTTCTATATTTGGATTCTGAAAATTAAATGAATTTCAATATCTGTTTTGTTCTAAGGCTGAATTTATTGTACTGAGTTATGTTATCATTTTATAAAATGTTAATCTACAAGCAAAATGTTTGCAGTGTTGATTATTTTGTCTAAAATTAGATGTTACTTAGATTTATGTGGTGCTTTATTTTTTAAATCTTTAAAAATACATGATTATTTCAGTATGATCATCCTAAGAGTGAGATCTGTTTTAAGAGTGATACCTATTATTTTCCATAAATATACAGTTTCATATTTATAGTGACCAGGATTAGAAATGTGAAAGAAGATATATAAATAGCTGTTTTTAATTTTAATGTTGAACATATAAAGAGAAATACACCACTACATAACAGTACAATAAGAAACATCCAAAATGTAATGGAGGAGAAGAAAATATGCAGATATGCTTGAAGATAATAAGATTTAAAAGAATGTATACCTAGGCGCTTAGAGATGAATAAAAGCAATTATGTTTAACTACAACAACTCAGCCATTTTCTAAAACTTTTTCTTTTCCCCACAGAAATCTCATTTTAGAATCAAACAGAAGGTAATGCAAACTATGCAATGATTTTATACAGTCTGATAATTGTATCTTTTTTCTCTTTTCTTTAATGTACTGTTTATTTTATATTTTACATTTCTTCTTTCAATCCAAAAGAGAAATCTGATAAATTATGTTTAACACATCAAAGACAGAAACTTTGAGCAGATTACTTTTTCCAGTTTCTAGTTCTATTCCACGTACACCTCATGATGAATTGCTGCTCAACTGAATTTTACTGCCACCTGCATAAGAACTAGTTTATTGGTGTGTCTTTAGGTTTCTGCCTGGTTATTCTGCGTATTATAATAAGGTAACTGAAATTTCAATTTCCTAAATCAACTATACAGATGGAGGAATGATGATAACCAACTAATGAAATACGCTTTCATATTATTCTCCTCATAGAGTCAACCATGGTATTGTCATTAGTTCTTTAATATTAACATTACACTGCTTTGCCTACAATTAATGGGGCATCCATAACTAAGATGGATTGTTAGTAGGAGAAAATGATATATGTTAACTAAATAAAAATAATCATTAGCAATGAAAAGTATTCATTTGGAAGGTTTCTCTTTTGTCATGCTGGCTTATTACACAAGTAAGGTTATCCAACATAAATTATTTCTAATACACTTCAGTAAAATACCACTTAATATGTAATATAGCATGTAATAAAGATATAGCTCAGACACTAAATTTAAAGTAATACTGACTGAAAGCAAAAAAGTCAAGATGGAATCTGATGAACTCCAACACAATTGGGCACCAAGGCTTTTAGGCCTCTCTTTTTAGTTTGCTTTGGTTTGTTTTTCTTTAGAGATATGCTCTTTCTCCTGGGAATTGAAGTGAACTCATCCTTATGTAATGCTGGTTTTGCCATGCTCATTTCAAGTATTATAGACGTATCTCATGGTGAAAACCTATGAAGTAACTTGTGGTATAATTAAGTGAAGATAAGAAAAGAAAGCAGAGACTTGCCATGTATCAGTGCTCGCTTCTTGTAATAAAGTTTTGTTTGTCCAGTGCTCTTTTGGGTGTAAAATAGACTGTAGTACACCCTAGAAAAAGCAAAACAACAACAAAAACTAAATTTAAAAATAAAAAATATATTTGGCTTAAAAAATGATAAATGCTTGAGGTGACAGATACCCCATTTACCCTGATGTGGTTATTACACATTTATACCTGTTTCAAAATGTCTCATGTACCCTGTAAATATATACATGTACCTACTGTGTACCCATATAAATTTATTTAAAAAATTACATGGCTGAGATTCAATACTCTTCTCGAGTTATCCCACTGGTCCTTACTGTGAGAGTCAGTGCTTCCATTCTTCTACCCCACAACTCCAAGGTAGACCACTTCAGGGCAATGAGGTTCAATGAGGCCAGCTCTCAAAACCTTTTTCCAGCTTTATGCAAACTTAACAGGGACTCTCCACTGTCCTCTGCCAGGGCAACCATCTGCCCTCCATATGGGAAATCAAAACTGCCTTCTTTCTCTGCAGGAGTTTCTTCACTTCTTCAAATAGATTAAGTTTTCTTTATCTCTGTGGAATGTTACTGTGAAAACCAAATCAAATTTGAGATACATATTTAAAGATAAAGAAGCAGAGAAACTTTGTAGACAATTAATTAAAAGCATTCATTCTTATTTTACAAATAAAATTATAGAAAATAGAGTGAGGATAAGTAATATAATTAATGGGCAAATGACTACATTCTAATTTGTCTGATAATCTGGGTGAATTGTATGTTATTTCCATGAATAAAAAAGTATTGAAAATTCACGACAGATGATGTTAAAAATGACAACATAAAAATAGTCATAGATAACATTGAAAGACTGGGTGAACCCTTAATTCTAATATAAGGTAACAGCAGGCCCAATCATACGAAGAGTTTCTGCCAAACCTTCAAGTAATATGTGATTTTAAAATAGTTTAAATTATACCAGAGCATAGTAAATTCTTCAACTGAATAATCTCCAATTAAATGCAGGCATAATTTTGATCCTAGAAAAAGAAAATAACAACTTTCATTATTACCACAACAACCAAAAGATTGTTGTATCAGGTAAAAAAACATTCTATACAACTTATCTTAGAACACAGTGAATTTTATAAACGTGGAGCTTGTGATCTTTAGGAGCATTTTATATGCGGTAAATAGTTTACAGGATGTTAATGTTAGGTAAAGAATGCCCAGTTGAACCAGTAATTATTTCCTAGTTTTAATGAATAGGACATGGATGTCAGCTACCAGAATCCATTTGTTAGTTTTTACAAATTATCTGTAATTGGGATTATTAAGCCTGTTAAAGGAAGCAAGGTAAAGAGAATAAATTATACCTGACTTTTAATAGACTCTGCCTGTATTTAAATTAATATTTCATAATTATGCTAGAAATATCTTTTAAAATTTCAACCTTGTCCCTTTGGCTTTAACTGGGCATCAAATTCCCTTTAGAACAGTTTTTGAATTTCTGTACATGGTATCAAACTTATACTCCTGATCTACACTAATGTTTCACTGGATGTGCTATATAAACACACCCTACCGGGGAGGCATTTTTTTTTTTTAATTAACACCTTAGCTATTTTTCAGTGTTTATTGCCAGACATTTTACCTCTTAAATTTGATCATTTTACAGTTGTAAAATGATTATAATAGTCTGGGCTTTCTTGCCATAATGAAAATATTTCTCATGTACTTAATGTTACCTATTTTCTTATCTCTTATATAGTCAGTACAGAGTTCAGGGTTAATGAATCGAAAACTCGAATTTTATTAAGTCAAATAGTTCATCAATTGCATGTTCTACTTTGACTTCAGTTGTTATAAAAACAAAAAAATAAAATTATAAAATGAAAAGATACACATTTTTTAAAAAGATACTATGAGAACCTTATGAGCAACATGGCCATAAATTAAAACCAAAGATTTTTGTGATATGAAAAATATCCTGGAAAAATATAATTTACCAGCTGAAGAAGAAAGGACAATTTGTATGGTCCTATAGCCATTAGTTAAGGTATTAAAATAAATATTTCCACAAAAGCTCAGTCCAACATATCATCTTCAGTTAATTCTCAATTTGAAGGAACACATAATTCAATTTTATGTAAATATTATTCATTACAATTAAATAGAAAATATAGCAAGTTTTCCAAGTTTTTTTTTGCCTTAATTTCAAATCTTGAAAGGACCAGTGTCAAAAAGTTATTCTTACGCAGAAAAGTTACCCTACTCAAATATGTAGACAGAAACTCTCTTTCCTGTAGAAAAATAAATAAATAAAAAGGCAAAATGAATCACACAACATATCAAAAAAATGGAAATGACATGACATGACTAATAGGAATGATTTAACAGTAGGAAACCCATTTATTATATTAATTTATTATGTTCCATTAGAATAAAAAAAAGAAAAATCACATGAGCTTCCTAATAGATGCAGAAGACATCTAGGATAATATCTATAGATGATTGAAATAAATGCAAACTTTTAGAGAAATAATAAAAAGCCATTTGTTTAAATGTAACTAATTAAAGGGGTGAAAATAAACACCAAATCACATAGTCAACTGTGAAACAATAAAAGCATTTCCTTTTAAGAAAAAATAAGGAAATGATGGCCACTATCCCCATTTCTATTCAATGTTATTAATGAAAGTTGTAGCTATCCACAATAAGATAAGAAAACATGTAAAAAAATAATAATCAGAAAGGGGGAAAAGAAATCTCATTATTTAAGTAGTACGTCATTATGTACATAAAAGTCAAGAAATAATATTAATGAATTATTAGAATTTATATCAGATACTAAATTAATGTCTGACAGAGCCAATTGTCATTTTGTAAGTCTGAAACAAATATTACAAAAATAAAAAGAATACTATTTATGTTGGCCTCAAATATATGAATTAGTTGGATATTTAGCATATGCACATTGTGCATTGTAGATGATTATGGAAATATTTTTCAATAAATGTTGCTGAGACAATTATTTGTCTCCGTATATGCTGAGCTCCGTATTTGAAAACAAAGATGAAAGAGTATAAAAAAATAAGGGCCAAAATAGAGAGAAAAAGAGAAAGAGATAAAACAGAAGGAAGTAAAGGGGAAAAGGTAAAATAGATAAACAACGAAAAAATCTAAATTAAGTTGGATCTCAATATCACACAAAATCAAAAACCAATCCCATGTGAACTGAAAACAAAAATGTGAAATGCAAATTATAAAGCTTTTTTTGTAGCAGACATTCTTCCAACCATTTTCCAAAGATCTTAAATGTTACTGGGTTTCTGTCAACTTCCAACTGCCAGTTGGAAGGGTCTTTTCCAGAACTGTAGAAGTCAGTACTTCTTGGGCACCTGTAACAGGCTGTAAGTGCTGGAAAATTGACAACACCAAGCATCAGCATGCACCACTGAGTCTCAACAGTTGATATGTAAATGCTGAGGCATCTACCCGCCATGTGTGGAATAATTCAGATATATTTATTTTGTACCATAACCTGCCAGGGTTAAGCTCTTGTCCCACCATAGAAGCTGGCTTAATAATATGCATATTAGCTGCTTTTTATTTCCTTTCATTTCTCCACTTTCCTACTGATGTACCCTGCATCTCTCAAACAAACTGCTTTCACTCAAGTCCTTGGCTCATGATCCTCTTCCAGAGGCACCAACCTTAAGAATGTTGGTGCCAAAAGAGTTCCTAGGAAACAGATAATCTGAATGAAATTATGGAATTGGCTAATTCCCCAGAAAGTGACAACATAAATCTAATTGCTTGGGATAAGTGAGATGTCCTATAACTCTTGGTATACTACAGCATAATGATGACTAAGTCTTTTTTTTTTT
The DNA here is from genome assembly GCA_028533165.1 of Leontopithecus rosalia. Lineage (NCBI taxonomy): Eukaryota > Metazoa > Chordata > Mammalia > Primates > Cebidae > Leontopithecus > Leontopithecus rosalia. The sequence goes on from CM052658.1 coordinate 73,409,503, forward strand.
AACAGATATATCAGTTAGCTTGATTTAATCATTCCACAATGTAAACACTTACCAAAACATCACATGTGGCCCCATAAATATATACTCTTCTTTTTTTTCAATTAAAAATGCATATTAAAAAAAGAAAAAGGCATATCACAGGATTGAAGAAAGACTTGGCTCTTGGATGTAATCAATGGCTGATATAATAAATCACTTCAGAAATATTAGAAAGAAAAAAGAGTGCAGCTAAGGAGTACAGTTAAAATTAATTGAAATATGCAAAGGACACATCAATTTGAAAGCAGTACCTACACATTTTCATATACACTGTACACTGATGCATAGATATATTAATAATATAACTTTGAATACATATGATGGTTATCACATTCTGTTGCACAATGTAAAACTTATTTATTCATTTATGTTTCTACTTTCCTAAACATCTACATTTCTTTTTTTACTTTTTATTTATTATACATTAAGTTCTGGGGTACATGTGTAGAACATGCAGGTTTGTTACATACGTATACACAAACTATGGTGGTTTGCTCCAATTATCACTCCGTCATCTACACGTGGAAAGTTAGAAAGACATACAAGAAGAAAAGCATGAATTGACTTATTCAATCTCTCTAGCATCATAAAGATATGACGGTAATGATAACTGTGAGATCTATGAAGCTGGATAGTTGTTATAAAGTGACCTCAATATTCTCAATAAAGAAAATGGCATACTTAAATCAACTGACGATGAACTCAGGGCATGGTGTGAAAATCAGTATTTCTCTATAACAGTACTTAAAGTGACATTCATCTGCTGCAATTGTATGTCAGGATTTTAAGAGTAATCAAATTGCAGAAAAGGCTTAATTTACTATCCCAAAAAGTTTTCTGTGCCAGAATTAGGACCCTAATATAGTGACAACAGATAATAGCATGCCTAAGTAGATATGCTAGAGAACTTTGAACATCTAGAGTTCCTTGATCTCTTGAGATGCTCAGATTTGACTTTTCTCCACGACAAAAGGAGAAAAAGCTTCACTTTCCTGAAAAACATTCCAAAGCCACACTTTCCTGAAACACAGAGATCACTTCACATGAATGCTCAACAACATGATGCTTGCCCTTCCACTGATTTTTATGACTTTCAATGCAATAGGAATTTCAACCTAACCAAATTGGACAAGTACTACTTGTTTTTAGAAAGAAATTAATTAAGCACCAGAAGTGCTCTTGGATATAAGATGTCATGAGCTCACCAGTAAACATGTTCAGGAATATATTTTGAGGCTGGTAGATTGCAAGGAGAGGGCACTGTGAAATAAGGTATGGTGAATATTTGCTGATTATAAGGACGCTTTCTTATTTCTCAGGGGTTAACAGCCTTACAAAGACATCTACAACCATTAATTATATGTTTATGGGATATCTTCTCGTAGCTTGAAAGTGCAACAGGCCATAGTAAATGAGATGTCTATGCTAGAAATGCATTGGTAGGATGCTGAGAAAGAGTTCAATGAGCACAAAGATGTGCTTGTGCTAACGTAGATTATTATTTAAGATGAGAGAGGCTGATGACTCACTATGTGCCATGGGGAGAACTCAGCAGATGTTTCCTTCCCTATAGAATATAAGACATGTACTATTGAAAGTACTGCCAGTATCATGAAAAGTCTCAGAGACAAATGGCCATTGTAGGCAATAGTTGATGAGAAGAAAAGCTGCTATGGAACTGAGTTCCCAAGTGTTATTTGGTATGCTAGGATTCTATATATGTAAATGTGAGAGAAAACTAGATTGCTGTTGACCAAAATGCCCATTCAGGGGTAATAATAAAAGAAACTGGGCCGGGCGTGGTGGCTCAAACCTGTAATCCCAGCACTTTGAGAGGCCGAGGCGGGTGGATCACGAAGTCAAGAGATCAAGACCATCCTGGTCAACATGGTGAAACCCCGTCTCTACTAAAAATACAAAAAATTAGCTGGGCATGGTGGCGCACGCCTGTAATCCCAGCTACTCAGGAGGCTGAGGCAGGAGAATTGCCTGAACCCAGGAGGCGGAGGTTGCGGTGAGCCGAGATGGCGCCATTGCACTCCAGCCTGTGCAACAAGAGCGAAACTCCGTCTCAAAAAAAAAAATAAAAAAAGAAAAAGAAAAAGAAAAGAAAAGAAAAGAAAAAGAAACTGGTAAGGAGGAAAACCTCTTGGTGATCACAGTTTCAAGAAGGTTACTTGGGAATTACTTTATTTGGAGGAAGTTAAGGCCTGAGGTAAGGATGTACACTGAGTTCTGAGGCTACTTTCTCAGAAACTTTAAAGGTTCAGAGTTAGAAGATCAATTACATGATCTCATAGTAGTGAACAAAATGTGAGAATCTTTCTTTTTCAGACCAAAGTCCACCAGAGATCATTCCTGCAGATGAAGCATTTACATTAGATATTTTATCAGTTGCTAACTTCTCCCCTTGGCTCTCCAATATGTTCATGAATGCAGGAGGCATAAAGATGTGGAAATGCATGGCCTGACATACAGCACAACATTGTCTTATCCAGCCATTACCACCATTGATCTATCCATAGCAGAGAGAAACATTTAGATCTTGAAATGGTACCATTTGTTAGCCAAACAATCTGACATACGGTGACAGGTGAGTGATAAAGGATTTTTTTTTCCATAATGAAAGAGTCAACAGTGTGTCTTTACTGAGATTTATATATAGATGATGTATGAGTAAGTATCAGATCTTGTATAATCTCACCTCAAAACAAGCAACCACTTTGTGGCAAAATAGGAGAAACAAAACAAAACCTCTCATGGCACTTTCTGTACATTCATTGTAATCAACGCACTCATACACACATGCACAGAAAGAGACACACACACAGAGAGAGAGAGAGAGAGAGAGAGAAAGAAAGAGACAGAGAGACAGATAGAGAGACAGAGTTAGGTTGAGATTAAATTGCCCTGGTGTTATTGTAGATTCTGTCAAAAAAAAAACTCTTGGAAGAGCAAGGTTGCTCCAGAAAAAATCAAAAACAGGCTGGGCGCAGTGGCTCACGCCTGTAATCCCAGCACTTTGGGAGGCGGAGGCGGGTGGATCACGAGGTCAACAGATCAAGACCATCCTGGTCAACATGGTGAAACCCCGTCTCTACTAAAAATACAAAAAATTAGCTGGGCATGGTGGTGCGTGCCTGTAATCCCAGCTACTCGGGAGGCTGAGGCAGGAGAATTGCCTGAACCCAGGAGGTAGAGGTTGCGGTGAGCCGAGATGGCGCCATTGCACTCCAGCCTGGGTAACAAGAGCGAAACTTCGTCTCAATTAAAAATAAATAAATAAATAAAATAAAAAATAAAAAACCAAAAACAAAACAAACTATAATCCTCAAGTATCTAGAAGCCGTGGAAGAAATGATAATTATCAAACTAAAAAGACGTACTAACTGATTCAAGTAAACTGTAGGTCAGTGATGTACCTAGTATATTTTTGACATTTAAAACAGATCATATTTAAAATCTGTCTATATATAAAAAAATTGTTTTCAGTAAATTCATGAAATCATTATCAAATTATAGTGTCCAGAAAAGATTATATGCAGCCAGTGAAAATTTGTGTTTATTAAATTTCATGTAAGTATATTTACCAAAATATTAGACTGCTTATATAAAAATATTAAAATATATTACCAAATAAAATAAATATTATAGTATAGAAAGTGAAAATGAAATAGACTCATATATTTTAAATACATTAATATATTTAAAAATATCTACTTATTGATTTGTAATCAATAATAAATAAGGACATTATAGTTTTTGATCTTTAACTTCTATAAATTGATTTCATGAAAATTTGTCTTCTTAGCATGTTATGTTAAACAAAATATATATTCACAGGTGTTCATTTATCTTCACTCATGATTAATCCAAAACACTTTTTCTTTATTATTTACATTCTCAAATGTTGTCTTTCACTTGAGATACAGATATGAAAACAATTAAGAAAAGTCTAAATAATCAGGATGAATTAGGCAGATCCCAAAATTAGGATTTAAAACCAACAATAATAACAATTCTATAAATTGCAATATTGTTCCATTCAGCTTCCAAATGTTTCTTTCATAAAACAAATTATAAAAAATAAATACTCCCAGTAGGCAGAAGAATGCCAAAATTATATAAGAATGCCAAAATTATAAAAACATGTTTACAGTCACAATAGTATTACTTTAATTTTGAATGTACTATGTAAACACAGTCCCACAGAGGTAGAAGATGGAAACTGTACAAAGCAAGACCTTGAGTAATTTCTTTTCTAAATAATATCCACGTTTATTTTAGATTTAAGGGCTATGTATGCAGGTTTGTTACACCAGTATATTGTGTGATGGGTTTGGAGTAGATAATCTCATTATCAGGTGGTGAGTATAGTAGCACAGAGGCAGTTTTTCACTACAACCCCATCTTGCTCTCTCCTCCCTCAAGTAGTCCCTGTGTCTATGTTTCCATCTCTAGGTCCATGAACACTCAGTGTTTAATTCCCACTTCTAACTGAAAACATGAGGTATTTGGTTTTCTGTTCTTGAATTAATTCATTTAGGATTATGACCTCCATTGGCATCCATGTTGCTGAAAAGGACATGACTTCATGCTTTTTGTGGGGCTGCATAGTATTCCAAGGAGTATATGTACCATATTTTCTTAATTCTATCCACCACTAATGGGCCCTAGCTTGATTCCATGTCTTTGCTATTGTGAATAGTGCTGAACATCAAAGTGCATGTGTCTTTTTGGGAGAATGATTTATGTTCCAATAAGTATATATACAGTAAAGGAATTATAGGGTCGAATAGTAGCCCTCTTTTAAGATCTTTGGGAAATCTCAAAACTGCTTTTCACAGAGGGTGAACTAATTTTGTATTCCCACTAATGGTCTATAAGTGTTTATCTTCTCTGCATCCTCACCAGCATCTATTGTTTTTTGACCCTTAATAGCCATTCTGATAGATGTGAGATTATATCTTATTATGGTTTTGATTTGCAATTTTAATGAGATTATTTGTGTTTTCCTTGTTGACTTGTTTAAGTTCCAAATAGATGCTGGATATTAGACCTTTGTCAGATGCATAGTTTGTGAAAATGCTCTCCCATTCTGTAGATTATGTTTATTCTGTTAATCATTGTTGTTGTTGTTTTTCGGCTGTGCCGAAGCTCTTTAGTTTAATTAGGTACCTCTTGTCAATTTTTATTTTTGTTGCAGTTTCTCATGGGGACTTAGCCAAGAAATCTTTCCCAAGGCCAAAAATCAAGAAAGGTATTGCCTAAGTGTTCTTCTAAGATTTTTATAGTTTGAGGTCTTACATGTAATTTCTTATTCTGTCTTGAGTTGATTTTTGTGTATAGTGAAAGGTAGGAAGTCCAGTTTCTTTCTTTTGCTCCCTATCCAGCCATCCCAGCACCATTTATCAATAGGGAGTGCTTTCCTCATTTCTTATTTTTGTTGACTTTGTTAACAATTAGAGAGTTGTAGCTGTGTAGCTTTATTTCTCTGTTCTCTGTTCTGATAAATTGGTCTTTGTTTTTGTACCAGCACCATGATGTTATTGGTTACTTTAGCCTTATAGTTCAGTTCAGGTCAGTATAGTTCAAAGTCAGGTAATGTGATGGTTCTGGCTTTGTTCTTTTTGCTTAGGAATTCCTTAGCTATTTGGGCTCTGTTTTGGTTCCATAAAAATTTTAGAGTATGTTTTCCCAGTTCTGTGAGAAATGAGGTTGACAGTTTAATAAGAATAGCATTGAATCTGTAGATTGCTTTGGGCGTATGGCCATTTTAACATTGTTTCACGATCCATGAGAATAGATGATTTTTCCATTTATTTGTGTCATCTATGATCTCCTTCAGAAGTGTTTTGTAGTTCTCCTTTTAGAGATCTTTCACTTCCTGGATTAGCTGTTTTCCTGGGTATTTTATTTTCATTTTCTTTGTGGCTATTGAGAATTATGTTCTTGACTTGATTCACAGCTTGAATGTTATTGTTGTATAAAAACACTTATAATTGTTGTGTTTTGATTTTGTATTGTGAAACTTTGCTAAAGTTGTTTATAAATTCTAGGAGCTTTTTGCTGGAGTCTTTAGGGATGTCTAGATATAGAATCATATCATCACTCAAGAGAGATAGTTTAACTTCTTCTCAGATTTGGATATACTTTTTTTCTTTCTCTTGCCTGATTATTCTGGCTGGGACTTCCAATACTATGTTGAATAGGACTGGTGAGCATGGGAACTTCTCTTGTTACAGTTCTCAAGGAGAATGTTTTCAGCTATTGCTCATTCAGTGTCATGTTGGCTGTTAGATAGTCATGGATGCCCCTTATTATTTTGAGATATGTTCCTTAAATGCCTATTCTGTTGAGGGTTTTTATTGTATAGGTATCAAATTTTATTGAAAGCCTTTTCTGTCTCTATTGAGATGATCACATGGATTTTTATTTTAATTCAGCTTGTATGATAAATCACATTTATTGATTTGCATATGGTTTAATACCTTTGCTTGCCAAGAATAAAGTCTACTTGATAATGTCATATTAATTATTTTATTTGCTGGTAAATTCAATTTGTAGTATTTTATTGAGGATTTTTGAGCCTATATTCATCAGGGATATTGGACTTAAGTTTATTTTTTTCCTTGTGTAACTGCTATATTTTGTTTCCAGAATGATTCTGGCTTTATAGAATGAGTTCAGGAGGAGTCCCCTCTTTCTTGATTTTTTTGAACCATTTCAGTAGTATTCATATCAGTTCTTTGTACATCTGGCAGAATGTGGCTATGAATTCATCTGGCTCAGCTTTCATTAATTCATAAGTTTGTTTATTCCTTATTTGATTTCAGAACTTGCTGTTGGTCAGTTCAGGTTTTCATTTTCTTTCTGTTCAATTTGGGGAGGTTTTGTGTTTTGAGAAATTTATCTGTTTCCTCTAGATTTTTTATTTGTGTGCATAGAGGTATTCATAATAGTCTGAAAATATTTAGTGTTTCTGTGACATTGAGTATAATGTCATCTTTGTCATTGCTGATTGTACTTATTTGTGTCTTCTTTTATTTCTTTGTTAGTCTTTTTAGCAGTCTATCATTTGTATTTATTTTTCAAACAACCAACTCTTGATTTCACTCATCTTTTATATGGAGTTTTGTGTCTCAGTTTTATTCACGTCTTCTTTGATTTTAGTCATGTATTTTCTTCTGCTAGCTTTTAGAGTTGGTTTGTTCTTTTTTTTCTAGTTCCTCTAGGTGCAATATTAGATTGTGTATTTGAGATCTTTCTAACTTCTTGATAAGGGCATTTAATGCTGTATACTTTTGTTTTAACATTGCCTTTGCTGCATCCCAATATTTTGGTAAGTTGTATTGTGATTTTTATTAATTTCAAAAGATATTTTGATTTGGTGCTTAATTTAATTGTTTACATGGGTTATTCAGAAGCAAGTTGTGTAATTCCCATGTATTTATGGGAATTACTATAAATATTGTATATCTTAATACACAAGATATACAATATTGTATTGAGATCTCTTGATATTGATTTTTATTTTTATTGCACTGTGGTCTGAAACTGTGCTTGGTATGGTGTTGATGTTTTTGAATTCATTAAGACTTGCTTGTACAAAACATGTGGCAAATCTTAGAAAATGTTTTGTGCAGATGAGAAGAATTATATGGTAGTTGTTGAATGGAGTGTTCTGTAGATTTCTATTAGGTCCAATTGACTTGAGTACCAAGTTTATGTCTAGATTACTTTTGGAAAATTTTCTGCTTTGATAATTTATCCAATGCTATGAATGCTATGAGTATTGATGTCTCCCACTATTATGGTGTGGTTGTCTAGATATTTGCATAGCTCAAGCAGGGCTGGTTTTATAAATATGAGTGTTCCAATGTTGGGTGTATATATGTTTAAAATAGTTAAGTCTTGTTGAATTGAAACCCTCATTATTATGTAATGCCTTTCTTTGTCCTTCTTATTTGTTATTGGTTTAATGTCTGTTTTACCTGACAAGAATAACAACTTCTGTTTTTTCTTTTGTGTTTGCATAGTAGATCGTTCTCCATTTATTTTGAGACTGTGGGTGTTGTTACATGTGAGATGGGTCTCTCGAAGACAGCAGAAAGTTGGATCTAGTCTTTTTATCCAGTTTGCCACTTTATTCCTTTCAAGTGGTGTATTTGCCTATTTATATTCAGGGTTAGTATTGATATGTGAGATTTTGTTCCCATCATTTTGTTGTTAGTTGGTCATTTTGAAGACTTGATTGAGTAGTTTCATTGCAGAGTCTGAGGGCTATGTGTTAGAGAGTGTTTTTGTTTGTGGTAACAGGTTTTTCTTTTGTTTCCATGTTTAATACTCCCTACAAACCTCTTATAAAGTATGTTTGGTTGTAATTAATTCCCTTAGCATTTGCTCGTCTAAGAAGGATTTTATTTCTTCTTTGTTTTGAAGCTTAATTCAATGGGATATGAAATGCTTGGTTGGAATTTATTTTCTTTAAGAAAACTGAAAATAGGCTCCTAATCTCTTCTGATTCTTAAGGTTTCTGCTGAGAGATCTGTTGCTGGCCTGATTTCTCCTTATATAAGAACCAATCCCTCTCTCTAGCTGCCTTTAAGATTATTTCTTTCAAGATGATCCTGGTGTATCTAATGATTGTATGCCTTAGGAATGGTTGCCTTTGATAGTATCTCACAGAAATTCTCTGTATTTTTTGAATTTACATGGCAACTTCTTTAGTGAGATTGGGGAAATTTTCAATGACTATGTCCTCAAATGTGTTAAATGTGTTTTCCAAACTATGCTCTGTCTTTCTCTAACAGGAATGCCATTGGGTCATAGATTTGGTATCTCTCTATAATCTCACATTTGTTGGAAGTTGTGTTTGTTTTTCTTAAATATTATTATTATGTTTTTTTTGTCTGACTGAGTTGATTCAAATAATTTGTCTTAGAGCTCTGAGAAAATTTTCTTAGCTTGGGCTAGTCTGCTATTAATACTTCTTACTTAATTATAAATATTTTGTCATGAACTTTTTAGTTCCAGAAATTTAGTTGGACTTTTCTTCAAATGGCTGTTTCGTTTTGTAGCTTTTAGATCCTTTTACTATATTCTGTGGATTTTTTGGATTCAGTTTCAACTTTCTCCTGAATATTTATGAGTTTTCTTGACATCCGTATTCAGAATTCTATGTCTCTCATTTCAATCATTTCACTCAGTTCAAGAACCATTGTTTGGGAACTCCCGGGCTCATTAGGGTGTAATGAGCCATTCTGGCTTTTAGAGTTACCAAAATACTTGCACTGGTTCTTATATATGTATATGGGCTGATGTTCTTCTAACCTTTGAGTTGCTGGTGTTCTTCTAACCTTTGAATGGCACATTTAGCTATTATAAATTTTTTTCTCAAAAGGAATGCAAGTGTCTGAGTCTTTGTGACTGGGTGATTGTATAATTGGGAGTACTCCAAATTACAATACTGGATAAATTATAATATTTATTAATGTAAAAATAATGCAATTCTGCATTTAAAATTTTATATATATTATTAAAATTTAACAGTGGCAACAGCAATTGTTAAGAATGTAGATCAACTCAGCAGCAACCTTACAAGCCAGGTGAGATTTGGAATCTGTTTCACTATTCTTAAAAAAAAAAATGAAATTGTATCCAAGAGTTTCTTACCATGCTAAACCAAGCTTCAAAAATCAAATATTTTACAGACAAGCATGTGCTAAAGGAATTTGGCACCACAAATCCAGCTTTACAAGAGATCCTTGATGCAGTTTTAAGCATGGAAACAAAACAAAGATACCTACTATCACAAAAACACACATAAATATATAGACTGCTGACTCTATAATGCAACCACAAAATAGAAACTACAAAGCAAACAGGAAACGATTTCATAGTAGAACCAAATCACAGATATCAATTTTAAACTTGAATGTAAATGGCTCAAACTCCCCACATAAAGGCACAGAGTGGCAAGTTGCAGAAAAAAATAAGACTGCCTGCTGTCTCATATATAACCACATACCTTGGCTCAAAATAAAGGGTTAGAACAAGATCTACCATGCAAATGCAAAACAAAAGACAGCAGTATCTACTATAATTATTTCAGACAAAACAGACTTTAAACCAGAAATGATCAAAAAGGACAAAGAAGAGCATTGTGTGATGATAAAGGGCTCAATCGATAAGAAGACTTAGTATATAAGCACCCTAAATACATATGCACCCAGCATTGAACATCAAGATTTATAAAACAAATATTTTTCTGTATACAAAATGACATAGACAATGACATAATAAAAAGAGGGGAGTTGAACACTGTAATCCCAGCACTTTAGGAGGCTGAGGCAGGTGGATCACCTTAGGTTGGGAGGTTGACACCAGCCTGACCAATATGGTGAAACCCAGTCTGTACTAAAAATACAAAATTAGCTGGGCATGGTGGTGCACGCCTGTGATCCCAGCTACTCAGGAGGCTGAGGCAAGAGAATACCTTGAACCTGGGAGGCAGAAGTTGCAGTGAGCCGAGATCACGCCATGCAGTCCAGCCTGGGCAACAACAGCAAAACTCCAGATCAAACAAAAGAAAAAAGAAAAGAAAAGAAAATAGTCAAAACATAATATATTAAGTTATTCTTTTTATCTTTTTTTTTTTTTTTTTGAGATGGAGTCTCACTCTGTTGCCCAGGCTAGAGTTCAGTGGTGTGATCTTGGCTCACTGCAGCCTTCACCTCCAAGTTTCAAGCAATTCTTCTGTATCAGTTTTCTGAGAAGCTGAGACAACAGGTGCATGCTGCCACACTAAGCTAATTTTTGTATTTTTAGTAGAGATGGGATTTCACTATGTTGACCATGTTGGTCTTGAACTCCTAACCTCAAGTGATCTGCCTACCTTAGCCTCCCAAAGTATTGGGATTACAGGCATGAGCTACCATGCCCAGCCTAAGCTGAGTTATTCATAATAATAAAACCTTAAAATTCTAAGGTGCAAAAATAGGCGAATTATAAATAAATTACAATATATCCATAGGGTAAAATATTTGCAGTCATTAAAATATCTGTAAATATGCCAAAATAGTCACAAAACTACCACTAGTGAGCTAGGGTGAGTGATAGTTGGGTTTTATGTGATTGCTAATTTATGTATATATATTTATAATATAAATAAAATATAAATATTAATATACTAATAAACCTAACTTAGGTTTGACAGGTAAAATTGATGTAATAGTCAGAAAGGAACAAAATATCAGAGAGCAAGAAGGGAACATTTATTCTATTGTGTATAGCCTTTTATATAGAAGTATTTTCTCCCAGATAATTATAGATTATTTGGGCAATAAGTTAAACACACTTATGAGTTGCAATAATGTTTCCTAAATTTTTTAATTGCATAAGCAATATTCAATCAATTTGCAAAGGGTATGTAGGAATTCAACTGTAAAATTAATGATGGTCACAAAGGCAACATCCGTTTTGTGTAAATAGTTTAGATTGCAATGAATAAAAGGCAGGTTGATAAAATGATTTCCTAGACACTTGATTTTGTTTAATGCCTCTAACTTACCATTCATTCAATAAAAAGCACTACTAAGTAAGATCAATTTATGTGTGTCTTCTTCCCTTCCGTTCCCCTTTCTGTTCTCCTCTCTCCCCTTATGTTTTATCTCAGGAAGAGACAGCATTGCTGCAAAAGGATCATGTGATTTGTGTCAATAGGAAAGATGCCACAGAGGGTAAATGTAATTTCATACTCAGGAGAATAAAATGCTCAATATTGTCTATGCAGATACTTTCTTCTTTCCCTTTTATGCTCTCATTGATTACAATACCTTATTATTTCCCACATTCTTTAAAAAAATTTTTCTGGACCCATCTGCACCTCTTTTTCTAGGCCAGCAGCTCACATATTCTTCTTTTCTTTATTCTTGGTACTAGTGCCAACCAGCTGTCACAAAATAATTATACCCTGGATCAGGAGCCATTTCTAAAGTCTTTACTAGCTACACAGAATTCCAAACTAATAATGTATCACTGGTTATATTCACTGAAAGCCTAATACCTTACCTAGTTATGGAAGATGTTTCTATCCAGAGAAAACAGTATTTTAGCATATGCATGCACAAATTCTAGAATATAACTGTGTAAGTAAATAATCTGCTGGTGGAAGAGTTTCTAGTCAGGAAGGAATGAAAGTGTCAGAAAAGCCCTAGTGCTATAAGTATTATTTGGTAAGTAACATCCAAGTGGAAAGAAACATTGGTGACTTTACAGTGTCCGCTAATTCCAAGTAATTGGTAATGCATAAGAAAACCACATAACCTAATGATAGTTTCTGGTGCTGTGCAGAAGCTCTTAAATTTAATTAAATCCCATTTGTCCATTTTGGCTTTTATTGTCATTGCTTTTGGTGTTTTAGTCGTGAAGTCCTTGCCCATGCCTATGTCCTGAATGGTATTGCCTAGGTTTTCTTCTAGGGTTTTTATGGTGTTAGATTTTATGTTTAAATCTTTAATCCATTTGGAGTTAATTTTCATATAAGGAGTAAGGAAAGATCCAGTTTCAGCTTTCTGCATATGGCTAGCCAGTTCTCTCAACACCATTTATTAAATAGTGAATCCTTTCCCCATGGCTTATTTTTGTCAGATTTGTCAAAGATCAGATGGTTGTAGATATGTGGCATATTTCTGAGGCCTCTGTTCTGTTCCATTGGTCTATATCTCTGTTTTGGTACCAGTACCATGCTGTTTTGATTACTGTAGCCTTTAAGTATAGTGTGAAGTCAGGTAGTATGATGCTTCCAGCTTTGTGTGTTTTTTGTTTGTTTGTTTGTTTGTTTGTTTTTTGCTTCAGATTGTCTTGGCTATGCAGGCTCTTTATTGGCTCCATATGAAGTTTAAAGTATTTTATTTTTTTGTTTGTTTTTTTTTACAATTTTGTGAAGAAAGTCAATAGTAGCTTGATGGGGAAAGCATTGAATCTATAAATTGCTTTGGGCAGTATGGCCATGTTCATGATATTGATTCTTCCTAACCATGAGCATGGAATGTTTTTTCTTTTGTTTGTATCCTTTCTTATTTCCTTGAGCAGTAGTTTGTAGTTTGTCTTGAAGAGGTCCGTCAGGTCCCTTGTTAGTTGTATTCCCAGGTATTTTATTCTCTTTGTAGCAATTGTGAATGGGAGTTCACTCATGATTTAGCTCTCTGTTTGTCTATTGTTAGTGTTTGGGAATGCTCGTGATATTTGCACATTGATTTTGTATGCTGAGACTTTGCTGAAGTTGCTTATCAGTTTAAGGAAATTTTGGGTTGAGATGATGGGGGCTTCTAAAATACAATCATGTCATCTGCAAATAGAGACAATTTGACTTCCTCTTTTCCTAACTGAATACCTTTATTTCTTTTTCTTGCCTGATTGCCCTGGCCAGAACTTCCAATACTATGTTAAATAGGAGTGGTGAGAGAGGACATCCTTGTCTTGTGTCATTTTTCAAAGGGAATGCTTCCAGTTTTTGCCCAGTCTGTATGATATTGAGTATTGGTTTGTGATAAATAGCTCTTATTATTTTGAGATACATTCCATTGATACTTAGTTTATCAAAAGTTTTAGCATAAAGGGCTGTTGAATTTTGTTGAAGGCCTTCTCTGCATCTGTTGAGATAATCATGTAGTTTTGTCTTTAGTTCTGTTTATTTGATGGATTACATTTATAAATTTGAGTATATTGAATGAGTCTTCAATCCCAGGGTTGAAGCCAACTTGATTGTGATAGAAAAGCTTTTTGATATACTGTTGGATTCAGTTTGCCAATATTTTATTGAGGATTTTCACATCAATGTTCATAATGGATATTGGCCTGAAATTTTCTAAGTTGTGTCTCTGCCAGGTTTTTGTATCAGGATGATGTTGATCTCATAAAATTTGTTAGGGCAGATTCCCTCTTTATGTATTGTCTGGAATAGTTTCAAAAGGAATGGTACTAGCTCCTCTTTGTACTTCTGGTAGAATTTGGCTATGAACCCATCTGGTCCTGGACTATTTTTGGTTGAAAGGCTATTAATTGCTGCTTCAATTTTAGACCTTGTTATTGGTCTATTCGGGGATTCAGTTCTTCTTGGTTTAGCCTTAGGAGGGTGTAAGTGTCCAGGAATTTATCCATTTCTTTTAGATTTACTAGTTTATTTGCATAGAGGTATTTGTAGTAGTAATCTCTCATGGTAATTTGTATTTCCGTGGGATCTGTGGTGATATACCATTTATCAGTTTTTATTGCATCTATTTGATTCTTCTGTCTTTTCTATTAGTCTGGCTAGCAATCTATTTTGTTGATCTTTTCAAAAAAGCAGCTCCTGGATTTACTGATTTTTTGAGGGTTTTTTGTGTCTCTATATTCTACAGTTCTCGTCTGATCTTAATTATTTCTTTTCTTCTGCTAGCTTTTGAATTTGTTTGATCTTGTTAAGCTAGTTCTTTTAATCATGATGTTAAGGTGTCAGTTTTAGACCTTCCTCACTTCTCTTGTGGCTATTTAGTGCTATAAATTTCTGTCTAGACACTGCTTTAAATGTGTCCCAGAGATTCTGGTATGTTGTGTATTTGTTATCACTGGTTTCAAATAACATATTTATTTCTGCTTCATTTCATTATTTATCCAGTAGTTATTTAGGAGAAGGTTGTTCAGTTTCCATGTAGTTGTGCAGTTTTGACTGAGTTTCTTAATTCTGAGTTCTAACTTGGTTGGACCGTGGTATGAGAGACTGTTTGTTATAATTTTCCTTTTTTTCTTTTTGCATTTGCTGAGGAGTGTATTACTTCCAAATATGTGATCAATTTTAGAATGAGTGTGATGTGGTGCTGAAAAGAATGTATATTCTGTGGATTTGGGGTGGAGAGTTCTGTAGATGTCTATTAGGTTCACTTGGTCCAACTCAGATCTGAGTTCAAGTCCTGAATATCCTTGTTAATTTTCTGCCTTGTTGATCTGTCTAATATTGACAGTGGGGCATTAAAATTTCCCACTATTACTATGTAGGAGTCTAAGTCTCTTTTCAGGTCATTAAGAACTTGCTTTATGTATCTGGGTGCTCCTGTATTGGGTACATATATATTTTCGATAGTTAGCTCTTTTTGTTGCATTGATCCCTTTAACATTACGTAAATCCCTTCTTTGTCTATTTTGATCTTTGTTGGTTTAAAACCTGTTTTATCAGAGATTAGGATTGCAACCCCTGCTTTTTTTCCCTCTCCATTTGCTTGCTAAATCTTCTTCCATCCCTTTATTTTGAGACTATGGGTGTCTTTGCATGTGAGATGGGTCTCCTGAATACAGCACACCAATGAATCTTGACTCTTTGCAAGTCTGTGTCTTTTGACTGGGGCATTTAGCCGATTTACATTTAAGGTTAAAATTGTTACGCATGATTTTGAGTCTGCTATTTTGATGTTAGCTGGTTGTTTTGCCCATTAGTTGATGCAGTTTCTTTATAGTGTTGATGGTCTTTACAATTTGGTATGTTTTTGTAGTGGCTGGTACTAGTTGTTACTTTCTATGTTTAGTGCTTTCTTTAGGAGCTCTTGTAAGGCAGGCCTTGTGGTGACAAAAATCTCTCTGCAATGCTTTTCCATAAAGAATTTTATTTCTCCTTTATTTAGAAAGCTTAGTTTGACTGGATATGAAATTCTGGGTTGAAAATTTTTTCTTTAAGGATGTTGAATATTGGCCCCAACTCTCTTCTGGACTGGTAGGGTTTCTGCTGAGAGATCCACTGTGTGCCTCATGGGCTTCCTTTTTTGGGTAAACCAAACTTTCCCTCTGGCTGACATTAGTATTATTTTCTTCGTTTTTTATACCCTGGTGAATCTGACAATTCTATGCCTTGGCGTTCTTTTTGAGGAATATCTTTATGGTGTTCTCTGTATTTCCTGAATTTGAATGTTGGCCAGCCTTGCTAGGTTGGAGAATTTCTCCTGGATAATATCCCGAATAGTGTTTTCCAACTTGTTTTCCTTCTACCCATCACATTCAAGTACAGCAATGAAATGCAGATTTGGTCTTTTCACATAATCCCATATTTCTTGGAGGCTTTATTCATTTTTTTCACTGTTTTTTCTCCAATCTTGCCTTCTTGTTTTATTTAATTGAGTTGATCTTCAATCTCTGATATTCTTCCACTTGATCAATTTGGCTATTAAAACTTCTGTATGCTTCACGAAGTTCTTGTGCTATGTTTTTCAGCTCCAACAAGTTGTTCATGTTCCTCAGTATGCTGGTTATTCTACTTAGCATTTCATCTAACCTTTTTTCAAGGTTCTTAATTTCCTTGCATTGTTAGAACATGCTCCTTTCACTTGGAGAAGTTTTTTATTACCTACCTGCTGAAGCCTGCTTCTGTAAATTCATCAAACTTATTCTCCATCCAGTTTTGTTCCCATGCTGGTGAGGAGTTGTGATCCCTAGGAGGAGAAGAGGCTTTCTGGTTTTTGGAGTTTTTAGTCTTTTTGCACTGGTTTCTTCCCATCTTTGTGGATTTATCTACCTTTGGTCTTTGAAGTTGGTGACTTTTTGATGGGGTCTCTGAGTCATCTTTCCTGTTGATGTTGAAGGTATTTCTTTCTGTTTTTTAGTTTTCCTTCTAACAGTCAGGCCCATCTTATGCAGGTCTGCTGGTATTTGCTGGAGGTCCACTCTAGACCCTACTTGCCTGGGAATCACCTGTGGGGTCTGCAAAACAGCAAATATTGTGCCTGTTTCTTCCTCTGGTAGTTTCATCCCAGAAGGGTACCTGCCAGATGTCAGCCAGAGCTCTTCTGCATGAGGTGTCTCCCAGTGAGGATACATGGGTGTCAGGGAGCCACTTGAGGAGGCAGCCTGTCCCTTATCAGAGCTCAAGTGCTGTTCTGGGAGATCTGTTGCTTCATTCAGAGCTGCCAGTCAGGGACATTTAAGTCTGCCGAAGTGGAACCCACATTTGCCCCTTTTCCCAGGTGCTCTGTCCTTGGAAGGCGGGGCTTTATTTATAAGTCCCTGATGGGTTGCTGCCTGTTTTCAGAGATGCCCTGCCCAGCAAGAAGGGAGTCTAGTCACAGTCTAACTACAGCAGGCTTGCTGAGCTGCCCTGTGCTCTGCCCAGTTGCTGTGTAAACTTTGCAGCAACTTTGTTTACACAGGTGAGTTTAGAACTGCCTACCTGTGCCTCAGCAATGGCAGATGCCCCTCCCCACTGAGCTCAAACATCCCAGGTTGAGCCCAGATTGGTGTGCAGGTTGTAAGAATATCAAGCCAGTAGATCTTAACTTGCTGGTCTTTGTGGGGGTGGGACCCACCAAGCCAGATCACTTGGCTCCCTGGCCAGAGCCCCTTTTTTAGGGAAAAGAGCAGTTCTGTATTGCTGGCATTCCAGGTGCCACTGGGATATGAGAAAAAAAAGAAAAAACTGCTATGCCTTGTGCTGGCAACCCAGGGCACTGGTGGTATAGATACCGGAGGGAATCTCCTGGTCTGTGAGTTGTGAAGACCTTTGGAAAAGAGCAGTATCTGAGCCAGAGTGCCAGAGTATTAGGAAATGTCCCTAATGGCTTCCCTTGGCTAGTAGAGGGAGCTCTCCAGGCCCATGCATTTTCCAGGTAAGGCAATGCCCCACCCTGCTTTGGTTTGCCCTCTTTGGGCTGCACCCACAGTCTAACCAGTCCCAATGAGATGACCCTGATACCTCAGTTGGAAACGTGGAGATCACTCGCTTTCTAAATTGCTCTCGCTGGGAACTGCACTCTGGAACTGTTCCTATTTGGCCATTTTGGCAGAAATCTCCTAGGAAGGTATTATTATTGTCATTCTCATTTAAATGTAAGGGATAAGAATACTGAGGCACAAGAGGTTGAATAACTGTCTGAGATGGTTTGGATATTTGTTCCCTCCAAATCTGATTTGAAATGTGATCCCAGTGTTGGATGTAGGTGGACCCTGGTGGAAAGTGTTTGGGTCATGGAGGCAAATCCCTTGTGGATGACTTGGTGCCTTCCCACAGTAATGAGTTACCATGAGAGATGATTGTTTAAAAAGAATCTGAAACTCCTCATCCCCACCCCACTCCACGCCTGTTGCTGTGTCTCTCACCATGTGTCACTCTGGCTTCCTTTTCCCTCTGCCATGACTAAAAGCTTCCTGAGGCTCTTCAAAAGCTGAAGAGATGCTGCCACGATCCTTGTACAGCCTGTAGAACTGTGAGCCAAATAAACTTCTTTCCTTGTAAATTACCCAGTCTCAAGAACGTTTTTATGGCAACGTAAAACTGACTTACATATTAGCCAAAAGTCACATCACTTCTAAGTGGTAGAGTGAGGAGCTGAAGTTAGTTATCACTTACTCCTAATGTGGAGAGAGCATATCCTGCCTAAGGACCCTGTTAGGATTTAATGAGGTATTTAGCACCATCGTACTAGTGTGCCTAGCACATAGCCAGGATTCTTAAAGGCTACCCATTGTCAGCTGTTTATATTAATATAGATAAAATAATATCAGTCAGTGTTCTCCTTTCCTTACATTTAGCAAAAACCAAACTGTAGTTTCCCCAAAACTTATGAAAAGGGGGTAATACTTGCTCTTCAGCTGACCAGTCACTAAGAATGGAAACATTACTCATTTCCTTTACCTATTGTCCAGGACCAAAAGTGTTTTCATTATTTTTCTTTGAGCTTTCCCTATTCCTCTCCCTCAGGATTACAAAGGGCAAAGCTGTAGCCCTCTGTGCTTGCAGTAACCAGCAACAAAACATGCTCAAGCAGTAGTAGGAGTTACAAACCTAACTACCTCACATGCAGTGATCTCACAAAAACCTCATGTACTTATCACTTAGGGACTCCACAGTTCTTAGTAGTCTGTGAATCCAATGCAAATGACATGAAATATTATAGGTCATTTAACCAATCCCAACATCCAGCAGTGTCTTCATGCAAATGAGGATATTAAATACATTAAAAGAAGAATTAAAGCACATGAACAAAAAAGGCTTTCTTCTTGTCCAAATATATCAACAGTTCCTGACCTTCAGCAAACCACTAAGTCTAAGTCTTAGTTTTCTTATTTGTAAAATGGAGGTCACAATGCCTTTCCTGCTCTTTCTGGGGTCTATAGAGAGTACTACTTACTCTCTCTGTGTTCTGGTTCCTTCCCTCATATAACTAAATATTCTCAGGACTCTTCCTTAGAATGAACAAGAAAATGATTTCACAAACAAAAGACAACCTTCTCTCACTTTCTTTTCAAGAATCACCTATTTTCTCTCCAACTCAATGTCAAATTTCTTGAAAGGCCTATACTTGTGGCCTCTATTCCTCATCTGTTTTTTACTCTCTCCTCTATTCACAGGCTTCTTCACTCTCTCTTCAGTTCTTCTCTTCACAAAATCTGTTTTTATTTAGGTCACTAATGTTTTCTAATTTCAATTCCAATGGAAATTTTCAGTAAATACAGTCAAACATTCCTTACTCAGAATATTCTTTTCTTTTGGGACCCTTCCTTTAAAACTCAGAGTTCTTTCCTTTTTCTTTTTAAATTTGAGACCATCTCTCTCTGTCACTCAGGCTAGAATGCAATGGCAGGATCTTGGCTCACTGCAACCTCTACCTCCCAGCTCAGGTAATTCTGCCTCAGCCTCCCAAGTTGCTTGGATTACAGGCATGAGTCACCACACTTGGCTAATTTTTTGTATTTTTACTAGAGATGGATTGTTGGCCAGGCTGAACTCCTGGCCTCATGTGATCCGCCCAACTGGGCTTTCTGAATTGATGAGATTATGGGCATGAGCCACTGCACCCAATCCTTTTTCTTGTACTGCACACTCTGTAGAGATTGCATTATTCACTCGTCTGACATTAATTTTTTGAAAGTTTTTGTAAAATCTCATGGTCCCCAGTGTAAAATCCCTTGCACTAACTGGCAAGAGCTGCTGATGTCTATTGCTAGGGAAATGGGTGGCCTGATTTTCACTATATCTGGCTCTTATAAATGCCCTTACCTGGTGTGGTTCTTACCTGGTCTAGCTAGGTAGCATACTACCTTGCTATGGGAGCATTCAGTGCCTTCAGACACCCGGCTGGGCACCTTATCTGCAGACTCATGGCACTGCAGGTACTGTCAGAGGTCTAATTGCTCTACTTCTTTCTTTTTCTCTGTGAGACTTTTTTACTTAACTGGATAGAGCTCAGTGTGAGGTACAAGCCAGGTCATATTCCAGTTATCTTCCACGAGCTTCTCAAAACTTAAAGAAAAACCAGAAGCCCTATGGAATACTGGCAATCCTCCCTTTCTCAGCTGCTTATGCTCCTGCTTTACATACAACCTGGGTTGCACTGGCATTCCCTCTCAGGGAACTTTTAAAATGTCCTAATATGCAGCTAGGAAAGTGAGAAACAAACACCCTTGTTCTAAAACCACTGAAAAATTACCTGGTTGTTTCCATTGCTAGAATCATGGTGGTGTTGACTGAGCAAAAATGAAGGGGAGGACCAAGGGAGAGCTTTCTCCTTCACTTTCTGTCTTTGCCTGCCCAGCTCCCCTCTGGCAATGGGAATGGCTACCTCTACTTTCAGTGTTTTGAGTTTACAATTTGCTCTTCCACCCCCTGGAGCCAAGGTTTCAAAAAAAAAATCAATGTGGGGGACAGTATTGAGAACTGTTTCAAAAAGATTGTTATCCCAGCACTTTGCTTAGATTCCCCTTCCCCATATTTTGTATCTAATCCATCAATAAAATCCCCAATCAGGCCGGGCGCGGTGGCTCAAGCCTGTAATCCCAGCACTTTGGGAGGCCAAGGCGGGTGGATCATGAGGTCATGAGATAGAGACCATCCCGGTCAACATGGTGAAACCCCGTCTCTACTAAAGATACAAAAAATTAGCTGGGCATGGTGGCGCATGCCTGTAGTCCCAGCTACTCGGGAGGCTGAGGCAGGAGAATTGCCTGATCCCAGGAGATGGAGGTTGCAGTGAGCCAAGATCCGCCATTGCACTCCAGCCTGGGTAACAAGAGTGAAACTCCGTCTCAAAAAAAAAAAAAGATTATTATCCTCATTACACTCTCAGTGACTTCTCATTTTCCTCAGAACAAACTGCATGATCAGGGCTTCCTCCTCCTCCCCTTACCTCATTTCAGTAATATTTCACCCACATGCTGATTATTAGGTATGCTGGCTTTCCTTGATTCTCTTAGAAGTACTCTGGTCTCTTTACCTCATGTACTCTTCAATCCCCCTCTACCAATAAGAGAGCTGTGAGAGTACCTGTACTTGATACTTTTTGACACTCCCTTTCTTGTTCTACATCCTTAAAACATTATGTGTCAGATTCTATAAGGTATATCTTGGTAAAATGTTATGTCTATCTGGTTAACCATGCTTTCTTTATTAAACATCCTTCAGTGCTTGTTAATGGATAAAGAATGTTAAATGAGATGGTGAAATTATATGTGCTTTCTTCTCTGTTGAAGCGTTAGCTGGGTTAATATGGACCAGTGTAAAAACCAGCAACAATGGGCTCTGGCTGTGTCCATTTGGTCCAGCAGACTGTAAAACAGAATCTAAAAGGTGCATTGCTAATGCTCTCTGTGACAATAAAGGTTAATTTATTAGATATTTTAAGTATAAATTCACTGAATCTCTAAAGACAATTTAATTTTAATAATTTCTATTGAAGATGTTTGAGGTATGACATTATATAATTTCTAGTTACCTCTTTCTGTGAGATTCTGGAATTTATGTTAAAAATCACCGAAAGTTTGGAAGTGGCATTCTCTAAAATTAATAATGAGTGTCTGTGGTCATGTTTATTTGCCAAAAATTGGTCAGTGATATAGTTATTTCAAAATATAATCTATTTCAGCTGGCCATAAAGTATCGTAATTAATTCCTTGTCTCATGCTGCGATTTTAGCCACTTGGGATGAGCTTTTATGTTTAAATCCTTTTCCATCTGATTCGAGCTCATTTTTTAAATGTATTTTATTAGCTTCTACAAATTTATATAGAGATCCTGTGTTTTGTGAGTTTGCTTTGTAAATTTGTATTTTGATTTATGCAGTGTTACAACTGGTCAGAGGTGGTTAAAATAGGGAAAGCACCCACCCATAAGTTACAGCTTGAGTGACAATTAGAAAAAGTCGGAAGTATCCTACTAAATAGTTTCCTTATAAATATCCATTGGAATTATACAGAAAGAAGGCAAAGAAAAATTGAGAAGTTTGATGTACCAAATGGCTGTATAAATTGCCTAAAACAGAATCTTTACCACCTAAAATCAGGGAATACAAAAATTTTAAGGAAGCAATGATCACCTGGAATCTATCAATTGTGCATGAAAACTAATGAATTTGTAAACTATGCAAATGAACTATTGCTTCTGCAATGAGTAAAAATGGTATATTCATTTATTCATTTATCTATTCATTTAAAATTATTAAGAATGTGATATGTGATAGGCAGTGGAGTTTTAGTAACAATCCTATGAAAAATTAGTGAGACACAAAGAAACACATGGATAAACAAAATACCTAAAGATTGTGTTGGGTTCCATAAGAGAAATATGCAGATGTTTTGGTCCAGAAAACATACATTCAGAGATGAGACATCTATCCTAGATAGAATGGTCAAGAAACAACTCTCCCAGTGTGTGACATTTCACAGGAGACATAAAATATAAGAACCATGGGAAGTGGTCCAGGCAGTGGTGAGAGTGGATTCAAGAATGTAAGGCTAGAAAAATTTAGTGTCTTCAAAGAACACAAAGAACCCTACAACAGAAGAAAAAGCTGGGGGGTAGCGTGATGGGTAGAAATCCTGACAGAATCCAAATCATGTACTACCTTACAGACCAGAATGGAGAGTTTACATTTTATACTAGCGTGACAGAAAGCATTGAGATGTTTCCAATGGGAAAGTGATGTTATCTGAACGATCTTTGAAAAAAAATTTTTTTCTGAATAAATTAGAAGGAGAACCCGGAAAAATATTTAGACTATTTAGAAGACTGTTAGAATAAAATAAGCTGAAGATGATTAGAGCTTGGACTAGAGAGTTGCAAGGTAGGAAAGCCTGAATAGGTATGTATTTTGGAAATAGTCCTAGAAATCTTGTTCATTGAGTAAATACGGTTTTCAGAGAAAGAGAGGAATTAAATACGGTTCTTGGCTTGAGCAAATGATGGTGCCATTATAAAAATGCGAAATAATTTGAGGAGAGAGCTATAATTCAGATAGTCTGATTAATTGGTTGCTTGTTGCTTTTTTGTCATTAGAGGGTTTTTATTAAATCTTTGAAACATCATAAATGAAGTTGAGAAATCATCAGCATTTTGTTTTCAATGCTGGACAACTTTTAGGTTTTACTTACCAACGGGCAAAACTGTTCCTTTTTTGGAGATGTAGATACCATACAAATTTTTTCTGACATTTCTGTTTTTAACCTTGTGGCTTTGCTGAATCAAAGCAGCTGAATATGATATAAGTTCAATGTCATTTTCTTCAAGAATTAACTCATTTTTCTGGGTTTGAGATATTAAAAAAGCAACACCAAGACCACCTGAATCTTGTGCATGAATTTTCACTAAGAAATTTTGATTTTCAACAACAGACCCATTTTCCTGAATAATGACATTGATAGGAAAGTAAGCATGCACAGATCTCATCTTGCAATGGAAGCTCATTGTAACTCCTTTACCATGCTCTGTGAATGGCCACAGATTATGTGCACAGTAGCCAGTTTCTTTATATTTCCCTGCCATTTGTCAAGCTGCACCCTCTATTTTTTTTCTTCCCCAAAGAGACTGAGTTCTACATTCACATAATTAACGTCCCTCCACAGAGTTTCTCAGGGCTCCTTCTGAATAACTATGCCTCCCTTCAGAGTGATGTCAACATTTTCTGGAATGCCAGCAGTCTGAACACTGAGTATGATCTTTATTCTTGCAGATGCGGCAAAACCCCCAGATGATCTGTTTTGAACATATTATGCTTGAATTACACTAAGGGAGATGTCAGGAGACAGAAAATATTCCTGACTGAAGCTCAGAAGGGAGAACTGGACAGAAGATTTAAATTTAGTAGTCATTAGTGTGTAAGAAGATATTAATGGTCATGAGACAAGGTAAGATTATCTAAATGTCAGCTGTTAGAGATCAGAGGTAAGTCTCACATGTGGAAAAAAAACAAGAAGTTGGAAGATACAACCTGAAACTTAAACTATGTTTGCTTACGGAGATTATCATAAAGGAGTGACTATACCACATTTGGGTTTCGTTTCTTGATTCATTTATGCCTGAAATTCACTCTAAGGCAGAATAGGGAATTAGTGTAACTCGGGGTTAAGGTGGCAACAAAATAACAGCAGGTGCAGCCAGTTCTCAGCAAGACTGGGCGCATACAGGCCACATCCTGGCTCCTGTTTATCACAGGAGACAGAAGTTTCCACTTCAGCCTCTGATCAACTGTGGGCCAAGCATCCACTTCAGCCTCTGATTGGTCTTAGGGTGTAACCAATTGGAGGCCTCTAAAGACACCTGTTGCCAAATTATTTTGATTTTGTAAAAACTCTGGGAGCTTTGCAGTCAGGAGCTCTTGAGCTCTCTTCCCCTCTGAATAACCTTGAGTAAGTCTGTGGCATTTTTACTCCATTCTTTTGTTGCTGTGTCTCTTTCCTTGCTTCTTTCTTTTGCTACTTTATGAGTTTTCTTTGATTCTTTGTTCAACATGCTGAACTTGGACAACTATTCAATAACAATTTCTTTAGTTATAAAATAGCATTTTCATGGCTCAAATAAGCTTCTGTAATTCTGTATTTTTCTATTTTCAAGAATGAAATAGTATGTTAGTGATTTTGGTGATTTACATGAAGATTTCATTGGAACACTCCATAAACAACAGCTAAAGTTTATAAGAAAGTGACTACGGTGTTGAATGATAGTTTTCACAAAAGCTCAGTTTAGGGTGATTTGGAACATTAGAAACGTATATGAACTTATACAGTGCAGTTGAAACAATTGTTCAATTAGAAATATAGGATAATTTCCTATGTAATAGTTCTTATTCAAAAAACTTTGGAGGTATTAAACAGAAAACCTAAACTTCAAGTAACTGTGATGCAGATGTTTAAAATTCAAATTAAGTGGTCTGGAAATCAGTTTTGAAATCAGTCAAACCTGGGTTGTAACTTAGGCTGTCAATTCTCAGTAATGTGACTTTGGAATGTTAATGTCTTTGTCACTTGTCAAATTGCATAATGTTAGAGTAGGCAGGTAACCAGACACAAGCAAGGCAGAGAAGCTTCTGAGAAAGGGTGGTCTGGAAAACCTCACAGCCCAGGGAACACCTGAAACCTGCATACTATTAGATATGAACAGAGAGGATGGGAAATTCCTCTGCAGAAAGGGATGCCCAATATTCATTCTCTCTGCATTTAACCTGTCAGAACGGAGCTAGGTACATACCTAAGGAGGGGCAAAAGGCAAAGAAGAAAGTTCTAAGGGATAATGCAAGTGCCATTTGTTTCTGACACTTGACCCCTGCATGCACATCACCTAATAGTACGTGAGGATCCCACAAGCCTGGGTTGGGAAGTCAGTGGGGAAAGGAAGGGGCTTTAAGGCAGAAGTGGAAAAACTAGACAAAAATGGCAGAGACTTAAGTGAAAACTTAAATAATTCAACATCATAACCCAACGTGGAACTCTGAGGGGCTGCTGCTGGCCCATTTTCTTCCAGCATCTGGCTCTGACTCTTCAGAGTGTGCTGTCGCTTTAAACAAACTCTCTGCCCTCCACTGTTCTTTAAAAAATTTCCATTTTTGGCTAAATCAATCACTTGGCAGAATTCTTTCTCCAAGTAAGACTACGAATGGAAGATTCCTGCGCTTCCTGGCAACAATGTAGAATATAATGAATTGTAGTTTTATTTTTCCACATTAAGATTTTCCTATGTTACTAAGCATATTAGAAAATTATTAAAAAAATTTCACAATAGTTCATTTACTGAAAGTTGTAGAATCATTATTTCTCACTATCCTCTTGTTGGATGTTTAGAATTTTTCGTTTTATATTGTTTTAATGTATGTTTCATTGTGACTTTTAGCCCAACATATTAGGCAGAAATTCCATATTCCTCTAGTCTATTTACTTGCCTCCTCTCTTAATGGATATTGTTTATCCTCTACTCTCGTCTTAGACCTCCAAGACCCCTTTCCCCTCAGCGTTGTGACTTTGCTTATGCTAAAAAGAAAGAAGACAAATTGTTGAAAGAGACCGTCCCCAGCTGCTACACTCCTATTTACTCACCTGTTTCTGTATTGCCTATATACTTAGCTTTTCCTTCTCTTATTTTGATTGATCAGCCTGTGCTCTCATTGAAGGGCATCGCTTCTACTTATGCACCTGCTCAAACACAGCTCTCGAACTTTTTTGTTAGGTATTATTATCCCTTTCCCTTTTGACTGAATTGTCCCAATGGCACACAAACATCTTGCTATTTCTATTATCTGAAAAAGTTTAAAAATTCTCATTACCACAATACTTTGCTACTTTCTATTCTCTCCGTCAGAGAAAAACTTCCAGACAATTTTCTTTGAGCTGTTTTCAGTTGTACTTATTTTCTCTTGAATTTATTCCAATCAGCATTTCACCCCATATACCACCGAGGTGTTGCTCAAGGTTATCTATGATCTTTACATTGTTCTAAGCTGGCAATAAATTCTCCATCCCAATCTTAGCTGAAAGAGCAGCAGCACTTCACTGATAACCTTATTTTTGAGTTAACAAAGGTTTCATTTGCTGTTGTGTATCTCCTTATTTAACTAGGTTGCTATTTATCATTGTATTTTGCTGCTTTTACCATATCTGCATGACCTTCAAAATCTGGAAAGGTTCAAGCCTCAGGTCTAACCCCTGAACCTCTCCTCCAAAATCACTCCCCATGTGATCTCATTCATGATTCGTAATACCACCTACCTGCCAAAAGTCCCAAATTTATATCACTAGCCAAGATTTTTCTGCTGAACTCTAGACTTAGATGTGCAACTGTGTATTACACCTATTTGTTGGGATTTGTTAGGTATCTATCTCAAGACTGAAGTTAGAATCTGAACCTCCAAACATGCTCTTTCCACAGTCTTTCAACTAAGTAAATGGCAGTTCTGTCTTTCCAGTTGCTCAGATGGGAGTCATTGTTACCTTCTTGCTTTTATACCTTTCCTCTGTCAACATATTTGTTGGCTCTAATTTTAATATGTGCAGCCTCTAAATCACTTATCACTTCCATTACTAAGTTGGTATAGGCCACCGTTATATGTCAGGTTATTGCAATAGCCTTCGAATTCAGATTTGCAAACTGTTTTTAAAGGGCTAGATTTAAGGTTGTTTTAGATATAATAAGCCACATGATCTTTGTTGCAACTACTTAATTTTGCCATAACGTGAAAATTGTCATCAACACGATGCAATTGAAGGAGCCATGTCCCAAAAAGTTTTCATTTACCAGAACAGGCAGGCGAGATTAGATCCTTTTACTGGAGTTTGCCAGTACCTGCTCTAGTTAATCTCCCTGACTCTTAACATTTTTTTCCTGGTAGACGTTCTTAGGAGCCACCATGGCTATTTCAAAATAAAAATGATAGCACATGATGCCTCTACTCAAAATGTCCTATGCTCCTTAATCCACAGTAAAACCCCATTATCTGTAAAACAGCATACTGAGCTTCTAAGGAGTATGTTTCCCCTATTTCTCTTCCTGGGTTCCAGATACATTGATTTTTCTGTTGTTCTTTGAATTTGCCACATGCATAATTTGCCACATTTGTTCTGTCTGTGTAGAGAACTTGGAGCAGCCCATAAAACTGCAGAGCTGATTCTCCACTTCCTCAGGTTTTTGATCACATGTCAAATTTTCAGTGAGCCCTTTCTTCCCTGAGAAATTACAACTAATCTCCACCTGAAATTTTAAATACCGTTTGCCTGCTTTATTTTTCTCCATGGAAAGTTTTATCATCACCTGGCATGCTAAAAAATATATTTATAAATCAAAAAAATAATACTGGTGAGGCTACAGAGAAAAAAATGCAAATAAATTGCTGCTGAAAATGTAAATTAGTTCAGCTTTCATGGAAGGTAGTTTGGTGATTTCTCAGAAAAACTTAAATGTAAATGGGCTACATGCCCCAATCAAAAGACACAGACTGCCAAATTGGATAGAGTGAATGGAGCAAATGTTAACAGAACATGTTAGAATGTTAGAATGTTAACAGAGCATGACTCTTTTTTTTGTTTTTGCAATTACAAATTATGTTTCTATAGCAAAGACTAAAAAAGACATATGTTTTTCTTATGGTTTTTTTACATGTGAAAAATGGGCTTACAACCCTGTCTTCATGAGAGCATCCTAAAAATTTCTGAACTTGAATAGGGTGACACTCATAAAAAACATTTCCTTCCATTTTATTTTTAGGATATAATAGAACATCAAGGTCTTATTTGAAACAAACACAAATGTGGAGCCTCTGCAAAAAGATGAATAAAAGCAAATGAGATCAAACAATCTAAAAACGTCAACAGTGACTAAGACTGGCTTTGATTGCTCTTTATTTTTTGTTTTTTGCTCTTTTTTAACTCCTAGCAGTTCAATATAGAGGCTATTATGAATTATCTTTAACTTGGTATAAAATACCTCAAAATATTCTGAAATTATATGTAGCTTTATGCCCTAATAAGCAAAACAATAGCTCTAAAAATATTTAGCAAGCAGTCACTAAGCAGGTTAGAATTCAAGCAAAATACGTGGTTCATGCCTTCTTAATAAAAGGGAATAAAATAATCATGAAAAATAATGGAATACTTAAAGAATTATGAGCAGAGAAATTATAAATAAAAAAATGCTTAGAAATATAATCAGAATGACTTGGAAAAATTATTTTATTCATGCTAAAGAATTATTTTCATTCTATCCTTGTCTTTCTAACAGAACATAATTCTGTTACACCCAAGCAACATCAATGCTACTCTAATTTGACATAAAATCCATACTCATTGGAACTTTGTGAGCATCGAACACAAGTTGCTATGGCACAATATCTTAAAATATGTGTAGAAAATGATGACGCTTACACAAAGGGCCTGCTATATTCTTTCAACAAGCATTGATCTCACAGTCAGTTTTCAATGTGGTATTTTAAGTGATTGAAATATTTACATGTACCATTAGAAATTGCTTTCTCAGATGAGAATATAACACTTTATGATAAACTGTTGTTCTATATCTCCATTCTGTGTTATTTTCAAAAAAATCTTTGTTGAAGTTTTTTTCAGTATCAAATCAAGATAGAGCAAAGCAAAATTAGGATAAAATGCCTTGAAAAGATATATATTCTCTCAAGCTGTGCAAAATTCTAAGACACAATAAATAGACAACAATACTTTACAGTTGTATGCAACTCTTTACCAGAGGCTTATAGAACATTTCTAAAACGTCACAAACCCATGTCTATAGATGTGGAAACAAGTATACACAGAAATGACAAAGAAGTCAAGAAGCTGAAAGTAGCAGTAAATGTTTCAAAAATGTATTCCTAATTCTTGTAATCATAGTGATCTATAAGTTTATCAGTTACAGTAGAGCGGTCTCTCTCTAAACTTCCATAAGAAATTCTGAGAGCTCTGAAACTTCTGTCCTGCATGTTCTTACATTTTGATTGTGCAGCCTCAGGAAGCTTACAGTATAATTAAGGACTGACAATGGCTGAGTATACTAACAATGAAAGGAAGAAGAAAAGAAGTATTGAGGTTTCAATAAGCCAAGCTGTAATTGGGTAGAGCAGAAGAGAGAGCAGATGGATATACTTTGTGGACATTTGGTGAGAACTGGATACTTAATAGAAGGCAGTGAATTCTGAATTGGCTTAAAACATCATCCTAGATTATTCAACTTGATCATGCTTAGAATAACTTAGGTTTGAGGTCAAGTAAGAATTGTTATTAACTATTATAACATTTAATACTCTTAAAGACTTTTATATAAAATATCTCTTTCAATATTTCCATTTGTCTTGTCAGAAAAATTGAAACAGTTTAATGACAAATTAGAGATGCTAGTGATAGGACTGGCTCAAATACCTTCTTCTTTAGAACTTCATTTTTAAAACTTACAGAGCAGAGGAAATAATTTAGAGTCAAATCAACCTGAATGCAACTGAAGAAATTGTTTTGGCAGTATATATATCCTTGTTAGAACATTGTTAAACTTACTGTTAAATAAATGCTTTTGTTTTTTAAATGTCTAAAGCGAAACACTCCAAATCAATATGTTAAAAAAAATCCAATGGATCCCCAGTAGAAATAAGCTAATTTATTTCAAGTAGCCTCCATAGAGTTTTAATATACAATATGTTATCTTTGTTGTCATTTTATATAAGAAATAGAATATTCAAATATTAAACAGAACAAATTGTTTTGTCCTTGGATTCGACTCATGACTCCTACCTCCTACTATATAACAAAACATCAATGATGGACCTAAAAGTAAAATCTAAAACTATTTTTTAAAATCTAAAACTCTTAAAACTTCTTGAAGAAAATAGAAAAAAAGTTGTTGTGACATTCAGTTTGTCAAAAACTAGTTTGAAGTCAGGTAGCATGATGTCTCCAGCGATATTAAAAGGCTACAGTAACCAAAACAGCATGGTACTGGTAAAAAAACAGATGTAGACCAATAGAACACAACAGAGACCTCAGAAATAACACCAAACATGTACAACCATCTGTATCTTTGACAAACCTGACAAAAACAAGCAATGGAATAAGGACATCCTGTTTAATAAATGGTGTTGGGAAAACTGGCTAGCCATACACAGAAAGCTGAAACTGGACACCCTTCTTACACCATATACAAAAATTAACTCCGAATAGATTAAGACTTACATTTAAGACCTAGAACCATAATACCCTAGAAGAAAACCTAGGCAATACTATTCAGTACACAGGCATAGGAAAGACTTCATGATAAAACACCAAAAGCAGTGGCAACAAAAGCCAAAATTGACGAATAGGATCTAATTAAACTAAAGAACTTATGTGGAGCAAAATATCATTAGAGTGAATTGGCAACCAGCAGAATGGGAAAATATTTTTGCAATCTACCCATCTGACAAAGGGCTAATATCCAGAATCTACAGAGAATTTTACAAGGAAAAAAAAATTAAAAAGTGGGCGAAGGATATGAACAGACACTTTTTAAAAGAGATTTATGCAGCCAACAAATGTATGAAAAATTCATCACTGGTCATTGGAGAAATGCAGTCAAAACCACAATGAAATACCATCTCATGACAGAATGGCAATCATTAAAAAGTCTGGAGACAACAGATGCTGAAGAGAGTGTGGAGAAATAGGAATACTTTTACACTGTTGGTGGAATTAGTTCAACCATTGTGGAAGACAGTGTGACAGTTCCTCAAGGATCTAGAAATAGAAATACCATTTGATCTAGCAATTCCATTACTGGGTATATATCCAAAGGATTATAAATTATTCTTTTATAAGGACACATGTATATGGGTGTTTATTGTGGTACTGTTCACAATAGCAGAGACTTGAAACCAACACAAGTGCCCATCAACAATAGGCTGGATAAAGAAAAGGTGGCATGTATGTGCCATGGAATACTATGCAGCCATAATAAAGGATGAATTCATGTCCTTTGCAGGGACATGGATGAATCTGGAAACCATCATTCTCAGTAAACGGCACAAGAACAGAAAATCAAACACCGCATGTTCTCACTTATAAGTGGGTGTTGAACAGTGAGAACACATGGACACAGGGAGGGGAACATCACACACCCAGGCCTGTCTTTGGGTAGGGGGATTGGGGAGGGATAACATTAGAAGAAATATGCAATGTAGGCAACTGGGTGATGGATGCAGCAAATCACCATGGTACATGTATACTTATGTAACCCGCGCGTTCTGCACATGTACCTCAGAACTTTAATAATTTATTATTTTATTATTTTATTTTCTTGAGACGGAGTTTCACTCTTGTTACCCAGGCAAAAGCCACAACCCAATTAAGAGGTTTGTCTAGTATCTTCAGATCTTCAAATATTTACATATACACCTACTACTTTAACAACCAGAGTCGTTTGCTACACTCTGCTTTCTTTCTTTCCTTATATTTGTACTTTAAGGTTAGCACTATTTGTGAAAAACCATAATAAATTTTGAATCAAGAATCACACCAATTGCTTGATAAGTATTACATGATATAGGCAGGGCTATTAAATGTCGTCAGCCTACTACAATCTCTTTCATTCATACTCTGGAGAGTTGAGAGTGTTGTTGCAAAGCAGGTGAACTCTCCATCTAGAGCAGCATCAGCTACATCAAGCACCAACTGTGCAGGCTGCTGAATGAAGTATAATAGTGGTAATTATGTGTCCAGCTATCTGACAGCTTGTAAGGATTAGCATTTAATCAATGTAAAGTCCTTCAAGCTGATAAAGAAAACCTTTGTGAAACTGAAGATTGCCCCTTTGATCTAAAAGCAGAAAATCCAAACTGAGAATATGAGAAATCCAAATTATTTCAGTAAATTATTTCTCAGATAAAGGAAACACAAGCTGGCTTGAAAGAAAAGCAAGTGTTTTTCCCTTGACTATATGTGTAAATTTCTGTGAAGGAACATAAGATACATACTAAGGAGGGAAAAGTTACATTCTTACTTTAGTAACCACACTGGAGTTGCTTTCAATCGTGTAACTTATTTTGCAATGATTCTATTACAGTAAGTTGTGTATGTGGCTACAAGTCTCTAAGAATGATTCTCTATTTCTAAACTAGTCTCTTTTTTTTGGTCACTGTTGAGCTTTTTTTTGTCAAAGCCCACCTTTCTAAGTCAGCCTTCCAATCAGTTGAAGTCACCTTCTCTTGTATATCTGTGCACCCATTTGCAACCAGAAGGTATAAAAATATTAGACAAGTCTAAATGTTTTAAGTAGTATGGTGACTATGCCTTAGCGAATTTCCCAAAGTATCTCCTAATTCCAAGTATTATGTAGAAAAGTACATCTTGGACTGAGGATTTAAAAGTCTCTTACATTCTTTCCCTGTCTGTGACACATTCTGGTTCTCACCCATATCTCCTTGTGTCCAGTTTCCCACACTGGACATATTTTTATATTAAGACCTAGACTACCAAGAAGCAAGTTCACACCTGCTGGGCTTTCTTCAGGAGTTGAGTTCTATGTCACTGTGTGCTTCATGTCCCTCTGCCCTTGGCAATGAACCACTGGTTCATTTTCTCTTTCTACTATGTTGCCTTCTCATGCTTTGTCTGCCAAATTTAACAATGTTTTTCTCTACAAGCCTAGTAAGTCCTGAAGATAGAGCTAATTCTAGGTTCTCATACAGAGCTGTTTATAGGTTCTAGTACCTCCTTCTCATTTAATCTTGACATGCTTAAATCAACCTTGCTTAAGAAATGATTGGCTTTAATTCTCATGAATACTTTTCTTTAGAAAAAAGTCACTTTCTATCAATTGCTGTGTTTTCTGAAAGTTATATAACAAGAATATTGAAGCATAATTTTATTTTGCCCAGACCAATAAAGAACATTCTTGAAGAGATTGCTAAAATTACTCCCTCATTCCAGGCATGTCTTCAACTGTGTATCTGTAATTTGTTGATATTTTTTTTCAAGACAATATAAACCTATCTCTACCGTAAATGTACCAATTTGGTAAATCTCTGTTGCTAAATCCATAACATGTGACACATTGGCAAACTGCTGTTTATTTTAGGATGAGGCAGCTGACATTCACAACTTAATGAGAAAAAAAGTACTATAAAATCTTCTAATTTTAAAAAATAATTAATCACAGCAAAATACATACATGAGGAAAGATATATAAAATATTACTGGAATTCAGGTGTTTCTGTTCCAAGCTTCATCTTACAGTT
The DNA here is from genome assembly GCA_028533165.1 of Leontopithecus rosalia. Lineage (NCBI taxonomy): Eukaryota > Metazoa > Chordata > Mammalia > Primates > Cebidae > Leontopithecus > Leontopithecus rosalia. The sequence goes on from CM052658.1 coordinate 73,443,522, forward strand.
TTTCCTCTAGAACAAACGGCAAGTAGATAGAGGCACTACATCTTAGACAAACAAGAGATGAATGAGGAACTAGGGAAAATATCTCCAAATCTCAGAAATCTCCATAGAGAAGAGGTTTCTTTCTCCAGAGTGACCTCAATTGATTTGCAGGTAATGCTTTATTCTCATCAAGTGACTGATGTTATCCTTATTGAGAATGCTTAGCAAACTAAATTATTTCACTCTTCACTGAATAAATACAGTGATTCCCAAAAACTTTAAGCAAATGTGTTGGAAATGAATTATTAATTCGATCTCATAAATACTAACTTAATGATGTGTAATTGCTTAATTTAGAACATTGACTTGATTAATACAGTAAAGCTCCTTATATTTTAAATTTTTGTATTCTATTTAATTTTCATGTTGAACAATAAAGGTGTTAGGGAACCTCTGCCTCATTGAAATCCACAAATGCAGTGTAGGCCACAGTTTTCATGGTGAGTGAGCATTGGAAGAGGCCCTTTATATTTTGTCAGTATGTGTGATAAACTAGCCATTGAGCACATAAATACATCCACACTCGGCAGAAAATTTAAGTAGACAAATTTGATTACATATGAGGCCTAAACCTCAATAGCCAAGTGGGTACCAACATATCATTTGCAAATTGTAAGACAGATTTGAAGATATATATCAGCTTTTTTTGTCTTAAAAATATTCTGCCTTCTGATACAGGTCTCAAACAAAACTAATCAGTTTGGGTTTTCCTTATTTTAAAAGACAAAATTCCAAAATAGCAATTTTTATAACATTAAAAAACATTTTTCATGCTCATTAATAAGTAACATGTGTGAAATTCATTTGCATATTTATCTGCTTACACTATGAACCAGAAATTATTTATTTATATGTGCTTATAATATACCTTATTTAATAATGTTGTTTGGTATTCTGAGAATTCAAAATATCAAAGTATCAACTGAAAGAGGAAAAATTTTATTAAACAAATAGAAATTTAAGTAACTTTTGGGCCAGAGAGTAAAACAATTTAAATACATAATACAATGTAAAGTTTTTCTTAGAAAATATTTTTACTAGGACTATATTTAAATGTTGTTTCTCTAAAAGGATTTTCTAAAAGCAGAAAATAGTTTCTAGTTAATGTTTAGCATCCATAAGTAACACAGGATTCTAGAAAAACAGTTCTTTTTAACTAACTTTATTGTTTTTGTAAATTAATAAATTTAAAAAAAATCAAGCAATATTGAAAATAAAGACCATAAAATGTTTCTTGCTATTAGATCATGTTAGTGATAACTTAAGTGTTTTGCAAATTAATGCATACTGATTGGATAAAAACTAGATGAGTGGTGTAAAATTTCTTTCTGTGAATATTTCCATAGCAGTTTCTAGAAAAATACTCTTATGGGCCAGGTACAGTGGCTCACGCCTGTAATCCCAGCACTTTGGGAGGCTGAGGTGGGTGGATCATGAGGTCAGGAGTTCGAGATCAGCGTGACCAACATGGTGAAACCCCGTCTCTACTAAAAATGAAAAAATTAGCTGGGCATGGTGGCACATGCCTGTAATCTCAGGTACTCAGGAGGCTGAGGCAGGAAAATCTCTTGAACCTGGGAGGTGGAAGTTGCAGTGAACCGAGATCACGCCACTGCACTCCAGCCTGGGCGACAGAGTGAGATTCCATCTCAAAAAAAAAAAAATACTTTTATGCTTCTGTCTCTCAATCTTTCTCACTGGCTCTTTTCTCCCCTGCTCACCTCTCTCCCCTTCACCATTTTATAGAAATAGAATCATACTATGCATTTTGCTTTGCTGGATTTTTTAATTGAAAATATTAACAAGTATGTACTCCATACTTATAATCCCAGATTTACATTTTAATTCTAAATGATTGTTTCATATTTGTTCCTAATTTACTTAAGGACAGATAATTATTCAAAACATAAGAGGGATTATCAAATTTTCTCATGCATTTATATATGCACACTAGTATCATTATATATTTCACTTAAATAAAAAATTAAGATGAATGGATCAGAGTCCTCGCAT
>CM052658.1:73445673-73471496 GCA_028533165.1 Leontopithecus rosalia
TTCACATACTATAAAATTCACTCTTTTAAAGTGTGCAATTCAGTGGTCATTAGTATTTTCACATGATTCGTCAGCTATCCACACTGTTTAAGTCCAGAATTTTTTTTTATTATTATTTTTTGAGACGGAGTTTCGCTCTTGTTACCCAGGCTGGAGTGCAATGGCGCGATCTCGGCTCACCGCAACCTCCGCCTCCTGGGTTCAGGCAATTCTCTGCCTCAGCCTCCTGAGTAGCTGGGATTACAGGCACGTGCCACCGTGCCCAGCTAATTTTTTGTATATAGTAGAGATGGGGTTTCACCATGTTGACCAGGATGGTCTGATCTCTTGACATCGTGATCCACACGCCTCGGCCTCCCAAAGTGCTGGGATTACAGGTGTGAGCCACCGCGCTTGGCCAGTCCAGAATATTTTTATCACCCTAAGCAGAAATAGGCACCCATCAATAGTAACATTCTATTAGGCCCCTTCCCCAGGTCCCAGTGAAAACTAAGCACATCCTAGCCAAAATTTGCTGTTTTACTTTCTGATTATAGCCATCCTAGTAGGTAGAAAGTAGTATCTCAATGTGATTTTGGTTGATACATCCCTAAAGATGCTAAGTGGCTTTTCATAATTGTATTGGAAAAATAGCTCCTCTTTGGAGAAATATATATTCAAATCCTTCTGCCATTTAAAAAAATTGGCTGCCTGTCTTATTTTGTTATAAGGGCTCTTCATATATTCATCATGTTGGTCAGGCTGGTCTCAAACTCCTGACCTCGGGTAACCAGCCTGCCTCGTTGGCCTCCCAAAATGCTGGGATTACAGGTGGGAGCCACCATCCCTGGCCACTGAAATGTCTTAATTTCTCCTTCATTTCTGAAGTGTAGTTTGTTTTGCTTCACATAGAGTTTTTGAGTGCTAATATTTTTCTTTCACCACTTTGAATATGCCATCCCACTGCTTTCTAACTTTTGTGATTTCTGATGAGAAATTGTCTGTTATCTTATTGTAGATTCTCTGTACGTGGTAAGTTCTCTCCCTTGCTGCTAAAAATTCTCTTTGTCTTTAGCTATCAGATTTTAATACAGTGTATCTACATGTGGTTCTCTGAGATTTTTTTAAAGATTCTTATATGTGAAAAATTATGTTTTTCATCAAATTTTGGAATTATGAGTGATTATTTGAAATACTTTTTCTCCACCTTTTTCTTCCTTCTTCTGAGACTCATAGTATATCTATTGGTATGTTTGATGTCCCACCTGTCTATGATGCTGTTTATTTTTTATTGTTTTTTCTTTCTGTTCCTCAGACAAGATTAGTATTACATTTATTCTAGTTATTTAGACATAATTTACTTTTGTTATTTGAACATACTTTAAGTAGATGATTTAAAGTCTGTTTAGTAAATTTTATGTCTCTGCCTCTTTAGGATACTTTCTACTGATTGTTTGGTTTCGTTTTTCTGTGATTGGATATAGTTTTCACTCTTGAAAATTGTGCTGAAGTTTTAAATTGGTCACATTTAAAATATTAAAACTCTTAAAATCTGTTTCAATATTTTATTATAATGCTATTTGTTGTTTATCATATTTATTTAGTGCCTTTTCTGAAGTGATTCTATAAAGTCTGTCTTCCTTGTCATATGTTGCCACTGAAATCTAGGCTGTTTATTTTCATCTAATTATTAGCAGATATATCCTTAAATTGCTGGAATCGATAAATCTCTTTGTTTTGCTCATGATCTTAATGTGAATGTTGGAAACTTCAGCACTCAGCCCGCTAGTTGATAAATCATTTGTATCCTTCATTTTGTTAGGAATAAGGATCAAGATTAGCCAGATGTGATAATTGCGGACCTACTAGGGTTTTGTTTTTGATTCTGACCATGTACACAGCTAGAGAAAGGAGGATGGGATTCGGGCATGTTAAATTACCTCAAATATCTTGTTCTTACTATAATTCAGCTATTTTTCTTGCGTAAGTACTCTCTGAGTTGCTGTAAGTCTATGGTTAATTTTCAGAAAAATTTGATTCAGAAAATATTATCAGCTTTCCCATCACTTTTGTGGTTGGGAAAATTTCTGGAGGTATTTATTTCATCATTTATGCTGATGTTTCTAACTTTCCATTGAGTTTTTACTGTTTTAATTCCATATTATTGCTATTAAGTGGTGTATAATAGTAAATAGGCTGCATTTATGTATTTCTCATTTGTACAAGTTGTTTCTAGCTGAACAAAATACTTTTACTTTTTAATCCAATATTTAGCCCATTCCTGCTTTATTCTAGATTTTCTTGACATGTTATAAATGTCTTTTTTAAAATAATTATTGTAACATTAATAGTATCATTAATTGAGTAATTTATCTGTGCAATATATTATGATAAAGAGCACATTCAGCTATCTCACTTAATCCTCTCAAAAATTCTATTTTTGATATGTCTATTTTTCAGAGGCAAGAACTAAGTCTAGAGAAAATATGCAATACAATCATGATTCCTTGACTTCTAGTAGGCTATAAAGAATTTCAACTACTCTATTATACTATAACTATTTTTTTTCTTTCTTTTTTTTTTTTGGAGACCCAGTCTCACTCTGTTGCTACACTGGAGTGTGGTGGCACGATCTTGGCTCACTGCAACCTCTGCCTCCGGAGTTCAAGTGACTCTCCTGCCTCAGCCTCCCAAGTAGCTGGGACTACAGGCGCATGCCACTGTGCTCCACTAATTTTTTGTACTTTTAGTAGAGATGGCCAGGATGGTCTCGATCTCTTGGCCTCCTGATCCTCCAGCCTTGGCCTCCCAAAGTGCTGGGATTACTGATGTGAGCCACCACTCCTGGCCAGCTTTTTATTAAAATGTTTCTTTTCTGTTTTTTTGTGATTCTATGATTTTATTTAATTATATATTTCTGGTTCATCTGAAATTTACTTTTTAAGGAGTAATGAAGGATTAATCTTTGTTTTGTAATGGCAAGGTGATCAAAACAACACTATGATTGATAATCCCCTATGTTTGCCACTGTGTTGAAATAGCAGTGTCATTTACTCATATTTTCTTTTTCACTTATATCTATTTCTGGACTCTCAATTCTGGTCTATAGTTCTACATGTCTGAATTTATATTACACTACATGATTTTCTAGAGAACACTATAAATGAATTAAATATTCAGGGAGAACACTCCACCTTTTAAAATAATTTTTCTCCAAATTATACTTAGTTTCATCTGCAAATGATTGCAACAAATCTCTTGAGGATGAACTAACATCTTTATCAAAGGTTCTTAACTCTCTCTTTCTCTGTGTGTGTGTGTGTGTGTGTGTGTGTGTGTGTGTGTGTGTACATTTTACTCAAGGCTTTCTATGCAAACTCAGTTTAATTTAGTTTAACTTTACTCCTTCATTTCCTGGCCATGATGTAAGATTTTATTTCTGAGTATGACTGTATTCTGGTAGGGTCATAGTGATTTTTCCAGAAAATTGAATATGAACAGAAATGATATCTTAACTCATGATATAAGAGGCTAGAATGATTCTTTCCTCTACAGTGGTCACTGGAAATGTTTAATATGATGGTTACTCCAACAGTGTAAATTTCAGAGTGAAGATATTGAAAGTAAACCACTGGGTGAATTATGATGAATATATTATATAAGAAATATATTTTTGCAAGGAGTTTTTACAAGTGTAGGTGGATTGTTTTTTAATCTCAAGATTTATGCAACTCAGTTAACAGGAACAATTCTTCTATTTCCTGGTTTTATATGCCTAGTTTTATTTAAAATTTCTTTTCAAACTTTATTTTAGATTTAGTGGTTCTATTTGCATGCCATTGGGGTGTAGTGTACAAATAGTTTCGTCACTCAGGTAGTGAAGATAGTACCCAGTAGGTAGCTTTTCAGTCCTCACTTTCTTCCAACCTCCATCCTCAAGTAGGCCCCAGTGTCTATTAGTTCCATCTTTATGTCTCTGTGTACTCAATATTTAGTTTCCACTTAGAAGTGAAATCATGTCATATTCGAATTTCTGTTTCTATATTCATTCCCTTAGGAAAATGGCCTTCAGCTGCATTCATGTTCCTGGAAAAGAAATGATTTAATTGTTTTTACGGTTGTATAATATTCCAATGTTTCTTAGTGTGTGTATACAGTATTCGTCTTATCCAGTCTACAGTTGATGGGCATCTAGGTTGATTCAATGTTTTTGCTATCATTAATAGTGTTCTGATGAATATACAAGTGGATGTGTCTTTTCGTAGAATGACTCATATTCCTTTGGGTATATATTCAACAGTGGAATTGCAGAGTCAAAGGTAGTTATGTTTTAAGTTCTTTCAGAAATCTCCAAACTGCTTTCCACAATGGCTGAACTAATATACATTCTCATACACACTGTATACTGTATACATGTTCCCTTTTCTCTGTGATGTGGCCAACATCTATTTTTTGACTTTTTATAAATAGCTGTTATGATTTGTGTTAGATGGTATCTCACTGTGGGCTGATTTGCATTTTTCTAATGATTAGTGATTTTTCCTGTCTTTTCCACGTTATGTGTTCCTTTGAGATGTGTTTTTTTCATTTCTTTTGCCCTCTCTTAAACAAGGTTGTTTTTTTTCTACTTGATTTGCTTAAATTTCTTATAAATTTTAAATATTATGACTTGGTTGGATGCATAGTTTCTGATATTTTCTACCATTCTATAGCTTGGCTATTTGTTGATATTTTCTTTTGTTGTGCAGAATCTTTGTAGGTTAATTAGGTCCTACTTGTCTACTTTTGTTTTAGTTGCAATGCCTTTCAGAGACTAACAGAAAAAAAAATCTTTGTTAAGGCCTATATCCAAATGGCGTTTTCTAGGTTTTCTGCAAAGTTTTTGTAGTGTTAAGTGTTATATTTAATTAAGTCTTTAATTCATTTGAGTCAATTTATGTATATGGTATAAAGAAGGGGTCCAGTTTCAATCTCTTGCTTATGGCTAGCCAGTAGTCCCATCACCGTTTATTGATTATAGATTCCTTTTCTCATTGTTTATTATTGTAGACTTTGTTGGAGATCAGAGGGTTGTGGGTTTGTGGCTTTATTTGTGGGTTCTCTAATCTGTGCTATTAGTCTGTGTGTCTGCTTTAGTGCCAGTACCATGCTATACTACCATAGCCTCGTTGTATAGATTGAACTCAAGTAGTGTGATGCCTCCAGCTTTGTGTTTGTGTGTGTGTGTTTGTGTGTGTGTGTTTGTGTGTGTGTGTGTGTGTGTGTGTGTGTGTGTGTGTGTGTGTGTTTGGCAGGGTGGTTTCTTAGTGTTGTTCTGGCTGTTTGGGCTCTTATGGGATGAATTTTAGAATACGTTATTTTCCCTAATTCTGTGAAAACTTGTGTTGGTAGATTGACAGAAACAGACATGAATGTGTAAATTGCTGCGTGCAGTATGACCGTTTTAATAATATTGACTCTTATCCATGAAAATGATTTGTTTTTCCATTTGTTTGTGTCATTTCTGATTTCTTTGAGCTGTGTTTTGCAATTCTTATTGTAGAGATCTTTTAACTCCTTGGTTAGCTGTATTTCTAGATACTTAATTCTTTTCATAGCTACTGTGAATGTGATTCTGTTCTTGACTTGGCTCTCAGCTTGAACATTATAGGTGTACAGAAATGTAACTGAACTGTACTGAAATTCATTAACAGTTTTAGGAGCCTTGAGCAGAGAATGTTAGGCTTTCTAAGTATAGAATAATCTCATTTGCAAACAGAGATAGTTTGATTTTTTTCTCTTCCTGTATGGATGACTTTGGTTTATTTCTCCTCCCTGATTGCCCTGGCTAGGACTTCCCATACTATGTTGAATAGGAGTGGTAAGAGAGGTCATCCTTGTCTTGTTCTGGTTCTTGAGGTGAATACTTCCAGCTTTTGCCCATTCAATATAATGTAGGCTGTGTGTTAGTCATAGATGGCTCTTACAATTTTGAGGTATGTCCCTTTGATGTCTAGTTAAGCATTTTTGACATGAAGAAATGTTGAGTTGGTTATGTCGTTTTTAGTTTTAGTGATATTTATATGATGAATCATATTGATTTGCATGTGTTGAACCAAACTTATATCCCAGGATTAAAGCCTCCTTGATATTAGTGAGTTAATTTTCCAAAGTGCTTATGGATACATTTTGCTAGTATTTAGCAGAGGATTTTTGCATATATGTTCATCAGAGATAGTGGCCTAAAGCTTTCTTTTTTCATTGTGTCTGTGTTAGCTTTTGGTAACAGAATAATGCTGACCTCATAGAATGAGTGAAAGAGGAGTCACTTCATGATTTTTTTCTTTAACATAGTTTTGGTAGGGTTGGTACCAGCTCTTTTTTTATATTCATGGTAAAATTCAGCTGTCAATCCAATTGGTCCAAGGCTTGTTTTGATTGGTAGTTTTTCAATTCTAGTTTGTTTGTGGAAATCATTATTGGTCTGTCCAGGATTTCAATTTCTTCTTAGTTCAATCTTGGGATATTGTGTGTTTCCAGGAATTTATCCAATTTCTCTGTATTTGCTAATTTGTGTGCATAGTATCTGAGGATTTTAGGGTGTGCTCATAATATCTGAGGATTTGGGGGGGATTGACGTCACCCATAATGTCACCTTTGTCATTTCTGATTGTGTTTATTGGAATCTCTTCTCTTTTTTCTTTATTATTCTAGCTAGCAGTTTATCAATCTTACTTATTTCTAACAAACCAACTTTGATTTCCTTGGTATTTTATATGAATTTTCTCATCTTAATTTTGTCCAGTTCAATTCTAATTTCATTATTCCTTTTCTTCTGATAGCTTTGTGGTAGGTTCTCTCTAGATTTTTTTACTTTCCACAGGTATATTGTTCAGTTGTCATTTAGTGCTGTCACCTTTGGTCTTACATTGCTTTTGCTGTGTTCCCAACATTCTGGTATGTTATACCTTTGTTTTCATTAGTTTCAAATAATTTCCTGACTTCAGCCTTAACTTCATTGCTTACCCCCAAATCACTCAGAATCTGGTTGTTTAATTTTCATGTAATTCTATAGTTTTGAGAGATATTCTTGGTATTGATTACTTTTGCTGTATTCTGACAGTGTGGTTGGTATAATTTCAGTGTCTTTGAATTTGTTGAGAATTTCCTTATGGCCAAGTGTGTGGCTGATCTTTGAGTATGTGCTGTGTGCAGATGAAGAGAGTTTCTGTTGTTGTTGGGTGGAGTATCCTGTATATGTCTTTTAGGTCCTTTTTATCGAGTGTTAAGGTCCAAAATATATTTGTTTTCTGCCTTAATGATCTGTTTAATATTGTCATTGGGTTGCTGTAGTTTCCCTCTATCATTGTCTGGTTATCTAAGTCTTCACAGGTCTTCAAGAGCCTGCTTTAGGATCTGGGTGCTCCAGTTTGGGTGCATATATATTTAGGATGTTAAGTCATCTTGTTTAATTGAACACTTTACCATTATGTTATTCCCTTCATTGTCCTTTTTCATTGTGTGGGTTTAATGTCTGTTTTATCTGAAATACAAATAGAATCTCCTGCTCATTTTTCTTTTATGTTTGCTTGGCATATATTTCTTCCTCCCTTTACTTTGAGCCTAGGGATGTCATAGAATGTGAGATAGGTCTCCTCAAGACAGTAGCTTACTGGGTGTTGCTTCTTCATCCAACTTGGTACTCTGTCTTTAAAGTGAGGCTTTTAGCCTATTTACATTCAAGGTAAAAATTGATAAGTGAGGATTTCTTCCTATCATCATGTTGTTAGCTGATTGTATTGTAGACCTGATTGTATAGAGTTGCTTTACAGTGTTAGTGTGTTATGTATTTAGGTATGTTTTTGTGTTGATAGGTAATGGTCTTTTGCTTCCGCGTTTACTTCTCACTTAAGGACCTCTTCTAAGGTAGGTCTGGGGTTAATAAATTCCCTTGGCATTTGCTTCTTTGGAAAGGATTTTTTTTTTTCTTCATTGCTAATAAGCTTAGTTTGACTGGATATAAAGTTCTTGGATGAAATTTCTCTTTTTCTGAGAATGCTGAATATCAGCATTCTAGCTTGCAAGGTTTCTGCTGAATGGTCTACTGTTAGCCTGATAGGCTTTCCTTTGTCGATGACCTCCCCCTTTTTTCTCGCTGACTTTAAGACATTTTCTTTTATGTTAACTTTGAAGATTCTCATGAATATGTGTCTTGAGGATGGTCAATCTCATGACTATGTGTCTTGAGGTATAGTATCTTGCAAGGGTATCTGAATTTCCTGAATTTTTATGTTGACCTCTTTAATGAGGTTGGGGAAATCTTCATGGACAATATTTTTAAATACGTTTTCTAAATTGCTTGCTTTCACTCCATCTCTTTCAGGAATCCCAATGAGTTTTATGTTTGGTCACTCCGTATAATTTCACATTTCTTGTAGGTTTTGTTTATCTCTTAAAAATCTATTTTTTTTTCTGCCTGAGTTGATTTGAAAAAGCAGTCTTGGAGCTCTGAATTTTATTTCTCAGCTTGATGAATTCTATTAACATTTCCAATTGAATTCTGAAATTCCTGTAGTGATATTTTCATTTTCAGAGGTTCAGTTTGGTTCTTTCTTAAAATGATTATCTTTCAACTGTAGGACCACTTTACTCTTTTCCTTGAATTTGATTGCAGCCTTCTCCTATATGTCAATGAGCTTCCTTGACATCCACATTCTGAATTCTACGTCTGTCACTTCAGCCATTTCAGCCTGATAGAGAAGCTTTTCTGGAGAGCCTCTGGGTTCATTTAGAAGAAATGGGCACTCTTACTTTTAGAGTTGACAGAGTTCTTGCACCAGCTGTTTCTCATCTGTGTGGGCTGATGTTTCTTTAAACCTTTAAATTGTTTTCTTGGGATGGTGTTTTTTTCGATGTTCTTTTGGTGTTTCGGTGTTTCGATGCTTTCATATTTTTCGATGTTCTTGAGGGTTTGAATGTGGAATCAGGTGGATTTAATTGACTGGTTTCATTTCTGGATGCTTTCAGGGGGTCCAAGGCTCAGCCCAGCACTCCTGGACTGTGTGCTCTAATCCTGGGGGTGCTGTGACAAGTCCCATGGCTTTGTTCCTACCCCTTAAGTTTAAGCACCTGCTTTGTTCAAGGGTTGCTGAGGTTTTCTCAGCCTGCTTGCAACAACATTTCAATGGGGATTGCTGGCAAAAGTGCACTGGCTGGGTGTCACTAGGGGGAGGCTGTGGCTGGATGTGCACTGGTGGAGCTCTGTCTGCAAAAGTGCTCTGATGGGTAGGTGGAGTTGGCCAGTGAAAGAGCTATGGCAGTGGCTTCTTGCAATTGCTTCAGTTGGACAGCTGAGGTTTCACTGTAAATGAGTGCAGTCAGGCAACGGCTGTAGTCAGCTTGCAGGCGGCAGGGTGCTCAGATCAGATTGGTCCCAGCCCATGGGCAAGACTTTCTGTTCTGTCCATGTCCAGAGCTAACAGAGGCTAACGCCACTGAGATGAGTGTGGCAAGCCATGAGGGATAGATGCCCTGTCCATGCTCCACTGCAGTTATTTCCATACCAAATCTGGATTCCATGAAGGCTAGCATTCTGTTTCTGCCAACTCTCTGGGTAGTTGATATTGACAACTCAAATGTCAATGGAGGTTGTGAAGTCTCCCAAAGCTAGGATCCCAGAAATCCATGATGAGAGTGGGCCACTCTATGCCCATTTTATTCGTCTCTTCCATAGACGCTGCTAGGGAGTGGGAACAGTTCCTCAGACTTGGCAACCCCATGCACAGTTCCCAGCTCCCTCCAGTATCATTCCGTGGTCAGTGTTCTCCTCCTGTCCACTCTCCAATGCCATCTTTTTGAAGATGCATTAGGATCTTCAGTCTACCTAATCATCTGGTCTCAGTGGCAGAAACACTTCCCAGCTGCACTTAGTGGGCTATCTCAGCTCTTCTCCTATTATTACATTAATAGTAATAGTGAAATATGGTTGTCAATATTTCCCCTTCAAGTTATTTCCCTGTAAGAATATTTGTAACACAGGGCCTAGTGGTTACTCAAAGTTTTAATAAAATCTGCTTGTAAACCTACTGTTAGTTAAACTTTTGAGGGCAGATTAAATTTATTTACCTTTTTTTAGTTTTTCTATTTAGTCACAGTCTGCAATTACATTTTTAGACATCAGTTTTAAATTTTAAAACTGTTGACAAATTTCAAGTGTTATGTATCTATTTTATATTTCTTATCTAGCACAAATTTCATTTTTATTACTCTTCACTTTCAATATCTCATTTTAGTACTTATTGTTCAAATATCCAGAAGGTTTCTCTATTTTATTTTTTTATAAAAGTAACTTTTATTATATTGAATTTACTCCTTTCTATTTCATTAAATTTTGTTTTTAGATTTTGGTGTAAATGCTTTTATAATGTCCTTTGCTGAATTGTATATAAGTATTCATTCAGGACAATACATTGCCTTTATGAAGTACTGATTTACTACTTTCTGTTTTTTGGGGTTTTTTTTGAGACGGAGTTTCAGTCTTGTTACCCAGACTGGAGTGCAATGGCAGGATCTCGGCTCACCTCAGCCTCCGCCTCCTGGGATCATGCAATTCTCCTGCCTCAGCCTCCCAGGCAGCTGGGATTACAGGCTCGCTCCATCATGCCCAGCTAATTTTTTGTATTTTTAGTAGAGACAGGGTTTCACCATGTTGACCAGGATGGTCTCGATTTCTTGACCTCGTGATCCACCCGCCTCAGCCTCCCAAAGTGCTGGGATTACAGGGGTGAGCCACCACGCCCGGCCAAATTAGCTACTTCCTGTTCTTAAATTTGGTAATAAGTTTCATGTTTTTTTTAATACAATATGTTTTAAAATTTTCAATAATCCTTGGTTTTTTGGTTCTTTTTCTTTCAATAATGTGTTTGTCATATGTTTGATATAAAGTATGAAATACCAGCTTTCTTTTGGATAGTAACCATATTAGTATTCTTTTTTATTTGTAATATTTATTTCAAATATCTTTTTTAATATGCAATCTTGTCTTCCCTATCATTTCTTCTTCCCAACTTTCCAATCTTAATCATCATGCAAAGGAAGCTCTATCTAGTCAAATTGTTATGATTTACTTGATTTTTATTTACTTTTTTAAAGAATAAGGATGGTTTCTTAAAAATGATTTGTCTATTTCTGTGGAGATGCTAATATTACTTTCAGAAACATACACTGAATACAATCAGTTTTGTTAAGGATTGTCTTAATGAACCATTTCTGGATTTTTTTTCTTATTCTTTTAATGGAAGTCTCTATTCTTCTTGCTGTTTCACAATTAAGTTATTTTTTCTTTTATCATTGATATTCAGAATGATATTTGTTTATAATGTTTACCCTGATGTATTATTTGGTATCAGTATTATACTTCACGGGAAGAATTTAAGTAGTGATTCACTGCAAGGTTATAAATCAGCCTCCGCCTACAATTCTGGATGAAAGGGGCAGAGTCACTGCCAGAGAAAAGTGATAAATCAATTTTTGGTTGTTATGCTTCTTCCCAAAATTCCAGAAACAAACAAAATGATACTTCATTTGACAATTATTACACTTTTAACTTTGGCCCTAAGCGGCATATAATTTTTTCAGTTATTCTTTTCAATAATTAGATTTTTAGTATGCAGTTACACATGCCCATTTATAGTAATCACTGCAGTACCTAACAGTGCGATATTCTTTTCTGTTTCAGTAGAGCTGTTTGGTATGTAGTGCCATAACATACGCAAAAGGTTTTGTCACTTCCCAATTTTAAAAACAAAACAAGAATTCTGTTCAACAAAATATGAGTAACAATCTTTAAAACTGACAATAAAACAAATTCAACAAAAGCAAACAAGACATAGACAAGGAAAGATTACTTGTAAAAAAAAGATTAAATTTTTTATAAAGGAAAATTCTTTGATTAGAAATAAAATCAGTATGGCATCATGGATAAATGAACAAGAACAAAACTATACTAATATAAGTTATACAAATGTGCAGTGGCACAATCATGGCTCACTACAGCTTCAAACTTCTGGTCTCAGGGAACGCCTCTCCTCAGCCTCCCCAGTTAGTAAAACTACAGGCATGCACAACCACATGGTAATTTTTTACTTATTTTTATTTTTAGAGACATGTTCTCATTATGTTTCCCAAGCTGGGTTTGAACTCTTGACCTTAAATAATCTTCCTGCCTCATCCTCTCAAACTGCTGGGATCACAGGTATGAGCCACCATGCCTGGCCCAACATTTAATTTTAAAAACAAGTTTTAATTACTCATTAAAATAAAGATTTTAAACTCAAATGACTCTCCTTAGTCAAACACATGACTGTCCTTGAATATATGAAGCTGACTTTTTTAGGCATTAGAATCACTAGATGACAAATGCCTCCACCATCCTGTCCACTGACATATCTTGATTGGGATTTTTTTCTCCTCTGAGCTGGGTTTACCATGTTTTTTTTTTGAGTCTATAGCATTTTTTTTCTTTTTTTTTTAATTTTTATTGCATTTTAGGTTTTGGGGTACATGTGCAGAACATGCAAGATAGTTGCATAGGTACACACGTGGCAGTATATTTTGCTGCCTTCTGCCCCCTCACCCATATTTGGCATTTTTGTTAAACAAGGTTCTAAAGCTGGCTTTCTCTGAGAAAGCAGAACGAGATTCATATGGTCTGATATCGACTACTATAGGGATATATCTTCCAGTGGCACAATCTTTCTTAAGAAATTATTAAAACTAAAGGTCAAGTAAAGAATCCATGCATTTGTTCTACATATTCACATAGATTGCAAACTGCATTATATTTAAATGAATTCTACCAATCCTTATCTTATCCATTGATTGTAATGGTTTACTTACCAATATGGAAGTTGAGATATAACATATATAGCTTTTAACCAGCTTTGTTTCAGTTTATTGGACTCTAAGAAAAATTGGTCACACATATAGATTAAATAATTAGAATAATACAAATACTGTTTCTACCATATGGCAGGATGGATCGATTATTTATCCATAATCCTCCCAAAGTATAGAAATGTGAATGAAATAATACAGATGTATTCTGATTTACATAAAATTCTTGGGGATATTTGCATTTGTTAACAGGTCAAAATATATTAATACTAAGAGATCTCT
Source organism: Leontopithecus rosalia (assembly GCA_028533165.1). Taxonomy (NCBI): domain Eukaryota; kingdom Metazoa; phylum Chordata; class Mammalia; order Primates; family Cebidae; genus Leontopithecus; species Leontopithecus rosalia. Next base: position 73,458,808 of record CM052658.1, read on the forward strand.
TCAAAGCATATTTATATATATTTTCCTGATTTACATAGTTATATTATTCATTACAAAACATACAAAGATAAAAATGTAAAACAAATCAAATATCCCTAGAGTACATTCTATTGTCCATATTATCCTCGTTTTATGTGTATTGGATAATTGTATTAATAATGGTCTTATATTTAAAAGCATTTTATGAAGATCACATATTGGAAATAAATATTCTTCCAGTACCCTTTTCATGGCTGCATAGAATTTCATCCATAAATGTTTTTCACTTTGGCATTTAAGTGTTGAGCATTTAAGTTATTCCCCATTTTTAGTTGGCATCCTTCTGCTAGGTGTTATTACAAGTCTTTGATAATGTATTAGAATGAATATTTACAATTAGAATTATTTATGCTGTTTAGTATACTTAGCCACATTTTACTGTAGACAATTTGAACCTGTGGATAATGGTACCCAACAAAAAAAGCTACACTTACACATTAATCATCATCAAATATTTCTAATAGCAGTCACTTTTATAAAGAAATATTGTCACTCTTGTTTTAATTGTATTTGTTTACTATAGGAACAAGCATCTATTTAAAAAAATCTTAATAACTAGGTGTCATCATTTCAAGTTATATTTCTTTAGTTTTACAATGTTTTAAAATAGATCTCATTTTCATTATAATCTGGAAATTCTACCCTTATTGAGATCTTTGCTCTGTTGTTTTACTTCAACCTGGAATTATATAAATTAAACCTGAAAATAAACACCTACTTATATTGCCACTACATACTCTTACAACTTGTTTACATAAGAATTCTATTTTATTACATTTATGTAATAAATGTAATACTTAAATTACATTAAGTAATTTAGATAATAAATTACTTAAAGTAATTAAGATATGTAAATTACTTAAAGTAATTAAGATACTTAAATTTCTAAGAACTATAATCTTTGAGAAACATTTGAACCTATATGTTAGAAAGAAAAGAAAAAAATACAAAAATAATGATTTATTTTAATACAATCTGAAAAATAATTATTAAGCATTGCTCCTTGAAATTTTTAATATTAAGCCAATTTGAGGCTTCCAAAATGTATTTTATTCCCTATTTTAGAATAATCTTTGGATATTTTTATAAAATTCAAATTTTTAGACTTTGATATATTGTATGCAGACATCTTCTGATTAATCTACCACATTATTTTAATCACTGTCTTCTTTAAAGTTATGTATTCACATTGATTTAAATTTTTAATTAAAAGATAGTGGCAGGAAAGAAAATATGAGATTAATTTCTAATATTCAGAGATGAAGCAGCAACAGATTATTTGACTGTTCAGTGATACTAGAGTATTGATTATTTCAACCTCTGAAATTCCTTATTGAATATAAACAGAACCATTAGACAAAACTTATACTATAAATTTATAGGTAATCAATGTCTGATAAGACACTACCTCCTTGATGCTTCAGTGAAGCTACAGAGAATGGCAATTTAGGGAAGCTAGATGGCAATCATTCTATATGAAACCCCAGGATGGGGAAGTGGAAACACAGTTTGTTCTTCTATTCAAACATTTTTATTTTGGCACATCCTGAAGCACAAATAAGTGTTGTTAGCTGGTCATTCCTATGGAATATTCACTTACCCTGTGATATGCCTACTCCTTTGAGTTTTTCTGGACTCTCTAGCTACATAATATTCTCCTTGGGGACAAATCATTTCTGTTTGCTTCTATATTTCATGAGAAAGCTAGAAGGGTGGTTATATAAGTGGCAGATAAAATAATTACAATTGTATGTAATACATAATTATAATGAAATTGATGGGTTTTGTTTTTTTTTTGTTGTTTGTTTGTTTGTTTTGAGACGGGTTCTCACTCTGTCACCAGGCTGGAGTGCAGTGGCACAGTCTTGGCTCACTGCAACCTTCACTTCCCTGGTTCAAGCCATTTTCCTGCCTTAGCCTCCTAAGTAGCTGGGACTACAGGTGCATGCCACCATGCCTAGCTAATTTTTGTATTTTATTAGTAGAGACGGGTTTTCACCATGTTGGCCGGGATAATCTTGATCTCTTGACCTCGTGATTCACCCGCCTTGAACTCCCAAAGTGCTGGGAATGCAGGCATGAGCCACTGCTCCCGGCTTACTCTTCTTGTATCTTAGTTGTATCTTCATATTTCTTATTCCAGAATAAACTGTAATTATGTGTAATGAGGAAGATCATCAGTAGTCTTTCTAGACTTTACTAAGGCTACACAAAGCACAATGAGGCCATGGATTTAACATGCTTTTGAAAACAGCCCTGAGACCCAGATTCTGAATAACTTTATATATGTTGTTTCATCTTGTCCCATGTGCTATTGTCATATTCTATATATTGCATTTGAAATATGTCACTTATTGATTACATCATACTATTTTCTATTATAATGGACTTTTAAAAACTATATTACTTCAAATATCTTAAAATTTTATTCTTTAATTTATTCTGTCAATACCTACGTCAGTCTCTCACTATTGTGGGTTGTATATTTTTATCCGATTTTCTGAGTGTGTGGTAGATATATATAATATATATATAATATAATATATATATATAAGTGTGCTTGGCCAGTTCAAGGAATAGCTAGGAGATCAGTATTTCTAGAGAAGAGGGAACAAAGGGAGAATATTATAAGTATTTTTAAGTATGGGTCCAGAGAGATGGGTCTGTAGGAGTGCACTGGGGGGGACTGTAGGAGTGTATTTTATATATATATATATATTTATATATATAAAATATATATAATATGTATAATATATATTATATATATTATATATAGTATATATTATATATAATATATAATATGTATAAAATATATATATAATATATATAATATATTATATAATATATAATATATAATATATATAATATATATAATATATAATATATATTATATATATTTATATAATAGATATAATAGATATAAAATATATATAATAATATATAATAGATATATATAATATATAATATAATAGATATATAATACATATCTATTATATAATATGTATTATATATATAATAGAAATACACAACTTCGTGTCTATTATCTTAAAAGATTTTATGTTATCAATGTGTTGTTATTGATTCTTTTACTTTGGTTATATTTATATTTTTTCTCAATGTTTTTAAAAATTTTGTCGTATTTCTTCTTACCTTTGCTAGCTTTGTTTCATAATGTATTTAAGTAATTTAAAGACAAAATTAGGTGATAATATTTTTCTGCCCATAAATTTTTGATTGTTTTCTTTCCCACATGGAGTACACTCTAAAGTTCTCATTTTCCTGTACAAACTCACTGTCTGCACTCCTACAGACCCATCTCTCTGGACCCATACTTAAAAATACTTATAATATTCTCCCTTTGTTCCCTCTTCTCTAGAAATACTGATCTCCTAGCTATTTCTTGAACTGGCCAAGCACACTTATACCTCAAGTTTCTTGTAGGTTCTCTTTTCATGGAATGTCCTCTGTTGATAGCATGACTTACCTGCTTACTTCCTTTTGTCCACTGTTGAAATGTCAGTGTTCAAATTAGCAAATCTTAGTGTGATGCTAGAATTACTATCCCAAACGATGTTTATGTTTTAATCTCTGGCAGTTGTAGTGATATTAAGTTACATGACAAAACAGAATTAAGGTTGTAGATCAATGTAAACTTGCTAGTTACCTGACCTTAAGACCGGGGATTATCCTGGCTTGTCAGAATGAGCCCAAATTAGTCACAGGATTGTTTAAAATGGAAGAGAAGGGATAGGAAAAATGGTCAGAGTGATGCATGTAAAAACTCAATCCATTGTTGCTGACTTTTGAAGACAGAAGAAGAAAGCCATGGACCAAGGAATGAGAGCAGCCTCTAGAAGAGAGAAAAGCAACCAATTCCTATTCGAGAATATCTAAAAAGGAACTCAGCTTTACCGACTCTTTGATTTTAGCCCAGTGAGACCCATGGCAGACCTCTAAGTTATAGCATATGAAATAATAAATTTATTTTATTTTAATTTTATTTATGTATTTATTTTTTATTTATTTTTGAGACAAAGTCTCACTCTGTTCCCAGGCTGGAATGCAATGGCGCAATCTCAGTTCACTGCAACCTCTGCCTCCTGGGTTCAAGCGATTCTCCTGCCTCAGCCTTCGAGTACATGGAACTATAGGAACATGTCATCATGCCCAGCTAATTTTTGTATTTTTAGTAGAGGTGGGGTTTCACCATGTTGGCCAGGATGATCTCAATCTCTTTTATTTTATTTTATTTATTTTATTTTTTTATTTTTTGAGATGGAGTTTCGCTCTTGTTACCCAGGCTGGAGTGCAATGGCACGATCTCGGCTCACCGCAACCTCCGCCTCCTGGGTTCAGGCAATTCTCCTGCCTCAGCCTCCTGAGTAGCTGGGATTACAGGCGTGCACTACCATGCCCAGCTAATTTTTTGTATTTTGAGTAGGGACAGGGTTTCACCATGTTGACCAGGATGGTCTCGATCTCTTGACCTTGTGATCCACCCACCTCGGCCTCCCAAAGTGCTGGGATTACAGGCTTGAGCCACCGCGCCCGGCTGATCTCAATCTCTTGACCTCGTGATCCACCCCCATCGGCCCCACAAAGTGCTGAGATTACAGGCGTGAGCCACTGTGCCTGACCTATTTTTCTTTTAAATTACGAAATTCTGGTAATTTTTCACAGCAGGCCTCGGAAACCATAAACCTTCCTAAATCAGCTTATGTGAAGTAGTATACTAACACAACATTTCACTGTACCTTACCCCATTTTATTTCACTTCATAGCATTTATTATCACATATTACATAGTAGGACATAATATGATATGTATTCTCTCTATATGTGTATACATACTATTAATAGTATGCATACTATTAGTAGTTTTGATTTGAATACTAATACAGTATTCCATGTCTCTTCAAGACTTTTTAATTTCCCTCTTTATCTGATACTTTTCTATTCACTTACTAGGACTAAGCCTGAAATTTTCTCCTTCTTAAACTTTTATAAAAATCAAAAACTTTAGCAATATGTTATCAAATACAGACTTGATCTTCTTACATATGAGTCTACAATAGACTATAAACTTTTGTCAAGAAGGACCATGCTTAGTTCAGCTTGTAATCATAGTGACTTTACTCATTCATTTAAAATGCTTACCTTGTTTCTACTGACAGGTATGACACAAGACAGATAAGTATGCAAAGAAATAAATACAAAGTCATACTTGTTATGAATATATTAATTGAAGGTAAAAATAAGCAATGTCTGCCAATGGAGATAATTGGTAGGGCAGGCAATTCTGAGATTGCCAGGTTGTAAAGACATCTCTGAGGGATTGCCCTTCGAGCTGAACAGTGAGTAGTAGATAGCCAAGGAATACCCTCTGAAGGAGAAGCATCCCAGGAAGACACTAGCTGGTTTAAAGGCCCAAAATGGGAACAAGCTTGTGATGTTGGAATAACAGAAGGAAGAGCAGTATGACAGGCTCATACTAAACAAGGTGGGGAATTGTGTGAGGTAGAACTCAAGAGGTAGGCAGCAATCATGTTGGTGAAGTGGAACATAGATTTTGGGTTCCATTGTAAGTAGAAAGAGAAGCCACCAGAAGGTTATAAGCAGAATACAGTATGCTCAATTTCGCATTTTTAAATGTTATTGCTACTGCAAGATGTTTGAATACTCTTGGCAGGCAAGAGTAGAAGCAGGAAAATCAATTGGGATATGACTGTTGTAGTTCAAGTGGGAGAGGAGGGTGGTGTCTGGGAATCACAAGAAGGTATAGATAGCACAGGATCTATCCAGAAGGGATTTAAGTAGGAGGCAGACATAGCCAGAGCTCCTGATCCTTCACTTACAGAGGCACCACATGAAGCCTTTTACCTCCTTTTGTATGTAAAATGTTATGTTTTTCTTAATGGAATGTTGTCCAAAATTATATAAAATTTATATCCCACAAAATAGGAATTCAAATTGCCATGTATTAAATAGAAAGGTTACCTAAGTGTAAGCCATATGGTCATCATTAGTTTTACATGTATGTTACACATGTGTATACACAGACACATTTTCTTAACCCTGAAGCACTAAAAAATCTGGAGGGAAAATGAAATCCAATAAATAATATAGGCAACCTTCCGAAGGTGCCCAGGACAATTGGCTTTAGGATCAGCATAGCCATTCCATTGCCAGTAGATTCTACATTACAAAGAAGTGAAAACAACAACAACAACAACAAAAATGCACCATAATTTCTTAAATACTTCTTATTCTACTCTTTTGCCAAATACATTTTTTTTGGAACGCGACTGAAGCTGCCCAGAATTGAGGTAACTATTTCAACCAAGGAGTAATTTTATGTTTTATCAAAAGGCACTGATTACCACTTAGGAGAACATTTCTATCTATAGCCAGATCCATCTGGATGATAATGTCCATTAGTTAGGAAATGGAACATCCACATGTTTTCCAACATATAATCATCTGATCTCTAAATAGCAAATCATGCTGTTTTAAGTGTCTTAATGTGCCTTTTTAACATATGTAGGAACACCAGCAACCTTAATTGTATATTCTTTCTCTGTATACTGAAGATAGATTTCTATATAGCCAGAAACCTGCAGTTTCAACAGACTGGATGGCTATTAGACACATAAACAGTTCGCTATGCACCACCCTTTACATTAATGAATAGACTCATGTAAAGATAAAACAGAATGATTGACATAAACAAAGACACATTGAAGTATGATTTCTTTTTAACTTGTTTTGCATTTTTGTATTACAAGACAGTAAGTACATATCAAAATAAAGAATAGTATAAATGACAGAATTCCCCCCTCATGCCCCACTCCTTATTCCCAAACTCCATAAATAACTACTGAAAATAATTTGGTATATATCCAGATCACACACATGTGCACGTGTGCACACATGCACACATAGTAGTACATATGCATATACATTTGTTTGGGAAAGCTGAAATAAGACAATGAGGTCATGTACAATTTTTCCCTTTTGCAATAATAGATCATGTATATAATTCCATGTTAGTACATAATACATTTTCTCTTTTCCTGATAAGTATGTAGCATTGACTAAGACTTTTTTGTTAATACAGCCATTCGCCTACTAATATATATTTAAATTCCCTTCCTCTCCCTCCACTTCTACATTCTATTATTAGTTGCCACGAAATCCTTTGTGCATATACTCAAGAAATTTCTGTAGATTATTTCTAGTATTACACTTCTTAGAAGAAGAGATACAAAGAGAGACAAAGGCTAGTCACATTTAATATTTTGATGATTACAACATAACTTTTCAACATGCTATACTAAGTTAGGTTCACTAAAAAGTATTTGGCAACATTCTTTCTCAATACAACTGCCAATATACTAAGGTAAATTTTTTACTTTGTAAAAATTTTTGTTTTTCCTAGAGGTACAAATTGCTTCTTTCAATTAACATTTGCTTTTTTTTTTCTTTACTCATTTTTACTCCAAAGCCAATTTTTTGATATAATATAATCTCAATATAAAATTTCTTGTATGGCAAAAGTAAGTACTCTATCAGTTCCTTTGATTTCTTGTTTTTGTCCTCTATTCTCCATTCCAGCTGGAGCCCTGGTTCCACTGCACACTTAGAACTAGATTTTCAGAGCAGGAGCGCTGCTGGTACTCTGCAACTTCCTTTAATTCTGCCCCGGGAATAAACTTCATCTCTTTCTGATGAATCAGCTCATGTTACTAAAATCTTTTGTTTCCATTCTAGGATTGTCATTTTATTTGAGGAGTAAATATATTGCAGTAGATTGCTAAGAAAGGGCTTATGAGCAATCAATTGCTTTAATTACAGATTATCAGATTTAATTTTGAAAATCAGTAAAGGTATAATGTGACAGACATAAAACACCGTGTTAGGCTATATGAAATACATTAACAATCAGGTCATTATTGAATATATTCATGTCATAATCAGAGTAGCTTGTTTGTTAACTGCTTGCATTGGAATAAATGGCTCTGCTGTGTGAAAGTTTATTTGTAACTATTTTCAACAGCTACAGTCTTTATTTTTGTTTAAAATTGACAATAGTTCTTTGGTTTCCTTTGTTTAAATAAGCTGTCCATCACATGTCACTTCTTCTTGGAGTCAGTGAATCAGAGCAGAGCCCATTCTCTACCTACTCTTTCCTGCTAGCCCTCACCCTGACACTCCTCTGCCCAATTCAAATACATGCTCTCTTCTTTCCTCCCTTAAAAAATGTCTAAAATAGCAGAAGGTAAGCTATTTTATTTATATATATTATATATAAAACTCATGCAAGTTATAAATAAGGGGCTACTATAACTTGCATGAGTTTTAGGATGCAGATCCTGTAAATTTTGTGACTTGTGACTTCCCTTTGAATGTTTAAAATGAGTCTGGAGAACCCTACTTCTGTGAGGAATTAACATAACACACACTCATACATATACACACATACATAGGCCAAATGAAAATATTGCAAGTTTTTTTTTATAACCATATTTTAGAACCTTTAATATGCTTGTGTGCAAAACAACTATTCAATGTTGAGATATGATATTTAGGGTATCTCAAAATCTAATTGATTTCAGATTTCTTTAATTTTAACAAATAACAGTGAATGACTGTTCAAAGACTATTTTGAGAAAAACTTAGCTTGTATATTCTCTTTGGTCACCTATTTTTGAATCTCATTACTTTCCCAACAGTTTAGAATGCCATATACTTCATATGCATAGAAGTGGAGTACTATATTTGGCATTTTATCTCTCCTTACGGGACTCTATTTGCAAATATTTTAAAGCCAAGTTTAATGAAAAATTTCACCTTGTTGATTTTATGGCATCTTTATTTTCTTGCTTTTTTTTTCACCAGAGGTGATGAACCACATTTTCCTTTGGGTACCTAGAGATCACTGGTTCTCAATGAGGAGTGGGTATTGGGGCAAATCTTGTCCCCCAGAGGACACTTGGTGGTATCTGCCATAGGTATCCAGTGGATGAAGGCCAGAGATATTAAATATCTGCACAGCACAAGGCAGCCCCACAGTATTAGTATTATCAACGTTGAGAAAAACTGCTGTAAATGATTGTGACTTCCAGAAACTCTTTTCACAAACTTATAAAGTGATACTGCGGGAAAAGTATGGAATGTTCAAGTTAAACTGAACACCAGAAGATGCATGAATATGACTTTCATTCCTCTCAGGTAAAATAAACACTGAATCAGAAAAAACAACTTTCTCAAACCCCCAAAGTGCAGGTCTAATTATACACTCTTAAATAGTGTAAAATAAACATTAACCACACTTGATAGGTAAATTAATGCCATGGGCCAATTTCATGCAATGCTCATGCTTTGACACTTTTCTTAACATTTTCCCTCCTCCCTAAAACTCAGATTGAAAGTGGATTTCTAATTCTTATTCCACTCATTACTTAACAGAAACACTGAGGTCACAGCAAATAAAGCAGTATGAGTTAATGAGAACAGCTTTAGCCAAAGAGGAGGTATTTCTCCAAGTACATCAAGTGCTTCACATATATTAAGAAACCCCAGCTGAATCAATTTAATAATGTTGGGATTTACACAATTATTACAGAACCTTCATTATTCACCCGGTCTGCGCATACCACAGCACAAATGAACATCTCAGTCTGGTGGTATTAACATTGCCATTTTCTCACCCATTCCCAGACCATCTGCTCCATGCTGATCATTCACTGCTTTAACATTTAACAGTTACCCAACTGCAACTTAGCATATTTGTGTACTTTTGAAAACAGCTGGTTTAATAACTGCTTCAGAGCTTTTGGATAAAGAAATTATTTTGTAGTGCTTTATAATAGTCTTTTTTTATCGGTGCCTCCGAGGAAAGAGTATTATGCTTGCTTCATTTATGCATCTGCAATCACTCGTAATATTTCTTGTCACATTTGGAAACATATTTTCAGTATTTATAGCACAATAATGTAGGAAATCTTTATTGCCCTTTTTGTTTTTGCTGTTTGTTTTTTTAAATGTCTCTGAGGACTAGAGTAAAACCTTTTGCATGAAATAATTTAGAGTAGCATGATGGTATAAATTTGAATTGTCTCGGAGTTCCCACTCACTTGCTATGCCATGTGAATTTGTTTCTACATCAGTGGTGTTTCTCTTTTTCCTCTTTGTTAAAGAAAATGCAAGATAAAATAACTACTTGTGTCAATATTCCAGGTTTCTAACTAGACATAGTTCCCCTGGGGAGTTCCGTAGATAACTTTGTGAATCTGCTGCTTTGTTAATGACTGGAAGTGGCCCAGGAGCTGCTTCTGGGTGCTGGCACTTTTCTGATTTTTGAGTCTGTATAGGGGCTACACATGCATGTTTCCCTTGTGAAAATTTATTAAGGCGAACCTTTTCCATATGTTCTTGTGCACATATATATGTATTATATATATAAACACATATATGTAATATTTCAATAAATTGTTCAAATAATTGTTCAAACAAAGCAGGAGGAAGAATTTTACTGTCTCAAAGCTTACAGGAGCAAACCCTAAACTCTTTACTCTTTTGGTCTTTGGTCTTGACATTTCACTATGACCTCAGACTGATAGTCTACTATTCACTTTATATTTTGTATTTAGCATTAGAAAGACAAAGAGTGAAACTGAATTTTGTCGAAATTAGTTAGTTTTAAAGTCAATATAATAAACCACTTTATAATATGGATACATATTTCCTATATGTAGGATTTTTTAAATTTTACTTTAAGTTCCGGGATATATGTACAGAATGTGCATGTTTGTTACACAGGTATACATGTGTCTGGTGGATTGCTGTACCTAACAATCCATCTAGGTTTTAAGGCCTACATGAATTAGGTGTCATGATGTTGGGTAAAAGCTGGAAGTATTCCCTTTGAAAATCAGCACAAGGCAAGGATGCCTTGTCTCACCACTCCTATTCAACATAGTATTGGAAGTTCTGGCCAGAGCCATCAGGCAAGAGAAAGAAAGAAAGGGTATTCAAATAGGAAGAGAGTAAATCAAGTTATCTCTGTTTGCAGATGACATGGTTTTATATTTAGAAAACTCATCAACTCAGACCATATATGTAGGATATTCTAATGAGACAGTTGTTTTGAGAAAATAAAGCATTTTTGAAAAAGTAATTTTATATTTTTAAATGCAAGATGTATGTTTAAAGTGTCTATTGTTATATAACAAATTATTTCACAATGCAGTGGCATGAAACTACAAGCATTCTCAATTTTTATTGGTCAGGAGTTTGAGAACAGCTTAGCTGAGTAGTTCTGGCTCAGAGCCTACTATTAAGGCTGCAGTCAAGTTGTGGGCTGAGGCTGCAGTTTCTGAGATGTCTCACTCACATTGCTGTTTGCAAGCAGTCCAGTTTCCTTCTTTGCTGGCTGTTGTCAGGAAGCTTTAGTTTTTAGTTTCATGCTATGCAGATTTCTCCATGAGACTGCTAAGTATTCTAACAACATGGCAGCTAATTTTCTCTTGAGAGAGAGAGAAAAAGAGATTACATATATTTTATTACTTAATCTTGAAAGTCATACATTGTCACTTTTACCACTTTCTGTTTATTAGAAAGGAGTCAATGAGTCAGTACATCTGGCCCTCTGTAAAAGAAAAGGTAATTAGGTTCCATCTTTTGAAAGACTGTAGAGGAATTTGTGGACTCATTTTAAAATTATCACAGTCTCATTACTGTTCGGTGTTTTAAGTGCTCTGGATGGCTGTCAGTGAGATTTTGAATTCATTATTTTAATCATTAGCATTCTAATTTGGTATTAAACTAGTACACATTGTAACAAAGTAAAGTTTAATATAGTACATGAGAAACTTTTTTAACAACAATGAAAAAAGGAAACAAAAGACCATTGCACTTGGAAAAATGACTCTGATTATTGCCACTAAATGAACAAACACCCAGAAAGGAAAATGTTTGCTTTGCTTTCTTATTTGCCTTTCTTTTCTACTTCCCAAGGTTGACTTCTGTCTAATATTAGGAAGAACATTGATAGTTTATAGTATTAGTTATCGAAAACACTGAATTTTTGGTGATTTTTTTTTGTGATTTCTTGTAATGATTTTTTGTAATGCTCTGAATGCTCTGAAGAAATTATCTAGAAATGTGGTGGTCCCTAAATGCTCTGCTTGTTGTCAAACTTAAGCATCTCTATGGAGAACAAGGCATTCTTTGCCAAGTTACTTGTCTCAGGATATAAAATCAATGTGCAAAAATCACAAGCATTTCTATACACTAATAACAGACTGAAAGAGAGCCAAATCAAGAATGAACTGCCATTCACAATTGCTACAAAGAGAATAAAATACCTAGGAACACAACTTACAAGGAATGTAAGGGACCTCTTCAAGGAAAACTACAAACCACTGCTCAATGAAATAAGAGAGGACACAAACAGATGGAGAAACATTCCATGTTCATGGTTAGGAAGAATCAATATCGTGAAAATGGCTATATTGCCCAAAGTAATTTACAGAATCAATGCTATCCCCATCAAGCTACCATTGACTTTCTTCACAGAACTGGAAAAAACCACCTTGAACTTCATATGGAACCAAAAGAGAGCCCGCATAGCCAAGTCAATCCTAAGCA
>CM052658.1:73471996-73501539 GCA_028533165.1 Leontopithecus rosalia
CTCAATAAACTCGGTATTGATGGAACGTATCTCAAAATAAAAGCTATTTATGACAAACCAACAGCCAATATCATACTGAATGGGCAAAAACTGGAAGCATTCCCTTTGAAATCCAGCACTAGACAAGGATGCCCTCTCTTACCACTCCTATTCAATATAGTACTGGAAGTTCTAGCCAGAGCCATCAGGCAAGAAAAAGAAATAAAGAGTATTCAAATAGGAAAGGAGGAAGCCAAATTGTCTCTATTTGCAGATGACATGATAGTATATCTAGAAGACCCTATTGTCTCAGCCCAAAAACTCCTGAAACTGATAAGCAACTTCAGCAAAGTCTCAGGGTATAAAATCAGTGTGCAAAAATTCCTACACACCAATAACAGACTGAAAGAGAGCCAAATCAAGAACGAACTGCCATTCACAATTGCTACAAAGAGAATAAAATACCTAGGAATACAACTTATGAGGAACATAAGGGACCTCTTCAAGGAAAACTACAAACCACTGCTCAATGAAATAAGAGAGGACACAAACAGATGGAAAAACATTCCATGTTCATTGTTAGGAAGAATCAATATCGTGAAAATGGCTATACTGCCCAAAGTAATTTACAGAATCAATGCTATCCCTATCAAGCTACCATTGACTTTCTTCACAGAACTAGAAAACTGTTATTTACTCTTAAGCTTGTGCTCTTTCTTTTTGGGATGAGAATTGGTTCCTTCTCTCACATTTCTACATCATAATTCACTGAGAAAATATAAGTGCAAAATCTGAAACCCTCTTATATTTGCAACAGTAAATCTACTTTTTCCCTTGCAAAAGTACTCAACTTCTTTTCCTCCTTAAAGCAGTAAAATAACTACTTTTTGTCCTATTAAACTCCATTTACTCTATTTCTGTTCTGGGCCTAATTATCTTCTTTTGTGAATTGATCTTATGGTTTTTTTTATATTATTGTTCTTTTTCTGCATTTCATTCACTTCTCTGCTGTCTTATTTGGTGATCAAAAATTCTGTACTATCTGTTATATAAAACCGAAGAAAGAAATTTTAAAAATAGTGAAAACAAAATTTTCTCAACGTACAAACCAGATAAGCTGCTACAAAACTTATTTGTTTTTTTAATACATTGTTGTTGACAAGTTTATTCCTTAATTCCTACATATTCTTACTCAGCATCCAAGTAACTCAAAGACTTGTATACCAAACTTGTAATTTGTAAGTAGCTGTGAAAATACAACACTCAGCTGTTCTTTCAAATAAGTAATTCCATGTGACTTCAAGGAGTGAAATCAGCTGATAGTCTTCATTCTCAGTGCCTCCAAAACGTGCTACAGCTTTTAAGCTGAGACAACTTGTTGCCAGGCAAGCCCCCACCAATGACTGTGTATAGCAAGAGTACCAGAGTCCAGCCATTCCTATCAAATGTAAGTCACCTCAAACAGGCAATTTATTCTCTATTTCAATACTGTATTTTATATAATTACAGCACTTATGGGAAGTCATAATTGTTTTATTTATTTCATTATTTTATTATGCTTGCTTTTTTCATCCTATCTCCCAACTAGAAAGCAAGGTTTAAAGACACAGGTTAAAGACAAAATTCACGTAAGGTCCCAAAGAATGCCTACCTCTTAACACAGCATTCACAATATATTTTGTAAAATTTTTATGAAGTTTTGGCCAGAGCAATCAAGCAAGAGAAAGAAAAGGTATTCATATAGGACGAGAGGAAGTCAAACTATTCCTATTTACAGATGATATGATTGTATACCTAGAAAAGCCCGTAGTCTGTGCCCTAAAGCTCCTTGATCTCATAAACAACTTCAGTAAAGTCTGAGGATACCACCAATGTACCAAAATCAGTAGCATTCCTATACACTAATGACATCCACGCTGAGAGGTAAATCAAGAATGAAATCCCATTTACAATGACCTCAGAAAAAAATAGAATACTTATGAATAGAGCTAACTAGGGAAGTGAAAGATTTTTTCAATAATAATTACAAACACTGCTCAAAAAATCAAATTACACAAACAGGTGGAAAAATATTACATGCTCATGGATAGGAAGACTGAATATTGTTAAAATGGCAATATTGCCCAAAGCAATTTATAGATTCAATGCTGTTCTTACTAGATTAACAATGACATTCTTTGAAGAATTAGCAAACTATTTTTAAATTCAGATGGAACCAAAAAAAAGCCAAAATAGCCAAGGCAGTCTTAAACAAAAAGAATGAAGCCAGAGACATCACATTACCTAACTTTAATCTATACTACAAGGCTACAGTAACTAAAACAGTGTGGTATTGGTATAAAAACAGACACATAGACTAATGGAACAGAATAGGAATCCCAGAAACAAAAAAGGCAACACACCTGCAACCATCTGATCTTCCACAAACTCAACAAATACAGGCAATGGGAAAATGACTCCATATTCAATAAATGGAGCTTGGATAACTGGCTAGTTCTATACAGAAAATTGAAATTGGACCCCTACAGAATTGAAGAAAACATTTCAGCACTATGGTTCCAACAAAAGTCTAATATTCAGAATCTCCAAGGAATTTAAACAAACAAGCAAAAAAAATTCCCATTAAAAAGTGAGCAAAGGATATACACAAATACTTCGCAAAAGAACCCTATAGTGGCCAAAAAAATCTATGGAAAAAATGCTCAATACTAACCATTAGAGAAATGCAAATGAAAGACAAGATAGCATGTCCCACCATTCAGAGTTGTTATTACTAAAAAGTCAACCCATTACAGATATTAGACAGGTTCCAGATAAAAGGGAACACTTATATACAGGTGATTTGAATGCAAATTAATTCAGCCATGTGGAAAGAAGTTTGGATATTTCTCACAGAACTCAAAGCAGAATTATCATTTGGTCCAGGTATCTTATTATTGGATTTATACACAAAGGAATATCATTCTACCATAAAAACACAAACATTCATATGTTCATCACAGTAGTATTTATCATAGCCAAGACATAAAATCAACTTAAAGACCCATCAGTGGCAGACTGGATAAAGAAAAGATAGTACAGATACACCATGGAATACTGCAAAGCCATTAAAAGAAATGAGATCATGTCCTCAGCAGCAACATGGATGGAGCTGGGGACTATTATCCTAAGTGAACTTATGCAGGAAAAGCAAACCAAATACCACATGTTCTCACTTTATAATTGGGAGCTAAACACTGAGTATACAAGACCAAAGAAAACAACAGACACTGGGACCTACTTGAGGGTGCAGGATGAAAGGAAGTGAGGATTAAAAAGCTATCTATTGGATACTATGTTATTACTTGGGAGACTAATCTGTACAACAGAACTCCTGTAACATGCAATTTACCTGTATAAGAAACCTGTATATACACCCACAAACCAAAAACAAAAGTTTAAAGAGTATATCAAATCAATAAATTAGTGAAAAAAATGAATAAACGTGTTAACGATTTCTATCTCCCTTTTAAAAGTCATTATCCACATTTTCAATATCTGCCATGGACATCATAAAATAATTTAAACTGTGATTTAAAGTATGATCATGCTAACATTACCAAGCTTTTTTTATTTTAAATTTACTTCTGCTTTATTTTATTATGAATAACAGAATTTTAAATGTTTTCAAGGTCTATGGAAATTTATATGGAAGATACCGATGAGCAGCAAACAAGTATAAAAGTTACACTATCAATTTAGTCTACAACTTAAATTACTCTATATTTGGTCCCTTTACCTGTCCTTAAATCTGTTGTGCGTGCACACACGCACGAGCACGTGCACACACACACACACACACACACACACACTCTCATGCATGCATATGCTGATGACTTCAGCCTGTATTGCACAACTTTATAAGATTAGGAAAACCTGATTTTGAAAATATTACAACTATTGAGGAACACTGTGAAACAGGCAGAAGTGTGTGTGTGTGTGTGTGTGTGTGTGTGTGTGTGTGAATGTGCGTCTGAATAGTAGTGCTTTCTCCAAAAGAGGGCTCTCATGGCTCTCTTTCAGCTTTTGCTGTGCTTTAACAATTGCACAGAAAAGAATAAAAAAAAAACCTCTGGGTGATAGATAAAGAGAAATGAAAACACACAAAAGGTAAATTCCCTACTGAATGTAATAAAAGAAAATCAAGCTAAATATCATTGTTGTGCTCAAATGACAGCGAAAACTATTTAGGGTTAAATCAGGTTACTAAATACAATGAAAATGCCTAATGGTAAATTACAGCAGCTCCAGGAAATAAGTCTGTGATGTCAGTGAGATATAACTGAGAATGTATAGTATTGTGTTAACATTTAATTTTAAATTTTTTTGGAATATGTTAAATGACTTTCTGAAACAAAAATTATTTTCATGTGCATAATTGTAAGTCCAAAATCATGCAGCACATTATTAAAATATCCTCTTCACTTTACTAATTCTTAAGTAAGTGTGATTAGAAATGCTAAAATTTTGTACTCATTGAAAGGTAGGTTGAAGATGAGACATGAGACATTTAATGTCACTTAGAAATTCAGAAATTAAATTACATGTTAAGTACAGTTAACTTTCCTATGGTATGTCTATACCTATCTATAGTTTAATTTTTACTCAATCTATCTATTAACCTTAAGGCCCACTGACCAGCCATGATTTTTACATAATACAGATAAAGAGAAGAAAGGTATTCCATACAAAGTAAAAAAATGTTAAGGTAGAAATTCATTGAGTAACATTTTCCATATGGCTTTGGGTTTTCTTTTTTAAATTGTTCAACATGTTAAAAATGAAGAAGACATACATCATATTAAAATTTAATTACAAACATCTGTAAAAATATGAGAGAATCCATAAATTTCCTAAAAATCTTAGTTGAACTTTGAATATTTGGAACACAGAAGCTGTTTGGACAGGCATGGGGGCTCACACCTGCAATCCCAGCACTTTGGGAGGCCTAGGCGGGTGGATCACGAGGTCCAGAGATCGAGATCATCCTGGTCAACATGGTGAAACCCCGTCTCTACTAAAAATACAAAAAATTAGCTGGGCATCGTGGCGCATGCCTGTAATCCCAGCTACTCAGGAGGCTGAGGCAGGAGAATTGCCTGAACCCAGGAGGCGGAGGTTGCGGTGAGCCCAGATCGCGCCATTGCACTTTAGGCTGGGTAACAAGGGCGAAACGCCATCTCAAAAATAAATAAATAAATAAAATAGAAACTGGATATGGTGGAATGTGCCTGTAGTATGAGCCACTTGGGAGGCTGAGATGGGAGGATCACTTGAGCCGAGGAAGTGAAGGCTATGGGGAGCCCAGATCACACCACTGAACACCAGCCTTGGCAACAGAGCAAGACTGTCTCAGACAGACGGGGGGGGGAGAGAGAGAGAGGGAGAGGGAGAGGGAAAGAGAGAGAGAGAGAGAGAGAGAGAGAGAGAGAGACAGACAGACAGACAGACAGACAGACAGACAGACAGACACAGAGGCTGCTGACAATTTTCCCAGGAAGATATTTATGGTACTCCAGTCTGGCTGAAATTATCTTGAACCAGTCATTTAGCTTTGCATAATCTTGTGATTATAAAGGAGCAAACCCCACAAGATTTGGCAAAATTGGATTAAATGTCTCAGAAAGTGAAGCGGTTAAATGTGAAGAGTAATTAAGTGATAAAGAGTAAGCATGTTTTCAAATAAAGAGATGCAAGTATTGGTCCCTCAAAAAAGCAGGTATTGCTAAAATAGTAGATTTTAAATGTTCTCACAACAAAAAATGAGTAGATGAGTTGATGGATAAACCCATCAGCTTCATTCAATATTTCTACAACAAGCACATGTATCAAAACATCACATTGTATCCCATAAATAAAATTATGTGTCAATAAAAAAACATGTTTCATTCTATTCAAAGCAATGAAAAGCCAACACATGCACATCAAAATTTTTATGCACCTTGTGAAACACTAAATTCATGATAGACTACTGGAAAAATAACTTGGTTCTGACACCAGTAATCAGAAGTTTCATTTGATCCCCCATTTTTCCCAGATTTCTTGAGGAATGATGGACAAACAAAAATTGTGTGTATTTAGAGCATGCAACTGGATATTTTGGTACATGCAAACACTGTATTGACTACTACATACAGTTACTGTGTGTGTGTGTGTGTGTGTGTGTATTCCACATTTCAAAAAAGATGCAATTTACACAGGTTACATTGTTTTTGTAATATATATACTTTCTGGGATACATGTGTAAAATGTACAGGTTACATACACCGTGCCATGGTGGTTTGCTGAACCCATTATCTGCATTAGGTATTCCTTCTAGTGCTACCTCTCCCCTAACTCCACACCCCCCAACAGACCCCAGTGTGTGATGTTCCCTTCCCATACAGGTTACATTCTTAAGAAATAAGTCCCATTATCCATTAGCATGTATTGGACACCTATATTATTTGGTCAGGATTTAGACCTAACGTAATTCAGAGTTAAGGTAGGAAGACTAATTGATAGGAAAATATGTGTATATTTTGTGATTGATACAGTTGAATATGCACAAATTGACAGTGTAAGAGTACCAATAAAGAGAGGCACTGGAGATACATTTTTATCAATATCTAAATGTTTCACTAAATGTTATTTAACATATTTTGGGTTATAATACCTGGATACTGAATTGATGCACAAAAGAATATAGCTACTAAAAATGAAAGTTGTTTTTTTCCTGGCTATATTAGACCACAAACCCTCCCACTACAAGACTCTCTAAACTGTGTATATATGTATATAAATAAATATATATATATATGCACATATATAATAATATATGAGTAGGACATATATAATTAAAATATTTATAAATTAAATATATTTTTATGTTTGTTATATAATACATATATATAATTTATATAGTACATGTATTTAAATTTTTTTTAATTACTTTTTTTTATTTGAGAGGGAGTTTCACTCTTGTTACCTAGGCTGGAGTGCAATGGCACGATCTTGGCTCACCGCAACCTACACCTTCTAGCTTCAAGCAATTCTCCTGCCTCAGCCTCCTGAGTAGCTGGGACTGCAGGTGCACACCACCATGCCCAGCTAATTTTTGTATTTTTAGTAGAGACCGGGTTTCTTCTTGTTGACCAGGATGTCTCGATCTCTTGACCTCGTGATCCACCTGCCTCAGCCTCCCAATGTGCTGGGATTATAGGCGTGAGCCACTGAGCCCGGCCTTTAATTTCTATTTTTATCTTTAAGTTCCAGGCTACATGTGCAGGATGTATAGGTTTGTTACACAGGTAAACATTTGCAATGGTAGTTTGCTGCATCCATCAACCCATCACCTAGGTATTAAGCCCAGCATGCATTAGCTATTTATCCTAATGCTCTTCCTTTCTCTCTCCCACTTCTGACAGGCCCCAGTGTGTGTTGTTTCCCTCCATGTTGCCATGTGTTCTCATTGTTCAGCTCCCACTTATAAGTATGAACATGTAGTATTTAGTTTTCTGTTGTTGAGTTAGTTTGCTGAGGATAATGGTTTCCAGCTCCATCCATGTTCCTGCAAAGAGCATGGAATACTATGCCATTCTGACTGGCATGAGATGGTATCTCATTGTGGTTTTGATTGGCAGTTTTCTAATGATCAGTGATGTTGAGCTTCTTTCCTTTTTATGGCTGCATAGTATTCCATGTATATGTACCACATTTTTTTAAATCCAGCCTATCATTGATGGACATTTGGGTTGATACAGTGTTTTAGCTATTGTGAATAGTGCTGCAAAGAACATGTGCATGCATGTATCTTTGTAATAAAAAGATTCTTTAATCTTCTATTCATAAAAATTTTCATTGTACATTTATATATGTGATGATTTGTTTAGTGCTTATTGCACTTTTGGTTTCCTGTTTTATTACCACCTCTAGTGGAAGGCGAAAGACTGACTAGTTTGTGGCAATCCCAGCTCCCAATATCTTTTGAATAGCAGTTATCCACCCTCTTCCATCAGTATTCCATCAGTAGTAATGAGCAGTGAGGCAACATGGCCTGAAAGCTATGTGGTTTATTTACTACAATAATTTGGCTATGTATGTACAGTTCTTTCTTCATAGTAATCTGAAGAACAAATGCTATTTTTCTTAATAAGAATGCAAAGAACCAGATGTTTGCTTTCTATTATATTTTATAGAAGCTAGGAGATACTAAACTGACTTACCTGATTTTTCTTTCCCTGCTTTGCTTCTCATTTGTTTTTGTCTTTCATTGTGGCAATATTTGTTTTGTGGTTTAAATTTGGATTTTTTTTTCATCGTTTTTGAAAGCATTACTTTCAAAATACCATTATACTTTCAAACTATCATTATTTAGATTCAACTATATTTTCATTAGCCTTCTATAGTCTTAAAATTCAATGGGGAGAAACATTTTGTGTCGTTTTTTTTGGGACGGAGTCTCACTCTGTCATCCAGGCTGGAGTGTAGTAGTGCTGTCTCACCTCACTGCAACCTCCGTTTCCAAGTTACAAGAGGTACTCCTGCCTCAGACTCGTGAGTAGCTGGAATTACAGGCACATGCCACCATGCCTGCTAATTTTTTTATTTTTAGTAGAAATGGGGTTTCGCCATGTTAACCAGGCTGATCTTGAACTCCCGACCTTGTGATCTGCCCATCTCAGCCTCCCAAAGTGCTGGGATTACAGGAGCCACCATGCCGAGCTCATTTTGTGTACATTTTAAATGCACTTATCATCATGCCTGGGACATAGTATGATCTCATTGTGTACTTGAGGAGTAAAAAGCTGAAGTATATATTGTGCCTAATTTTAAAAAAGGTATGTGCAGGCAAAATTCATTATTGAGATTCTATTTTTTTTTTCCCAGACAGGGTCTTATTTTGTCACCCGGGCTGGAGTGCTATGGCACCATCTCTGCTCATTGCAGCCTTAACATCCCAGGTGCCAGCGATACTCCTGCTTCAGTCCCCTGAGTAGCAGAGGCTATCGGTGCATGCCACAACATCTAGCTATTTTTTTGTATCTTTAGTAAAGATGAGATTTCACCATGTTGGCCTGGCTAAGCTCCTGAGCCCAAAACATATGCCCACCTCAGGTCTCCCTAAGTGCTAGGGTTGCAAGTGTGAACCTCTGCTCCTGACTCATTATTGAGATTGTAACAATAAAATTCACTGCTCTTTGGATGTTTCATTTGTTATTCTCACAATGGTATACAATATTATTTTCAAACAACTTTTTGAAAATTCGTATTTTGTCCCCATGATCTTAGATAAGAAAATTAAACAGGTTTCTAAGGAAGAATTTTGAGACAAGTAAAAGGGATTGGAAAGTATTGGGCATTTTCTAGATGCTTCTATGCAGAAGAATAAGGTAGAGTTCACGAAGCTTAGAAGAGAGAATGGACATGTTCATATTCTAAAAACTCACGAGAAGTTGAGAGAGAGGAAAGAAAAAATCATTTCTGAATAAACTAGGCAAGGAAGATAGAAATCACAGAAATAGTTAAAATTTTTGGTGATTCAACTTTAAAAGGTATAGTTTGTCTTCCATGAGGTCTTGAATTACATCAGTTATTTAGTGTGTTCTGATCCAGGAGATGGATCAGTGTTAAATTGAGAATATGGAAAGAAGCCTGTTTTACTTTTGAACACTGTCCAGAGGATTGAAATAAAATGTATGAGCTTAGTTTTTGTGAAGGAAGAAAACAAAGCCTGTACTCAATGTTTATGTAAAAAAAGACAAAGCTACTTAAGTACCTGACGTTTGTGTAAACACTTTGTAATCTCTGGCATTCAAGTCATACACCAGAGAAATTAATGGAATGCATGTCACATAGTTGTAGAATTTGAGAAGTTAATACGGCATATTTTAAACTTGCTATTCAGCTCAAATATTTTGACGGCATTGTATCTCTCCTTTTGTTCATTGCTTACTGGTGGAACTTAGAAAATTTTGATAACCTGACAATTTATAAGCATGGTGTATTTATAAATGCAATAGCTAGTATTTCTTGCAATGATTTAGAGCAGGTCTTTCTTACAAATATTATTTTTATATTAAGAAAATATAAAGATACTTAAAGAATTTATGTTATGCCTTAAGAAAATATTTTTAACCTTCCTTTCAAAAATTTCTAAAATCCCTTTTTGTGAATTTTTGTTTTTTAATGCTATTTTTGTTTTAAATGTAGACTGAATTACTCCAATGTGTCTGGTAGATGCTAGATGATTTGTGTACATATTTACTTAATCTTCACTTCAACATTATATGATGTATTACATAAGTATGTTGTTTAGGATCATGTAGTTAATATATGATGTGTTTTGGAAGATTACATTGTTTGATAATTCATATTACATGAGTGACATGTTTTTCAGTATAGTGAAATTAGAGTTAATATCTTTACTATTTTATACTCAGTAAATATATTTTTAATGGTTGCCTACTGTGTACCAAGCACCATGCTAAATTCTGTTACTTAGTGGTGAGATATACACATATGTTCATTCTGTTTATGCAATACAAATAATTATGCTGCACATACACTACTCATGTGCCCCATGAACCAACTGAAAATCCCATGATTGATCAATCGTCATCACACATGTAGATGTGCTCGCAGGGGTGAGAGAGGAAAGTTGCTGAGGACATTTTTACATTTAGAAATGAGAGTGCCTCTTACTCTCATCCATAAATGAGTAATACATACTCTAATTCCTGCAACGAAATCCCAGAGTTGTTTATGAAAGTATATGTCTATTGCTACTTATTATAACTTTGTCCCGAAGGCACTTTTAGTTATATGTGATGCTCAGGAGCTGAGAATGTTGTAAAATTGTGGGCTGGTTCAAATATATATAATAGCTTACTGAGATCTCTGGGAACTGTAAATTCCAGAGATCCAGCTGCTGGTTTTATTTATGAGTATATGTTTGCATCTGCTAAAGATAGTCACATGTAAAAACAAGAGGGTGTAGAAAGCACAGGATAGCCATGAACCCACTGGAAAACTTACAAGACCATGGGTTTTATATGGGAGAGGAAAGTGTCATAGAATAATTAATTTAAGTGCAAGAGTCAAAAATAAATGTAATGATTTCTCGAGGTGAAAAATACTGACATTATGTACACTGATATCTTCAAATGGTGATCTTGACTAAAGCTAATTTTTACACAGCAATATATGTTCAACCTTCCCATTGTAGAAGTTATAAAATAGGCTACAATGGATGTGTAAAAATAAATATATGGATTAAATTAGCATCAGAAATCATGAAGAGTTTTTAGTCGAGAATGCAGGTATGGTCACTTTTATTTCCTATTTATTATGAGGTACTATAGGGTATGGATGACTTTGAGATGAATCATTTGAGATGTTTAACCTCAAGAAATTATTAGGTGATTGGGCACCTGTAATCCTAGCACTTTGGGAGGCTGAAATGGATGAATTACCTGAGGTCGAGAGATCGAGACCAATCTGGCCAACATGGTGAAACCCCGTCTCTACTAAAAATACAAAAATTAGCCGGGCATGATGCCAAGCACCTGTAATCCCAGCTACTCAGGAGGCTGAGGCAGGAGAATCACTTAAACCCAGGTTGTGGAGGTTATAGTGAAACGTGATCGTGCCACTGCACGATCTGGGCAAAACTCAATCTCAAAAATAAAAAAAAGAAGAAAAGGAAATTAGTGTACTTTCTAGAATATTATTTAGAATAACATATTTTAATAACATAAAAAATATCTAGAGCAATGATTGATTAAGCAATGAGATTAATTTTTCACAAATTTTCAGTTTTAAAATTATTAACTTTAATAAGAAAAACTAATGAAACATGCATCTCTTGTATTTTAACCTTATTACTTTTTTTGTTAAAAAATAATGGAGAAATGGCATAACATGCAAGATGCTTATACAATAAACAGACAAAATATTTTCTCACAAATTTTTATGATATTTAAAATATTTCAATGATTAAATAGTTCTGAGTAATATTATTCTGTCATAATGTATTTCCAGAATTGACTATAGATATTGTGAGGCCTCCAATAAATGGAATTTGCAACACACTTATTTATTGGCAATTGTATTTTGAAGAGACATAATTTCTGTGATTTAATCCATTACGTATATACACAAGTTAAAGGCTTCTTCAAGCAGTAAAATATCAGTCCAAAAGGAAAGGAAAAATGAAAAGTAGTAGTTTAAAATATAGAATTTCCAGATAAGATAAACATTTACAAGAAATCTCTACCAATCTCTAATTTTAAATGTCTGAAATGTGCTGCTTCCCTAAAGGAGGGTGATTGGGTGACATCATTAGATTAATCAATTCACTAAAAACTTCTGTAGGGCAGAGTTAATAGGTTTTGCTACTTGACTTCAAAAACGGCTTTGAAATATGTCCTAAGAAAATTAAATGACTAAACTCCAAGTATTCTCATATGAATATGTGAGTAATTCTGACATAACATGAATATGTACAATATTGACTACTTTTTTGTATAAAAATAATGTTTAGAGTATGAGGAAAAACTAAAATAATTCATGAAATTTTTATATTGTTGTTCTTTATGCAGACCAAGGAAGAGCTGTGGTTGAGCTGATGGTGGTCCTCAAATAGTTCATCTGCTCCTCCACCTATGTCATCATTATACAGGTAAAGATGACTAGTTATGCTAACTTGACTTTAGGCAGAACTGGCAAGTGCCATTTAAAGGCAGAAGTATGAAGAAAGACTTTGCCTACCATCTGTAATCTATCTCCCTTCCAAATTCTGGTGCCTTGAGATCTAATGGCATTGTATTGGGTATGTGATGTTAGAGAAAGAAGGTACATACCCTAATCAATTAGAAAAGGGATGCCCAATCTCAGGGCTGTGCACTGGTACTGGTTTATGGCCTCTTAGGAACTGTATTGCACAGCAGGAGCTGAAGTGTGGGCCAGCAAGCATTACAGCCTGAGCTCTGCCTCCTGTCAGATCAGTAGCTGCACTAGATTCTCTTAAGAACAGGAACCCTATTGTAGACTGCACACATAAGGGATCTAAATTGCATGCCTCTTATGAGAATCTAAACAATGTCTGAGATGGAACATTTTCAAACCATCCAACTCCCACTTCCATCTGTGGAAAAATTGTCTTCAACAAAATTGGTCTAACATGGTTTGGCTGTGTCCCCACCCAAATATCAATTGAATTGTGTCTCCTAGAATTCCCAAGTGTTGTGGGAGGGACCCATGGGGGGGTAATTGAATCATGGGGACCAGTCTTTCTTGTGCTCTTCTCATGATAGTGAATAATTCTCAGAAGATCCGATGGGTTTATCAGGGATTTCTGCTTTTGCTTCCTCATTTTTTTCTTGCTGCCCCATGTAAGAAGTGCCTTTTGCTTCCTACCATGATTCTGAAGCCTTCCATCATGTGGAATTGTAAGTTCAATTAAATCTCTCTTTGTTCCCAGTTTCAGGTATGTCTTTTTTAGCAGTATGGAAAAAAAAACAAATAAATGGTCCCTGGTGCCCTTATAATTCAGTTGTTGGGGCTCATTGAATTATAGGGATGGAGTTACCAGCAGTTAAGATGAGGAAGACTGTACATGAGACAGAATAAAAAGCAGACCTTTAAGAGACCTGTAGGGTGGAATAACACACCAAAGAGAAAATTCTGGAGTGTTGAGATCTAATGGAATTTGCCTTACTTGGTTTTGGACGTGCTGAAACCTGTCATTTTTCTTTCTCCTCAAATTTTCCTTTTGCAATGAGAGTGTCTGTCCTTATCTATACACTAGTGCATTTTGAAAGCACATAGGTTGTCTGCTTTCCCAGGTTCAAGGCTGGAGAGAAATATTGTCTTAGGACAAATCATACCTAAAGTCTCACTAGTATCTAATATTTGGATTAGGCTTTGACTTTATACTTTAGAGTTGATATTGGAGTGAGTTAAGATTTTTGGATTTTTGTGATGGAATGAACATATTTCAAATATGAGAAGGTCATGGATTGGCAGGGCAGGAACAGAATACCACGGATTAAATATTTGTGCCTCCTCCAAATTCATGTTGAAGCACTAAACCCTTGTGAAACTGTCTTGGGGATACAGCCTTCAATAAGAAGGTAATTAAGGTGAAATGAGGTTGTAAGAGTAGAGTCCTGATACAATAGAATTAGTACCCTTATAAGAAGAAGAGACACCAGACCAGAGATTGATCTCTCTTTACCATGAGAACATAGCAGGAAGGCAGCTATCTACAAGCCAGGAAGAGAACCCTTGCCAGCACCCAGCCATGCTGGCACCCTGTTCTTGGACTATCTTAAGACACCCTGTCTATGCTATTTTGTTGTGAGAGTTGAAGTTCCGTAATACAGTATGCAGACCCAAGGAGGCAGAAGTCAGGTAAAGGGAAAATTAAGTAGAGAAGGAGGGAGAGAAAACAGGAATGGGTTGTGACCAAACAGGCACAGCATATTTTAGCATAGCGGGTTATCTACTGCATCTCCCGTTACCAAAATTCCTATAGGTACACAGTGACACAGAAATTTCCAAAACTTAATATGATTTGCTTAAACAATCTGAATAACTTAGACAAATGCATATTCTATTTGCTTTATAATGAATGTGTGTAATGTTATCATCTACATAATTTTTTGAAGTTGAAGTCTGAAATTCAATGCATAAATATTTAATATAAAGAAATCATATGCATATTCAATGTATTATATTTTATGTTTTTAGGATAATTAGAAAAGAATTTGTAGTTGACACTTAATGAGCTATTTCTGATCTCTCTGGACACTCCATGTCTATCTTTGGTTGGTTGTTTTAAGACTCTCCTTGAATGATGGCCATCTCAGGAATTAAGAAGGTAAAGGGATTTAAATGGCTCCTTCACTTATCACATAAGTAACTTATTTGAAAACATTTTTTTCTTTATATCCAATGTCTAGCAACTGTGAAATACAATGCATTTTGTTCAACATTCTTGCTTCTCCTATAATATTATTACTTATAATGCTAAACGTACTTGTATTGGTTTTGTTTTTTTTTTACAACTCTAGGGAAAAACTCAGAATGAATTATTAAAGTGATTTAAATCCCCTTGAGAATGGGATCTTATTGCGATACTATAAATATTGTTTCCCACCAAAGATTAGTTGCAGTGTTGGCCTTGATTTAAAACCCAACAGTCTATGGGAAATGACAAGGATATTGAGCTGTGACAAATTGAATTGGTTTCAAGGTATTGGAGGTTAACTAATATATCTGAAACCTGATCAAGAAATTTTTCTATACAATATATTATTTCCTCTTGAAATGTATATAACACCTTAAATGTCTGGTTCACTAGCTGCTTGGTTGACTTAACATGTGTGTTTGGGAGTGATTGCCCTCTTGTGACCAGCACCCACATGTCCATGACAATTGTCTGGGTAAAAATATAAAAAGTCGTATTTTGGCTTTATTTTCCTCTGCAATATAGGATTTTATTTTTAATGTAATGTCCTTATAGGAATTGGTAGCATGCTGTTCACTGCTGTATTTTGTATAGACTGTTATACCATGAGTGGGAACCATGTTTCCGTGTTCCTTTCAGGGCTGTGACCTAAAATGTGACATTTTACTACTGCACATCAAAATATATAAACATATTTAGTGATCCTAGTAAGAATGAGAACATATTCAAAATATAATATGCATTTTGAGAGGTTTAATTAAGATATTTATACATGGAATAATGATCTGAATGTAAATCTCTTAACCCTACATTTGACAAAACTTATTTGTAGTCTATTTTTAAAGTGTTATTATTATCTGGAAAAATACTTGGATTAGATATTTCTTCTTAAAAATATCCCGGAAGTTTTTTCTTACTCTAAAATAGCCAGCTAGACACAGCCAGGAGGAACATCTCCCACTGAAAGACTGGGACACTGGAAAGGCTGGCACTCTTATAGCAGATTTTCAGAGAGAAGGCACTGAGTGGAGAGAGGGAAGACACAGAGGCTGGGCTGAAGGGAGAGGAAGCTGAGAACCCTGTGTGTGTCTCCCGCAGACTCAGACTCATTCCTGGCCCCCAATGACTCCTCTGGGAAGGACTTAGTTGAATAGGTAAGAAGCAACCCCCTCTCACCTTGGGCCTCTAGATTCCTGGCAGGAGGAGATCCCTTGATCAATGCGAACACTTGAGGTGGCAGGGGAAGCAGCTTGGAGAAGTGGTAGGGGCAAAACTCCAACTGGAGATGGGGCAGAGGCCAGATGGTTTGGTGCAGGAGCATCTGTAGTGGAGCATGGCCAGGGATGCCCATCCCCTCAAAACTCAACTTTTTCTTTTTTCTTTTTTTTTTTTTTCTTGAGACGGAGTTTCGCTGTTGTTACCCAGACTGGAGTGCAGTGCAATGGCACGATCTCAGCTCACCACAACCTCCACCTTCTGGGTTCAAGCAATTCTCCTGCCTCAGCCTCCTGAGTAGCTGGGACTACAGGCACACACCATCAATGCCCAGCTAATTTTTTGTATTTTTAGTAGAGATGGGGTTTCACCTTGTTGACCAGGATGGTCTCGATCTCTTGACCTCGTGATCCACCTGGGATTATAGGTGTGAGCCACTGCACCCGGCAAAACTCAATGTTTTCTTCCAAGAGGCTTTAGCTATAGGTGAGCTGTCAAAACAACTCTACAGGGAAATCTTGCCCACATATGGGACCCATCTGATCTGAGCACCCCTCAGTCTACTGGCCTATCCCAGTGCTCCAGCCTGACCTTTTCAGCTTGTAGTGCTGCCTCTAGGTACATCCTAGGGGCCCCCATTATTGCTCCTGTGTTGGCGGGTCGTACCTTTCCAGTACAGTGCTCCAGCAGAGTGGCCACTGCAGACACGTATAGCCCACCCATGCCTCCCTCCACTGCAGCCGACCCTGTGACACATTATTGATCTAATGGAGCCATGGCACTCAGTCATGGCCACCCCCCATATTGCTTTGCCAGTGAATGGTGAATGTGTACATGGGCAGGCCTAGCCTTCCCTTCCTGACTGGCACACATGAATGTATGCACCCTGCTGTGTCACTGCTACCAGCGTGAATGCAGCTTGCTTCTCTTCCCCTTCTGAAACATCATTGTTTTTAGAACATTGGCAGGCATGGAACCCACCAACCCTGCCCCTGCCAGTTCATCGCTCCTCCACTGGAGCTGCCAGCACGTAACTAAGCACAGAAAATAGCAAACTGTTCCCAGCCCTGAGTGACCATTGCTGCCAGCATGAATGTCCACAGAAGGTCCACACAGTCCTGTGCCCACCAGCACCCTGCCCCCATGCTAACATGACCACCAGTGTAAATTCATGAGCAGTTGCCTGCGGGAGGGCCTTGAACCTCCAAAGCCACACTGTCACTGCCATTGCTGCAAGCATCCTCACAGAGACCAGCACCCTGGAACCTGTTAGCACTCTGCCACAGCCAAGGAGTGTGCACCCTACAGTGCTACCACTGCCACTGCTGCTGACATGTGTGAATGAGGAGGGAACATGCTGCCATTGCCCTATGAAGTGCTTTGACTGTCACCACTCATTGAAGCATTATGACCAGTTGTCTGGGGTCACCTCAACTGCTCCAGTGCAGAGGTTCCTAACCTCAAGCAGTCATAAATCAAAGCTGGGGCCCAATACTAGTACCCTCGTGATAGAACACTTACTATAGAAGTCTTGAGCTGAGCCTTGGCCTCCTAAAATCTTCTAGTAATGAAGCCAGTCAACTGCACATCCCTTATTAAATTCTCAAGGTCATTAAATAAAATAAAAGAAAAAAATACAAAGGATAGCAACTTCAAAGATTGAAGAAAGATTGTTTCACAAAAATGAGAAAGAACAAGCACAAGAACTCTGACAACTCAAAAAGCCAGAGTGTTTTCTTTCTTCCAAATGCCTGCACTAGTTTTTGAGCAAGGATTCTTAACCAGTCTGATATGGCTGAAGTGACAGAAATAAAATTCAGAACACGGATAGGAATGAAGATCATTGAGATTCAGGAGAACTTTGAAATCCAAACTAAAGAAACTAAGAATCATAATGAAAAGATAACAGGAGTTAGGAGATAAAATAGCCAGTATAAGGACAGGCATAATGGCTCATGCCTATAATCCTGGCACTTCGAGAGGACAAGGCAGGCAGACCACTTGTAGTCAGGAGTTCAAGACCAGTCTGGCCAACATGGCAAAACTCTCCTCTAATAAAAAAATGCCAAAAAAATTTAGCAGGGCATGGTGGCACATGGCTGTAATCCCAGGTACTTGGGAGGCTGCGGCATGAGAATTGCTTGAACCCAGGAGGTGCAAGTTGCAGTGAATTAAGATCACACCACTGCATTACAACCTGGACAACAGAGTAAGAATCTGTTTTTTTTTTTTTTAAAAAAAGAATGTAACTGACATGATAGAGCTGAAAAACAGTCTACAAGAATTTCTTAAAGCAATCACAAGAGTTAACAGCAGAATGGACCAAGATAAGGAAAGAATCTCATAGCTTGAAGACTGGCTTTCTGAAATATGATGTCCAGACAAGAATAAAGAAAAAGAATAAAAGGAATTAACAAAACCTCTGAGAGATATTGGGTTATTAAAAAGACCAAATCTATGTCTCATTGGCATCCCCAAAAGAGATATTAAGGGCAGCTAGAAAGAAAGGACAGGACACCTACAAAGGGAATCTCATCAGCCTAATAGTGGACCTCTCAGCAGAAACCATATAAGCCAGAAGATACTGGGGGCAAAGATAAGAAATTCCAACCAAGAATGTAATATCTGGTCAAACTAAGCTGAATAAGTGAAAGAAAAATAAGATCCTTTTCAGACAAGCAAATGCTAAGGGAATCTGTTACCACTAGGCCTGCCTTACAAAATTACTGAAGGAAGCACTAAATATGAAAAAGGCACTAAAAAAACCCACTAAAACCAACCACTAAAAAAAACACATTTTTGTACACAAATAACACTATAAAGCAACACACTAACTAAGATCCAAATAAAGACAACCAGCAATAACAAAGGGATATTATCACTGACCCAACAGAAATACAAATAACGATAAGAGACTCTTGTAAAGACATCTATGCACACAAACTAGAAAATCTAGAATAATAAAGTTAACAATATGTTGACTAGATCAAATCTGCATATATCAATACTAACTTTGAATTTAAATGGACTAAATGCCACAATTAAAAGGCAAAATAGCAAACAATCCTGAAGACCCAATGGTATGCTGTGTTCAAGACACCCATCTCACATGCAATGATATCATATGATCAAAATAAAGAGGTGGAGAAAAAATCTACCAAGCAAATAGAAAAAAAAAATCAATCATTGCAATCCTAATTTCAGACAGAGATTTTAAACCAACAGAGATCAAAAAAGACCAAGAAGATTATATAGTGGTAAATGGTTTATGTCAATTCTAAATATATATGCACCCAACACAGGAGCACCCAGATTCATAAAAAATGTCCTTAAAGACCTTCAAAGACATTTAGGCTACCACACAATAACACTAGGAGATTTCGACAACTCAATGACTGTGTTAGACAGATCATGAAGGCAGAAAACTAACCAAGAGTTTCAGGACCTGAAATCAATGCTGAACCAAATGGATCTGAAAGATCTTTGTAGAACTTTCCACCCCAAAGTGGCAGAATATAGTCTCCTCACCTGCACATGTCACACACTCTTAATTGACCATGCAATCATGCATAAAACAATCCTCAGCAGATGCAAAAGAACTAAAATTATACCAACCACTCTCTCTGCTCACAGCATAGCAAAAACAGAAGTCAAGAATCCAAAATCTCTCAAAATCATAAAATTACAGGAAAAATAAACAAAAAGCTCCTGAATGCCTTCTGGGTACATGATGAAATTAAGTCAGAAATCAACATGTACTTTGGAATTAATCATAACAAAGATACAGCATACCAGAATTTCCTAGATATAAATAAGGAAGTGTTAATAGGAAGTATTACAGCACTCAATGCCCACACCAAAAACAGAAAGATCTCAAATTCCCAACCAAATATCACAAAAGACCTAGAGAAGCAAGAGCAAACCAATCCCAAAGCTAGCAGAAAACAAGAAATAATCAAAATCAGAACTAAACTGGAGGAGACTGAAATAGGAAAAATCATTTAAAAAATCAGCAAAGCCAGGAGCTGTTTTTTAGGAAAAAAAAAAAGAGAGGGAGAGAGGGAGAGAAAGAAACTACTAGCTAGACTAATAAAATAAGAATCTACAAATAAAAAAATCAGCAATAATAAAGGGGATATTATCACTGACCCCACAGAAATCAAATAACTATCAGAGAGATAGTTAACTAAAGACATCTATGTACACAAACTGGAAAATCTAGGAGAAATGAATAAATTCCTAAACATACAAACCCACCCAAGACTGTACCAGGAAGAAACAGAATGCCTAAACAGACAAATAATGAGCTCTGAAATTGAGTATAACTAGTATACAAACCAAAAAGCCCTGGTTCAGATGGATTTACAGCTAAATTCTACCAGATATATAAAGAAGAGCTGGTACAATTCCTACTGAAACTCTTCCAAAAAATTGAAGAGGAAGGACTCCTCCTAACTTTATTCTGAGGCAAGCATTATCTTGACAACAAAATCTGGAAGATACAGAGCAATAAAAGAAATGGATAAATTCCTGGACCCATAACATCTACCAAGATTAAACTATGAGGAAATCTAAAACCTGAACAGACCAATAACATGAAACAAAGTCAAAGCTGTAATAAAAAGTATCCCAACAAAGGAAAGCCCAGGACTTAATGGCTTCATTACTGAATTTTGCCAAACATTTGGAAAAAAAATAACCATTCTGCTCAAACTATTTTAAAAACTAAAAGAGGAGGGAATAGCTCTGCACACATTCTGCAAGGCCAATATTACCCTGATACCAAAGCCAAGACACATCAAAAAATTAAATTACTAAAGCCAAGACACATCAAAAAAAAAGTACAGGCCAATATTGCTGATGAATATTGGTTGAAACATCTTCAACAAAATACTAGCAAACTGAACACAGCAACACATTAAAATATTTTTCATCTTGACCAGGTGAGATTCCTCCCAGGGATGGTTCAGCATATGCAAATCAGTAAATGTGATACATTTTATCAACAGAATGAAGGAAAAAATATGATTTTTCCACTGATAATGAAAAAGTGTTTGCTAAAATTCAACATCACTTCATGATAAAAACTTTCAGAAATCTGTGTACGGAAGGAACATACCTCAACATAATAAAAACCGTGTTCGACATACCCATAGCTAGTATCATACTGAATGGGAAAAACTGAACAGTCTTCCTCTAAGATCTGGAGCACATCAAGGATGCCCACTTTCACCACTGTTACTAAACATTGTACTGGAAGTCCTACCTAGAGAAGCCACACAAGAGAAAGAAAGAAAATGAATTCAAATTCAAAATAAAGAAGTCCAGTTATTTTTGTTTGTGAATGACATGGTCTTATATTTGGAACAACCTAAAGATTCCACCCAAAAAAATGTTTGGAAATGATCATCAATTTCAGTATGTTGCAGGATACAAAATTAACATACAAAAATTAGTAACATTTCTATATGCCAACAGTGAACAATTTGAAAAAGAAAACAAAACATTATTGCTATTTTCAATAACTACAAATTAAATTAAGTACCTAGAATTTAACTTAACTAAATATGCAAAATACACTGACAGTGAAAACTCTAAAACACTGATGAAAGCAATTGAAGATGATAAAAAATTGAAAGATATTTCATGTTCATGGATTGGAAGAATCAATATTTTTAAAGTGTCCATTATACCCAAAGGCATCTACTGATGCAATGCAATCTCTATCAAAACACCTTTGACATTCTTCACAAAAATAGAAAAATTTATTCTAAAATTCACATGAAATCATTTGAGACCCAGAATAGTCAAACATCCTAAGCAAAAAGAGAAAAATGGAAGGAATCACATTTTCTGACTTCAAGTTATACTCTGGAACTATAGTAACCAAAGCAGCATCATGCTGGCATAAATACAGACAAATAGACCAATGGAACAGAGAGAGACCCCAGGAACAAATGCATACATCTACAGTGAACTCATTTTCAACAGAGGTGTCAAGAACATACACTGGGAAAAGACAGTCTCTTCAATAAATGGTGCTGGGAGAACTTGATATCCACATGCAGAACAATGGAACTAGACCACTGTATATCATCGTATACAAAAATCAAATAAAAATAGATTAAAGGCTTCAATCTAATATCCGAAACTATGAAAGTACTAGAATATTAGGGAAATTATTAAGGACATTGGATTGGGCAAATATTTTTTGAGTAAAAACCTGCTAGCACAGGCAACTAAAGCAAAAATGGACAAATGGGATTAATCAGTTAAAAACCTTCTGCACATCAAGGAAAATAATCAATGAAGTAAAAAGACAACACACAGAATGGGAGAAAATATTTGCATACCATCTATTTGACAAGGCATCAATAACCAGAATATATAAGTAGCTCACACAACTCTACAGGAAAAAATGAATAATTTGATTTAAAGATGAGAAAATATCTTAATAGACATTTCTCAAAAGAAGACATATAAATAACAGTAAGATATACAAAAAGTGCTCAAAATCATTTATCATCAGAGCAAGGCAAATCAAAGCTACAATGAGATCAGCTCACCTCACCACAGTTAAAATGGTTTGTATCCAAAAGACAAGCCATAATAAATGCTGGCGAGGATGTTTAGAAAAGGTGATTCTCATACGCTCTTGGTAGGAATGTAAATTAGAACCAAATACTATGGAGAACAGTTTGGAAGTTCCACAAAAAATTAAAAATAGAGCTACTATATGTTCCAGCATTCCCATCACTAGGTATATACCCAAATAAAGGAAATCAGCATATTGAAGATATAGCTGCACTTCCATGTTTTTTTGTAGCATCATTAACAATAGCCAAGATTTGGAAGCAACCTAACTGTCCATCAGTGGATGAATGAATAAAGAAAATGTACTACAGATACACAAGAAGATGCCATTCTGTCATTAAAAAGAATGATCCTGTCATTTAATTTTAGTAAATTTTTATTCTAAAAATTTTATTTTTAGATTAGATTTTAGACAGGATTCTAAAAATTTTATTCTCTGCTAAAATATTTTTAAATTAAGCTGTTGGTTTTATAAAACAAGTTGACCTCAAATTATAAAATTCAATTATGAATAGTTATGATAAAATAATTTTAAAAAATGAATAAAATACAGGAAATGTTTTCCTAATTTATATGCAGAAATAACCTTAAAAATAACCTATTAATGAATACCTAATGTTAGGTGTTTGGTTAAATTAGTTTCTTGGTCTGTGAAAGTGACTGGGTATTACTCAGTTACTACAAACTAAGAAGAATATGCAGCAGCATAGATTTCTATTCAAAGTTAACTAAGCAAGAAAAGTAGATTTATTAAGTAAAAATAAAATTTAAGAAGTAGGGGTGATAACATTCCTGGTTTGCCTGAGACTGAGGAGTGTCCCAGGACAGGTACTTACCATGCTAAAACCAGGGAAGTACAAGGTAAACTAGAATGAGTTGGTTGCATTAGAAGCGATCTATTTTAAATCTATGCATGTGTGTGTGCATGTGATTTACTGCATACATTGTTATATACACACACAATCTCCATTGAAAGTGGATGTATATGTCAATCAATTTTTGCTGTGTAATAGACAATCTCATAATCTTAGGGGCTTATAAGAAGAGATATTTATTTTAGGCTTGAAAAGGCACCAATTAGAACTTCACTAGATCTGATCGGATCCAGGTCTGGTGCACATCTATTTCGTTCTGGGACCTAGCCTGAAGTAGCAGGACCTGTGGGTGTCACAGTGCACACCAGGAGAGCAGAAGGCAAGCTTCTTAAAGCCTTTACTGTGAACTGCCACTTCGGCCCACATTCAACATGTCACTTTTTCCTACTTTCCCAAGGTCAAAGGAAAGCTCATGGCCAATCCCAAACTCAGCGGATCAAGGAGTATATTCTATGTTAAGGAGGAGGGGAGTGACTCTGCTGAGAAATAATCCAGGATACCAGTGTGGGATTTTTGAATGTTTTATTTCTTATATATTTTCAAATTTTTCTAAGCTAAACATGTATTAGTTCAACCAGAAAACGTATAATTTAAAACCACAAAAAACCATAAAGTCCTATTGAAAATATCTTACTTAATATAGTAAATAAACAAAAGGTACTTATTTGAGACCATACAGAAAAAAGAATAAATCATAGGGATTGAATGTACAGCATGGGGAGTATAATTAATAATACTGTATTGTATAGTTGAAATTTGCTAAGAGAATTGATCTGAAATGTTCTCACCACACACACATACAGATACACAAACACACTCACATATAAAGGGTAAGTATGAGGTGATGGATGTGTTAACTAACTTGATTGTGGTAATCACCTCACAATATATACATACAAGAAATCATCACATTGCACACCTTACATTCATACAATTTTATATGTCACATAATACCTCAATAAGACTGGAGAAAGTTCTATTTTCTGATATACTTTTATTCAAGTAAAAGATAATTTTAAAAATAAGTTTAAGATGTAGCAAACAATAAAAATTAAATAGTACCAAGAACAATGTCTAAACTTAGAAGCTACATATGTTTGTATAGACATAGGAGACTTGTGTATCTGAGACCTGGCTGCATGTTGGCTTTAAGGTCCTCGGTTAAAGTAAGAAACAGGACAGCATCAGTGATTTTCATTCATAGTAGAGGAAAACAGCTCGCAACAAGATGCTCTGCTCTCCAAGGACTTGACAGAGATTAGAATGCAGTCCGTCTTTCTTTATCTGGTTATTCTGTGGAGAAAATACCCAGACTAGTTCTTATAATTTAAACTTCTTTGGTGGCAAAAAGTATCATTGGTTGAAAGATTCATCCTTGTTTTTTTAAAAATGGATTATCCTAATATATTCCCCAGCAAATTTCCCTAATATATAATAATACATAAAAAATTCTCCTAATACATTCCTCAGCCACTTACAAAGCAGGTATTTTGGGGAAAAATATCAGTCATAAAAGAAATCTAATAGTGCCCAAAGTGCTACTTCTACTCACCAACTTATTGGAAATTGTTAGGCAAACAATAATAAAGAATTTGGCCCCTGACAGAGCATTTCAACAATTAAACTTCTGATGTATCAGGCTGCCAGCTGCGGAAATGGGCTTCTTGGCAACAATTTTTTAGTCACTTATAACAATTTGTTTAATTACGGAACCATAAAACAGACAAAACTCATTAAGAAATGAGATGCTGGGCCAGTAGTGCAGATGCACATTAGTCATGACCACCACCTGTGGCAGGTCTCTCCAGCTTGCTGTAACAGAGGCACTTGGATTTTTTTTAGAGCAAAAGTAAGTCTAAACAGGCTGCCTGTGCGCACCCGGCTGCATTTTCCCCCAAAGACGCCATGTGCAGTGTTGTATGAGGCAGTGCATGGAATATAGAGTTACTCCATTTGCCATTTTATCCTTCCAGCAGAAATTTCCACCACTTACCCTCCTGGAAATATGGAAGGCTGCAAGATACAGTGAGTCTACTTTGCTACATTTTACCCATACAGAAAGACATTCAAGTATGTTTCTAGTACATGGGTTCATTAATTCATCAAAGGCTGCAAAGTACCTGTTGCAGGTCACAATGTGAAACATTGTTTAAAACAACAAAGCCAAGATTTGCATATGCCAGTTTGCAAGTAATTTTTTTGCATTTTGGCTCACCTGAGTATAATTGAATCTCTGTGAGTTAAGTCACAAGGAGGTATTAGGACTAATATAATTTCATTACTAAGAAACAAGCAGTTGGCTGGACACGGTGGCTCACACCTGTAATCCCAGTACTTTGGGAAGCCGAGGTGGGCGGATCACGAGGTCAGGAGATCAAGACCATCCTGGCCAACAGGGTGAAACCCCGTCTCTACTAAAAATATAAAAAAATTACCTGTGCGTGGTGGTGTGCACCTGTAGTCCCAGCTACTCGGGAGGCTGAGGCAGGAAAATTCCTTGAACCCAGGAGACGGAGGTTACAGTGAGCTGAGGCTGCACCACTGCATTCCAGCCTGGTGCCTGGTGACAGAGTGAGACTGTGTCTCACCAAAAAAAAAAAAGGCAGGAAAAATTCATTCATGAATGAGAATGGATTTACTGTCATGTATATAGTCCGAGCTTAAGCAAATACATCTTGGATGGTTTTACCAATGTGTTCCAAATGTATATATTGCTTTCACTTCCATAACACTCAAATGTTTGTTGGAAAAAAATTTAAATTATCCACAAAGAGTAACAACTTTGATTAAAATTGATGCACGCTCTGGTTACATGTGGCTTGTTTTTCCCCTGGCTTTTGTCCATGGCTTCATATCCCAAGGCAATTTATACTCTAGTTAAAATAGCATGGGATTCCCAATGTGTATTACATGGTATAATAGAAAGAGAATAATGTCACTTGATGTTAATTAGCCTCTAAATACTAGTTTTTAAACTTTGAGGATGTTTCCAATTATTCTGGACTTCCATTTCCTCTTGTGAAATGACAAAAATAATGCCTTATTATGATGACATTGAAATAAGGCAATGTATATAACTTTCCTGACATTCAGTAACATTTCAATAAATGTTGCTTCACTTCTTAACTCCAAAAAAAAGAAGAAAAAGAAAAAAGCAGTTG
Source organism: Leontopithecus rosalia (assembly GCA_028533165.1). Classification (NCBI taxonomy): domain Eukaryota; kingdom Metazoa; phylum Chordata; class Mammalia; order Primates; family Cebidae; genus Leontopithecus; species Leontopithecus rosalia. The sequence goes on from CM052658.1 coordinate 73,498,813, forward strand.
GTTTTCAGTGAAAAATTATGTTACAGCAAATAGCAAGTAAACTGGGACTTACTTAGCTCTCTGAATAAGATAGTTTAATAAGAGTAGCTCAGACTTGGAAGCTGAACATACCTGAGTTTGACGCTCAAATCACCAGGTATTGAGTGTTGAGCACATAGTGAAGTTCCTTAATCTTCACACCAGTAAGATTCCCCCTATGCAATTGTAGATAATATTATCTCCCTTAAGGGACTAAGACTAGTAAGCCAGAGGTCTAGCACACAACACAGAATCTGGCACCTGACAAAATGACCGGAGTTGGTTATTTCCTTTATTTTCAGACACTAGTAAGCTATTTATACATTCATTTATTTATTGATATCATGATTCGTTCTTAGGCATACATGACTTATATGTTGATCAGGTCCATGTCAGATATGAAAAGTAAAATTTCTCTTTCAAAAAAAAATTTGTTATGCCAGAATCAGTTTTTACTTAATATATCCTGTATATACTTTTTTCCTGTCCATAATCTGCAATATGTCCTAACAGGTTCATGAATGGAATATGCAATGCAAGGCTAGGAATCCTGGAAAGGTTGAATACAGAAAAACAGAAGCATACATTTCTAAGAGTTTAGCCTGGAAACATAAATGAAATTTTAAAAGAGTTGTTTCCAGGAAGGCAGGCCACAGTTTACAAAGATTCAACTCTTACACAAAGGTTTTGGAAATGACCAAGCATTGAAAACAGTTTTATTAAAGAATACTACTAATATTCTATATTAGCATATTTCTAATACTCTAATATATATTGTGAATTATGTTAGTGGGCATGTATGCGTATCGTTCTCATGTTTTGATGACAGTTTTTTCTCAGAATCTTTCTTAGATCGATATTCTAGAGGACAGAGTTTGAGAAAAACAGGCAAATTTATTCATCCCCTCACCAAATAAATATTTAATACAACACTCTTCTTATTAAGAGGATACCTATATAACTGGACCATAAATAAATTGCTACTGACAGGATTAAAGGTATTGTGTGAAGAAAGATATTGATATGTGGATTTTATGCCACAAAATATACTGTACTATATGTGTGTGTGCATATGTATATATGATTTTTATACACAAAAGAATATTAACAAATTATCTGTTTATAGCTCAGCTTCAAATAGAAGATCCCTCATATTTTAAAGTTTCTATATACTATTAGTGAATATCTCCATATCTCATTTCTCCAGGCCCCATGTTAACCATTATTCCAAATTTGACATTAATAATTCCTTTGCTATTTTTAATAACTTTACCATGTGTTTCTTCATCATTTAAGAATATATCATCTTATTTTACTTTTTTTAACAAATTGTATTATAAAATAAGACTGCAGAGACTCTTCTGTGACTTACACTATCTCTTTCAAATGGGTTTTTGAGAACTAGACGTGGCAATGTATAGATCAATAATTAATGAATTACTTTCACTGACGTGTTTTAAATTATGTGTACAAAAATATATTTTGTTCTGTTAATAAGCACATAGCGTTTTGAAACGTTTATGACTTTCATTAAGTGGTTTAATATTACTTGAAGATAAATTGTAATGTGTTAAAAATGTATATTCGATACCCTAAAGCAACCACTAAAGAAAATCTAACAAGATAATGAGATAAAAATACAACTATTTAACAATAATATAAAATTAGAAATAAAAATAATCACTATGAAATAAAAAAGGATTAGTAACATGATTGAATTTAACCATATTAATAAACACATTGAATATAAATTGTGTAAAGCATTTAATAAAACATCAGAGATTGTCAGATTGAATAAAAAATACTGCTTACAAGAGGTATAGTTTAAATATAAATATACCTGAAATATAAAATGTCAAAAAGAAAGGATTAGAAAAATATAGATCATGTTAATAAAAATCTAAAGAAAGCTGGAGTGACTATATTAATATTATAAGCAGTAAATTGGAGAGAACAGAATATTCCCCAAAAGGTCATTTCACACTCATAAGTTGGTTAATCTATTAAGAATCACCTCTTAATAGATAATCATAAGAAATTATGCACCATAACAACAAACTTTTTCCAAAATAAAAAGAAGTAAAAACTTACAGATGGCAGATAATTAGACAAAAACAAAATTATCTCAATATCTGAGTGACTAATACATCAAATAAATGGAAAATTAATAACACAGAGGACTTGAACATCAGCCCAGTTGACCCACTCAGCACATATATAATACTCTACTCCACAATAGCAGATACACATTTGTTTTCCAGTTAGAATATTTACCAAGATAAAGTATATTTTAGGATAAATAAATACTAATGAATTCAAAATGATTCAATTCATATAAATATGATTTTTGAGTACGATGAAATTACAGAAAGATCTTAGGAAAATATGCAAAAGTTAGAAAACAAAATCAACAACTTTTAAGTGACTCACAGTTAAAAGAAAAAAATCAAATATAATTAGAATATAATTTTTATAATAAAAATGAAAACAACATGTAAAAATTTGTGCAATTTTGCTAATGTAATTAGAAATGAAATTGTAACAAAATGACTATATTAAAAATAAAGGTTCCTTATGTTCCTTGTAAGTTGTATTCCTAGGTATTTTATTCTCTTTGTAGCAATTGTGAATGGCAGTTCATTCTTGATTTGGCTCTCTTTCAGTCTGTTATTAGTGTATAGAAATGCTTGTGATTTTTGCACATTGATT
>CM052658.1:73502039-73523208 GCA_028533165.1 Leontopithecus rosalia
TTTTATTGAAGATTTTTGCATCTATGTTCATCATGGATATTGGCCTGAAGTTTTCTTTTCTTGTAGAGTCTCTGCCAGGTTTTGGTATCAGGATGATGTTGGTCTCATAAAATGAGTTGGGAAAGACTCAATTCCATTTGACCCAGCAATCCTATTACTAGGTATATATCCAAACGACTATAAATCGTTCTACTATAAGGACACATGCACACGAATGTTCATTGCAGCCCTGTTTACAATAGCAAAGACCTGGAATCAACCCAAATACCCATCGATGATAGACTGGACTGGGAAAATGTGGCACATACACACCATGGAATATTATGCAGCAATCAAAAGTGATGAGTTCGTGTCCTTTGTAGGGGACATGGATGAATCTGGAGAACATCATTCTCAGCAAATTGACATAAGAACAGAAAAGGAAACACCGTATATGCTCATTCATAGGCGGGTGATGAACAATGAGAACACATAGACACAGGGAAAGGAGTACCACACACTGAGGTCTATTGGGGGAGGGATGACATGGGGAGAAATGCCAAATATGGGTGAAGGGGCAGAAGGCAGCAAAACACACTGCCACGTGTGTACCTATGCAACTATCTTGCATGTTCGGCACATGTACCCCAAAACCTAAAATGCAATAAAAATTAAAAAAAATAAAAAATAAAATAAAGTTTCAACTTAATCACTTTATTTTCGTCTTTAAAACTTGTAAGACAAGAAAATTTAAACCTAAAGAATAAGAAAATAGTAAATATTAATATGGAAATCAACAAAATAGAAAACAAAACATAGTAAAAAATAAAATCAAGAGGTGAGTTTCAAATATTTTTATTTAATTTAATTTTTTACAGTTTCTCACTCTGTCACCCATGCAGCCTTGACCTTCTGGGTTCAAGGAATCCTCCCACCTCAGCCTTCTAAGAAGCTAGGACAACAAACATGTACCATAATGCCTGTCTAATTTTTACAGTTTTTTCATACAGAGTCTCTCTGTTTTGCTCAGGCTGGTTTCAAACACCTACGCTCAAACAGTCCTCCTGCCTCAGTCTCCCAAAGTCCTGGGATTACAGCTAATGGCCACCATGCCCAACCAAGGGCTATTTTCCTGAGATCAATGACATTGTCACATTTTTAGTTAGAATGATAAAGAAAAACAATAGAGAAGACCCAAAATGTCCATATTAATTATGAGAAAAGTTACAGATTTACAAGTTCTATATATTAAAAGTACAATATTATAATCAAATTTATACAACAAAATTTGCAATTTTAATGAAATGACCTAATTCCTTGAAAAGTACAAACTGAAAAATTCTGCTCAAGAACAAATAGCATACTAAAATAATCAGTATTTATTACACTTGAATTTATAGTTAAAAACCTCCCCCACAAAACAAAAACAAGAACAAAACAACCTTCAAGCTTAGATAGTTTAACAATTTTCCCAAACATTTAAAGAAGAAATATACCAACCATGCAAAACTTCTACTAAAACATAGAATAATAATAATAAAAAAAGAACTTCCCAACTCATTCTATGAGGTCAGTAAAAACCTGGTATCAAAGCCATTGCAAGAAAACAAATGACCAATGCCCAACATGATTTCTAAAGCATATAAAATTTAATTTCACAGAATATAAATACAGTATTTTATTATCAAGTAGAGTTTAAGAATGTAACATTGTCTAAATGTTTAAAACGAATCAATGAATGTCGTTGTATTACAAACTCAATACCAAAGCTGTATGATCATCTCAATAGACACACCAAAAATTACTTCAACAAATTCAAAAATTTATTTTACCTTAAAAATAATAAAAATAAAAAACTCAGCAGTGTAAAAATGCATATCAACTTTCTGAACCTGATGAAGAAAATAAATAAGCACTTAAAGCAAACATCGTATGTATTGGTAGAAAACAGTGTCTTTTTCTAAATGATCAAAAAACAAGCACAATGTCTGCTATGACCAGTTGTACACAGCATTGTACTAGAGGTTTAGCTACTGCAGTAAGATGAAAACATAAATAAAAGAAAGACATCAGCACTGGGTAGGGTAAAGTAAAACTATATAGAAGGCATAATTGCTTTTGTAAAAAAAAAAAAAATCTAGTGCATTTTTTACAAAACCACTTAAGGGGCCGGGTGTAGTGGCTCACGCCTGTAATCCCAGCACTTTGGAAGGCCTAGGCGAGTGGATCACGAGGTCAAGAGATCGAGACCATCCTGGTCAACATGGTGAAACCCCGTCTCTACTAAAAATACAAAAATTAGCTGGGCATGGTGGCGCGAGCCTGTAATCCCAGCTACTCAGGAGGCTGAGGCAGGAGAATGGCTTGAACCCAGGAGGCAGAGGTTGCGGTGAGCTGAAATCGCGCCATTGCACTCCAGCCTGGGTAACAAGACCATAACTCCGTCTCAAAAAAAAAATCCACTTGAAATCGTTTTTTAAAATTTGTAAGACAAATGTTAATAACAAAAAATCAATCATATATTTCAATACCAGCAATGAGTAACCAGAAATTAAAAAATATAAAAAAATTATCCTTAATAAATCTATAAAACCAATTCTCTAAAATTACAAAATATTGCTAGAAAAATGTAAGAAGATTTAATAAGTGAAACTATATTCATAAGAATGGAGTAGAATATTTCCATGTCAATATGTCAATATTTCAAACATGTTAATATGTAATATTATATACTCCTGAATTTTTTATTAAAGATTTACTGCCATCCCAATCAAAATCCTATCAGACTTATTTTTCTAGACATTAAGAAGCTGAATTTTTAAGTAGGAAAAATCTCAGAGAATAGCCAAAAGAAAAAAAAAAACTAGAATAGCCAAAACAATAAAAAGAATAATAAAATTAGAAGATTAGTGTTACCTGATTTTAAGAATTATCAAAAAGCTATGGTAATAAAATCTATAGGTTTTTTTTCAGGTAATTTTTATTCATGATAGTATTGTTTCTTTAGAATTGTCTTTTAAAAAAAGTGTAACCTTACATTGTTTTGAACTTATTCTATGGAAATGTTTAAATGTTGGTCTTCTTGTGTTTCAGTTGCATTACTTGTTAGAAAATTTACATTGGTTCTAACAGGTACCTGGGTGCTTTTAAAAATACATTATTTTAAAGAAAATACTGATTAACTGTTTTTCTTAAATCACAACTAAAAATGATCCAGGATTAATATCTAAACTGTAACTTGAATTTTTTTGTTATATTATTATAAAAACTATGAAAATCAAGCCAAACATTTATCCTGCATTTTAAAGCCTGAATCTTCCAATATCAAGCCTGAGGAAATGAAGAAAAAAAAAAAAAACTCACACAAGTGCTATATTTAGTGAGTGAGTCTGCTTACTCAAGGCATAAAGATATAAACAAGTTGTTCAAAAATAAAAATGATCAACAATTAGCCTAAGTACGCAGATCTTAAGATGGCATTTAAGAAACCTTGATGAAATTAGTAAATATAGTCAAGAGGAAAACCAAAATGAGAGAATGTTACCTTTGAATAGTTCATTTGTTAGTATGATTATAGGTGACTGTCAAATAAGACTTTTAATTATATTCTGAAGCTTTTCCTTTTCTTTTCCCAAATTCTCAATTTATAACTAACGAAAACACCTTATACCCCTTAGTTGTGCATTCCTTGGCTGAGATTAGATTTGGCTACTTTATAATGCATAGATATATAAAAACACATTTTGGTTCCCAGTATCTTTGATTTCTGCCATTTTATTATATAGATGGTAGACTCACTTGGTAATTATTTTATACTGGAAAAACAACCTTGCTCTTTTTGTTAATGATGTTCTGAGTAAACGGAAAAGTGAACCAGTGTTAAGAGTGTTTGTATCTCTATTTCACTCCTCTTTTACTGGAGTGCTTGGTTTATTATGCGATGAAAACTACCATTTGGAGTCATTTCGAAGCATAATTTAGAATTGTGGTAGAGCTTAATCCACTGTCCTAAACTATTCCTGAATATCTCCTTTTTCTGAGTTAGAATACAGTAATGCAGGAATAGAACACATGCATACTGCATAAGAGCACATGAAAATAAGCACAAAGAAAAATAAGTTATTTCTACCCAGTTAAAATAACAAGAATTCACCTGCCAAATAATTGTGGACGAACAAGAACTAGAAATATGATTACATAAACTGTTCTGCACTCTTAATGTCACAAAATCTGGATGACTAATATGGTGGACGTATTCAGTATCTAGCAATATGGCAGGAGACTTAATGCCAAGATTGGGAAAATAAACAAACTGGTTAATAGGACATTTAATGGAGGAGGTTTTATCTCAAAATTACTCAGATTAAAAAGAGCTCAGAAAGGCAGAAGCAAAAAAAGCAAGCTAAGGTTTTGATCTTAATGGACAGTGTGGTGCCATCTGCTTAATGTAATTTACTCTACATAATTCAAATATGTTCACCGTACACATCATATTTTTAATAGCCTCTTTGTCAGCATTTTAGACCAAAGGCATTAAACCGGAAATATTAAACCAGTAAGAATGTTTTGGCAATCTAGGTACTTTCTTGTATCTGGAAGTTATTTGCCTGATTACATAGTTTCATATTATTTTAATAGTACAAAGGACTTTTTTGAGATCACAGTATTCTTAAAAAATTAATTACTATATTACACATAAGTAACATGACTGGCTAATTAATACACAATTCCCGTTGATAGAATGTCAAGTAAATATATTTAAACTTTTTTCTTTTAGTGTCTTTAGTCATTGTCTGATGAAGTTAATGGTTAGAGAGCTCAACTGCGCACCTCAAACACTCCTTTCTCAATAACATGATCACTATAATGTTTATTCAGGAAATAAAAGCTGGGTTTTTTTTTCAGCAAATATTAGTAAAAGGATTATCAGTTTTAGAAAAAAGAAGCAATTCATAGAAATTATAGTGGACATAGTATACAGTGGGTCCAACATACTTACTGAATTTAGTTAGATGTGAAAAAATGTGAATTTAGTTAGATGTGTTTTCTGTTGTTCTCACATATTCTTTTGAACACATTCCGGAGGCTTGTTCTTTCCTACTTCTATGTATAATCCTAAGCAAATTTCATAGCTTTCTTTTGCTGTGATTTGTGGGTATTAGCAAGTACTCTTACCTTTTCAGGTGTTAAAAAGTCCAAGCTAATTTGCTATATACCTGTTGATATCTTTCAAACTTCTCCACTCTCTTCAGCCCTCTTTATTCTCAACCTCACTATATCTACTGTAAAATTCTAACCTGTATCTTTCAGTGGGGAAGGGAAGGTGGAGATCAGTTTGCTACCTTTTCCTGACTACACATTTCTTTCTTGTAGTGATTGCAATTCTTTATCTTAGAGCTGAATCCACAGAGATAAGCAAGGGAGAGTTTGGTATAAAGACTCAAACCCTGCAGCTTATGTTACTATAAACCAGTGCTAGTCCAAACACTGTCTCTTTCACTCAAAAGATCTTTCTTTTTCTCTCTTTCATTTTCTCCTTCTTAGAGACCCTAGTGTAACCAGATATTCCATTTTCAGATCCCTAGTGGAAGATGAAATCTCATAGCCAAGTGATGATTGACGTCAACACTGAGCTCATTTCCAGTGAGCTTAAGTTTACTCTATTCGGACACAGTGCTATCCCTTGATACCCATTTTGCAAAACCCAACTTGAATCCCTGTGCAAGGCACCAACTGTAGCACTCTAAAACTTGGCCCTAATCTTGCCTATCCATGAGGGTGTTATGCATCTGCTTATGAGTTCAAATCTGAATCACCAGGAATTATATATTTGTCAAAATGTTCTCTAAAAGAGAACCATTTACATCATACTTTATCCTTCATTGTTATCAGGCAAGTCACTCAAGCCAGACCATTTCAAACCTTGAGATTTTAAAGCATCTGTTAACATTACCTTTATTCTCCCAATTACAGAAAATGTATGCCAATCTCTTCAAGGAGCTTTAAGTTATCCTCGTTATGACATGGTTTAAGGTGAGAAAGAAACTTACTACCCATCAAAGCGTCAAGGATCAGGAAGAACAGTGACTACTCTCTTAAAGAAGTGACTACTCACTTCAACCCCTTTTTATATCAAGACCTAAGAACTATGGTTGAGGATTTCATTGTATTTGAACAAGTCCTGCTTAGAGCTGGTTCCCACTCCTGTCAGCTTTTGCTGAAGCTATGAAACTAGAAATTACCTAAACTCTATTCAAATCAAACTTCACCCCATTCTTAAAGTGTTTGAGAAATACAGAGGTTTCTGCCTCACTCTTGAATTAGAAAGTCTGTTTTAAAAACAATCAGTATGTATCTATTATGATTCTCTGAGAGAAGACAGAAATGGGACAGGGTTGACCAAGACAATGACAACCAAACACAAGTTATTCAACAGACCACATAGAGAGAGCAGACAGGACAAGTAGGAACAAGTGAGAAAGATTATAGTTGCACCAATAAATAGTGTTAAGGCATCAGATTTATGTCCACTGATTTTAAAATACAGAATATCAGCTCTACAGTGTTATAGTGCTTTGACTGTCGTGTTATACAAAAGAATGTTGGTCATAACCAAAAATGAAATCAGAGCCAAACCTCAGTAAGCATGAGAACTTTGGTGCTAGGATAATTGCACAGTAACCAACCTAAAACTAAATACATTATGGAGCCTAAATACCAAAATCACAATTGTTTTATTCTTTCTAGTATTTTGACATGTTATAGGCATGATATATTATTTTCCAGCCAATCAAGGGTCATTTACTGAGCACCAATTCTAAGCATCTTCCAAAACTAGGCGCTAGAGGAACATTATGTTAGTAATTTGCTCTATGTCACATAGCAGCAAGAGAAGGCATCAACATAATTTACTGAAATATTCAGCTTGCTGAAATCACAAAGAAAAAATAAAATATTTAAAATCTTTAGTGGTTACACTGAATTTAATATGCCTGCATGGTGAAATCATCTCTATATTTTAAATTAAGGTGAATTTTCCTGTTCTTCTAATAATTTTATATAGTTTTAATGTGCAAGGTTCCAAATAAATGTGCATTAAGTAGCCCATTTTAAGTATTTCAATATGCATTCATAAAAGCATTTGTTTGAAAATGCCGACACATATGAAAGCTCATTCAGTAGAAACTAATGGTGTCCAGCAGAGAATAAAGTAACTAATTGAATTGCATAATGTAGCCAGTAACATAATTTTCAGAGTGTGGGTATTTGCAAACAAAATACTTTATTATCTATAGTGCCAAAAGAGATCACCTCAAAAAGAACTTAAATCTTTTTTTCTCAAAGTGCTTCTTTGTAACTGTTAATGGAAAATAGATATACTCTAATGCTTTTTGATATACATATTTTGAGTGAAATTTTTCTTTTAGCTTTCTTACTGTACTTAACTTCCAAGTTATTGTTGAATTATAGTGATCATGTCAGTGAGAAAGGAGAATATGCTGCACTTTGGTAGATTTATAGATATTTCATTATATAGGAAGAATCTGGAGACCAAGACTCTATCTAGAGTAGTTTTCATGTAACATTGGGAAGTTTTCTTATTTTATCCATGAGTTTTACTTTTTATTAAATGAAAATATTTATATTTGTACTATATTATCCAAAAAGAAAAATAAACAGAAACAAACTAAGCCACACAAATAAATATGTAAGTTAGTTTCTACAGCCATGATCAATAGATCATTGCATCAATAAAATAATTTCTGCAGACATTTGACAAATAAGTGTGTGTCATCTGCTATATATTAACAACTGTGAAAAATCTGAGATTTTACCCTACTTGAAGCTAAAAAGTTAGGTCACCACGGTTCAATGTATGTTGACAGACAACATGATTCCTGGATCAGAGACAAACGACAGTTTATTAATCACAGAAGTAGCATATCCAGAGTGGACACATTATTTTTGTACCAATTCCCAAGACTGAATTCCCACTGGGTGACCTGAGAAAGACCAGCTGATACTTGAACATGCAATGGGTGGTATTACAGAAGAGAAACCTAGAGTTTAAGAAAATTGAATCATATATAATGAGCAATAAGGACATCTGCCCTTTGATCCAGAGAGATATGTCTTCTAAGGTTGTTTGTTATATAAACATTCTTGAAAAGATAGTCCAGGGAAAGGTAGACTATATCTTTGCTTGCAAACTATGCAGACATGCAAGACACATCTATTTGACAAGTATGGTCTCTTCTAAAGGTGTTATGCTGGAAGAATATATATTCTATGCCAAATAATAACAATACAAGAAGAGTAAAATCAAAGTTATTTATTCATCTGAATTACCTTACAATTATTTTTCCTCTGAAAATAAAGGATTTTGGCTTGGACATTTAATGAAACATTGGTGTATATAATAGAATGATATTTTAACAGAATAATATTTAATGATTACATAAAATTTATTCCAGGAATTAAAAACATGGCAAAATACTATTATATACTAAATTGTAACTCAGCAAATGTTTATTAAGGTTGCCTGCATGCAAATCTAATAATATGTATAGAGCAGAAGATTAGGAATTACATGTTCTAGTCCATGGATATTAATTCTCTTAGATACATGCTCAGGGAGTCCCCAGTCCAGGGCCGGTGCTATAGAAAACCTTCTCCTGGTCTTCTCAGGCCATGTGCACACCATGAGAAATCATGAACCACCTTTGGCAGCACAAGCCATGTTATTTGGACTTCTGAATCTCCGTCTCTGGGGTCCCTCAACTCACTTTAATGGCTTGCACATGCTTCTTTCTCAGGACAATCCATCTTAGGCTAAACTACTCTATTAATGTGTTATGCCTCTAGGCCCTAGAGGTAGTAAAGTTGAGCAGTCTTTTGCTGATATTGATGACATTGCTTGCATTTAAGGGTCAGGGTTATTTGTATGCAATTATACAAAGCTCATTATAGCACTGGATGAAGGTTGGGATGGGAGAAGTGAGGCAGGCCATGATGTGTGGTCAGGTACTGGCTGTCCTATGTTATGGTGTCTCATATGGAATTCAAGGAAACTCTATAATTATTAATTTATATTTGGCTTACTAGTTAATTATGAAGCTATAGTCATCACTTAGGAGACTAGAGCATATTTTATTTACTAGATGACTACTTTCATTCATGATGTATGACATTTATACATACAGTATTGGTAACTTCATATATATTCATGCCCTGGGTACCTCAAATGTTAAAGGAGGTTCAAATTCTGCTCAAGAAATTTGAGATCTATAGGTGAATATATTCATCAACAACCCACAGCAATACAAGAAAGAAAGCAATAACTCACATAATAGAGATATTATGAACTGAAATGCTTTGAAATTAAGAGGATTGCTCAATTATATTCTGATGCAGGACTTATGAGGTGTCAAAAAGGATAAGTAACTTGAACTGGTCCCTTAGGATGTATAGGAGTTTAATAAATTGGTAGATGAAATAGATATATAGCTATGTTTTAATATATTTATTATATACACAATATATGTATAAAACATACTGCATGTATTTAAATTATTCAAAAATATTTTGTTTAAAACTATACAAATGAAGAAACAGCAATCCATCTTATAAAAGAGACAATGTTTTTTAAAATATTGAGGTAAAGAAAATGTTAGCTCCTCTAATAATATAAGGATTCTTTAATGATAATTAAATACCTGATACTTAGGCTAGAGTATGATCAGAAGATCACAAAATCATAAGAAAGTTAAAAAAAACCTTAATTACTTCTACTGAAACCAGCCTGGACAACATGGTGAAACCCTGTCTCTACTAAAAATACAAAAAAATTAGTTGAATGTAGTGCTGTGTGCCTGTAATACCAGCTACTTTGGAGGCTGAGGCAGGAGAATCACTTAAACCTGGGAGGTAGAGGTTGCAGTGAGCCAAAATCATGCCACTGCACTACAGCCTGGGTGACAGAGCAAGACTCTTTCTAGAAAACAAAAAATCAGATGTGAAGCATGCAAAACTATATAATTGATATATTATTTGATAGATTTATAAAAATATACCCAAGAATATTTTGTATAAAAGGAAGGAGTTTACTTGTTGTATCCGTGTATACACACATATATAAAGTAGCTTACTGTGAGTTTATTGACTTCATTTATTCCAACACATATGTGATTACTTTCTCTACTGAAATCTTGAATCCTTCCAAGTTATTATTGAGGGCGGAAATCAACTTTGTGCAAACTCCTGTTGATATTTTCCCCTCCTCTCATGAATCACAAATCTTCTTAATGGAACCTAGAATGGTGGATCCTTTCCAAAAGATTTTCAATGTACTTTGCCCAGACCCATCAGAGGATCCACTATCTATGATCACTATAGCCTTACAAAATGTATTTCTTAAATAATAAGACTTTAAAGTCAAAATTACTCCTTAATCCATGGGCTAAAGAATGAATACTGTGTTAGCAGGCATGAAAACATTGATCTCCTGGACATCTTCATCAGAGCTCTTGGATGACTATGTATATTGTCAATGAACTGTCATATTTTAAAAGGATTTTTTTTTCTCTCAACAGTTGGTCTCTACAATGGGCTTAAAATATTCAGTGAACTATACTGTAAAAAGATGTGCTATCATCTAGGCTGTGTTGTTCCTTTTATATCGCCCAGGCAGAATAGATGTAGCATAATTCTTAAAAGCCCTAGGTTTTTCAGAATGGTAACTGAGCATTGGCTTCAATTTAAAGTCACCAGCTGCATTAAACCCTAATGAGAGAGTCAGCCAATCCTTTGAAGCTTTTGAAGGCAGGCAGTAACTTCTCCTCTCTAGCTATAAAATTCCAGGATGGCATCTTTTTCCGATATTATGCTGTTTCATTTACATTGAAAATCAGTTACTTAGTGTAACTGCCTTCATCAGTGATGTTAGCTACATCTTCTAAAGAGTTGCTGCAGCTTCTCCACAGCACCGGTTCCTCACTTCACACTTTGATGTTCAGACACCACTTCTTTTCTTAAACTTTGTGAATCATCCTCTGCTAGCTTTAACTTATATTCTGAAGCTTTGTCCCCTTTCTTAGCCTTTATAGAGTGCAAGTTAGGGCTTTGCTGTGGATTAGGCTTTAGCTTAAGGGAACATTCTGGCTAGGGTGATATCCTATCCAGACCACTCAAACTTTCTCCCTATCAGCCAATAAGACTGCTTTACTTTCTAATCCTTGATGTGTTCTTTGCAGTAGCACTTGTAATTTCCTTCAAGAACTTTTCCTTTGCATTCACAACTCGACTAATGGCACACAAGGCTTAGGTTTTACCCTATCTCCGCTTTTGAATTATTTTACTCATTGAGCTTAATAATTTCTAGATTTTGATTTAAAGTGAGCGACATACTTTTTTTTTAGCTTGAACACTTAGAGGATGTTGTATAGTTATTAACTGACCTCATTTTAATATCATCATATCTCATAGAATAGAGAGGCCTGAGGAGAGGGAGAGACACAGAAGAATGGTCGGTGGAACAGCCAGAACACACATTGCGTTTACCTAGTAAGTTCACAGTCTGAGATGGGCATGATTTGTGGTGCCCCAAAATAATACAAAAGTAACATCAAAGGCCACTGTCCACAGATCACCATAACAGATATAATAATAATGAAATGTTTGAAATACTGTAAGAATTACCAAAACGTGACACAGAGACACAAAGCATGCATATAAAGTTGAAAAAATGCCACTCATAGACTTTTTCGATCTAGGGTTGCTACCAATATTCAATTTTTTAAAAAACACAATATTTGCCAAACACAATAAACTGACACAAAATTAAACAAGGTCTGCCAATATGTAAGAGTCTCTATCATATTAAAATAGATTCATGACTAAAGTTTTCTCTAAAAAAAAAAAGCGGTTACTGTGGAAACCAGATTTCAACTGAATAATATTCGATAAAGCCAACATAGAATCTCATGTGAAAAAAACAGATATCTAACTCTGTGATGAACATGGGCTTAATTTACATCAGATCAGACTATACTTGAAATTGCATGCTTGGTTTTTAGTAGGTCAGAATTAGGAGTGATTGTGTAAAATCAATCTCCCACTAATTACTGCCTTTCATGGTTTAAGAAGTAAACTATAATTGGATAACATTTTTTTTTTGAGCTGGAGTTTTTATTATCCAGGCTGGAGTGCAATGGTGCGATCTCGGCTCACTGCAAACTCTGCCTCCCGGGTTCAAGCAATTCTCCTACCTCAGCCTCCCAAGTAGCTGGGACTACAGGCTGTGCCACAATGCCCAGCTAATTTTTGTATTTTTAGTAGAGATGGGGTTTCACCGTGTTGACCAGGATGGTCTTGATCTCTTGACCTAGTGATCCACCCACCTTGGCCTCCCAAAGTGCTGGGATTATAGGTGTGAGCCACCGTGCCCAGCCAACATTTTGTTTTTTAAATCCTGTGTATGCAGACAAGGGAATTAGGTGAGATTATTACATTGATTGTTTTGCTGGCAAAACACATATGTAGTTGCAATCTTATTAAGAAATAGCTGGGTGAATATGGCGTCTCATGCCTCTAATCCAACAATTTGAGAGGCTGAGGCAGGAGGAACCCTTCTGAAGATTAGCAGAAACTTCAACAGATGTTTGTCTCTCTTTCTTTCTTTTGTTCTCTCTCTCTCTCACTTTCTTTTTCCCTTTCATACTTTTACTAGATCTCTAATCTTCTTTGTTGCCTTTACATATCTTCCATATTGAGGCATCAAGAATTTTAGGCTTGCCTATTTTCAAACCACTGCTCCTACAGAAAATCGGGACTCTTACCCAATGCTTAGATTAATCTAAGGGCACTGAAAGGATTTTATGCCCACATCTCAGCTAGAGAATCAGCATCACCGTAAACAAATGTAATTGGAGGTTGGTTCTTCCCTCTATGAAATGAGATTTTCTTATCCGAAGACAAAGAAAAAAAATGCTAGCCAAACACTAAGAGAAAAATAAATAACAAAAACAGAAACAACTAAAAAAAATAAAAATATATTCTCTATAAAATAGTTTACCTTTACACACTTCTTTAAGGGGTAAAAAGTTATCAAAATTTAAATAAATAAATAACGTATGAGTCAAACAGTAAAGAAATAAAGGGGAATGACTATCAGTATATGTTTGTAGCTATAATTTTTTTATAGACTGGTCCTTCTACAAATGGGTTCAAAAATAAACTCTAATTTCTTTAAATGCCACAGAGGCAGAAACAAATATGTCTCTGAGTGTCTGAGAGTCATAAAAATATCATAAAAGCAAATTTAGAAGCACTTAGTTATTTACAGGTAACTTGGAAATCCCGAATTCTGACTTTTTTTTTTTTTGCAAAAACAAGGCTACTTATTTATTGCCCACATTTCACAATTTTTGTGTGATAAAGGAAGAAAGTTGGAGTATTTCAAATGAAAATTAAACTAATTGCAAAGTAGTTATGACACTTGCAGAGCTTGGAATATGTTTTCCTAAAGAAAAACAACTTTTTAGCATCTACTCATAAAATGAGAACTGTAGTTAACTACAATAAATTTATCTTGTAGTCTCGTTCTCATGAAAATATGTGCTTAGAATATATTTGTAAAACCTTATCTTCCAATGTTCCAAACTGAAATTATATTCAAAATTATTTTTTTAAATATTAGGTCGTAAACTCTTTCTGATTTTCACTGAGCTTACTTAGTTCAAAAAATCATTTTGATAAAATTAATTTTATTGTCAACTTATCTGTCGTACTTTTCAGGAACAAATGTCAATTTTCAGATATTTCATACTTTTTACATAAAACCATAAAACATGAGCTTTCACATCAAATCTTATTCTATACAAAGAAAAAATAGACTGCTAGCGACTCCTTCTTCTGTGATACAGTAAAAATATCAATTTGTCTTCTATTTCCAAATCAGAATTCTCTTTGAGATACAACCCCAATAAGCTGTCAATAGCAACTTCTTCCTTAAAATTTTTTTCTGGAACAATAATTAGTATATTCCTCTTCCTCTCAATTTTATTCATGATAGCTTTTATAAAAAAAGTTTTTTTAAAGATTGATAGATAGGTATTTATTCAACTAAAAGTTACAGATAATGATTTTGGATGCAAATTTCATACTGCAAGCTGTTAAAATCATTTTCTGTCTTGTTAATCACTGCCATCAAGTTACCAGATTTAGACCATAGGTTACTCAATAAAATTATAGACTATATTTTTTCTGTGGTGATAATTATGATTTTTAAAATGTGTTTCTTTCACTAAACTATATATTCTTTACTGTTGCAATAGTTTCTTCTTCATAAATGAGATTGCATTGTCTATTACAATGCCTGGGAAGTTCAATACTTGCTCAAAAGAGCTTGCAAAGACTTTCATATCATACTTCAAGTAGGTAGGAATATATTTATTTTATCACAATTTTGTTATATATAAATTTAATAGGATACATCTGGAAGCTAATTTTAATTATTACTTTTTATTTTGGGAAAGTGTAATCATAAACGTGTGAAAACCACACATTTCCAGAAATAAGAGTTGCCTTGCTTTGTTTGCTGTAATGTAGAAATTTGTCTCCAGTGTTGTTATATTTGAGAATGGGTAAATATCTTTGCTTCTAACTTCTTAAGAAATATGGCATTAAGATATAACCATAATCAAACCTAATATCTCATTTATGTCACTTTAATTAAGTATATTACAATGAAACACCATTGAATTAATATATATTTAAATTAAAATACCTGGATAAATATGGGTTTCAACCCTTGAAACAAAGGAACTCAAATTTCTGTGCTCTAATTCCATTGTATATACAATTCAATAGCAAACTTCTACATTAAAATACCAATTTCCATTTTAGAATTCAGTGTACTTACCTTCTTTTACTTAATTGAACTTTGGATATGGATTGCCATTATTCTAATTGTAAAATATGGTTACTCTTTACTACATGATATTGTTTTCATTTCGCCATCACTTAAACAGGGGTAGGAGTTGGTGGACTTAAATTAATGGTGTTGAAATAAGGTAAATGGTGATTTTCAAAAATGTGTAACTAATAGTAAGCTATAAAAGTTACAGCAATAATTAATACATCTTTCTCTCACTTTTTCTTTCACTTAGAAATACTTTGAACAAGGATACTCCACACAGGGCTTATAATGCCTTTGTAATGTAAAAAAACCGTAAAAATAAAAAGACAAACAGGCATTTATTTACTCCTTTGAAGTAAATTCCTAAATTATTTTTTCTTCATTTATGCTTGCTCAGATGTTTCATACAGTTCCTAACAGTGGTGTACTGGGAATGTTTTCCCATAGAGAATAAGTTTTAAATGCTTCCTCTTCAATAGAACAAAATTATTTTTAAACAATTCATATAATAAAATTAATAATGGCAGGGAAAAAATAGTGAAATATTTAATATTTTCCTTTATATGTAATCATGTCAATAAAGAATAAAATATCAATATACAAAAAGATTAATATTTTTAATTCAATTAATGTACTTTTTCAAAAACATAAAATTACAGTTAAGTATTGGTCAGCCACAGTAATGCATAGCATCATTCAAGTTTAAGAGTCTTCACTTCTGCCAATTTATCAAGGACTTTATCAAAATTCACAATTTCCGCATAATCTAGTTTATAAACATTTTAATGAGATTTACCAACCTGATTTAATTCATACTTGATTGAAGTATGTTTTTATAAGTCTATCTTTTAAATGATACTCTCACATGAAGGAGCAGCTTTGCAAATGTTAGAAAAAGTCTTGAATATAAGAATAATGATGAAAAATATTTTAAAAAGTATTTCAAATATTTTCATATAATAAAATTGAAACATTTCACGTTCTATTTTAGCACAGTCACTGAACTGTGATTTTATATTTTAAGTCTAATTTCTGAATGTAAGAATATTGTGTATGACTGTGCTTAGAGGCACAAAATCTCCCATAAAGCTAACATAGTTTTGAAACATTACAAAGTTATCTCAAAACAAATGCATGAAGCTTAATCCCTCTATGTGATAGTCAACTGTCTTACTAGTATTTCTTCAAATTAACTTTCTCAAAGAAGACATTTAATAAATGGAAAAAGGTTTTCATTTGAATCTTAGAACTATATTATTAAAATTCAGTTGTAATTCAGCAATTATTAGAGGCTTTATGCAACAGATTATTTCAATAAGAAATAATTTATCTAGATTCATGGAGATAATGGAAAGCTAACTGACATTAGGTCTTTTATTAGTTTTAAAAATCTCAAGAGATCATTTGCTATAGCCTTATTTTGTTACACATCTGCCTTTTTGAGAATTGATAGTGTGATGGTTTTTTCTATCATTCTAACACTCAAGAATAAAATTATGTTAAATTTTAAAAGTTAATAAAATAAGAACTTCAAACAAATGCTTTTACTTTTTTAAAATTTTATTAGACACAAAGTAATTATTTTGAAATGTATAAGAAATTTTTGGATACATGAAAATAATTTATAGTATAAAAATAAATTAAACATAGTGGCCCTTTTACCCTTTTTTCTCATTCTCAAGCTGATTTAGATGGTTACTGATGTAAATTAAATCTACTTTAAAATCTTTAAGTTGTTTTAACTTTTTTCCTAATAAACATTAAAGCTGCCATTATTTGTCAAAACACTAATAACTAATAATAAACAAATGTAGTTGAAATCTCCTTACAGAATACAATCTGGGCCGTTTAAATTTGGTTTTGAAAAGGTAAGCAATGTGAATCATTTCATTATTGTAAAGGTTAGTGAGAAATTAATTCCAAATACTTTTCGTAAATGAAATAGATTAAGGGAACATTGTCCCTGAGAAGCAGATGACACAGTCCCTTAGTTTATTTCATTCTGAGTCAGGGAACATGGCCTTTAGAAGCACTGTTATCAGTGAATTTGAAATGACTCCAAAGTTCAAACATCAGTGAAGCATCACATCGTATGTTCAAATCAGATGACTGTTTGGCTAGGCAAATGCCATTTATATTTCAGAAGACGTCCATGTTATAATAAAAAATGAATTAGCAGACATGGAAACTTCAAGCACCATTTGTCATCTGGAACTCATGTGCATTAATATGCCTCATATCTGTGACTTGAGAAAAGCTAAGTCAATTCCGGAATTACCATAACATTCAAAACTTAACAGTAATGCATTTTAAAGTGAATGTATTGAAAATTGAATGCCAACTGAAAATAAATGATGGCACCTTTAAAAATTAAATTGCAAAAGGTTTTTTCTTTGTCCTTTACCCTATTGTCATCCTTGGTTAGCATAACTGTCACATTTCTACCACTTATATCCTATAACAAAACTGGTTTAGAATATAAAATGAAATAAAACACATACCTAATTCTACTTAAGTAAATCTGTGATAAATGTACTCAGTTTCTTGTAAAGGGAAAAATTCAACATTATTCCACTAATTTATTATGTCTTTTACATAGGATTCTTTTAGTAACTTACCTGAGTTTATTTTTATCATAATTCCTTTTAATATACAATGTTCTCTGACTATATTTGGACTTCAACAAGGAGAGACAGAAATAAACCATTAATGTATAAAATGTTATGTAGACTAAGGGATAACATAATATTTATGGTGAAAATAAAGTTATAAAGTACTTTTGTCTTTCTTAATAAGCCGTAAAAAATGAACCCACAAAATTGAATTATGTTTGAAGTCTAAAAGGAAATACAAATCAAACAGCTGAAGCTGTGTTTTGACAATAGATTACTCTTTCTTTGTATATGGGGTATGTGTATGTGTACTCTTACAATGAACACTCTGCCAGAATTCATGAATCATTCTAGTTACCTAGGAGGGAAACTGCAAAACAAAATATAAAATCCTAACCATCAAATACTATTAATTAAAACTTATTTACAGAATTCCTCATTTTTATGAACTAAATGGGTAATATCCAAGCTTCCAAAAGCAGTAATGCAGGATCTTTTTACCTATAGCAAAACCCTTTATTATGTTACTTCAGTCATAGCACAGTAGTGTGTGTGTGTGTGTGTGTGTATACATATATATATATATAGTTTTACACATGTAGTTTTATTTGTTAATTACAAATTATATACACAAACAAAACATAATTTACAAACAATGAGAATTGAAAACCAAAGAACTTGAACACAGTAGACAAAATTGATAAAAATCATGCATTGATTTATTAAATGATGAAAACAGAATTAGTTACCATAATAAGATAAGCAGCCTCATTTTTAAGCTAATATATGAGTAACCTTAAAACCAAACAAATTGAATTTAGAGAATTAAAATTTCAAATTATGAATTTATTACTATTCAGCATATAAAAACAGCTGAAGAGAGAGTGAAATGGAAGAGAGGTATGAAACCCCACCCAGAATGAATTACAGAAAATTAAGTATAGTAAGTTAAGACATGTGAAGGATAGAATGAAATGATTCAATAAATTTATATCAGAATTCAGAAAATTGATTCTCCAGACAATTGAAAATAGCCATAAATTTTTCCATAATTGAAGTAAAAAATATGAATCCACAAATGAGACTTATTGGGAATGTGTTTCTGTATGTATTGTTATATATGTATTTGTGTGATGTGTGTGTTCATATGTATTATGTAAGTGTGTGTTATAGACTGAATGTTTCTGTCCCCCAACATTAACATGTTGAAATCCTCACCACAGTGTGTGATGGTATTAAGAGGTTTAGGAGATAATAAGTCATGAACCTTGGAGTCCTCATGAGTAATATTAGTGCTGTTATAAGAGTCATGGGAGCTTGCTTTCTCTCTCTGCTTCTCACCATGTGAGGATGCAGTGAGAAGATGGCCATCTGCATACTATTAAGCAGGTCCTCAGCAGATGCTGAATCTGCAAGCACTTTCGTCTCCAACTTTCTAATCTCCAGAACTATGAAGAATACATGTTTAAGTCACACAGTCTGTAGCAGTTTGTTACAGCAGCACAAACTGAATAAAATAGTGTATGTTTAAATTAGGGAATAATTGCAAGATTACTTAAAAATACTAGCATTATAATTTGGTACATGAAAACTTTCCAGAAATGATATTGATTACTGTCAGTGTAATTAGTTGAAAATATTTCTGTTGTAATATAATGACATCATAAATTTTGTAAAGAACTAAAATTAAGTGTTACAGTATGTAGATAAAAATATAAATTATAAATTTAATGACTATGTGTTTTAAGTTCACATTAGCACTTGACTAAAATGTGGCTGATTTGCCACATAAAATATTTCAATTCTGGAAATTTGAATAAATCATTAATTATTTAAATAGCTGTATCTATTATAAACATTAATCCATCAATTTATTGATGTCAATATTCATGGCTTGTATACTGTAATATATATATATTTATACATAGATATATACTGTGTATATATGCACGTATGTGTGTGTATATATTCACAAATACAACCATTGTGTTGCCTTATCTCATAATATATTATATGAATATCCTAGTTGTTGAAACTTCAACTAGGCTCTTGTAGAGTTATAACACAAACATTAGTGTAGTCAATTTGATTTTTCAATAAGTTGCTTTTGATTAGTATATCAGATAACAATGACATTTGGATCTTTTTAGGTAAAACACTAGACATCATTGCAGTATCATTATTCTGTCCCTCAACTTGTATCTTAGTTTAAAGGAGTAAAAATTACGTGGCTACAACCACAGTAAGAAACTTTCAGGAGACATGTTTATTATCTTAATCAGTGATGCCACTTTTGTATAGAAGTTGTATTTGTTTTCAGGGTTTTTTTTTGTACACAATTAGTGACATTATTATTGATGATCAGGCATTTTACACCTCAGAGTGCATGACATGTTTGAGAGTAATAGGGTTCCTGCTTTGAGAGGTTTCTATTCATCATCCTTTAATTACCTGCTTGGAGCAAAGTCAAACCAATTCCCTTCTTGCCTGTCCAAAGCAGCATTACTTTTGGCCTTGAACACCTGACTCTCACTTCTCTTTATAACAAAACTCATGTCAATTTGGAAAACATTCACCATAAAAAGGTGAGGAAATAAAATATGTTGAAATGATTTTTATTAATGTCATTGTTACCACCATTTCAGGGTTGTAATGTGTGACGAAATAAGACCTCATATTGTCCTCAAATATCCTCAAAGCCCTGCATGCAGAACTCAAGTTAGAATAGAGTGGGTGATGAAATAACATTCAAGTAATGAAAAGCTTAATATAGTACTTAGGAACATAGTTTTTCCATGATGAAATTCTGCAAGTTTCAACTCTGTCACCGTTTTTGCTATAGCTCAACCATCTTAAATTTTTATGCTTAAAAAATGTGTATTTTTTAATTTGTTTGTTTTGCTTATGGGGTACCTGAAAGAGGACTTTGGTAATTTTGTTTTGTTTTATCCAAATATATCACTTCAAGGAGAACTGAAGGAATACAATAAATGAAATGTAAAATGTAATTTTATAAAAACAAAAAAGTTGAAGAAATTGTATGCATGTTCATACTCAACAAAGCTCATTCTCTTAGACTATTTGCCTCCTATTCTCTCCACCTAGATCATTCCTCCTCATTTGACTATGTTGCTGCTTGAATAACAAGGGTCCATGTTAACTTTTCATAGTTCTTAGGGCTCCCAAATTTATAACATGTCAGTTAGGTCTGCGACTCCACAGTTACCACGATCTCCACTCCAGTGTTCCAAACGTTCTTTTACAAGTATAATATTTTACTACATTGTGCAAAATCCTTTCGCAGTTTCTTGCCTTGTTGAATTTAAGTTGATTAATGATGAAATACTTTTAACCATTCTAGATATATATCATGAGGTGTTATTTTTATTTTATCATATATAGATATAAATTATAGATATATAAATATATATTTATATAAATAAATATATTTATATTTATATACGTAATATATATATTTATATATCTTTTATATATAAATATATAATGTATTAAAAATTTTTATATATAAATATATAAAAATATATTAAAAAATAAACATAATTTATATAAAAAATATATATTTTAATATGTATTTATATATTATATAAATATATAATTTAAATATAAATATACATATTATATTATAAATATTATATATAGT
>CM052658.1:73523708-73542239 GCA_028533165.1 Leontopithecus rosalia
ATTAATAAGGCAGAACAAGCATTTTCAAGTGTAGTGTATTGTTTGTTGCTACACAATTTTTTCCTACAACTTCTTACTCTTGCCCACACTGCACATGTGTAAGCATCAAATGACCTACAGGAAAAGCTTCATCTTTATCTTATAAATGACCTACTGGTATGTGCACTGAGATAAATCTCAGCATCTGTTCTAAAACCTAGGACACCAACATATCTCTCTGACACAAACTTTTAACTTATTTACAAAGATAGACGAGAAAGAGAAGCAGGTATAGCAGAATAGCAAGTTCAAGGCCCTTGTTATACTAATTGTTGAAATAAAGCAAAATCTTCTCTATATCTCTTTACTTTTGGATGGGAATTTGCTATTTTTAATTGACTGGTTTTTTGTACATGTAGTTACCCAATGGGGCTATCAACACTCTTAGAAAGCCAAGAATATAAAAATATCAATAATTCAATTTTCATTCTATGTTAGTCCATTTTCACACTGCTGATAAAAACATATTCGAGTCTGGGTAATTTATAAGGAAAAGAGGTAATGGACTCACAGTTCCAAGTGGCTGGGGAGGCCTCACAATCATGGCAGAAGGAGAAAGGCATATCTTACATGGCAACAGAAAAGAAAAAATGAGAGTCAAGGGAAAGGGGAAACCCCTTATAAAATCATCAGATCTCATGAGACTTATTCACTACTATGAGAACAGTATGGGAATACCTCTCATATGATTCAATTGTCTCCCCTTGGGTCCCTCCAACAACACATGGGAATGACGGGAGCTACAATTCAAGATAATATATGGTTGGGAACACAGTCAAACTATATCACACCCATTAGATTCATAAATAAAAATAAAATATTGTAAAAAGAAAGATTCAGATAAATGGCTACATTTAAGAAGTGACTGTGGAAATGTACATTGTCTTACTGTAGGGCAATTTGATAAATAAAATATGCTAGAATATTATGAAGTATTTGCATATATGATTCCATATACACTATTTCTTAGTAAAATAATTTTGAATATGTGCAACCATAGAACTGCTGTGATATTCATTGGGGGAAATATGGGTATGTGTGTGCATAACATGTGGAAAACTATATATATACATATAATGTATATATGATGGGGTCATTTAATATATACGTATATAATGGGAAATTTATAAATAATCCAAAAGCACAAACATATGGAATTGATTCAGAAAATCACAAAACATAAATAATGAACTGTAAAATATGAAAGACAGCAGTTTTCCAAAATTCTTTAGCAGTTGTATCCCCTAACCCAATGAAATTCATGTAGTGCTCAATTCTCTAAGAATACTACTTCATTTTTCCCTAACCCAAAGGACATCCCATGAAGCACTTCTATGGAACCCAGGGGCATTCTGAAACTCTATTGGTGTATCACTGTTAAAGAACACTATTTAATAAGTCTACATCTATTCAAAGTATGTGGCTTCAACAAATTAAACAAAAAACAAAAACATATACATATAAGCTTAGAACAGCTTATGCTTTTTTGATATGATTATGCAAAACTGATACATATGTTTCAATACACAAGAATGTATTCAATAAGTTACATAATATATTGAATACTTTATTATTAAATAGGTTTTGTGTGATATGATTTTGCTCAAATATAGGCTAATGTAAATATTCTGGGTAAATTTAAGGTAGGCTTAGGCTAAGGCTAAGCTATAATGTTTGAAAGGTCAGGTTTGTTAAATCATTTTTGGCTTTGGATATTTTATATTTACAATGAGTTTATCGAGATATCACCTCATCATTAGTTGAGAACCATCTCTGTATATCTTTAGAAAAAACTGAATACATATGTTAAAACAATTAATAGAAATTATTCCTTAGAGCTGACTTTTCTTTTGTGACTTTTCCAAGTGTTTGCATGCAATTTTTTCTCAACTGTCATTTTCTTGGTAGGCCTCCCTAGAACATCCTATTTATTTATATATCTTTTTCCACTGTTAGTTTATAATTGCGTTATGTCTGTAAGTTTGTTACAAAGATACATTATGTGATACTGAGTTTTGGGATAAGATTAAATCTGTCACCCAAGAAATGAGCATAGTACCCATTAGGTAGCTCTGCAGCCCTTGGTCCATCCCCTCCCACTCACCCCCTCTAGTGGTCTCCAGGGTCTATATTGCCCATTTTTATGTTTATATGTATCCAGTGTTTAGCTCTCACTTGTAAGTGACAACATGCCATATATGGTTTTCAGTTTCTGGTAATTTCACTTAAGAGAATGGCCTTGAGCTGTATCTATGTTACTGAAAATGACATGATTTCACTCTTGTGGCGGTATAGTATTCCACGGTGTATGTGTACCATATTTTCTTTATTCAACCTGCCATCAATAGGCGCCTGGATTGATTTCATGTTTAACTAACAGATGCATGTATCTTGTGGGAGAATTATTTATTTAGGGTATATAATCGGTAATGGGATTCCTGAGTTGAAGGGTAGTTCAATCCTTAGTTCTTCGCAGTATCTCCAAACTGCCCTCCACAGCAGTATTAATTTACATTCCCGCCAACAGTGTGTAACTGTCCCCTTTTCTCTGCAGCCTGACCAACATCTTGTGAATTTTTAATAGTAGCCATTCTGACTAGTGTGAGATGATACTTTATTACAGTTTTGATTTGCATTTATCTAATGATTAGTGATGATGAGCATTTTTTCATGTTTGTTGTCTTCTTTTGAGAAGTGTCTGTTCATATCTTTTGACCATTTTTTAAAAAATTTTTATTGCATTTTAGGTTTGGGGGTACATGTGCAGAACATGCAAGATAGTTGCATAGGTACACACGTGGCAGTGTGTTTTGCTGTCTTCTGGCCCTTCACCCATATTTGGCATTTCTCCCCATGCCATCCCTCCCCCCCCCCGCTGTCCCTCCCCTATTTCCCCCAATAGACCTCAGTGTGTGGTACTCCCTTCCCTGTGTCCATGTGTTCTCATTGTTCATCACCCGCCTATGAGTGAGTATATACGGTGTTTCCTTTTCTGTTCTTGTGTCTTTTGACCATTTTTAAATGAAGTTAGATGATTTTTTTTGTTGAATTAAGTTTCTTATAGATTCTGGATATTAGATTTTTGTTAAATTATAGTTTGCAAATTATTTCCCATTCTGGAGGGTGTCTGTTCACTGTTTACTATTTCTTTTGCTGTGCAGAATTTCTTTAACCTAGTTAGGTCCTACTTATCAATTTTGGGTGTTTTTGTGCAGTTCAGGTAAGCCTATTTAAAATTGCACCCACAGCCAATATTTCTGACCCATTTAATCTTCTCTACTTTTTTATTTTTCCCATAACACCTAATATATTTTATCTTATAATTTACTTATTGATTTTTTAAAATATGTGTTGTTTTTCTCCACCACAGTAGAATGTAAACTCCATACAGGAAGCAACCTATTTTGATGACTGATACATTTTTTGTTCCCAGCAGTGCCTGATATGTTGTAAGACATTAAATAGTAACAAAAGTTCATTCCTTCTTTATGAATATTCTAAAATATATACATTTAATTTAAAAGAATTTTTTATTTGAAATATCTTTGTTTTGAATTCATAGAAAGTCCCTGGCTCTAGAAAATTGAAGGAAACTAGGTTATTTATGAAGCCATGACTTCATGGATAACATCTAATCATCATTACAGCATCACAGAATTGCTTCAGAGTTGTTTATTTAGTTTATACAAAATAAATATACAACACACTATACTTTAACTATAATATGGCTTTTGTATAAAAATCATTGCAAATCATTTCCTAAT
Source organism: Leontopithecus rosalia (assembly GCA_028533165.1). Taxonomy (NCBI): domain Eukaryota; kingdom Metazoa; phylum Chordata; class Mammalia; order Primates; family Cebidae; genus Leontopithecus; species Leontopithecus rosalia. The sequence continues at coordinate 73,527,512 of CM052658.1, forward strand.
TGTTTAGGAATTATGTAACAGAATAGTGTAACTATATGAGGAATAAATGCTAGGCCATTGATCTCAAGATCATTGTTGTGTAACAATAAGAATTTTTAGGGATGATGAAAAAGAATACATGTTAAAGGTCAGCCATAGAGAAAATTATTATTTTTGGTAGCGTGGCCATATGTCTAAATTTTCACATCACAGTCTCAAAGACAGAAATCTGTTAGAAAAGCATTGGCATTTATTCTAAGTTAATCATTATTTTAAGAAGACTGTGTGTAGAAACCTAAGCATTTCAGATTAGGACATGGGAAATTAGAAATGACTGTTTAATCCATGTAAACAATAAGCAAATATTTAATATGCATTTTTAAACCCATCAGATCTAGATAAAAACAACGTCTAAATGAACAAAATTCCAATGTTGTATAATCCTTTTTAGGTGAGAAAAGACAAATGTCCTTATATTTCTCTAGGGAGACATGCTGGAAAAAGAAATAAAACTGTCAGGTATAGGAGTAAGGGGGGGAAAGCCAAACTTCATTTTGTTAAATTTTTATTGCGATACATTTTTAAACTTAAAAGTTGCAATAATAGTGCAAAGAACTTCTGTCTTTTCTTAGATTGATCTTTTGTTTATATTTCGCCTCATTTGCTTTATCACCTGCTCTGTCTCCTACTGATCTAGCAATCTATTTACACATATATTTCTTTCCTGAAATATTTTAGAGTAATTTGGAGACATTTACTTGAAATAATTCAGTGTGCATTTTTAAGAATATGAACATTCCCTTAACCACAGTCTAGTTGACACAATTATTATAATAATCAAAATCAAAACAGCCATTCTATAGTTAATGTTAATAAAATTGCATTACCCAATCTATAATACATATTCAGATTTTGTCAGTTTTCCTAATAATGTTCTTTGTGATGTTTTTCTTCCCTAATCCATGCTTTGAATTGCTTTTAATTTTAATGTCCCTTTATTCTTCTTTACTCCAGAATATTTTCTCTGTATTTTTTTTTTGGTGTGTTCTTTAGCATTGACTTTTTTTTTTAAGAGTATAGGCCAGGTGTTTTTTGTTTGTTTTGTATAATATTTCTTTATTTGCCTTTGCTGGTATTTCCTCATGATTAGACCTAAGTTAAGCAATTTGTCAGAACACATCACATCAGAAGGCACAAGATACCAACTTGGTTTAATAGTGGTCATGTCAGTATTGACTAATTAGTATGAGCCATGTTTCTGTGAACGTGTAGACAAAAATGAAAGATTTTATTTCCAGAAGCAGAGACCAAAGTCTTTCCTTTACACCTTTGTTCTTCCTGGATTTTCATCAAGAACAGAACAGTACACAGGAAGTCAAGGCAGCGATGGAAAGCAGATAAATCTCTCTGTAATCTAGTGATGTTTCAATTGTAGCCCTTTGGAAGGCAGGGGGACCTAAAATTGACTTTAAATTATTTAAAATAAGTAGTGGATTGACATTAGCTGAAGGTACAGCATAGCACACAAAAAGATCTACTCTGGTTGAATTTATAGAAGTAAGGCCATCACATTTAATACTTTATAAAAAGGGGTTATTATTTACTAAAAATAAATATTATCTACCAGCATCTGTTCAGTTATTTCCAGCACAGAATGCAAAATTTGAGACACACACACACACACACACACACACACAAACAAACAAAATGGAACTCCCAATAAAGTAAATTAGTGAACACCAAGATTTAAAACAACTGTTAGGATTAGCTAATGTATATATGAGAAAATGGTGGACTTAATGTGAAAAAGATAGAGAATTTTATCAGAGAAACTAAAATCCTAAAAAGAACAAAATCAAAACTTTGGTACTGAATCATATATCTAAAATAATAAATAGATTAGATGGATATATCAAGGGACTAGTTAAAAAGGAAAGATTAATAAAATTTATCTCATCTGAACACAGAGAAAAAATATTAAACTCAATAGAACTTCAGAGACCTATGGTAAAATATTAAATAGTCTAATGTATGTGTATTTAGAATTCTAAAAGGAGAAAGATTTTTTTGATTTGTAAGTTATCAACGTTATCAATTTTGTAAAATTATACAAAAGTCCTCATTTACTATCATGAGAACATCACAAGGAAAACTGCCCTTATAATTCAATCTGCTCCCACCAGCTCTCTCCTTCAACACCTGGAGATTACAATTCAAGATGAGATTTGGTGGGGACACAAAGCCTAACCATATGATTCTTCCCCTGGCCCCTCTAAAACCTCATGTATTTTCACATTTCAAAACCTATCATGCCTTCCCAACAGTCCCTGAAAGTCTTAACTCACTTCAGCATTAACTCAAAAGTCCACAGTCCAACGTCTCATCTAAGACAAGGCAAGTCCCTTCTGCCTATAAGCATATACAATTAAAAGCAAGATAGTATCAAAAAATCAAGTTATTTACTCCCAAGATATAATGGGGGTACAGGCACTGGGTAAATATTTCCTTTCCAAATGGGAGAAAATGCCCAAAACAAAGGGGCCACAGGCCCTATACAAGTGTGAAATCCAGTGGGGAAGCTATTGCATCTTAAAGCTGCTAAATAATCTCTTTTGACTCTATGTCTTACATCCAGGTCACACTGATGCAAGAGGTGGGCTCCCATGGTCTTAAGTTGCTCCACCCCTGTTGCTTTGCAGGATACAGCAACCCTCCTGGCTGCTTTTATGTGCTGGCATTGAGTGTTTATGGCTTTTCCATGTGCACAATGGAAGCTGTTAGTGTGTGGATCTCTCATTCTGGGATCTGGAGGACCGTGAACCTTTTCTACACAACTCTGCTAGGCAGTGTCCCAGTGGGGACCACGTGGGGCCTCTGAACCCACATTTCCCTTCCACACAGCCCTAGCAGAGGTTCTCTATGAGGGCTCTGCCCATGCAGCAAACTTATTCCTGGACATCCAGGTATTTCCATACATCCTCTGAAATCTAGATGGAGGTTCCAAAACATCAGTTGTTTTTTCTGTTACCTGCAGACCCAACACCACAAGGCTTGAGGATTGCACTTTCTGAAGCAACAGCCTCAGCTGTACCTTGGCCCCTTCTAGCCACCACTGGACCTGGAGCAACCGGGATACAGGACAAGTCTCAAGCCTCACACTGCAGGTGTGCTCTGGGCCCAGCCCATAAAATCATATCTCCGTTTTAGGTCTCTGGGCCTGTGATGGCAGGGACTGCCATCAAGATCTCTGACATGCCCTAGAGACATTTTCCTATTGTCTTAATAGTCACATTCTGCTCCTTATTACGTACGCATATTTTTACAGCATGCTTACATTTCTCCCCAGAAAATGGGTTTTTCTTATCTACCACATCATCAGACTGCAAATTTTTCAAACTTTTCCACTCTACTTTCCTTTTCAACATAAATTCCAATTTTATATTATCTCTCTCAAGTTCAAAGTTCCACAGATTCCTAGGGCAGGGGCAAAATGCCAGTAGTCTCTTTGCTAAAGCATAGCAAGACGGACCTTTGCTCCAGTTCTCAAGGAATTCCTCATATTCATCTGCAACCACCTCAGCGTGGACTTAATTGCCCATATTACTATCAGCATTTTGGTCAAAACCATTCAAAAAGTCTGTAGAAAGTTCTAGACTTTCTTATATCTTCCCATCTTCTTCTGAGCCCTCCAAACTGTTCCAACCTCTACCCATTATTTAGATCCAAAGATGCTTCCATATTTTTACATTTCTTTAGAGCAATACCTCACTCTTGGTACCAATTGCCTGTATGAATAGGTTGCTACAATAGTAATTGCAGTTTTTGCCATTACTTTTAGTTACTTTGCAGTTATTTTTAATGGTAAAAACTGCAATTACTTTTGCACCAACATAATAGTTTGTTTTGCACTGCTATAAAGAAGTCCCTGAGACGGGGTAAATAAACAAAGATGGAAAGATTAAATTGACTCACAGTTCTGCAGGTCTGGGGAGGCCTCGGGAAACTTACAATTGTGGCAGAACTCAGCTCTTCACAAGGTGGTGAGAGAGAAGAAGAGAGCAACAGAGAAACTATCAAACACTTATGAAGCCATCAGATATCATGAGAACTTACTATCAGGAGAAACAGCTTGGCAGAAATCACCCCATCATCCAATCACCACCCATCTGGTCTGTCCCTCAACATATGGGGATTACAATTCAAGATGAGATGGGGGTGGGGACACAGCATCTATCTATATCAAACACTGTACGTTCAGTGGTCTACAGAGATGTCATAAACCACTAATATTTGGACTAGAAATAGACAAAATATGTAGTTTATTTTATATGATAGCATCACCTGTAAATTATTCTTAATAAGGAGTCAAATATATTGATTTTCTAAAATGTACCAATAAATAAATAAAATGTGCAAAACCCTATTCTATTTTCCTAGGTTATGAAATTATAAATTAAATTTTTTTAAACTTAAACTTCAGAAATGAGATTGTAATGTGATTGGCCATAGCATATACTACAGAATATTTGATAGGAAGAGGAACATTGGGAAAAGAGAAAAAGCAATCATACTTAAGAGTAGTCAAGAATGATGGGAAATATTGCTACAGAAATTGCTTATTATGAGTAATAGATAATGATTCGCAGGCCATATTGACAAATCATTGCTAAAAGCATAGAAGAAGGAAAAGCTAAATGTGTGGCAGTTAGCTGTACCTTAAAGCTTTATATACATATAAACATTTAGAGAGATCTCTGCAATATAAGCAATGGGGACAAAGAGGAATAGCATTTAAAACCCAAGATGGAAATCTCCACTAAAACTCAAGGTTTGATGCAAACCTCACATCCCTACTCATCTGAATAGTGACACCTTCCCAGAATCATCTTTGATTACAATTAATGTGATGATGTTATGTGTCTCATTATCTGAGGCAATCTATTACAGTCGTAGTGAAACCAATTACCTTTCATAACTTTCTGCCAGAATTTCAGTGTTCAAATTATATCTTGTACCTAATACTTGAATTTCCATTCATCTAAGGTTATTTTAAAATAAAAGTGGCAGATATTTCTTCTATTTTCACAGTTGAAGTAAGCATATATTCTATTTGAAGTCATGGATGGCTACTGTAATAGCTATCTTACTACTTAAATCAAGTAATTATTAAGTTTTAATTTGGAAGACAAATAGTGAAAAGACTTGACATTAAATTGAAAGTTAACTTCTAATTGCCTCTGTGTTAATCTCAAATCTTTTTCATAACTGAGTCAGAATATGTTTCTGAAACTATGAATTCCTTAGTATCCTATAGTAATAAAATCAGTATATTATTGGGAACAATGTGATCAATAGGGCTAATTATTGGAACTTCTCTTTTTTAACTTTTATTTTAGATTCATAAGTACAGGTGCAAGTTTATTATATAGGTAAATTGCATGTCATGATGATTTGAGGTACAGAGTATTTTGTCACCCATATAATTAGCATAGTAAGTGCTGGGTAGCTTATTGACCATCACTCTCCTCCCACCTTCCACACTCAAGAAGGCCCAGGTGTCTGTTGTTCTATTACTTGTGTCTATATATCCTCAATATTTAACTCCCACTTTTAAGTGAGAACATGTCATATTTGATTTTCTCTTCTTGTGTTAATGTGCTGAGGATAAAGGCCTCCAGCTTCATCCATGTTGCTACAAAGGACATAATCTCATTCTTTTTAATAGATGCTTAGTAGTTCATGGCACATATTTACCACATTTTTTTCCTTCAGTCTACCATAAATGAGCATTTAGGTTGATTTTGTGTGTTTGCTATTGTGAACAGTGCTGCCATGAACATACATGTGCATGTGTTTTCACAGTAGAAAGATTATATTCCTCTGAATATATACTCAACAATGAGTTGCCAGGTGGCATAGTAATTCTGGTTATTTGAGAAATCTCCAAACTATTTTTCACAGTGATGGAACTACTGTACATAATTACCAGGAGTATATAAGCATTCCCTTTACTCCACAACCTTACCAACAACTGATATTTTTTGGACTTTTTAGTAATAGCCATTCCAGATGGTGTGAGATATTATTTCATTGGGGTTTGATTTCCATTTCTGTAATGATCATTGATGTTGAGCATTTTTTCTTGTCTGCATGTATGTCTTTTGAAAAAGGTCTGTTCATGTCATTTGTCCACTTTTTAATAAAGTTGTTACTTTTTTTGCTTGTAAATTTGTTTAACTTCCTTAGAGATTATGGACATCTGACCTTTGTTAGAAGCACACTTTGCAAATATTTTCTCCCATTCTGTAAGCTGTCTGTTTACTCTGAAGATAGATTGTTTTGTGGTGCAGAATGTATTTACTTTAATTGGGTTCCAATTGTCAATATTTGTTTCAGTAGCAACAGCTCTTGGCATCTTTGTCATGAAATCTTTGCCCAGTCTTATGTCCAGGTTGGTACTTCTTAGGTTATCTTCCAGTGTTTTTATATTTTTAGGTTTTACATTTAAGTTATCAGTCCATCTTGAACTGCTTTTTGTATATGGTGTAAGAAAGGGTTTCAGTTTCAATCTTCTGCATATGGCTAGCCAGTTATCCCAGGACAATTTATTGAATAGGGAGTTCTTTCCCCATGCTTGTTTTTGTCAATTTTGTCAAAGATCAAATGGTTGTAGGTGTGCTGCATTACTTCTAGTCTCTCTATTCTGATCTATTGATCTATGTGTCTGTTCTTTTACCAGTACCATGTTGTTTTGGTTACTATAGCCTTGTATTATAGTTTGAAGTCAGGTAATGTGATGCCTCAGGTATATTCTTTTGCTTAGGATTGCCTTGGCTATGTGGGCTTCTTTCCTTTCACATGAATTTTAAAATAGTTTTTTTCCTTCTAATTCTGTTAAGAATGTCACTCGTAGTTTGATAGGTATAGCATTGAATCTGTAAATTGTTTTGGATGATATGGCCATTTTAACAATGATTCTTCCAAATCATGAGCATGGCATATTTTCTCATTTGTTTGTGTCATCTTTGATTTCTTTTTATCAGTGCTTTTTAATTCTTTATTGTAGAGATCTTTCACCTTCCAGGTTAACTGTATTCCTAGGTATTTTATTATTTTTGGCTATTGTGAATGGGATTTTGTGATTTTGCTCTTTTGATTTAGAGATTGTTGGTATATAGAATTGTTACTGGTTTTACATGAATAGTGTATACTGAAAATTCCTTGAAGTTGTTTATGAGATTAAGAAGCTTCTGGACAGATTTTATGGGGGTTTTGACATATAGAATCACATAATCTACAAAGAGGAATAGTTTGACTTTCTCTTGAGGTTTTTTTTTTTTGTATTTCTGTGTGGTCAGTGATAATATCAGTTTTTTCATTTCTAATTGTATTTATTTGGATCTTCTCTCTTTTTTCTTTGTTAGTCTAGCTAGTAATCTACCTATCAGGAGTCTTTCAATAAATTAATTGCTGGATTGGTGGATCTTTTGTTGTTTCGATCTTTGATATCATCTCAATATCCTACAGTTCAGCTCTAATTGTAGTTACTTCTTGTATTCTGCTAGCTATGGGATCGGTTCACTTTTGTTTATCTTGTTTCTCTTGCTGTAATGTTAGTTTGTTAGTGAAACATCTTTCCAACTCTTGGATGTAGGCATTTAGTGCTATAAAATTCCCTCTTAATACAGATTTAGCTGCGTCCCAGAGATTCTGTTATGTTGTATCTTTGTTCTCATTAGATTTAAAAATTTTCTGTATTTCTGCCTTAATATAATTATTAAGCAGGGTTTTTATTCTTTCCATATAATTTTATGATTTTGAGCAATTTTCTGAGCATTGTATTTTTACTGCACTATAGTCTGAGAAAGTGGTTGGTTTACATTAGATTTTTAAAAATTTGATGAGGATCACTTTATGCCCAATCCTGTGGTAAATTTTAGAGTAGTGCCATGTGCACATGCAAAGAATGCATACTTCGCTTTTTTTCTTTATTTTTTTTGGTAGGGGGAGTGGAGATTTCTGAAGATGTCTATGACATCCATTTGTTCAAGTGTTGAGTTCAGGTCCCAAATATCTTTGCTGTTTTTTTATCTTGTTGATCTGTATAATTCTTTCAGTGGTTTGTTGAATTCTATCACTATTACTGTGTGCTTATCTAAGTCTCAAGATAGGTCTCTAAGCACTTCATGATCTGGGTATTCCTGTGTTGAGTGCACATATGTATTTAGGGTACATTGTTGAATTGAGCCTTTTACCATTATGGAATGTCCTTCTTTATCTTTTGGATCATTGTTAAAGTCTGTTTTGCCCAAAATTAATACCAAATCCTGCTTTTCACTGTTTTCTGTTAATTCAGTATATTTTTCTGCACCTCCTTACTTTGAGACTATGGGTGTGACATGGGTCTCTTGAAGACATACACTTAGTTCTTGTTTCTTTATCCAGTTTGCCACACTATGCCTTTTAATTATAGCATTTAGCTCATTTACATTCAAGGTTAATGTTGATATATGCAGATTTGATTTTATCAGTTGTGTTTTTAGCTATTTATTATCCTGACTTGTTTGTGTGGGTGCTTTATAGTGTCTCCATTCTATGTACTTAAGTGTGTTTTTGTACTAGCCAGTAACAGTCATTCCTTTCTATATATCACACTCTCTTTAGGACTTTTTATAAAGCAGGTCTGGTGGTAAAAAAAAAAAGAAACATTCCTTTAGCATTTGTTTTTCTGAAAAAAATTTCATTTCTCCTTTGTTTATGAAGCTTAGATTGGCTGGATATGAAATTTTTGGCTATAAATTATTTTCTTTTAGAATGCTGAATGTAAGTTCCCTATCTCTTCTGGCTTCTGGGTTTCCACTGGAAAATTTGCTATCAGCCTGATGTATTTCCCTTTGTAGGTGACCTTCCTCTCCTCTCTAACTGCCATTAACATTTTTTTCTTTCATTTTGACCTTGGAGACTCTGACAACTATCTATCTTTGGGATGATCTTCTTGTTAGTGTTTCACAGAGTTGTGTTTTGTTTTGTTTTTGCATTTCCTGAATTTGAATGTTGGCCACTCAAGAGAAGTTGAGGACATTTTCACGGATGATATACTAAAATATGTTTTCAAATCTGCTTGGTTTCTCTCCCTTTCTTTCAGGGATGACAATATGTCATAGATTTAGTCCCTTTACATAATCCTGTATTTCACTGAGGCTTTGTTCAATCTTCTTTATAGTTTTTATTTTTGTTAGACTGAGTTATTTTGGAGAGCCAGTCTTTGAGCTCTGAGACTCTTTCTTCATTTTGTTCAATCCCGCTGTTAATATTTGTGATTGTACTCTCAAATTCTTGAAGTGAATTTTTCACTTCTATAAGGTCAGTTTGTTTCTTGCCTAAAATGGAAATTTTGCCTTTTAACTCCTGTATCATTTTACTTTATATTTTAGAGTCCTTGGATTGGGTTTCAACTTTTTCCTGAAGCTTGATGATCTTAATTTTTATCAATATTGTGAATTCTTTTTCTATCATTTCAGCCATTTTTGCCTGGTTCAGAACTATAGCTAGGAAACTAGTCCAGTGGCTTGGATATAAGACGACACTCTGGCTTTTTGAGATGCCAGAGTTCTTGAGCTGGTTTTGTATCACTTAGATTTAAATGAATGATTTGACTTTACTGTAATCTAATTATTTTATGATTCAGAATTAGCCACCAAGTTCCTGAATTTGTTTTTACACAAGACTGGTCATTTATAGTTTGAAAAGCTATGGATCATAACCACAGTTTATTGATGTTTTTGTTTAATTTCTTTGTAAAAGTGATCTGAGTAAGTCTCCTATTACTTCCAATTGGTGATAGAAATTGGATGAATTTCACAGTTTCACCTTACAATGTTACAGAATGATACATTAATCTCCACACCAATAAACAAACAAAAAATAAACTACTACATTATCAAATGAGCAAATTACTTCTGTGGGCTGCCTTAGCAGCCCGAATACTAAATTTTGTTAGGAATTGTATTCATAAAGTTAATTCATTTAATTACATTTAATTAAATATAATTAATCTAATCAATTAATTTAATTAATCGAATTCAATTAATTTGATTGATTAAAAATTTAATTAATTACGTTTAATTAAAAGTATATCCATTTAATTACATGAATTGAAACAATACAAGTATCTATCATCCTAAGATTAATCTATAAATTTAACACTATTGCAATCAAAAACTTAAGAAAATTTTGGTATTGATAAACTAATGCTAAGATTTATATACAAAGTAAAGTACTTAAAATAGGTTAACAGATTTTAAATGAGAACACAGTCAGAGAGCTTGTTACTTGATTTTAATTATTAGTCTAGATCAGAAGTCCAAAATCTATAGCCGGGTACCTAAATCCTACTGTGATTTCTTTTTGTACAGCCTAAGAGCTAACAATGGTTTTACATTTTAAAGAATTATAAAAACAAAGTAGAATATGAAATGGAGATCATATGTGGCCCACAAAACAAAAAATATTTATGATGTGACCCTTTACAGAAAAGTTTGCTGGCTCTTCATGTAAAGTAGCAGTAATTGCAATCGTGTGGTACTGATAAAGGATAAATAAAGGAACAAACTAAATGTCTAAAAATCAAGCTATATAGTCAAATTATCATTGACAACGGTATTTTGGTAATTCAGTTTTGGCAGGCATATTTTTTTTCAAAAATGTTTCTTTAGTATCTAGATACTATATTTTAAACAAGGTCTATACCTCATATCTGCTAAAATGCAGACTGATCTCGTCACTCCATTTTTGGAAGCAAGTATGAAAAGGACTAAAAGAAGGTTATTGTGGCTGGAGAAGATGGAAATGATATGAGAACAGCCAGTAGAGAAGAGAAAGTGACTAAAGTACACACAAGGATTGAGCTATTTTGGATAGAATATTCAGGTAAAGCTTCTATTGATAAAGTAGCATTTGAGCAGAAGCTGGAAGGACTCGAGAGGGTCAAGTGAATGACTAAGAAAAAAGCAAAGGCTATAAAGTTGGCAAAAGTTTGTTGTGTTTTGGAAAGCAAAAAAGTAATGTTGGCTTTAGTAGAATGAGCAAAGGAGGAGGGTGGAAAAACATTTGGAAAGGAGTTAGTTCATGAATAGACTTGAAAGTAATAGTAAGAACTTCAGATTTTATTTTAATGTGATTACAACCCATTAGAAGATGTTAAGCAGAGAAATGACATAGCTTGATCTACATTTTAAAACATGAAATTCTTTACTATTCAGATAACAGACTGAATGGGGGACAAGAGTGAAAACAAAAGTAGTTAGAGAACAATTGTTATTTCCAGGTGTGAAATGACAGGGACAAAGTATAAAGTATTTTAGTAATTAATTTAATTTAACTGACATCAAAATTCTTTCCCTGAAATAGGTAACCGAATTACACTTTCCAGATGAGAAATTAAGTTTCTTCAAGATCATGGAACTAGAAAATTACAGAGCACATGTCAGTAGATATCAACTTGCTGTAAATAAACCCACCTTTCTATCCCATAAACATATGAACATGAACAATATAAGGTAGTTTGTAATTTCAATAGCGTAATTTCTTAAAAAATGCTACATACAATTAAATACAAAATAGAAATCAGAATAAAGAGTTAGATAGCTTGTTGGTTCCATTTGATTATATAGCATGTAATACATTTTTAATCTGATTGAGCATGTATCCTGGGGAAAGCAAAATAAAATAAAGTGTGTTTGAGGCATATCTTCACATCTTCAAAAAAAGATGTAAATAATGACAAAGTAAATAATTACATTATATTTTTGTTAGGCAATGCTGTTCATCAGGAAGGCAAGAGAAACAGAAAGATGTAACTTCTGCTAGGTTTTGTATTTGAATTCTTGCTGTCTGTTGAGACTACTAGTCCATCTAATAAGATGGGTTACTACAAAAAGAAAGCTTTGCTAACAGTATGGCTGGATTGACTTTCCCTTCATAAGCACCTGCTTTTATGATAACATTGATTTTCATGAGTCTCTTTGTCAATTTACCTTCCTAAGTCAACAATGGATATAGCAGCACATCTTTCCCTTAATGGAAGACAGTTTTTGAAAAGCTCAGCATTCTTTTGTTCTGTTGCTCACAATGTTTATGTCTTGTCTTCTCTTTCAGATTCCTGAATAATGGTACCAATCCATTAACATAAAGTAAAGCACAAACGGAATGAATTATATATCATAAATTAAAATTTACATGTGTATGTGGGGGATTTTATAGGGGTAATTTATTTCCACTTGGTAACTAAGAAGATAGTGTATTAAATACGCTTTTTAATTTTCCTAATTACTTTCTAAATATCTGTAGTTACAGAAACTTAGAAACTAGTAAGATCCAGACTGTAATCTATATCAGGATTTGGCATATTACTTTCCTGGAGCCAAATTCAGCATTCTGCCTGTCTTTGTAAATAAAGTTTTATTGGAAGTCAGCAATATTCATTTGTTTACACACAGTTAAATTGTGTAGTAGTGATAGAGGACCTATGGCCTGCAAAACAAGTCTATATAGTAGACATCTATACAGTGGTCTACTTAATGGATGTGGTGTTTACTAGTAAATCTTTGACTTTTATTTAAATGTTACTTTGTCAATCTATCTGATTTACTGGCATCTCTAACTTGTCCCTCTTTCATAGCTCCACTACCAAAATTATTCTGACATTCTGTTATTAAATATAACCTACCTATATTATATTAAAATATAATCTTACAAGTTATATCAATAAAATTATTCTGAGTAGTAAAGGATTTCTCATTCCTTTATCATTCTTTGAATATTTGGCAAACATTTAAAGCTTATTTAAAACATGCATTGATTTATTAGTAAATAAACACATGACTCACCAGTATACATTTGTCATAAAGGAAACTGGTGAACATGAAGAATGTTGAGTCCCTTGGTTTATTAACAATAGGTAACAGGAGGACATGCTAACCAATATGGATTATACTTGAGTAAAAAAAAAACCCAAATATGCTCTTTTCAGTGGTGTGTTCATATTTGTTGGTTTATAATAGTGGATTAGTTCTTGTTGGTTTTGTATAATCATAAAGGAAGATTTTTCATGTTTAAATGTCTTCTGTATCGTTAAAAATATGATGTGGTCTGATGTAATAAATCAGTTTTTCATCTATTGCTGTTGATTTATATTTTGGTTTTGGATACCATTATTTATAAGAAAACTCTTGGCAGTAATTTTCTGTAAAGAAGAGCCAAAAAGTCAATATTTTAATCTTTGAGCCACTTACATTTTCTGTTGTATTCTTTCTTACTACCTTTCACAAGTATTAAAAAATTATTCTCTTTCACCTAACAAACAGAAGCCCGAACCCAGATTTGCCCCATCAAATGTGGTTTGCCAACCTTGGTTTTAATAAGCCAGCCTTGTTCTAGGCAAATATTTGTAGAACAAGGTGGGTTAACATGTAGAAACAGTCAACCTGGCATGCCAGAACTGACGTTTTTGTATTCTGAGTGTTCCTCTTTTACATTACTTGTTATATTGCCATACATTTCACAGCAACAGAATTCCAGAGCTTCTGGAGGGAACTTTAAATAAGGGTCAACATCTGTATGTACTTGACACATGATTATCTATGTCACATGATTTGCAAGACATTGGGGTTGTTATTCCCAAGCCAATAACTTTAGAAATATACAACAGGCTGTCAATCATTAATAAATGAATGACATTAGTGCACAGCTTACTCCTTATGAAATATAAAATTCAAGATGTTATATTTTAAAAATCCAATATGGTTATTAATTCCTTGTCAGGTGAGTAATTTGCAACTATGTTCTCCCATTCTTTTTGGATTGTCTCTTCACTTTGTTGATTGCATATATATCTGCTATGTATCCACAAAAATTGTATATATATATATATATATATATAAAATTTACAAAATATATATAAATTTATTTAAAATATATATATACTTATATATTATATAATGTATATATTATATAATTATATAATTATAAATGTAATTATAATTATATTTATTATGTAATTATAAATAAATTAAAATTATATTATAAATTATTTTATTTTATTTATTTTATTTTTTTGGGGGGAATGAAGCTTTGCTGTTATTACCCAGACTGGAGTGCAATGGCACTATCTCAGCTCACCGCAACCTCTGCCTCCTGGGTTCAAGCAATTCTCCTGCCTCAGCCTCCCGAGTAGCTGGGACTACAGGTGTGCACCACCATGCCCAGCTAATTTTTGTACTTTTAGCAGAGACAGGGTTTCACCTCATTGATCAGGATGGTCTCGATCTCTTGACCTCCTGATCCATCTGCCTCAGCCTCCCAAAGTGCTGGGATTATAGGCGTGAGCCACCGCGCCCGGCCTATAAATAATTTTAAAAATGTAAGAAAATTCACACATGTAAATATGTATATTACATATAAATTATATATATATATTATATATAGTATATATTATACACTTTATATATACTATATATAGTGTATATATACTATATATAGTATATATTATATATTTTATATAGTGTATATATATTATATATCACGTATATGATATGATATATCATATACGTGATATATTATATATTATTTATATATTGTATATATAAATAATATATAATTAATATAATATATTATTATAATATTAATGTAATTATATTATTATATATTTATATGATATTATAATATAATATCATAAAATATTATAATTATA
>CM052658.1:73542339-73569003 GCA_028533165.1 Leontopithecus rosalia
GATGATGATAATTTCTTCATGTTTTTCCATGTCTGAAAAAAAATCTGTTTTTCCTAGTGAATTTTAATTTGCTTGGTATAGAATTCTAAGTTGAGAGCATTTTTTTTCTTTTATTACTTTTAAATATATTGCTTAAATCTATTATTTCATTGTTTCTGAAGAGAGATTTGCAAATAACCTTATCGTTGTTTCTCCACAAGTAATATGTCTACTTTTGTCTCTGCTTGTAAGATTTTCACATTATCTCATATTTTTAGTAATTTACTTACAATGGCCTTGAATAATTTTTTTTCATTTTTCTTATTATTAAAGTTAGTTAAGCTTTTCAGATCTGTGTGTGTGTATATATATTTACATATATATCTCTCTGTGTGTGTATATATATATGTATATATATGTATATACAATATATATATATACACACACACACACATACATATATTTCATTATATTTGAAAATAATTTGCTGTTACAGCTTCAAATATTCCTCCCTATCTACCTACAATAAGATCAAATTACACTTAGATTTGATCACTTGAAGTAACTTCACAACTCATGCTCTGTTTAATTTTATTTTTTCTCTCTCCTGAATTTAATTTTTAATAGTTTGCCTTACTAGGTCTTCAAGTTCTCAAATAATTTCCTATTTAAGCTGCCATATATCTCGAGTCTTTTTTTTAAAAAATTACATATATTATTTATAATAAAATTTCAAAGTTTTATTTGAATCATTTTAACATACAAAAAAACTTCCATAATTCTAATTAAACTAATGTTCTAATATTCTTTGCTGCTAATTCAATTACATTTTTAGTTGTGGATTGGTTTTAATTTATTCTCTCCCCCACACTCCAATTATGGATCATATTTCCTTGATTCTTTGTAATCTACCAATTTTTATATTGTGACAGAAACTGTGAATTTTACGTTGTTAGTGCTGTATATTATGTTTATATTATAAATAATCTGGACAGTTGTTCTGATACAAAGTTAGATTATTTGGAAATAGTTTATTCTTTTGAGTTTTTATTTTAAGATACCTTAAGGTCAGTAAGAACAGAGTTTAGTGTGGGTCAAATTATTCCACACTAATGCAAGGCACTTCAAACCTTCTTAGTTTAACTGATGCCTTATGAATTGTGAGTTTCCTAGGTTAGCTGGTAGGAAGAAATATTATTGTCAGCTCACTGTTACATCCAGGTGCCACTTCTGAAGAGGTTCCCTGCCTCCGCCCCATTCCCAATGTTTGACCTTGGAGCGTTTCCTCATGTACATGTGCTAATCAATAATTTGAATATATTAGGGACACTCTCTGAATATCTTTGGTGCTTTTTATGCAGCTCACCTCTCTGGTACTCTTCCCTATGTACTCAACTTTTATTCCCAATTTTTCAGCTATATATCTCTTCTACTTCTTGAGCCATCTAGTTCCTCCTATATTTGTCACGTACTGGAAATTTTTCAGGACACTAAGTCTAATCAATAGTAGAATTTATCTTATTTGTTTCCTATTTCTCATGGATCTCACAAGTTTCTTTCAGTGTCAGATACTCAATTTCTTGAAACCATTGTCTTATGTATTTTATCGTTTTATAGTTTTGTCAAGGTAGAAGTACTGATTTCTGATAGACACTCCATTTTCACTGGATTTGGAAGGATTCTTTTGACCTATTATTTTCAGTTCCTTGGAAAGGACCTCAAGAATTATTCTCTGATAGAAGGGTTAACGATGAATAGGCATCTGGGTAAAGTATTTGCCCAGGCCCACAATTTCTAACCCTCATTCCTGGAAGTATTCATGCAGGATTAAAAATAGACAAAGGCAAAGTCTAGCATGATGGAGACTGCTGTGTGAATGCCAGAAATTGTTTATTAATCCTTCAAGAAGAACATGTTGGAGAATACTAGTCTAAGCCACTTTAGATAGAAAAAACCAGAGACAAGAATGTGAATGTTGCAATAAAACTTACTTAATTTCAAATCCTAGCCTGTTCATTTAGTATTTACCCTTATAAATCAATTGAGAATTTCTCTGTAAGATAAACTCAAGGAAATCCTTGAGGGATCAACCCTTGAAAGGGGTTTAAAGTCTCCCTTTAAAATATATTTTTTGTGTGTGTCAGTATCTCATAAGTGTGCCTGGTCCTCAACCAAAGATTAAGAATTACAGATACTTGGTGTTTTCATTATTTGGGTTTTGTGAATACATTTTTTCTCCAGCATCATTCCCTTAGTGAATTTTGTGCTTAACATTTAAGTGTTTTTCCTTGAAAAGCATGAAGGAATTATCAACAAAATAGCACAAGTAGGTGATAGGCAAAGTTTCTGATTTTGTTTGTTGGGTTGTAAAAATTCGTGGTTCGGTTATTAAAACATGTAAAACAAACTTAATGAAATACATTTTATATTGTCAGATAAAGCAAATAAATGTTTTGTTTTCTTTGCTTAGAGTCAAGGTTTTCAGTATAAAAGAGATACGTACTTATTCAACCAAAGAGATACAGTGAGAATTCTATAGTTCAAAGCCAAATTAGACATGTAGATATATACTCATTTGTAAAATATTAGTCCTCACTTTGTTTACTAAAATAATCTAGAGGCAAAGTCACCTTAATATGCAAACCCAGCAAACAGATGATTTTAATCCATTTCCCCCTAAAATAAATTATGTTTAGGGCATGATTGAATTTAAAGCATCTGAAATATATTGGCAATTGGAAATAAGAATCTTTTCAAAGATCAATAAAACCTATAAAAGGCCCCCCTTAGACAAAAATCATTAATAAATTTAATATTCAGGGCAGAAGAATGTCAGTTGATAAATTAATAACACAAAGCCTGCCAAGAGCCATGAGTCCCTAAAAATGCAAAAAAAAAAAGAGAGAGAGAAATGATAAAATATTCTTAAAGCAGAGTGCAAAACAGAATGAAGTGTTATTGAGTTTTATTACTTATCTGTTGTATGAATGAAGAATAAAGAAGTTAATAAATGTCAAATTTAAAGACACTAAAAATTATGTAATTATTACAGAATTAAGAATGTAATACAGTTATGTATATTAACTAGCTCATTATCAAAAAGGGGACAATTATATTTGCTGATAGTATGAAAATATGACAAGATATTTTATAACAAATATGAAGAAAGAATCAACACTCTCAAAGGTTCATGGACAATATATAAAGAAGACAAGCAATTGTCTAATGAGTAATATAAAATATATTCAATTTCATACAAATAAAAACATGTATAATATTATTTATTTATTAAGTTAGCCAGCCTTTTAAAGTCTTGGTTAGATTGGTCTCCTTCTTGTTCACCTCCACTTTACCTGACTGTCTTAGATGTTTCTTAGAGCTCTGTTTTCTTGGAAGATCCAATTCTTATTTTTCTCTCTTCAGAATCATAGTACCATTGCAAACTCAGCATAAGGGTTACTTCCATCTGTTTTCCTGGCTCTTATACCTTGGCCTCTAAAGACTTGGCTGCCTCTGAAGCTCTCGGATTTCTCCAGCTAGATATTTTTAGTATTTTGTATAGCTTTGATGTGCATTCTTGGTGGCAGGCATATTGGTGTACTATAAGCTAACCCACCATAGTCAGGGGAAAAATGAATGACAGTATTATTTTAAAATGCTATTTTAGTTTTTATTTATTATTTTTAAGTGTATTCTTCTATGTTGATGAATAAAATGGCACTATAAGCTTCTGTCTTCCTATTCTTTATCCAATTTCAAAAATACGGTTTACATTCTTCTCAGGTCAGAGAAGCTGTGTGTTAAGTTTTCTTTCCTTTTTTTTTCTTTTTATTGCATTTTAGGTATTGGGGTACATGTGCAGGAACATGCAAGATAGTTGCATAGGTACACACGTGGCAGTGTGTTTTGTTGCCTTCTGCACCTTCACCCACATTTGGCATTTCTCCCCATGCCATCCCTCCCCCGCTCCCCCCCCCGCTGTCCCTCCCCTATTTCCCCCAATAGACCTCAGTGTGTAGTACTCCCTTCCCTGTGTCCATGTGTTCTCATTGTTGACACACCTCCTCTGCTGCAGTCAATTCTGACTCTGGTAGTGAGGCATCACCAGTGCTACTGTAACTGTACTGGCTTATGCCTGACACCAGCTTCAGGAATTCAGTGGAGAGGGTCCTTGAAAGTCTTTATTCCACATCTATGGACTGGCCCTTTGTTATCATTTCTGAGTTAGCTATGACTGAAATCTGAGAAGCCTGAACTGGTTGGGTATTGTCAGTCATGCAGATTCGTTTGTCTTCGAGGAATGAACACAATTTGTAAAGAATATACACCTTTTTTCTTTTAAAGCTGGATGTTGTCATTCTGATAATACTATCAGTGCAGTTTGTGGATAAGATGAGCTATGTTGATCTTAGAATCAGCTTATATGCTATTACTTTTCAATGTCTGGGAGACAAAAATAATAGCTTTATTCTTATTATCTGAATGTCCTATGTACCTGTCACTTACTAGATTGGTGTGGTAGTCATTGATTACATGAGGAGCTGCTGACCCAGATACTTAATTTTGTTTATACTGTCACAGACCTGCTACAATGTCACTGGCTTTTTAATATTTACTCTATGCAGTGTGACTAAAGTTGCTACAAGGGTCAGTGCTAATATCGTTTTCCTATGAAGTACTATTTTGTTGACTTCCATATCCACTGGAAACACTCAGGTGATTCCAGCTGTAAAAGAAGTTTGTGAATTTTTTTTCTTGTAATTGTGTTATGTATTTGTAGTTTTTGTTTACCATATGTATTCTGGTAACAAAAACATTCTCTTTCAGTAGATTTACTCAGACTTTATGAGAACCAACAATGAATAAAGTCTAATGGCTCCATGAATTCAAAAAGCTAGATCAGTTGGAATCTAATATGATGTAGTCTCCATTTTAATACAAAATGTAGGGAATGAATGTTCAAAGAGAAGGTGGCCTATAAACATCAATACTTTTTGGTATGTATTAACAAGGAATTACATCCTGGGTACAAATGCATTAAGAATGATATTCTAAGCAAATCTTGAGGAAAGTCACCCAGCAAAGACACCACTACCTAACCTGCCATTCTTTTAAAGAAAAGCAGATCCTGGAGGGTGTGTGGTAGTAAAAATTACTTTAACCACTAGTATTTGAGGAGCTTCATAGTCAGAGTGAATCTTCCTAATCAGTGTGAGACAGAACGATTCAGATTCTGTTTGAATAGAGCTGTGTACATAGATATAAAGGATAATAATGTAGATTAAGTAGTCTGCCCTTAACTATGGGGACTACATTTCAGATGCCTAGTTGATGCCTGAAACCGAGGATAGTACCAAACCCTGTATACACTTTGCATTAATTTCTTCCTCTTTCTCCACAATTACACAGATAGGAGGTTGGTTCTTATAATGTAGATCTCAGCCACCTTAGGATATATGGTTTTTTATCTTTCCTTATTGAGTTGAAAGAACTTAAAGGAAGCATTCTATGGCTTCTCTGTGGTAGTATCTAATCATTAGCATCACTGTTCTTGTGCTTTGGGGACATTAAGAAATACAGTAAGGGTTTCTTGAGCACAATCACTGAAATATTAGAACAGGCAATCTGATAATCCAAAGTGACTAACAAGCAGGGAGCACCTATAAAGCAGATAATCTGAGGTGCTGCTTTTACTTAAATGAGTAACCAACATTTCATCGGGTTACTCAGAATGGTGTGTACATTTACAACTTACGAATTACATCTAGAATTTTCTACTTAGTATTTTCTGACCACAGTTGACTATAGATAATTGAAATTGTAGAAAGCAAAACCAAAGATATGATGGGACTACTGTACTATTTCTCTTTCTCTGTGTGTTTACCTCCATGGATTATGAAATTAAAAAAAGAATTTCACTGGAGCATACGCATGCTGTGAAGATACTTTTGTAGGTATAGTTGCTCCAGGAAGAAAGCTAGGGCTGGGTATAATGTGTATAGAACACTCTCACATATTAAAGGCACACATTTCAGCAAAATGAGAGAACTCCAAGATATATACGTACATACAGACACACACACACACACACACACACACACACACACACACACACACACACACACACAGAGTTTCAGGACTGACCTTCTAGAGAGAAATAACAAATTGCCACAAGGTTATCTGTGTTTTTGGAAGTGCATTATGAATCAATTGTGTCTAGCCACTCAAGGTTGAACATAGTCATATGTGCTTGAGGTACTCAGTTTTAACTGGAAAATCTCACTGTTTGCTTGCACACTGTGCATACAGGGAAGGGCATGGTTGAAGGCATAAAAGGGTATAATTTACTGTGTCTCCATGATGGAGAGTATGTTATCATATCCTTTATCCTTCTCATAAGTTATTCAGGAAGCTTTTTTTTAACTGTGCTGTTTCTTCTAGTTATTTCCTTCAATTTCCTGTATCTTCTCATTCTAAATTGCTGAGTCTCCACCAAACTTTTCCCTAGGATGTTGCTATTCTCCATGTTACTCTGCCATTTGTATTCTGGCTTCACCTTTCTTAAGGTTATTCCTGAAGGAACTCAGTACCACTGGATTGTGGTCCATGTTATTAGGATCATTTCTGCTGGAATCATTTTCACAAGATTTACCATTTGTTGTCTATAGATCTTTACAGTAGTCAATCCTTTGCTCTCCAGCCCTTGATTCTGTTGCCTGCTTCTTTTTTATTTTGGAATCAGTCCCAAATTCATTTGGTCCATACATTTGAATAGAGAACTATTAGTCGTAAGACACTACAGCTAGCTCTGCAGGCAAAAGAGACCATGCTAATAATATATGCTATTTCAGTAAAAAATGCTATTTCAACAGTTGTTGTCTGTGATAATAGTTGGTTTGAACAGGAATGTAATTAAGTTGCTATGAAAAGTGTTTGAGTTATGGGTATATTTAGAAAATAAAACTGGCAGGATTGGATTTGGGGTATAAGGAAAAGTAAAAAGACAAAAATGTCAAAAATTTTTAGCCTGAATACTATGCAGAATAAATTTACCATTTCAGAGATTTGCAGGTTGTGGGAGGAAGAGGTTTGTCAGAGGAGATCAAGAGTTTCATTAGGAGATTTAAGTTTAAGGTAGTTACAGGCTTTAGGATAATAAAGTGTCACAGCTAATCATCTCTTTGAATATTTTTTAAATATAGTTTATATATCTACAAAGCAATTGCAAAGGTTATATGGAATATGTTGACAGTCACTTCCCTTAAGTGCAATTATGTGGGAGGAAAGCATTTTAGGGTGCTCCTGGCTGACTATCAGGCACATATACTCCGGTTTCTTTTTCTTCTTTGAAATTCAAACACAAATTAAATTTACTTAAATATAACATTTAAAATCATTTAAATAAAATAACTATAAAATGTTTTACATCTCCTAATTCCTTTCAATATGAATATAGAAAGATTATTGAGATGATAGTCAAGAAATACCAGTAACATTTAGTAACCAAGTGCTGGAAATTGTGGTTGTACATTCATTATTTATTTATTTATTTTTGTGAAATTACTTTTTAAAAATTTTCTACATTTTTTCCATTTCTTTTTACAATGAGAACATGTTACTTTTACAAGACTAAATGTAAAGAAAAGAGTAAAATTACTGGTAAACACTTTGACTAGAAATTATATGTCCAGGGAGATGTGACTGAACAAAAGTAAAGGACTGGATAATCCCCAAACTTCCTCCATGCCTTCCCTCTAGGAGATGCAACCTCTTTCCAGGAAACAAGTAAGTCGTAAGAATTGTCATATCTTTAAGGATGTAGAAGTTTTAAAAGAATCATTATAACCCTACCATTTGTCTACAATAATAAAATGTAACATATTAATAACAGATTAATCCACGACAAAGGATTAGAACCAAGGTAGAACAGTCAACCAAATTAGAAAAAATATTTTTCAGAATAGAGACTTAAAAGGAATAGCCAGAGAACTGAGGGTAAACCTGAGATTTTTGTGTCCATGAAAAAAATGATCAGGAATTCAAAAAGAAAGCACTACATTTCTACTAGATTTGGTGGGCTGGCATTTTTTCCTTTCAAAACAAACAAGTTTCCTTGATGAAACATAAGAAGCAGAAAAAAATAGTAGAA
The DNA here is from genome assembly GCA_028533165.1 of Leontopithecus rosalia. NCBI lineage: Eukaryota > Metazoa > Chordata > Mammalia > Primates > Cebidae > Leontopithecus > Leontopithecus rosalia. Next base: position 73,550,468 of record CM052658.1, read on the forward strand.
AGTGAAATACGTAAGTATCAGAGGTAATAGATACAGAGTGGTGAGTAGTATTTGATAATTAGTGGCTTAGCAAGAGTACAAAATCTGTATACAGGCCTTAAAACTAGATGCTAAGGTTGAAATGTCCATGAAATATTGGGTGATGATTATCTGGCCTGTGAAAGCCACAAGCTACAATGTAGATTTTTGTGAAAAATCGGCATCCATACAGGTATGCTTCTTCTATATGCTAGGAAACAGCATTCACTAGCTCAGGAATTTGATGAGTAAACTTAAAATCTACTTGGGTCATGGGTAGATGAGGAACAGGGCTGATTCCAGCCCATAACAGACCCTTGCATGGATTGTGAAAACAGTATCTCTCTTTCTGGATGATTACCTTTTCACATCAGAATACACAGCTCAGTTAATCCACAAGACTGAATTTCTAGCACCAGTATCCCCTCAGTTGGGTGCTCTTGTTCAATGTATGATCTGTACAACTGTATGCTGTTTGTACTTGAACAAAGAATTTGAAAGAATTCTCAGTTCAAATTCTTGAACTGAGAATTTACAAGAAATACAATTAGAGAATAGGTGAAAACTTGTAAGGCCACATTTAGACAAAGCAAAATTGACCTTTAGAGAAGATTCCAAAAACAAGGTCATATAATTTCATAGAACATGATATCCCAGAGAATAAATTCACAGTAGGAGAATGCAAAATACACAAGGAGAAAGAACCAACAGATGCCACATTTGAGAGTATTTATGCCCCCTGTACTAGAGAATAAAGTAATCTGAAGAGATTTAAAAATAAGTGTATGTAACTGAAACTTTCAGAGCTAATAAAGAGATATTCAAGTTATTAAACAAAAAGAAGTATTAGAAAAATGCAGTAATGAACCATCTATAAACAAGTAGTATACCCATGGTGTGTGGGACAGATGTGTTAAGGAGACAGATTAATATTGTTGTAAATAAAATTATGAATTGGAAGATAATCTAAAGAAATAGCTCACAAGAGAGGCAGAAAATATCAAAGAGAAGGCAAGAGATACAGAAAACTAGGAAAATTTCAAGATCTGTTTAATACTATTTTTAGAACAGGAAAACAGGAAAATAAACAGGGAAATACAGTTTTCAAAAACAGAAACTGAAAATGAGGCCAAAAGAAATAGGAGCATTTACTTGGAAAATCATAATTAGATTCACTGAGAAACTAGGTGTTGAAACCAGAGAACATGAAAGACAGAGGAAATCTTAAAATATATAAATATGACTTTATGCCTTAAAAGAGTTACTAATGACTAGACGTTCAGTGGAGTTTTAATCAGTAATACTTAGAGATCAGATGCAAAATAAATTATTACCCTCCAAGTATGAAATTTAAATATTTTCATTACACAATTTTATGTACAGCTAAGTTACCATTTAAGAATGCAGTTAAAATAAGGATATATTCCAAGATGCAAAGCTTCCTTATCATTGGTAACATTAATTGTATATTTATTTGAAACTCTCAAGAATCTTTCCTTCTGGAGTGCTTTCCCATTTTGCATCAGGTATGCATTTCCTTTTTGCTTCCTGTATTTTCCTTTTCCCCTATTCCTATGTGTACCTTGTCACCAAGCACCTTCCTTTCTAGCAGTAATGTTGAGTGTGAGCTGTTTATTCAAATATTGTTACAGAACTGTGTGAAGAAGAAGATATGGGAAAGAGGAATGTTCTACTCTTCCATTCAACTTTCAGTCTTGCATACTCCCTCAGCATGAACTATCATATACCTGCCATCAACCCCTCTTAATCTCAGTTTCTCCAGGGTATGCTCATTTTTCTCTCCTTTTTCATTCTTCTATATCTGAAGTTTGTAAACCTTACTGTAGTAACCCAAGAGAGATGGCAAGCATGCTTTTGAAAACCTCACTTGCTGCTCTGCAGGGTGCAGTGGGGATCTGCTGCTCTTTTCATAGTACAGTTGGGAGGACCCAGGGGGCATTTCCCAATTAGGGAGTGTCTTGCCATAATAAGGACATTTTAATGCTAAAAACTTTTATTTTTTATTTTTTGAGTCCCTATCCTTTATGGTTTTGAGGAGCTCAAGCTCTGAGTTTGATTTCTTTTTTTATTCAATTTCCCTATTGGGTATATGTTCTTCTTGATTGGTGGTTAACATTTTGATAATTTACTTTTTTGCTTTGACTAAGGAGTTTGATTCTTTCTATTATATGTCTATTTTATTGTATTCAATGATGTTCAAGGGGTGAAACAGATTAAAAATATTTATCATCTTTATTCAAAGCTGCCTTACTTGTATTTTGAGGCTTTTTTCATTTTATATATGTTTGTTTCCTAATTTTTAAAGGATAATATTGTCCCAGCCACTGATTCTCAAATCATAAAAGCTGAAAAACATTAATAGTTGGATGTTCAGTGCATACTGTGTGTCAGCCACTGTCCTAACTGCTATATTTGCATTATCTCATTTAAACCTTAGAGATTCTAACAGCATCATTATGCTCATTTCACGACTGGAGAAATGTAAAGGTGATGCAGTAAATTGGTGGAAATCTCACAACTAATAGATAGCTGAACTGTGATTTGAGCCTTTGCTATGTTAATACACAGATTGCATTCCAATCTCCATGCTGTATTCTCATTTGTATGACCCAAGGAAAAATATCTATAATTCTCTTTATTAAAAAAGTCATTCACAACTCTCAAAATAAAATTCATTTAAATTGACTTTAATGTAAAATACTTAGGATGACTAAAGTACTTGTATAGCAAAATCAAACTAGTCATCCATACAACAATTTTGTATCTCCTTATGGTTATATATCCCAATCCTTTAAACAACTTATTGTTAATGAGAATAGATAATAAAGTCAGAAATAAGTAGATCATCATTTACCTTCACACTTCCGGAGTTTAGAGAGAAAATCTCTAGCGTGAATCTGCTGTTTACCGGAGTGAAAAAAAACTATAGCATAAAGTTACTTCTTAGGTAAGTGGAAAATGAATTCAAGATTAAACTAAGTAAATACAACAATAAAAACTAGGACTTTAAATTATTTCTTATTACAATAAAATCTCATTAATTTAAAATAAGATTTTATAATGATTTGCACATAGGCTCTGTTAAAACTTACCCTTAAACTATTTTTAAATTATAAAAATTGCTCAGCCAATTAACTTTTAAATAAGCTTATAGGTGAAATGTCTAACTTATTTAATAGGGTTCTTTTCAAGTACAATACCCTGTTTTAAAACAAAATAGTACTCAGCCAATTTTCTAGTCATAAGAGCTGATGTGTCAGGACCTCTACTTTGTACTTTTCTCTCCATTTGTTTAAATTCCTCTATGTATGTTTAGTAAAACAAAACAACACTGTCTCCTTAATATATAATTTGAGATTTCTATTAACTCTGAAAAAAATAGTTACAAGTATTTTATATTCTAAATGAGATTAATATGCAATAATTCTTATCCCTGCAGGAGAACAGTCCCCATATTATGAAGATTTAATGGTATGGTTTGGCTCTGTCCCTACCCAAATTTCATTTTGAATTATAGTTCCCGTAATCCCCACATGTTGTAAGAGGGATCTTCTGGGAGGTAACTGAATCATGGGGGTGGTCATCTCCACACTGTTCTCCTGATAGGGAGTGTGTTCTCATGAAACCTGATAGTTTTGTAAGGGCCTTTTGTGACACTTTGCTCTGCACTTCTTGTTGCCACCACATGTTGGAGGATGTATTTGCTTCTCCTTTCACCATGATTGTAAGTTTCCTGAGTCCTCCCTACCCATGCTGAACCATGAGTCAATTAAACCACTTTTCTTTATAAATTACCCATCTTAGGTATGTCTTCATTAGCAGCATGAGAATGGACTAATTCAAGGGTCAATTCTGTTTTAATGAAACATAATCTGTAATCTGGTATCTGTGCCTACATGTTTTCAAATGAGTTTTATGTCCTATATGTATTAGAGAACGTGATCTTTTTACAGTTATTTCTTCAGGAAAATATAAATTAGATGATAAAGAGGAAGATAAACTTGTAAATTTCTATGTGGCAGTGTGACACACACATTCTGGAACCAATAATACAAACAGGGAGTTTGATCTAGATATAAATTACTATGACGCTATCACTCAGGACATTTGGATAATAGGTGCATTTGTGTCATTTATAGGACCTTGAGCAAATCACTTCATACACTGAGTTTTAGCCTTAACATTTAATAAGATAATCAAACTAAAAATACATAATTTCACTTTCTAATAATTTTAATTTATTACTTCTTAAAATATTGTTGAATTTTTTATAAACTAGGGAAGAAGAATGAATAACATCAGATAATTCAAGTTTTTATATTCAAAAAAGTTTGGGGCAACTATGAACTTTGATACTTTCTAGCCTGCTTGACAATGCAACTCATTCCCAGTCTCCACTTGATAAGCAAAATGCATGTAAGCTCATTCTGCTGTACTGTTTTTTTTTAATCTGTCAAAGGACCACTTCATTACTAATGATTTGTGTCCCTACTAAAGTTCATTCATGCTTAGAATATTGCTATAATGTATTGACAAAGGATTTTATTGCTGCCAGTGTGCTAATTGAAACTCTTTATACCACAGTTAAGTAAAACAAAACTGCATAAATCCAATATAGTAATCTGACCAATAAAATCTCCCTGATATTGCTGGCCTTCAAATTCAGGCAATTAAAATGTAGCAGAAAGTTAGAAAATTATCTGTATAACACAGGAAATAAAGTTTTCAATGAATAATTTCATAACCATCACTGCTATTTTGGGCAGAATGTATGGCTACTGTCTAGGACTCATATTCAAGTTATAATGTAAAAAGTAGACATGTTAAGACTGTTAATTAAAGTATTTCTAATGTATTGGGTCAGCAGAAGGATATATACTTTTATTCAAGAAATGTGAGTTAAGCAGTTGTAGTTCTGGAAGATGTACTGATAAGCAAAAGGTACAAATTGCTTATTTTCATAGAGGTGATGATATAGTAAAGAGTAAATTATATAAACAAATAATAAAAATATGGCATCATAAGGAATGTGCAAGGGGAGGATTTGCAGAAGCACAGCAAGCCCTCCATCTGATCTGATAGAAAAATAAGAACACAGAGACGTCAAGAGGTCAAGAAGTAATTGGCCTCTAAAGGGAAACCTTTGATAGTTAAATTCTAGAGGAGAGAGTGAAAAGAAAAGTTAAAAATAAAAGAGTATGTAGCAATGTCCAAAGATGGCTTGATGCATTCAAGGACCTAACAAAGAGGAAATGAGTTGTGATTTTAACAGGTGGGACTCAACTTAGAAGACTTGAACTTGTGGAGGTAATCCTGAGCCAGAGTTAGATAAGTAGCTATTTCTCTAGTTGACATTTTTCAAATAAAGCAAGAGAAAATGTAAAGCTATTAAAGTAAGAAAGGTGAACTCTAAATAATGTGAGATCTAAAATAAATGACTAACATTTTATCTGATGTCATCCAAAAGTAACAGAGGAAGCTTATATTAAATAGTATCAGTATACATGGTTCATTGAAATAAGGCCCAACAGAATAAGAACAAGGACTGAGGCTGATTAAAAATTATTATATTCTAAAACAGCATTTAGGAATTAGCCTGTGAGAAATTATTGTATTGGGACGTGCAAATTAGTTTGCATTTCCCATCATCCAAGCAAAAAAGGGAAAAAATACTTCATTACTTAATAGAGAGGGGAGAGATTCCTCCTACCAGCATTTAATACCAAAAGCAAAATAAATATATAAGAGAAGTTGAACAATTATAGTTCCAAATATTTCCCATCTTCCATTAAGTGACCATTAGTATTTATTCTCATATAACTTGCATGCTTATTCCTCCATGCTGAGCAGAATTCTAGGATTCACAAGTCATCAGTCACCACTCATCTAGTCCCTTATGCCTTTGAACATAAAATCTGTATCACCCTACCACTTCTAATATGCCCTCAAACTGCACACTTTCTCAACTGTGAAATGCTTCTCTAAATTACTTTCTTTTTTTCTAATTCAGTTACACTATCATTATTTATGGAATCCTAAGTATGGCCCAAAGGTAAATTTCTCTCCCTATTTTACTATGCCACTCTCTGAGATCACTATCTCAGTTCTCTTTCAAACTTTCACTACCCCTTTCTTTTTATACTTTCAGATGATAATCTTGCTTCTTGTAGTATTCTGCTTGGCCAAAGGTAGCTTTCATTTGGAAGCCTCTTCTCTTGTCTTGGAGGCAGCTGTCATTTTGCTGTGTGCTTACATAATTTTTGAGTGTGGGTAGGAACTGAGGGGTGTGGAGCATTTTTTTTTTTTTTGGAGATGGATTGTTGGCTTAGTTGCCTAGGCTGTAGTACAGTAGTCTAGTCTCAGCTCACAGTAACATCTGCCTTCTGGGTTTAAGGGATTCTCCTGCCTCAGCCTCCCAAATAGCTGGGACAACAGGTGTGTGCCACCATGCCTGACTAATTTTTGTATTTTTATTAGAGACAGGGTTTTACCATGTTGGCCAGGCTGGTCTCTGTCTCCTGAACTCAAACGATCTGCCCACCTTGGCCTCCCGAAGTGCTGAGATTACAGGTGTCAGCCACCACGTCCCTCCGCAAGCATGTTTCTCGATGCAGTGGTTATTCTTTCTTATCTACTTAATTGCCTTCTCTTTTTTCAGGCACTATTAATTATGTAGGGTTCTAAGATGTCCCTCTTTTCTCCATCTTCACTCTCTCCATAAGTAACATCATTAAGTATCATTTTTATGCTAACTCCCCAATTTATATTCTCAGACTTGACCTCACTCTTAACTTCTAACTTATACATACAGTTGCCTACTTGATATATTGTTGGACACCTGATAGATGCCATAAATTTGAATATTAAAGACATAACTCCTTTTAAACTCCCATTTTAATTTATTGAATCTATTTCTTGCTCAACATTACTCTATGAAATATATTGCCAAAGCCAGAAACAAAGGAATTGTTTACTATTTCCCAGTTCTTATCCTTGGAAAATTCTGTTAGCCATAATTTTTAAAAACTACCCTAATACAACCACTCTTCACTTGGTGACTACTGTCCAACCCACATGGTTAAGTCCAAGCCATAACCATCTTGCACCTGGACCATTATCTTATGCTATTTCTGCTTTCAGATTCTATTCATATCACAAAAAACTTTTTCTCAAAGTATTTTATTTTCAATTACTTTCAAAATCTAAAAAAAAAGAATACAAAATAATAAAAGGATGCCTCCTATACTCACTGGTTGTCTTACATTTCAGGAAAATTATATTTCCTTCAGTTTGTTTATTTTAAGACATAGAACATTATAATTACAGTTAAGTTCTTGAAGGTGTATTTTTATCTTATTGCAATTTCCTCTAGAATTAAAACCGTTCTGAAACACTCTTAAATCCTTACATATATATTTATGCATTTATAATATATGAGTGTTGTGTATGCTTTCAATTTTTATGTAAATTACATTTTAATCTTATATTTTTCTTTTTAATGAATTATCTTTTTGTAAACTTTGGTATTTTTATTTAGATTTAAAAGAATTTTTATGCATTCTTGATAGAAGTCTTAGTTGCTGTGCAATCTGGGATTTCTTTCTACTGATATCTACAAGAAATCTGCATGCATTTTAAACAAAAACAACCTTCTTCTAATTAATGCCATCTCTATTAGAATGATGATGTTTCTCATTTCTATCGCTCTTCAATCTTTTGAACTTTCCCACCCATGTATGTAAGATCAAATTTCTTCTTCCCATAGAAATCTTTTAGTGTTTTTTTATAGAGTTTATCTTTTAGAAATGAATTTTTCTTATGTTTTGTTTTGATCTGGGAATATTTTTTATTATTTTCACATTAGTTGTTTATAGAACTTTATGCATTCTGTTGCATTAATCTCTGGTTTCTTATATTTCTGTTGAAGAAAACATTGTAAATGTTTTATTGGATCCTTTGCAGAATATGTGCCTTTTTTCTTCTGGCTGGTTATCAGTTTTCTGTTTATTTTTGACTTTTAGTATTTTTATTATGATGTGCCCAGGTTTGGTAATCTTCGTATTTAGTCTTCTTGAGCGTTACTGCTTTGAAATCTGTAGTTTGATATCTTTCATTCATTATGGAAACATGTTTATTGTATGTCTTCAAAAAGCCCCTGTATTCCGTTTTTTTAATCCTCCCTCTCTGTGACTCCTATTATATGTAATTAGATTTTTCACCAAGTTAAATTTATGTATCTCTCTATATATATTTGTACAATTCTACTTCATTCTGTATTTCTCATGTTGTTTATTTCTCTGTGATTTACCTGAATATTATCTACTAATCTTTTTTTAATATCATGCATCATCATTTTAGGTGTATCTAGTTTATTTTTGAACCCATTTATTGTATGCTTTAAATCAGTTATTTTTCTTATTTATAGAATTTGTAATTAATTATATAATTTTATAGATTTCAAATCGATAGTAAAATCTTTTATGTTGATATATTTTTTCTAATATATATTAATCATATTTATTTTAAAGTTGGAGAATGATCATCTATATATCTATCACCTGTGAATGTGTTTCCACTGTCATTTAAACATTTTTTATCCTAATTTTTTCTCTTATTTGTGTTCCAACTTTTGATTTAACTCCAAACATTGTGTATGAAAAATTTTAGAGGATTTAGAGTATGTCTTTTCCTATAGAGAGTATTTTCTTTTGCTTCTGACTGACAGCATTGGATTAAGTTTATTCAAGGCTGTGTCAGTTTTTATTAGTCCTTATGTATTTTCAGTCTACTCTTATTATTGGGTGTAGTCTTTCAGGCATCCCAATTAAAAACCTGCCATGTCTACTGGGGCCCTTCCACCTGAGTGTGCCTGCACTCCGTGTGTGTGTGTGTGTGTGTGTGTGTGCACGCACGCACATGCACATGTGCATGCATGCACGCATGGTCATAGAAGGCTGCTAAAAGCTCTGCTCAAGTTCTCCCTGCCAGTAGCTTCCTACCATAAATTGCTAGCAAATGGCTTTGCGAGAAAGAGGGGCAGATATAAGGTTTACCTTAGTGTTTTGCTATTATCTGTGGGCTCTGACCTCCTCAAGTCCCAGTTCCCTTGGTAGCTCTCCAAAGTAATATATTTTTCTAATTCATCCAGTGTCCTTTGTTTCTCCAGAGGTCTGGTAGTCTGTCACAGTCTTCCTGCATTGTGTCTTTTGACCTTATTTTTATGATACCTATTCTTTTGGCAGATTTCCTCACAAGGAAAGTTTGATTTATCAGCCTTCATTATTTGTTCTTTTGGTGTCCTGCTAAAACATATTTTGTTTCTGAAAATGGTCAAGATAGTCTCATTATTCTAAGTTTTAAATTCTTTAAATAAAATTATCTTTTTAATGGAGAGAAATGTTAGCGGTGAGTTTTTAAAGAAGCTCTTTACCATGAAAGGAGGGGTCTCAAACTTCATATGTATAGTGTTTTTAATCATATGTACTATGCATTTATTACTGTGTATTTTGTATTGATATCTAAATATGTGCATGTGTTTGTTTTTCTTGATTTTTAACAAGTCTTGGAGGAGGAGGAAGATGTGATTATGAATGATGCAAAGCACAAAATAGCAAGAGTCCTAGAGCTTTCCGTGAAGAGCAAGGATTTTTCAGCTTTTTAAAAAATGTTTTTTACTCACAGTTGAGAGACTGAGGGTATTTGAGAAACTTAAAATCCCAAAGAATGATACACATTTGCTTACACATACATACACTCAAAATATTAATAAAATAAAAGATAAACATTATCTCTGTTATATAAGAGATACACATTTCTTTGGGGACTGATTTAAGGACAAAATAAATAAAAAATAAAACAAAGAGAAGACTTTAAGGATAGAAAAGTAGAAAAGATTACAGAACAATGGAAATGAGAAACAAATCATCACTTTAATAGAGATGATATTAGTAAGAAGAATGTTGTGCACGTTTAAAATGCATGCAGATTTCATTATAGAAAAATGTTTCTTAGTTCATACAAGCTGTTGAAAACAAGGTTGTCCTGTCAAAAAGACAAGCACAATCAGAAATTGAGAAAATGTAAGAAATTGATATTTGAAAAGAGTACTATTATTTCAGCTTCAAAAGATCAAATTAAAAGATAACCTTTCGATCATATAGTTAAAATAGAAACTATGGACAAGAAAAGAGGTAAGTATGATAAGTAAAACTACAAAGGCAAGTATATGGGCCTACCATATAATGAAAATTAAAGACAACAAAATAGAAAGTTGCCATAACCCTACTGAAACTGTATGTATATGGGGAGACATTTCAATGCCAAAGCAAGCAGAGAACAAGTCTCTCAGCAATGAGAAAAGTGATGTGTTTTTCTGTTGCCTCTGTCAATTTTTTCTTATGTATGGCTCATTAATAACTAGTAAGAGTTAAACGTTATTTTGATTTTTTATCTTTTAAATTGACTTTTCATTTCTTTTTCTCATTTTAAAATTGTGTTTAGTTATTTCTTATTAATTTAAAAAGCTCTTAATAAAGGTAATGAAAGTAATAGCAAAAGCTGTAATTACCTTTGAGCCAACCTAATAAGAATATTGTACCTCTTGTATTTAATGTAAGCAATATCCCAAATGATTGTTACATATTTGTATGTTTTTACAAACTGTAGATTGGATATGTTTATGCCATAAGATCTTTAGTCTTTGTATGTTCTTTAGTTACCATTATGTTTAGAAGTACTTCCACTGGGAGAAGTAAGACAAATATTGTCATATATTTTCTTCAACTTGTTATGCTTGCATCTTTCCATGAGTATTTATCTATTTATGTATAAAAAATACACCAAAGCATAGTAACTTAAAGGCACCAACACTGTCTTACAGTTTCTGTGGGCAAGGAATTCAGCCATAAGTTAGCTAAGTTCTCAGGCTGTGACTGTCTCACAAGGCTGCAGTCACGGTGTCAGCTGGGGCTGTGGTCATCTCAAAACCTGACTCTGTTCATTCATTCATTCAGCAAATTTTTATTTAGCCCCTATACACACACACACACACACAAATGTGTGTGTTTGTGTTTGTGTGTGTGTGTGTATATATATATTTGAAAAAGATGGCTATAGGCTTTGCCCCATAAAATTCACTAAATTTTTCTGCTTATACATCTGTTAATCTGACAGTTCTTTAGACTTTACATATTAAATATTTATAGCCAGTGCCAACCTTTTTCCTCTTAAAAATGCTGATGATTATTTTAGAACATTTCCCATAGGAAATTTAAATATTAATACATGCCTCTTAAACTCACCAAAATTGAATTTTAATTAAAATTGATATCCATTTATAGCTTAATAGGACAATACACATAGTTCACACTATCAAGTAACATAGTAGATCTCTTCAATGAGTCAAGTGTCTTTTATGTGTTTCAGTCAGATTTTGAGATACCTCTTTGTATACCACAAATATCTGGCAAATTTTATCCCTAATTATTTTAATGTCTTTTAATACAGGGTTGAGAATGTACACAGCAGTTTATATTATAAACTAAGTATTCTAAGTTTTCCAGTAAGAATTCTTATGTTTTTATGTTATTTTAATAGCCTTCTTAGGAAATGTTAATATTTATACATTCTAAGAGTTATTACAATGTTTATGTAGTCTTCAATCAAATCAAATATAAGAAATGATTATCTACACTATTTTTTCAATTACACATTGAAAGTTGTATTATTTTCTTAGTTATTGCACTTTCCAGAACACACAGTAGAATATTAAATGACAGCACACCTAGTATGCAGTCATGTGCTGTATAACAACACTTTGCTCACCAATGGATCACAAATACAGTGGTGATACTATAAGATTACAATGGAGCTGAAAAATTTCTGTCACTTGGTGACATCGTGACATTACAGCCATTGTAACATCGGAGTGTAACATGTTACTCACATGTTTGTGATGATCCTGGTGTAAACAAACCCACTGTGTTTCCAGTGATATAAAAGTACAACAAATACAATTTATGTACAGTACCTTGTACTTGGTAATAACAAAAGAATGTAAATGGCCTATGTATTTAGTGTATGCTTTTAATCATTATTTTAGAGCATACTTTTAAAACTTATCTTAAGAGAAAATTAATGGTAGAACAGCCTCACACAGGTTCTTCAGGATGTGTTCCAGAAGAAGGAATTGTTATCATAGATGACAGCTCCATGTGTGTTATTTCCCCTGATGACCTTCTAGTGGGACAGGATTCAGAGGTGGGTAACAGTGAAATTAATGATCCTGACTGTGTGCAGACTTAAGCTCATGTGTATTTGTGCCTTAGCCTTTAATAAAGAAAGTTTAAAAAGTTAAAAAAAGATAAGAAAGCTTATAGAATAAGCATTAAGACAGAAAATACTTTTGTACATCTGTGTATTGAGTTTGTGTTTTAAACCAAGTGTTGTTATAATAGAGCCAAGAAATTTTTTTAAATTTGCTTATAAAGAACTTGTAGTAAACTAAGATTAATTTATTATTAAAAAAATAAACTTTTAAAAATATATTTAGTGTATCCTAATTGTACAGTGATGAAGTCTATAGTGCTGTACAGGCTTTCACATTCACTCACCACTCACTGACTCACCCAGAGCAACATCCAATCCTGAAAGATCTATGCATGGCAAACGCCCTCTACAGGAGTATAATTTTTTTAAATCTTTTGTACTATACTTTGAGTGTATCTTTTCCATGTTTAGATACACAAATACTGACCATTGTGTTAAAACGGCCTATATAATTGAGCACAGTGACATGCTGGACAGGTTTTTATCCAAAAAGCTACAGTCTGTAGCATCTAGCCTAGGCTATACCACCTAGGTTTGTGTATGTAAGTACACTCTGTGATTTTCTCAGAATGACAAAATTGCCTAATGATGCATTTCTCAGAATGTATTCTCATCATTAAGCAATTTGTGTTTCTAAAATTAGCGTTAAGCCTCTAGGTTATTATTATGATAAATGTTGTCCATTGAATTTTAATAGATAATTTAAAACAGCATTATAAGAATCTATTCACAACTTCTAGTCTTCTAAAATATTATTCTTAGAAATTATTGAAAATTTTAGAAATAATTTTTCATATTTTTAGATTCCTATTGTTATATTTTCACACAATAAACTAGTTTAATAGATATTTAAATTAAACAAGCTTCACACTTTAAAAGTAACCCCAATGTATAATGAAATGTGATTTTAGTATAGTCTTAATTTTTGCCAGTGTGTTATTTTTTTGTGTCTTAATTTTATAGCCAAGAAATTGGCTATAAATTTCTTTAGTTTTTGTGGTTGTTTTTGTTTAGGTGAGCACAGGGTACTTTATTGATGGTAACTGATAAGGTAACTAATAAGGTGGGCCTCCCTAGGCTCCTCCCTCTTCACAGGGTCTGCATGGAAATTGTGAGAAAGGGAGATTCTCGGTGTGGTGGGAACTGTGTGAAGCAGGGATTCCCCAGCATCTGAGGGTGTCTGTCTTTCTCTTGCACTCTCATTGGGGCTGGTGGTCTCATTTCTTGGAGGCCATATGGGCTATGATGTTCACCACCATGTTGCTACAGCCAAATTCATTGTTATATCAGGATGTGAGCTTGACAAAGTAGTTGCTGAGTGCAATGCCAGCCCCAGCATCAAAGGTGGAAGAGTGAGTGTTGCTGTTAAAGTTGGGCGAGATGACCTGGTGCTCAGTGTAGCCAAAGATGCACTTGAGGGGGCCCCCTGATGCCTGCTTCACCACCTACTTTATGTCATCATATTTGGCTGTTTCTTCTAGATGGCAGCTCAGGTCCACGACTGACATGTTGGCAGTGGGGACATGAAAGGCCATGCCAGTGAGCTTGTCTTTCAGCTCAGGGATGACCTGGCCCACAACCTTTGAAGTGCCAGTAGATGCAAGGATGATGCTCTGGTGAGCCCACAGCCATCATGCCATGGTTTCCTGGAGGGACCATCTATAGTTTTTTGGGTGGCATTGATGGCTAGGACTGTGGTCATGAGTCCTTCCACAATACCAAAGTTGTCATGGATTACCTTGGCCAGAAACGCTAAGCAGTTGGTGGTACAGAAGGCACTGCTGATAATCTTGAAGCTGTTATCATTATTCTCATGGTTCATGACTACAGTGAATATGGGGGGATTGGCAAAGGGGCAGAGTGTATGACCCTTTTGGCTCCCCACTGCAAGTTAGACCCAGCCTTCTCCATGGTGGTAAAGCAACCAGTGGACTAAACTATGCACTCAGTACCAGCATTACCCCATTTGATTTTGGTGGGATCTTGATCTTGGAAGATGATGATGGCATTTCCATTGATGACAAGCTTCCTGTTCTCAGCCTTAAGGTTGCCATGGAATTTGCCATGGGTAGGATCATACTGGAACATGGAGAGCATATAGTTGAGGTCAATGAGGGGGTCATTGATGGCGACAATATCCACTTTACCAGAGTTAAAAGCAACCCTGGTGACCAGGTACCCACTATGGGGAAATCCATTGACTCAGGCCTTTGCCTCCACCATAGTGTCTCAGGGATGCAGCTGATGCTGCACAAGAAGATGCAGCTGTCTAGAGAGTCTCTAATTATTATGTTGAACTATTTTATGTTAATTTTATTAATTTATGCTAGTATAAAATGTTAATTTTAAAAAATACATATTTTTCTAGGCATTGGAATGCTTTAATACAATAAAAGTTATTCGGTTCTTTGACTTTTCAAAGAAAATTCATTGGTTTTGGAGGCAGTACTCTGATGCAATTTTGAAGGTCCTCTGCATTTATGAGGGTATTCAGGTATTTTAATTCATAGGCCAGTTCTGTTCATTTATGTTTTACATAAAATCATCTATATTTTCTAGGTTTTTAAATATATTGGCAGATAGGCTTGAAGTTGATTACCTCATATTTTAAGTATCTTCCAAAAATTCTTGTTTATCTCTTTTTCAAATGTTTTTCATTTAAAAACACTTATTTCCAATATTACCTCTTTCTAGTTTTCTTTTTGACTTGACTACACTTAAAAGTATATGTGAATGATATTAGTATCTTCAAAGTAAACCTTATATTTCTTTATAATAAATAGTTAAGCTCCCATGTTTCTTATTTGATCACTTTCTAATAGAGTTCTAATTCCTAGTTTTTGCTTTTTTGTTTTCTTTGACACTATTTCTTGGATATCCTGGGTCAATCACTCCAGTAATTATTTTTTTACATGCTTAAGTGTGACTACTCAAGGTAAAGCACATTTTGTACTAAGTACAATATTGGCTGAACACCATAAAATATAGCATGTTTATGTTGTAATTATTTTGTAACTGGACTATAACTGCAATTTCATTTTCTAACTCAGTATTTAAGAAAATGTTCTGTATTATCCATTTTTTTAAAATTTTAAGATGTTAATTTTAGTGTTACAGCTTGGTGGTTGTAGAGTGTGACCACTACAATTTTTACTTTTAAAATTTTTTAGAATTTCTTTTTTTAAATTTATTTAGTATACTTTAAGTTCTGAGTTACATGTGCAGAATGTGCAGGTTTGTTACATAGGTATATATATGCCATGGTGGTTTACTGCATCCATCACCCCAACATCTACATTAGGTATTTCACCTCCCCAATCCCCCACCCCCCACTATTCCTCCCCTAGCCCCCCACCCCCATAAAAAGATCTATTTAAAATAACTTTGGGAGTGTAGTAGATTAGATTATTGGCCCCAATACTTTATCCTTTCATGCTTCCATCCTTTTCCCTACAGTTCATCATAGCTTGCCTCTTGACTTGACTTTTTCTTTGGCAGTGTGTATTAGTTTCCTGGGGCTGTAGTAACAAAATGCCATAAACTGGGTGACTTAAATGGTAGATATTTATATTCTTACAGTTCTGGTGTCTGGAATTCTGAAATGAAACTGCTGGCAAGATTGGTTTCTTCTGAGGGCTGTGAAGGAGAATTAGTTCCATCCTTCTTTTCTACCTTACCAACTGAACCACAGCTGTCTTGCATATATGTGAAAAGAAACAAATGTTGTTTTCAGGTATTTAGTTTGAACATGGTTTGTGATTTGGCAATTTTTAGCAATATTTAACTGATATAATTAGTATCTAAATTGTTTCCCTGCTAAGTTTACTAGCTGTCTGGATATCAGAAAATTTCATTCATTTCAATATGATGAATACAAATTTTTTCTATTGTGCTGTATATTTAAATAAATTTTAATAAATACAATTTGTAAAAATTAAAAGCAGTAACAAGAAAAATATGGAGGAACATCTTTTGAGTTTTACATATGTAAAACATTTGTAAAGAGAAAGGAGATAAGCTTATTGATTTACTGAATTCACAAATATTTTGTTATAACCCCTCACTTTCACCTGAATTATAAATCTATTCATCCTAAACAAAAAAGTAAATACCTAGATAGTAGATTTTTTTGTCACCTAAACTATCTCACTCATTTCTACTTGGCAGAATCTAGAATTCTGAAACGTAGATGAATGTAGAATATTTAAGAAGTTAAATGTGCTGCGGTATGCGCTTTTGTCTTTCAGGGATAGAGATCGTTGAAGAGATATGTGTAGAGCTAGCATTCAGATAGAATGGTTTTTCATCCCTAGACCAACCGTGTCCTCATGAGTCATCCTAGCTAGAATGTTTGTGGACTTTTTTTTATAGAGAAAACATAAGTATTAACTATAAGTTAAGATGTTAAACAGAACTGCAATGGGTCCTCACTACTGAAAGGAATCAACCATAAAGTGATGCATTATTACCCAAGGATTTGCTTCTCACCATAGGGATGACTAGAGATAATATCAGTTCCAAATTCATAAACTTTCAGATTAAGTTCAACATGCAAATGAGTATAAATGCAAATATATTTATATTATTACCTCTGAAAATTTTATCTATTTATTATTAGTTTCTGGTTTAAAAACTAAGAACACAGAAAAATCAAAACCCATATTGTTTTTTGTGTGTGTTTCAGTAGGGCTTCACATGGGAAAGTTCAACTAGCTCTTATAAAGTAGTTGAAAACTATCTAATCCCAAACTCTCTCCATAGATATACAGATATAACTGCCATTTGGACTTCTTTGCACATCTTAAATCTCATGTAAGTCTCATGACTTATTAAATTTAGCCTATTACAAAAGACTTCAGTTTCTTTTTCAAATTCTTTCTTCTTAATACAAAAATCAATACCATGGTTGACTTTCTGTATTTCTTTGTCAGTTAATGGTATATGATGTCACTGTAAAACATGTTTTCAAGTGAAAAACATGCATTTAGTCTCAAATATTTCTTTTCTATCTAATCTCAAATATTTGTTCTGTTTAACTGTTTTCCTATTTATCTACTTTCATTAATAATCTTGCATTAATTATTCCTAAAATACACATATTATCACTCCATTATTTTAAAATACTTTGATAATTCTACCTTTCCTCAAATTAGACATGTATATCGTATTTGCCAATGTGTTTGCTTTTCAGTTTCTGAAGTTAATCTCATTACTGCTTCCTATTTTAACCTTGGAGGTAAGGAGACAACCTCCAAGGAACAACAGGAACTGTTCTTTCTATGACTATATTTATTTCTTTGTTTCCATTTGTTTCTCATTAGTTTGAGGAGCTTTGAAAGGCATACAAAGGCTCTATGTATATCCTAAATGTCAGTAGAGAGATCTTACATCTTATCTTAATGAATCAGGGGACATTTAAAAATTTCACTCTTGTCCAACTTAGCCCCAGACTACATGGGAAAAGGGCAGTCACATAATCATTGAAACCTAAGGCCTTGAAACTACATTTTTATGAATATATTTAAGAAATAAGTAGAATTAAGGAAAAAAGATTGTGGGTAACAGCCATGACACAATTTATTTTATGAGAAATACCCACATTGAATGTGCTTTATTTAAAAAGATTAATCATATGTATAAATGTAGCAGAACAGAAAAGAAATGCTTAACTTTCTCCATTTGTCAGATATACTGACTTTTTGTACATTAAATCAAATTGAAGGTACAAGCACTTAATGAAGGCATTTTACAAAGCAAAGTTAGTTACATATGGCAGTGAGTTAAGTTTCAATCTCATAGAAGTTGATTTTTTAAAACAAATCCTTTGGGCTATATTTTAATATATAGGCTCTCAGCCTAACAAGACAGCTTCAAAATTTGATAAAAATCAGCACATTCAAAAAATTAGGAAGTAAATAACTTGGTTTTATATAGTTCAAGACATTATTTCATATCTTAAGCAAAAAAAATAAAACAGCTGAGCTTAAAATTTGGCAGACACTCAGCCCTCAATCTAGAACATTTACTATATTTAAAACATAAATTAAATTTCTCACATCTGGATACATTATAAGGAACCGGATGGAATCCTAATGTAACTTCTCTGGGAAAAAATGAACTCCCCAACCAACTAAATCAGAAAAATGATTCTTTTTTATAGATTTTTCTTT
>CM052658.1:73569503-73619613 GCA_028533165.1 Leontopithecus rosalia
ACTCCAGGCCCTGCTTGCCTGGGGTACACCTGTAGCAGCTGCGGAACAGTGAGGGATGCTACCAGTTTCTTCTTCTATCTTTGTCCCAGAATGATGCCCGCCAAATGTCAGTCTGATCAGTCCTTTTTGAGGTGATTCTTTGGGTATACGGGGGTCAGGGAGCTGCTTGAGGAGACGATCTGTACTTTATAGGAGCTCAAGTGCTGTTCTGTGAGCTCCATTGTTCATTCAGTGTTGCTGGGCAAGTACGTTTAAGTCTGTTGTGGCAGAACTCATGAAACCAGTTTTTTTCCTCATATGATCTGTTTCGGGGAGTTAGGGCTTTATTTGTGAGTATCCGTTGCACTGTCCTGCCCAGCTAGGAGTCAGTCTAGTCACTATTTGGCTGCCGAGGCTCTGCCCTGCTGGCGTGAGGTCCGCCCTTTTGCTGTGGGCTCCGTCCTGCTGTTTTGGGCTCTGCCCTACTGACGTAGGCTCCGCCCTGCTGATGTGGGCTCTGCCCTGTTGGCAGAGTCTCTCTGTTATTGCGGGTTGCCTTGGCAACGGCTGACTGCGTCAACAATGGGCGGGTACCTCAGTAGGGGCAGAAAGTCTCAGCAATGGCGAACGCCCCTCCCCCACCAATCTGCACAGTCATGTGTTCAGCTCTTCCCGCAGTGGAACTCTCAACCCCCGGCACTCCAAATCGCCGTATTGCTTGTCCCTGTGGGGGTGGGACCCGTCGAGCCTGATCACTTGGCTCCCTGCCTCCGCGTCTTATTGCTCTTTTTTTTTTTAAGTTGTAGGGTTGACTCTCTCCCAGCTGCCTCAGCCGCCGGCCGAAAGGGCCCCGGGATCTGTGTGATTTCCCGTGCAGCCACCCACTGCGCTGGTTCACAATTCACCTCCCAGAAATCTCCTGGTCTGGTTCACCGTCCAAAACCCATTCAATCAGATGAACATAGCAATCTGCCCTCCCAAGTCTCAAATTGCTGGTTTAACAGGGCACCTAGACCCGTGTGTTTTGTGTGCCATGCCGCTGCGCTGTGGCACTGGCTACCTGGCTGCGCCAGTGGAAAGCGCTGCGCTTGAGTCCTGTGTGCCTCTTACACCTGGGCTTTTCCCCACTCTGTGGGCTATAAAGATCCGTCTCGAAATGTGGTGTTTACTAACCCTCTGTGTCTTGACTGAGAGCTGCAGTCATGAGTTGCTTCTAGAGTGCCATCTTCCTCCCCAGTCACCATTTTATTTTCTTTGATAGTCTACAAAGGTCCAACTACATTCTCCTTAGTGTTGTCGATACTGTTTTTTACCTCATTTTTCAAAAAGAAGAGCATTAACTTATCAGGGGTGTGTTATTTGTACCTTAGGCTTTTATCACGTTGTCCTTCTTTAGGTGTAAAAGCAATATATCCTGTTAGGAATGTTATGGCTTTCATAGTCCACCATAGTTGTGTGCTGGACTGATTTTGCTGGCTGAGGTTAACGGCACAAGACTGTCCACACGTTCTTATCCATCTTCTATGGCCCTCCTTACTGATGAGGGAAAAACATTTGGCAGTGACATGGTAAATAGCAAGATTTTAACACTGCCAAGGGACTTTGTGAGTACTTAATGAGCCATTTTACTTTGCTAATGTCTTACTCTTTGCTCTGTGTTATTAGGTCAATAGGCAAATTGGAACTATAAAGTCAAAGGATGCCACACACATCTCAGAAATAAAGTCTGGTATTTTGTTTCTGTGTCTTTATTTTGCAAAGCATTTTCAATGGCAGTTTTCAATAAACGATGCATTGTCCAATCAGAATGGTAAACATTGTCTTACATTTGGGGATTATGGCACTGAAATACTTTTTATTGTACCTTGGATCTGAATCCTTATTATACCCCATACCTCTCAGCTCTAGTATGAATAGTTTGTGGCTTTCCTGTGTCAGCTAGATGATACCATTAGAACAGATGAGATCCATCTCTGTCTTCTGCTCTACAATAATAAGAATTTGATCAGATAATAAAAAGTAAAGATCCCAGAATTTGAAACATGATGATGTCATAACAACAAGGATCAAGTAATGTCATTGAGTATCAGAGTTCAGTCATAATGCTTGCAACATGTTCCTGCTAGATAGTTCTATTCAACACTGTTTGGGAGGTTCTAGCCAGGGCTGTTAACCAAGTAAATATGCTTTTTGCATACACTAGAACTCAATAACCAATAGAGAAGCATTCTCTCCAAGGCATGCATTCATATCTCCATGGAAAAGAGGTTATATAGCACATTGAATCGCAGAGAAGTTCACTGGGTGCCAGGCCAGAGCTGATCCACAATAAGTGGACAAAAAAGAAACACCACTCTGGAGTGAAGGTAGACTGAGGCTGGCAGACAGGAGTGTACAGGGTGTTGAGGTGCACATGGCAAGGCTGACGTGAGAACATGCAGAGTGCTCAGGATGTGTAAGCCCACTCATTGGCAGGCCAGCATGAGACATAAACTATGTAGTGACTGCACTCAGGTCTACAGGAGACTACTCAAGGGAGTGTCGGCAGCCAAGTACAGCAGTTGGGTGCACAGAAGCAGTTGGGATCCTAAAGGGTATGTGTGCAGAGGAAGTCAAGAGTCTGCCTGCAAGCAGGGAGACTTGAGGCTTGTAGTGCATGGTATACAGTTCAGGCAAGCCATGGCAAAAAAGGTCAGGCCAGGATGGAATGTTTGCTTAAGGATCAGTCCCTTTGGGCTCAGGGCATGGGCAGTGCACAACTGCATGTTCTTCACATGAACTGCTTCAGTCTCACAGGAGAAGCAGTAGAAGAAAAGTTATTGTTTTAAAAGAGCAAGTACACCCGAGTCAAACTAGTCTTCCTAAATTTCTCTCCTGCCCTCTACTGACCAAGCTTAACATGGAGCCTACTGCAGAACTGAATTTGAAGCTGAGAGGTAATTAGCAGATATTGGGCATAATCTGGAAGAGGAACAACAATGCAAGAAGACTTACTCTGTAAGATATAAGGAATCATAAAGCTTTAATAATTAAGTATAGTACTGATGTGGGGATAGGCAAACTAACAAACAGAATGGAACAGAAAGGGTGAAACAGACAAACATGAAACTATGACCAAAAAAGTGGCTCTTCAATATAGAAAATTAAACTTTTACTAAATATATAAAATATATTGTTTTAAAAAAATTTAGCCTTATTTGATTTTTTTCATTTTTTGCATTTTTTTTAATTGTGCTTTAGGTTCTGGGGTACATGTGCAGATCTTAAGGATTGTTGCATAGGTACACACATGGCAAAGTGATTTGCTGCCTCCATCCCACCGTCACCTATCTGTCATTTCTCTCCATGTTATCCCTTTCCAACCGGCCCACCGCCCACTGTCCCTCCCCTAATCCCCACCAACAGAACGCAGGTAATGGTTCCCTCCCTGTGTCCATCTGTTCTCATTGTTCAACACCCACTTATGAGTGAGAATATGCCGTGTTTGATTTTCTGTTCTTGTGTCAGGTTGCTGAGATGATGGTTTCCAGATTCATGCATGTCCCTGCAAAGGACACAAACTCATCATTTTTCATGGCTTCATAGTATTCCATGGCGTATTTGTGCCACATTTTCTTTGTCCAGTCTATCATCAATAGGCTTTTGGGTTGGTTCCTGGTCTTTGCTATTATAAAGAGTGCTGCAATTAACATATGTGTGCATGTCTCTTTGTAATAGAATGATTTATAATTTGGGGGGTATATACCCAATAATGGGATTATGGAGTCAAATGGAATTTCTATTTCTAGATCCTTGAGGAATCACCACACTGTCTTCCACAATGGTTGAACTAATTTACACTCCCACCAACAGTATAAAAGTATTCCTATTTCTCCACATCCTCTCCAGCATCTGTTGTCTCCAGATTTTTTAATGATAGCTATTCTAATTGATGTGAGATGGTATTTCAATGTGGTTTTGATTTGAATTTCTCTAATGACCAGTGATGATGAACATTTTTTAATCTGTTTGTTGGCCTCATATATGTTGGCCTGATATATGGCCTCACATTCTTTTGAAAAGTGTCTATTCATATCCTTTGCCCACTTTTGAATGGGTTTGCTTGTTTTTTTCTTATAAATCTGTTTTAGTACTTTGTAGATTCTGGTATTAGCCCTTTGTCAGATGGGTAGATTGCAAACATTTTTCCCCATTCTGTTGGTTGCTGGTTCACTCTAATGATTATTTATTTTGCTGTACAGAAGCTCTGGAGTTTAATTAGATCCCATTTGTCTATTTTGGCTTTTGTTGCCAATGCTTTTGATGTTTTAGTCATTAAGTCCTTGACTATGCCTATGTCCTGAATGGTTTTGCCTAGGTTTTCTTCTAGGGTTTTAAGGTGGTTAGGTCTTATGTTTAAGTCTTTATTTTATTTTATTTTATTTTTGAGATGGAGTTTCACTGTTGTTACCCAGAGTGGAGTGCAATAGGACGATCTCAGCTCACCACAACCTCCACCTTCTGGGTTCAAGCAATTCTCCTGCCTCAGCCTCCCGAGTAGCTGGGACTACAGGTGCGCACCACCATGCTCAGCTAATTTTTGTATTTTTAGTAGAGACGGGGTTTCACCTTGTTGACCAGGATGGTCTCGATGTCTTGACCTCATGATCCACCTGACTCGGCCTCCCAAAGTGCTGGGATTATAGGTGTGAGCCACCGTGCCCGGCATGTTTAAGTCTTAAATCTATCTGGAGTTAATTGTAGTATAACAAAGGGTGTAAAGGACCTCTTCAAGGAGAACTACAAACCACTGCTCAAGGAAATAAGACAGGAGACAAACAAATGGAAAAACATTCCATGCTCAAGGTTAAGAAGAA
Source organism: Leontopithecus rosalia (assembly GCA_028533165.1). Taxonomy (NCBI): domain Eukaryota; kingdom Metazoa; phylum Chordata; class Mammalia; order Primates; family Cebidae; genus Leontopithecus; species Leontopithecus rosalia. The sequence continues at coordinate 73,574,339 of CM052658.1, forward strand.
TCATGGCCATACTGTCCAAAGTAATTTATAGATACAATGCTATCTCCATCATGCTACCACTGACACTCTTCACAGAACTGGAAAAAACCACCTTAAACTTTATATGGAACCAAAAGAGAGCCTGCATAGCCAACAATCCTAAGCAAAAAGAACAAAGCTGGAGGCATCACAATACCTGACTTCAAACTATAGTATAAGACTATAGTAATCAAAACAGCATAGTACTGGTACCAAAACAGAGATATAGACCAGTGGAACAGAACAGAGGCCTCGGAGGCAACACCACACATCTACAGGCATCTGATCTTTGACAAACCTCACAAAAAACAAGCAATGGGGAAAGGATTCCCTGTTTAATAAGTCGTGTTGGGAAAACTGGCTAGCCATGTGCAGAAAGCCTTATTTGATATTATAGGTTTGTCACAGTTCTGAAGGTGAAAGAGAAAGAGTAATGCTAGTATATAATAAAATATCATTTCCATACGGTAAAATAGATGTTTATCAAAGAGAAAATGTATACTTCTCATGAAGAAAAAGATTACCAAATTGGTCTACTCTAAAATTAATACAATCTAGGCATCAAAAAATATCATAAGCAATGTGAAAAGCATCTCAGAATAAGGGAGGATATTTGAAATACAAGCCTATATCCATAGGGTATGAAAAACACCTAGTTATCAATGTTAAAAGAAAGGAAAAGGAAAATTATCGAACAGACTTGACTAAATACTAGATAATTTTGGATAACCAAGTGGAGAACATATAGATACTCAACCTTATTATCATCGGGGAAATGAAGACTAAAACCACATGAGATAGGACTGCAGGTATACCAAAATAGCTAATAGACAAATGACTGTGCAGACATGAGCAATAGGAATATAAATTGTTCTAATAAGTTTAGACAACTGACTTTCAGGTTAAGCATATGTACCCCTTAAGACCTAGCAATTCCACTCTATTTATTAATATATAACTCACAGAAATATGTGCACAAGTACTTGAAGAAGCATGTACAGAAATGTTTCCAGCAGCATTATCTACAATAGATGCTAAAAACAACCTATATTTATCAATATTGAAAATAATAAATCAATGTAAATTTAATGGAACATGGTAGAGCAATAAAGTCAATTAAAAGTATAGATACATAAATACATTGATAGAAGCCAGATGGATAAGAATACATAATTTAATACTCCATTTATGAAAGTCTAAAACAGGTCAAGATTACTCAGTATTTTAAAAGACAGTTTAACTTTGGAGACAAAAAGGATAATATTTGGACAAAGAACTCGAAAGGAGATTACAGTGTGCTGCTAATGTTCTATTTTAAGAACAGAGTAATGGTACTCAAGTGAGTTTGTTTTGTACTAATCTATTGGGTAAATATATATTTTATTCTTGACAATAGGTCAACTACAACCTGAATTATAGATAATTTTAATACTTTTCACTCATTTTTAATATCCCATGTTAAATAGCACGAGTGAGAAAGAGACCCAAGAACTTAAGAAATATAATTTTCCATTAGGAGAGAGGAAGTGCTTGTAAACAATGATATATTTTCCCTTACCCTTATTCATCTGTAATTTAGCCATAATAGGGTTTAAATTATAAAGAAAAGAACAATGGCAAACAAACAAACAAAAACACAGAAAGCTCTCATACTGAGATCTCATATCCCATGGTTCAATTCAGTTAGCTATGTTTGAATAGAGATCACATGTGAACTGAAAGCACATCTGATAAGAAACAAGTGAGTATTGTGGAGAGGAGGCTAAGCTTAGTATAAAATATCTCAACGCCAAGAGATAAATAAAAAATATAAAGTCAGTAAAATAAAGCTGAGCTGTCACTTATAAAATTCACAGCAGATATTAGGTAACAAATTTGATGGTGGTACCTTTGTGAATAAAAGTCATGAATATGAAAAAAATGAGTTTGATTAAAAGTGCCAAGAAATTTAGCAAATAATACCAGTTTCAAGACAACAGTGTTCTACATATCAGCAAATTCATAAATATGGGCAAAGTATATGATCAGGAAGGGCGAATTATAGATAAAAGACAAAACAAAAAATAACCTTCAAATAAAAGTAAATTAGGCTTCACCTAAAGCCAAATTTGTTAAGATTCCTTCTAAGTGTGGGATTCATCTAAATATTGTTTAGTGGGTCTTGGCTATGGGGAAGCATATGTGGAAATAAATTGCTGAGGGGAGGTAGATATGTATGAAGTGTGTGCATGTGTGTTTGTGTGTGTGTTTGTGTGTATGTGTGTCTGTGCGCATCTGTGTAAAAGAAATGGAAAAGATAAATCATGATTCTCAATTTTTGATTCATCCATCTTTAAACAACCTGGTTCCTATCTCAGGTATGATAGCAGATGATTTTGAAGTTGGCTTTAAAGGTAAAAAACAAAATTCTACTTCCATTCCTTTCTCATTATTCCTTCAGCTTTTCTTTAAAAAGTATTTTCCCCAAAATATCGGTCTTCGAATTATCTTTTTATAATAAGAAGACATTGTAAGAGAACTTTCAAGGATGCCTGACAACTTACACCACCTACTCTGAAAAATGAATAAAGTGTTAATATCATTGAATCTGAAATGAAAGATTCTTTATCTGACTATATTATAGTTTTTCTGAGTTCTAAATTATTGTGAAAAAGAGGAAAAATACAAATAGGCGAAACTCAAAACAAAAACTAATTTTCTTTGGGACACTTGAGAAAATCATTGGAAACCTATTTCTTGAACTAATATAGCACATGATCACAATATGAATAAAAATAAATTTAATGTATGAAAATCAATGTGTTTCGTTTCTTAAAAAATTGTATTATTAAATAGCATATATTATATAAAGTACCTGAATAGCTTTACATTAACTGGAGCTGAATAACAATTAAAATATGGTATAGAGAACAATGACTGTGTCTTGTGTTGAAATTTTGAGATACAGGGATTATTTAATGCCAAATAATTTTTCTCATAGAGCATCTGAAATATTCATAGGTCTCACACTAGAATAAATTCATTGCTGCTCTAAGGTATATAAAATGTTGATAAACTGATTTCCTGACCTTGGAGAACTTTGTTGACGTATTAAGAGACTTTGATACACAGCAGAATGCAGACATGCTTTGTGATTTGTTGGATGCACTGCTCTATGTCTGCACTATTAAGTTCTTGGGAAACAAGGGGAGTCTTTAGAGAAGCCAGTATGTATAAATGAGCCATAGCCTCACTAGCAAATGCCCCAAGTGAAAACTCTGGGGATTCAAATGTTAAGCAACGTCATTTAAACACCACACAACTCCAAACTTTATGACATATATATTGTTCCCTGCAGTATAGCTCTTTGATTTTCTGCTGTCTCTTTGCTTTCCTCACTGGTAATATAGCATTTGACCCCCTGTACCTTGTTTACAAAGCATTGCCTTATGCAGCACATTGGGGCTCTAATGAGTGACAGCCATAGCTGGGAGAAACTACATAGTAAAAAGTAAAACCAAGCAGAGTTTTAATAGCATGTATCCTGAGCCATGTTAGCTCTACCGAGATGTCCTTGGAATATACAGGCTTCGATGACAAACTAGCCTATGGAAAGTGGGAAATGCTGAAATGAACAAAGCATTGGAAAAATCAATTGCCAAAATTCATTTTTACTTTATATCCCAGAAAGCCTCTTTTTAAAACTCACTCACTACAAGATTTCTAGGAATGGCTTTTAAATCTTATTGTTTTCCTCTAATATTTAATTTGTAACTTTCTAACTTTCTTCTGTTTTATCAACATGTGAGCTCAAGGCTAAAAAGTGTACTTAGGCAACAAAAATATAATAAATTCACAAGTAACAAGACACAAAATTTACAATTTCCTGTTTATTCCGATATATTATTTATCAGCTATTTCAGTACTTTCCCACATAAAATCTACACTGTTTTGTTGATAATGAAACCATTCTATCATTTTTTATCTTTTTAAGAAAGGTTAGTAGGTGTATTAAAAATATTTGTAATAATGGAAAGGAGATTTACTTTCTAATGGACTCAGTGGAATCGAATTATGCTTATACAAGTCCTAGACCAGAAGTAGTAAAATAACAATGGATAAAACTCCCTTCCCTGCTTCTTGCTTTTAATTTAATAAGGATTACATTTTAGCTGTATAAGTTCTGCCCAGAATTATATGTTCTTTTGAATTACCACATTGATTTGTTTATCTGTGGATGGCTGAGAAGGCAACAGTAGCTCTGTGGATTTTTCTCCATTGCTGTGCTATTAGCAAGTGCTTTCTTGGTTTACTACTAGGAGACACACATCTGGGACTCACCTTGTGTTGTCTATAGTGGAAGTAGGAGCACTTGTGCCTGCCAGACCAGGAGTGAACTAGTTCATTATTGGCTTTTTAATAAAAGTCATATATAGCCCTAGGTAGACAATCTAGCTTGAAACATTCCTTTTAAAAATGCTGGAGGTTGATGAATTTGACTATTCCCTAGCAAGTTGAATGTTTTGCAGACACAATGCCTCTATGCATTTTAAAGTTTAGAATATTGGATGGTAGAACTTTTCAATAAGTTTGAAGGAAACATCCGTTTAAATCATCTTAACAATGTTAATATCAACTATGTTACTTAAATACTCTACTTATTACACACACGAACAAAACAATGCAATTTTAAAAGGGTATTCCTTATTAAATGTATTAATTTGTATTACAATATAATGTAATTATGTTGGTCAAATGCGGTCTGGTCTAGAATTGCCCCAATTCCTCACTTTTGTTACAACATAGAATTTGTTTCACTACCTCTCTTTCTTGATGCTAAAATTAATTAGACTTCAGGAAATCAGACTATGAAATTTGTATAATATGATGAGTATTTTTCATTTGTTTTTCCAGACTCACCTCTTACTCTCTATCCTTCCTGTATACCAGGCAGCTGACAGGTGCAGGCTGCATCAACTGGATCCCTTGCCTTTGGCTTCCAGTTATGTTGTGCAAATAGGAGGTGCCAGTCACAGATTGGCCCATAAAGGAAAATGAAAATTTGCTAAGTTATTCTACTGAATGCCAAAGCATGTTTTCAGTCAGTCATCTGCATGCAACTACGCTTTCATGAACCAAATCTCCCGGTCTTCTTAGCCCTAGGGGCACTGCTCTTTCAACACTGCAGCTACATAGAAAGGGATGGTATTCAGCAACATCCTTTGTCAGTTTCTTTATGAAACATACTCCTCCTTTGTTTTCCATAACCAAGATGTACAGTAAAGGGCAACTAAGCCACAGGCTCCGTTCTTGAAGCATTAACAAATTCATTCAACAGTAAATTATGTATTTGTGGAAAATTTCATATATTAAGTAAAACATTATATAAACACTGTATTAAATGGTTGTTAAACCATTAAATGACATGAGTATTCATAGTAGGAAGCCCGAAATGTGTCTATAGGTAGATGAAAACAGTGAAGAACGTTCATTTTAAAGGTGAATATTAATCACGGATCATACTCAACAATAGCTGCATAATTTAATAAAAAGTGTAAAACATACCCTGAGATAAACTCAGGGACACTCTCAAGATCAAGTTACAAGAGACAGAAACAAGAGCACTAGTGGCCAGAGCACCTTGGCTCACGCCTGTATTCCCAGCACTGTGGGAGGCCGAGATGGGCAGATCACTAGAGACCTGCAGTTCGAGATCAGCCTATCCTACATGGCAAAACCCTATCTCTACTAAAAATACAAAATTTAGCCGGGCATGGTGGCATGTGCCTATAATCCCAGCTACTTGGAGACTGAGGCACGAGAATCTCCTGAACCCAGGAGGTGAAGGTTGCAGCGAGTTGAGGTCACGCCACCACACTCCAGCCTGGGTGACAGAACGAGACTCCATCAAAAAAGAAAGAAAGCACTAACCATGTTTAATATATCATTGTATACACAAGACATAAGAGAGAAGTTTGCAAAGGTAACTTAGTTGCTCCTGAAATACTTTTAGTAGGGAAGGAATTTTTTGAAAGCTGTAATTTAAAAAGATGAATTCAGGAAATTGAACAATTGTAGTAAGAAAGAAACTGAAATTGTACCCAAAGCTGCTTTCATATAAAATGCATTCCTCCATTTATTGGAAACTTTACAGTTTAAGTAATGTATGATTTGTTTCATTAAGTAGTTAATGTTAATGATAAAAAACTTGGAAGACGTGTACACATACACAAAAGAGCTAACAAAACACCAATTTTTCTATAGTTTGACTACCAATTTTGGTATGTGTATTTTTCTGCTTTTAAAATCAATATTATATGTAGAGAGAGAGAGATCTCAAGCTCAAATGCCTAAACATTCCAAGAATAGAACCTCAAAGAATGGCTAAGACTAACTATGGCCAATTGTGAAGTTAAAGCACCATTTAAGAAGAAAAGCTGCTGCTAATACCTATGACACATTATTATGGTCAGTTGTTCATAGATCTTTCAATTTGTAATACAAACAGAGAATTACATTTTCATGCCTAAATATGCTGGCAACAAATTCCATTTACAATAAAACCCAAAACATGTACAAATACCATAAAGGCCTAATAAACAAAATAACCTCTGTTTTGTTTGCTGTATTTACATCAGGGTCAGACTGCCAACAATAAAGCAGAGATTAAGCTTGAACTCTGGAGTCAGATCTATTAAAGTTGAAATTCCAGCATTGTGATATATTATACTAATATGATAATATTCTATCACCTCTTTTTTATGCCACAATTTTCTCATCTGTAATACAAGGATAAAATCTTTGCCTCATAGAGTCACAAGGGTTAAATCAATTCAAAAGTGTGAAGAACAAACACATCACTAGAGATATTTGAAGCGGTCAGTGATAGCAGTATTTTATATAAGTGGTACCATAAATGGTTAATGTTTCCTATCTTCCTCTTTTGTTTTTAATGATGTTTTCTGAACATGTTTGCTAATGACTACATGGCATTTCATTACATATATGTGGGCAAATATTTATAATTAGCCAATTCCTTATTGGAGTTTTGAAAATTTTTCCAATTAATATTTATTTTAAGTAGTACATATATATGTTTATTTTCTTCCTAAGAGTAAATTCTTAGAGATGGAATTATTTGCTGAATTCTATATTTTTTAGATTTGGGGTATGTTTTGCCAATTTATCCTTTTTATAAATGAAAAATATTTTATATTTTAATCAACTATGATTGCTTATTTCTGTGCGTATTTGGATACTTTTTAATACATTTTGAATTTTATATTTGCTTGATCCTGTGAACACTACAGGATAAATAATTCTTTTCTCACTTTATTGTTGAAGATTGGGGACACATTAATTTTTGTAAGTTCACATGGTCAAGGAGAGAAGTGGGAAAAGAATGTTGGTCACACAAAGTCCAATTTTTTTGTGAAATGTTTTATATGACACATAGTTTGCACTGAACAACACAGGAATTAATAGTGCCCCCCCCAGCTCTACCTCCATGCAGTTGAAAATTTCTTTATAACTTTTGACTACCCAAAACCTTTACTAGTAGTTTACCATTGATTGAAGGACATACTGATAATTTAAACAATCAATTAACACATATTTTGTTTGTGGTATGTATTATGTACTTTTTTCATACTTTAGTAAGCTAAAGAAAGGAAAATTTTATTAAGAAATCATAAGGAAAATTGATTTTATATCCTGAGACTTTGCTAAAGTTGCTTATCAGCTTAAGGAGATTTTGAGCTGAGACAATGGAAAAGAAAATACATTTACTATCCATTAAGTTCAATTGTATCATCACAAAGGTCTTTATCCTTCCTCTCTTCACATTAAGTATGCCGAGGAGGAGGAGGAAGAGGTTGATCTTGCTTTCTCAGGGGTCACACAAGCATAATAGGTGGAGAAGGGGGAAGAGGAGGCAGAAGAGGCAGTCACTCTTTACATCATTTTTTTTTTGAAAAAACATTTCCGTATAAGTAGGCCTGCGTAAATTAAACCTGTGATGTTCAAGGGTCAACTGTCTTTCTTTGTTTTGTTTGTAGAAAAAAATTATCTCTGAAAATAGTAGATAGTTAAAAGTAATTTAGTGTTATAACACTTAAATTGCATACTAACGCTTTTTATTGCTAAAGATACATCAATATTTTTATATGAGACCAAAACTTTGAAAAGATATTTCACTTCATAAAAGTGACAGCAACCAGGATTAAGACCTTTCCAAAATGTTTGCACTATACTAAGCTTCAAAGATAAATATTATATTAATTTTTAAAATCTAATAGTAACTAACTCTTGTTCAGTATAAACAGCATTAATTTATTTTTTTCATTCATTCATTTAACAAATATTCATTGAGAACCAACCAGGGACAAAGTACTGTGGAAAGACATAGAAAAGGAGCTATATACCCTACTTTCCAGGAATTTATGTGATAATATTTGTCATTTCTCTATTAATATAAAGTAAATAAGGACAGAAATAAATAATATATTTCTATTCAGTATACTTGTATTAGTTCATTCTCACATTGCTATAAATAACTACCTAAACTGGATAATTTACTAAGAAAAGAAGCTTAATTGTCCCATGGTTCTGCTGGCTGTACAGGCTTCTGCTTCTGGGGAGGTCTCAGGAAACTTACAGTCATGGTTAAAGATGAAGGGGAAGCAAGCATACCTTACATGGAGGGAGCAGGAGGAAGAAAAGGAAGTGGGAGGCGCTACACACTTTTCAACAACCAGATCTGTGAGAACTCTGTCATGAGACAGCACTCAGGGGATGGTGCTAAGCCATTAGAAACCACCCCCATGATCCCATCACCTCTCACCCAGCCCCACCCCTAACATTGGAAATTACAATTTAACATGGGATTTGGGTGGAGACACTGAGCCAAACCTTATCAATAGTTTTTTATTAAAATGATAGATATAAAAGTATAGGAGATCAAGACCCTTCTAGCCAACATGGTGAAACCTTGTCTCTACTAGAATACAAAAAGTTAGCCAGGCATGGTGGTGCATGCCTTCTCAGCTACTTGAGAAGCTGAGGCAGGGGAATTGCTTGAACCTAGGAGGTGGAGATTGCAGTGAGCCGAGATCACGCCACTGCACTCCAGCCTGGTGAGAGAGCAAGACCTCATCCCCTCCCAAAAAAAATGATGTTTGAAAATTCCTTATGCTAGCATAAACTATATTACAATAAACAGGAATTTTCTGAAATGGGAGGTCAGAAATTGCAGAAATAAAAGGAATCATATACAGTAATAGTCTTCGTACTGTAATCATCATGCCAGTTAGAAAATGAAAGCAGAGCTGGGGTCTCTGTTTACCTGTTTTCTAGACAACTGAGGTTGATTTTTTTACACTGACAAAGTATTAAGATGGCTTTTTGCAAGTCTGAGTTGTAGGTTTTTTTTGTTTGGTTTCGGTGTGGTTTTGGTTTAGAGGCAGGGTCTAGCTCTGTTGCCCAGGCAGGGGTGTAGGTGTGATCATGGCTCACCGCAACCTTGGACTCCTTGGCTGAAGTGATCCTCTCGCCCTAGCCTCCCTGGGTAGCTGGTACTATGGGCATTCACCATCATAACCAGCTACCTTTTTAAATAAAATTATTTTTTGCAGATATGAGATCTCACTATGCTTCTTAGATTAATCTGAAATTTCTGGCTGCAAAGGATTCTCCCACCTCAGCCTCCCAAAGTGCTGGGATTATAGGCTTGAGCCACTGCTCCCAGTTCAAGTTGTAGTTTTTGGTAGGCACTCAATGGCAGCTAAGGACACATCACATGCCTAATAATGAACACACTAATTCATACTGTTAATTTCTAAATTTCCAAGCCAGAGCCTTTGGATTCTGACTTTTTGGTTTATTTTATTTTCACCACTACACTCTTTAATCAAAGCAATGGACAAAAAACTAGAACTAAAATGAAGCTTATGTCTTTTCATTATCATCCTAGTTGAATAAATGTATGCAAGATGTTTTCCAACAGTTATTGAAACACTTACTTGTTAATAAATGTAAAAGCAGTGAGATAGAATTGATATAAATTGCTAATTTATATCATTACTATAATCACTTTGAGTGTGAGTTAACATAAATAGATGTGTGACTTTCTCTGCTGGCTAGGGAAAATTTCAATGGAGACACTAACAAATAAGCTTCTTTTTTAATGGATGTAGCCGTCTTTACTTTGTAGTCAGGAAAAGATATATACAAGTGTCTATAATAGTTTCCTATGCAAAATAGTTCTATTTTGCATTATCTTTCAATACAGAAATTCCTTGTGTAATAAGCACACTCTGTGTGGATTTAAATTTGAAGCCAACTAACTTGAAGCACAGTTACACGTCAGATTTGTCTCGAGCCTTTCATTTTTGTTTGTGTCCATAAAGACTGATGTCATGGCCACAGGTTTGAGGTTATTTGTTCTTAAGAACAATATCTAGGTTATATGTCATCAGGACAGGCAGCCAGTGTTGGAGGTACAGAAACATTCTGGCCCCACTGCAGGGTTACAGTTCATAGACTGGTCTCTCTGGAAGATATATGAGTCCTCCCACCATTGTTCAGTGTTCAGTCCGGGAGTTTAACAGAAGAAATCAATGAGGCACAACTGTGCAAAATAGGGGTCAAATATGTACAGCTGTGGCTCCACATATATCAGATAGCTTTGTTTGATTTTTCTCTAGACAGTATTCATTATCCAAATGGGCTTTAGGAGCTTTTTTATTAAAAACAAATTGATGTTAATTAATTCAGATTGAAGTGGTCATTAGTCAGCTATCTCCTTGTAGAAAACTGAATCAAGACTGCTCCCTGCAATCTCTGAGAGTTTTCTGTCTTTAAATCTAATTTTAAATTGGAATTATAATTTTAAATTGTTTTAAGTTAAAGTAAGCTTTTTTTACTCTGGCTGTCTCTTGACTATCAGCTGTCTTGTTCTTTTGCTGCTTGACTTGATTTTAGGAGTCTGTATTATATTATTTTTCACTTATTTACTGATAATATTTTATAATTTGTATTTTCCTATCTATCATAGTTTTTGGATGCAATTGAATTATACGTATTTTCTCTTAAATATTTGGGATTTTAAGTCTAAAGACATTTTTAAAGTAATACATTTTTCCAGTTTTATGAGAGAAATATCTTCTGAATATATGAATTCTAACAAATTACTTCTCTGGTGCTTTAAGTATTCACATTCTACAATTCTTTTCCTGTATATTATTTTTCTTTCATGCCTTATCTTTTCCCAACAAACACACACATACATAAACAAAAAGAATAACAAAGCCTTTCAAAATCCTTTATTTTTCTCTTTTCATATAATTAGTATTAATAAGAATCAGTTCAATTGCCTTTTTTCTTTGTCTTGGTCATTTGCCTCTCTGAGTGGCCAACAAATTGGAAATAGACAGATATAAAATCTGTCTGCTTCTTTTTCCTCTCCTTTAATTTAGACAGATAAACAGTAGAAAGTCAAAAATAGGAGGCTGAATCTGTAGAAATAGTATGTGAGAGAAAAAGAAAGGTAAGTGTGGATGTGTGTGTGTGCAGGGAGGGTGGGGGTGCAGAGGAGGAGTTTAAATGGTTTGCAACAGGACAGTGGATTGTGGAGAGATGAGAGTATGGGGATAGAAGCTATAATGAGGAAGAAACTGCAGCTGATGCAAAAATTGTAGCCAACACTGCTCTGAAATCCCCAAAAAGCAGAGCCCCCTTTCTTCAGATGGCCCTTACCCTCTGAGGTGTCATCTTTAAAAGTTTCTACAATGTGCTTCAGTGTTTCTGAAAATCTGGGCTGATTGTTCTACTTTGCTGGGGCATCCCAAGTCTAGAGTGGGACCTGCGATGGCCTTGGTGTCTGTTTCTATATAATGGGGTTTCTCTGTCCCTGCCCCCATCAAAACTGAGGTCATCTAGAATACCTGAGGGGCCCCAAGATTTGCAAATATGAAGACATTCCAGAGTCCTCTGTCCAGGTTCTGGCATCCTGGTTCTAGAAGGGCAGGCTGGCACATGAATTATTTGCATTAGCTACTTAAGCATTCCTCTAATGGGATCATATGAAATCAGGCTGGCACATTGGTGCTACATATCACTTTGAGGTGACAATCACTCTCATCTTTTTATTTATCCTGTGTTCCCCCTCCCACCAACCAAATATTGGCATCCATCCGTCAGCAAAGAATACATAGGGTAAAATACATCTTGATCAAATCTTCCAGGGGTTGTCACTTCTATTTTTTCATTGTTCCATAATGCCAGTGGATGTTTTTAAGCAATGTCTTCATTTGCCTCTAAGTGATGTGGTGACATGGTGCTCTCCTGGGTCAGTCTTAAGGCATGGCAGAAAGGGGAAGTCTGTTTCTTGTGTGAATGGAACCATTAATGTCATTCCACCACAGATCCTGTGATAGATGGAGTGTTTGTCTCCCAAAAAAAGCCAGATGTTGAAATCAAATCCTCAATGTCATAGAATTTGGATACAGAGTATTTGGGAAATAAATAGGTAATGGGCATGGAGACCTGATGAATGCCCTTTTTATTAGTGCGTTATAAAAAGAGGTCAGAAAGCAAGCTCTCTTTGCTTTTTGCCACATGAGGACATGTCAAAAATACAGCCCTCTAAGCCAGCAAGAGGACTGTAACCAATTACACAACCATACTGGTACCCTGATCTTAGACTTGCAGCCTCGAGAACTGTGAGAGATAAATGTTTTTATTTTAAACTACCCAGTCTATGAAAAGTTGTTCTAGCAAACCCAAACTGACCAAGACAGGCCCTTAACTATACTCCCTTCCAGCTGGTGGTAGTGTATATAAAAACATCTCACATTTTTAAGAATGCAGTGATCACAGCCTCAAAATATTAAGGAAAGATACGGTTGGAAAATGGATTATTCGATTTTTTATGCTATCAAATTTTATATACTAAATTTAACATAACCAGATAGTTTCCTGAATATTCTAGATCAGATTTGTATTTTTGGTCATCTTCAAAACAGTACAGTAACATGTTTGGAGAGAGCCATGGGAAGCCAGTTCTTTGGGCAGCATGATGGATGGTGCAGTCATGACTAATGATGTAACCAGCGCTAAATAAATGGTATTAGGGAACTGTGGTAGCAAGAAGATCTATATTGTTTCAATACAAACAGGTTGTGGAGAGCCTGACATTGTGAGTAATAATAGTGTTGCTACCTTTTTCAAAATGGCAGATATGAAGTTAACCGGTTATGACACATTTGAAAGAAGAAGACATGAAAAACTGGCTCCTGGACCTCAACATAGAGAAATTGTGCCTGGACACTACAAAACTTGTGCCATGCACTGACTGAATAACCAAATGCCTGTAATTCTCATCTACCATGATTTTAAATCCCCACCAGTAAGTCAGTAAGCCTCAAATCGGCTCACACGTTTTTAATGCATATTTAATCAAAGTGTTGGTATAAATAGAATCATTTTTTCCAGGATTCTGCATGTACTATGGGCAAGACCACTTCACCACGTTCTTTCTGGTGATCCATTTGGATACATAGAGATGTGTGCAACATGATCAGACACAGAAAACTGCAAAAGCACCTTAAATTTACAATATGGATGACAATTATAATTTTCTTAAAGACGAAAGCACATTATTTTCCTAATTATGAGGAGAGGGCTGCAGGAGAAACAGAAAATAACCGAAAAGGTAACTAAAAAAATAAATAAATAATGGCAATGATTTGTCTGAATGTTTCTTTCCTAACTAAGCATTCAAACGAATATAGTTGAAAGCTAGATATAATGCTGAAGATTATGAATACATTTGCCTCTTTTAGACTGAGTTCATATGTTTGAACTGATGGAATTTAATGAATTCATTCAAACTTATTTGAAGAACCTCACAAGTACCAGGTATACTTTTTTATATACCAAATATAAAAAATATGCATTTTCTGTCTTTGAGCTGCTAACAGTTTAGTAGAAGAGAAAAACATGTAAACAAATGGTTACACAATGTGTTTTTAGAACAAACTGAATAAAGAAACTAAACTGTATGGGAAAACAGAAGAAAGCTTCTTATGTGGTAAATATTGAGCAGTCTTACATGATTAATAGGCATTTCCAGGGACAAATGGATATGTATGCAAATATTAATGTTGACTCCAACTTCCTGTTTACCCTACTCTTTGGCTTAGATTCCTGAATTTGAAAATGGGTCTCATAAATTTTAATTTGCCTCTTTAGTTTACCTGAGTTAGAGGAGTATTAATTGGTGTTATTTTAAGGGATATTTCTCAATTTCCAGATTTGCAAAGTATTATGCACAATGTATATATCAGCTGGCCCTTGTTCTGAATCCCAATTCCACATTCTATAGAATTCAGTGTCTCTCTAGAGTGGTGAACATGAATTGCCAGAATTATATCTCTCAGGTTCCCTCACTTGGCTGCTGCTTCCATGCATGCTGTATCACTTCTGTGTCATTCTGATGAAGGTATGAAACTGAGCCCTTTACTACTTCCTTAAGAAACCACTTTTCTTATGTCTCAACATGCTCAAATCTTCTTTGACATATTCATGCTTCTCTTGTCCCACTCAATTATGTGGAATTACCTGGATACTTTCCTGAGCAAGACAACATCCTCTTTAATGATTCCCTCGTTTATTTTTTCAAGGGTGATTCCCAAATATAGCTGCATATTAAAATCACCCAGATGAGAATTACAGGACAATACATAGACCCTAGAATACCATCTATTACCGTTATGATTTAATTGGCCACAGGTGAGTACAAGGTAGTGAGCGTTTAAAAACTTCCCAGGTGATTCTCATATGCAGCCAATTTGACAACCACTGTTTTATAGATTGCCACAACTTATACATGTTTGAAAAACATCTTACTCAATTTTCTTTTAAGTTTGAGCTTTATATAAGTTAAACCAAAAGTATGTTTTTTGTAATTTTATCTCAACATTGTATCTACTGCTTATTCACATTCACTATTGCATAATATATGTCATAGTATATATTGTCATATATAATGCAACAATGTATTTAATGAATTTGAAGATTAATGGATTATCTTGCTCTTAACAATGCTTCATGGATATTTTTAAATAGCTCCTGATGCAGATTTTCAAGACTTTCTTAAAAGGTATACATAATATATTGAAACTTAGCAAGACATAAAAAATATTTTCTAAAGTGATCGTACCAGTGTATATGCCCAACAGCAACATATGAAATGGTTGACCAGTTTATGCTCTCATTAGCAGCCTATGAAAGTTCTCCTTTTCTATATCTTGAGTAATATTTATGATTGCCAGACACAAATTTTTATCTATCTGCTCATGTCTTATTATAATCTTTAATTTGTATTTCCCTAATTCAAATGTTACATATATGAATCTTGACCTTCTTTGTTTCCTATTTTATAGAATTGTATTAGCCACTGTTCTTTGACTGTGATGCTAACTCAATTATATCTACTTATCTATTTCTCCCAAATTTGTATGTTAAAGTTCCAACCTCCCTTGTAATGATATTTAAAATGGGCCTTTTAGGAGATAATGAGGATTAAATTATTATGAGGAACTGTGGGAATCTGTGGTTCTTGTCTTCTAGAAAGATTTCAGCCTAGAAACGCACAACAAGGATTAAGTAGGATAGTTATTGAAAGAAGATAAAGTATATTTCAAGAAAAGAATGGGCTGGACTGGCCTGGCTGGGAAACACCTCTACACTGTTCCAGCTGGAAAAATAGCAATAGTAGTGTTTTTTTAAAGAGACAGCACACTCTGAAAGATGAGAGAGTGATGATTCTGCAGCAGCCAGTACTGGGGAACTCTCTTTATGAGAATGTTACAAAATTATCTTTGTGACAGGGTGTGTCCTGAAATCAGGTTTAAGGTGGTTCTCCTGGGTGTGCAAACTGTGGTTGTACATGCCAGTACACACATCACACCTGAACAGCATTTAAAAATCTCCACCCGGGGCATTTTTTTTTTCAATTATAATGAACAAAAGGGTGAGTTATGGGAGGAGTGCACATGCTCATCAGCAGGGAAAGTCCCCATCTTGGCTAGTGCCTGATTAAGTACCCTTCATGGCCAGAGCAGCCCAAATATAAAGCCAGAAGTAGCCTGTGTAGCCATTGTCTTTTTTTGCTGACTGACAGTGGGCAGCACTGACAATCAGTGGGCAGACTTTCCAGGATTTCTACTTGCTCGTATCTGGCTATCTGCCTCCTCTAACAAAATAAATTTATGAAGGTAGAACCTTCATAATGGTATTAATGTTCTTACAAGGAGAGGCACCAGAGAGCTTTCTCTTTCCATATAGCCACAAAGAGGAGGTCCCGTAAGTATACAGAGAGATGGTGGCAACCTATTAATCAAAAGAAGAGGCTTAAGAATAAAAACCTACTTTGCTGACATCTTAATTTTGGACTTCCCAGTTTCCAGAATGGTGAGAAAATAGATTTCAGTTGTT
Organism: Leontopithecus rosalia; assembly: GCA_028533165.1. Taxonomy (NCBI): domain Eukaryota; kingdom Metazoa; phylum Chordata; class Mammalia; order Primates; family Cebidae; genus Leontopithecus; species Leontopithecus rosalia. Next base: position 73,590,833 of record CM052658.1, read on the forward strand.
TAAGCTACCCAGTATGTAAGTTTTGTATGGTAGCCTAAGCTGAATAAGCTGACTAGTCACCTATCCACTAACAAACACATACCACTCACATACAATATTACATTTATGCATAGTATATTCTGTCCAGCATTTTTAGGTGGAAAGTGGAGGCAAAGCTTTTCTCTAAACATCTTTCTCAAAATTGTTGAAAATGAATGTTCTTATATTTTCAGTGTCACATAATTACAAAGATAGTTCTTTTAATGTATGTTATAAATTATGATCAAAATTGTGATGACAATAAATGAGAGAGTTACTTTACTGTCAACAGTCCTATTGATTAACTCTAATTTGAGGTAGTTTTAGGTATCTGAAAGCCAAAGTATGTGGTTAAAACTTCATGGACAGAATGTATTTTATTAGACTTCAGAGTGAAAGGACCTGGGAATAGGGAAAATGGGCAGTGGGAGTTTAAGGCAATTTGCTGTAATTATTAAGAAATAGGCCTTTATCAAGTGGAGGATCAAGGGAAACTTTTTGCAGATGACTATTTTGGAAAAAGATGCTCACAAATCCAGAAAAAAATCAGAATTTCAGAGGTGAATGCTATTTCCGGAGGCAAGTTAATAGTGAATCAAATGAAGTGTAGTATCTACTACTCTCACTGGCACAGTTCCTCCCCAAGATCTTGAATCTAATTTTTATTAATATTCTTGTTTTCCTCTTTAAAAAGAATATCCCTTATATACTTTGGATATTTGTATCTGCCCAAATCTCATGTTGAACTGTAATCTTCAGTGCTGGATGTGAGGCCTGATGAGATGTGTTTGGATCATGGGGACAGATCCTCATGAATCATGTAACCATCCCCTTGGTGATAAGTGAGCTCTCACTCTGAGTTGACACAAGACCCAGTCATTGAAAAGCATGTGGCACATCCGGTCCCCCAACTCTTTCTCATTTGCTTCTGCTTTCGACATGTGATGTGGCTGTGTCACCTTTACCTTCTACCGTGATTGACAGCTTTCTGTGGCTTCATCAGACTCCCAGCATATGCCAGCATTATGCTTCCTATACAGCCTGCAGAACAGTGGTCAATTAAAGCTCTTTTCTTTATAAATTACCTAGTCTCAAGTATTTCTTTATATCAATGCAAGAATGAACTACTATATTCCCAAAATGTGATCTAACAAAACCTGGTTCTCTTATAGTTATGTAACCAAGAAAAAAAAAAGATGAGGCTTATTGGATTGTGTTGGAACATTTTCTGCTCTTAGAGCTTAGAAAGTGGAAAAAAATCAAGACATCCATTAAGGAAGTCATCTGGTAAAGAAATAATTATATGACGCAAAAGAGAGCATAGTCACCATAGGGAGAATAAGAAAGTGAGGGTACTATTATATTATGTGTATCTGACAAAGGCAGAAAGAGTGCTAGGCTCTGCATGAACCCTGGTAACAGAGATTCCATTGGTAGAAGAAGAGAATCAGCATTGATAGAAAAAAGTCATTGATAGAAAATTTTTGTATGAAGCAACAATAAGTAAGAAATAGAATGGAATGGGATTTCACTGGGACAGGATAAGACATAGTGGGAGGACCGAATGGACATGGAGTAAGTTTAGTAAGATTAGCAAGCTAAAAAGTTAAAATTGTTCTAAACAAATGTTTTAGTGGGAGCTTTCCACAATCAGGGAAGAGTTTTCAGTGGCTGGACTAGAAAACGTCTCCTTGCTCTGAATGTCTTAATTACTGAGAAGATCTTTTATAGCCTAGCACTGTCCAAGAGAAATAAAATGTGACACGAATATAAGCTACACATGTTATTTTATACTTTCTAGTAGCCATATTTTTAAGAATAAAAGGAGACAGATAAAATTACTTGTAATAATATACATTATTTAATCCAATATGTCAAAATTATTTCAGTGTATAATCAATATAATCAATTATTAACGAGATGTACATTTTCTTTACATCTTAGAAAATACTTATAAAACATCTCAAATTTGTCAAGTTACTTTTTAAGTATTCAGTAGCCACATGTGGCAAGGTGCTATGAAATGTACGTACAACTAGAGGAAGGAAACAAAGAAGTCACTTAAGGGTTGGGACTATCAGGTACTCTGTCCTCAACTTCCCTGGATTTAAATACCTCTGGTAGGAAAGAGGTGTTCTGATGGATATACTCATATCTAAGAAAGATATTTGAGAAAAAACAAAAGAATGACCTAAGTTTTCTTTTCTGAGTTATCAAGGTTAAAGAACCATGGCCATATTAGTCTGAGGAGCATGACCTTCAAGAGGGCAATGATAGGATAAAGTGACCTCGGAGTCAGAGACCTTACTTACAATAGAAAACTAAGAATTCCCCATACAAGGCAGGTCCAACATTAGTCCATTTAAAATATAATTACTTTTTTGTTCATGAGGTTGTTAGCTAAGGATAATGGCCTCCAGCTCCTTACGTGTCTCTGCCAAGGACATGATCTCATTCTTTATTATGGATGCATACTATTCCATGATATATATGTACCACATTTTCTTCATTCAAAACCAAATACTACATGTTCTCACTTATAAGTGAGCTCTAAATGATGAGAACACATAGAAACATACAAGGGAACAACACACACTGGAGCCTTTCAGAGGGTGGAGGGTGGGAAGGAGAAAATCAGAAAAAAAAAAAAAAAACAAAAACTAATGGGTGCTAGACTTAATACCTGGGTGGTGAAATAAACTGTACAACAAACCCTCATGACACAAGTTTACCTGTTTAACAAACCTGTGTTTGTACTTCTGAATTTAAAATGAAAGTTAAAAATAATGACATAAAAAATGGAATAAAGTTTTTTTAAAAAACAACTCTTTGATGAAGGCTTCTGAAATGTTTTGTCTGAAAAGACTGCCTCATAGTTAGATCTTACAATCCTTTTGCAATTTATCTTGGGTTATTGTATTAATCCAGTTTGTTTTGCTGTAACAAAATATCTGATACTGGGTAATTTATAAAAAAATAAGTTTATCTGGCTCATAATTCTGAGACTGAGAGGTTCAAGAATCGTGGTGCTGGCAACTTGTTGGCCTCTGGTAAGGGCCACATGATGTTTCACAGCAAGATAAAGCATAAAGGGGAGTGGGCATGTACAAAGAGGCACATAGGAGGACTAGCAACCCACTCTCACAGGAAAGGATCCAAATCTGTGAGAGGGAGAACCCATTTGCTCATTCTCGGGAGAAAGCAGTAATCTATTCATGAGGAACACACCCCATAACCCAAGCACCCCCGACTAGGCTCTGCCTCTCCACACTGCCTCAATGAGGATCAACCAGCAACATTAGTTTTGGCAAAGACAAACCGTAGCAGCCATAGCAGTTACATAACTATCTCTCCATTAGTTAATTTAAAAAATAGACTTCACAGTAAGGAACAGCAGAAAAAAAAATAGAAGGAAAACAGAGAAAGAATGTCTATTGTTAGACCAGCACAATGGTTTTCTTATTTCCTCACAAAGACATGATTTAAACTATCCAAATTGAGAAACATTATTTTTTGTTCACTTATTCATTTGCTTTTATTTTTTAAAAGACTCCATCTTTTCGATCTGTATGTATGTGTGTTTTTTGTAAAAGACTCCCACCATGAGATGCAAAATTCATGTGCGCAATGATTTAAGTGATTTTTTTAATAATATAGGAAGAATGTTTCCTGAATGAGGATATTCTTAGCATATTGTTCCACTGTATACATTAGAACTGTAAAGCAGGCACTGGTACTGTCTCTCCACAGGGGGAATTTATGACATGGTGCTATTATAAACCCAAAGATTTTATAGTGTTTCATTTTATGGTCTACTCTGCCTAAAATGACCTAAGGTATAATTTTCCTCCCACTGATTGATGCCATCTACAGAGTGCCATTGCTATTGAAGGGTTGGGCTGAACCCATAAGAAAATAATTCTCACCTTTATAGCTTTTGCTTCTAAGCCCAGGTGGTAATGAAAGGGTGGTACATCAGTAAAAGGTTATTCATTAAGTGCCCTTAAGCATGTTTGTAAGTACAGGGAATCAGAAAGATTCTAAGAACAGTTCTGACCACAACTTTTGGTCATTTGAAGCAATTACCTGAGGTGCTCTCCATGAATGCTTCCAGAGCAAGTGAATTGTCTAAGAAAAAAAGAAAAAAATGGTGAATTCCTAAATAGATTTTATAGCTCATATGGTCTCTGTAGCTATTAAGCACATCATCTCACATGAGACCAAGCACCTGCTGATCACTTCAAAATATATTTCATCTGTATCTGGGTATGGGTGATCTCTCATTGTCCTGTTCAAGGTAAAATGCTCTTCCTTCCAAAAGGTCCTTGGTAATACACATTAAAAAGAGCTCTTGGAAGAATGCAAATGAATTTGGAAGAAGTGACATATTTATTGTGAACAAAATATATCACTGGTAATATAGTCAGTGTATTTCAATTTAATCAGTGTATTTGAATTTCAGTTCAATCAGTGTAACAATAGGTCAAGATTTATAAATTTTCAGTTAGGCCAGACAATCATTACCAGATGAATCAGCACTGTGGTTCTCATGTACTAACCATATACAAGCCTGATACTAATTGGAAACAGTCAATCTCAACTGTAAACCTCAACACTTCACCCTTCTCTCTTCAGTTATTTAGTGTTTCCCACTGCTTGTGCTTAACACTTGAGCTATTTGACCCTGATAATATATATATATATATTATCTCCACAGGTGCTTTAGGAAAAGATATACATATATATATGTATATATCTCCACAGGTGCTTTAGGAAAAGATTTGTTTTCACACCATGGGCAAAATTAATACTGAAAGCAGTTGCCTTAGGTAGCATGTAAGTAAAAGACATACCTATGAACTTTAAAAAAATGACAGTTTTATGTACACTTACCTGGTTTGGTTACACAAGGAGTTATGGAAAACAAAGGAAGTGTACTAAGTGAACACTCAATTTTTTTATACCAATGCTTAAAGGTATAAATTGGTGGTATGGCCAGGAGATGGGTGATATTGGGTAGAAGTGGATGGTTCCCTGGCAAAGGCCCCACCCTTAAGCCTGAAGACCTGCTTCCCTAGATGAAAACAGGCAGTTCTGTTTTTGCCCCCAAAAGGTTGTCCCTGACACACATTCTGCAAGGGGAAATCAGGGAACTCTCCCATTTCCGTGGTACTTGCAATCAACTCTAGTTGAAACATACTTTTGCCCTTTGGGAAAGAGGTAATTAAACATTTATTTTTCATATTATTTCTTAGTTATTGAAAAATAGAAGTCAGAGTGAAAATGCTACTATTTCAGGTGTTATGTGCCACTGGGCACTTGTCTGTTGGGATTGATACCAATTGTGAAGAATGTAAAATAATTCCCTCTTTTTTTTTTAAATTGTACTTTAGGTTCTGGGGTACATGTTCAGATCTGGGGTACATGCAGGATTGTTGCATAGGTATATACATGGCAAGGTGGTTTGCTGTCTTCATCTACGCATCACCTATATCTGGTATTTCTCCCCTCGTTATCACTCCCTACCCTCCCCACCCCCTGATGTCCCTCCCCAACCCCCGCCAACTGATCAGGGTGTGTGATGCTCCCCTCTCTGTGTCCACGTGTTCTAATTGTTCAACACCTGCCTATGAATGATAATATATGGTGTTTGGTTTTCTGTTCTTGTGTCAGTTTGCTGAGAATGATGGTTTCAAGATTCATCCATGTCCCTATGAAGGACGCAAGCTCATCGTTTTTTATGGCTGCATCGTATTCCATGGTGTATATGTGCCACATTTTCTTTATTCAGTCTATTGTTGATGGACACTTGGGTTGTTTCCAGATCTTTGCTATTGTAAACATTGTGGAAGAGAGTGTGGTGATTCCTCAAGGACTTAGAAATAGAAATACCATTTGACCCAGCAATCCCATTACTGGGTATATGCCCAAAGAATTATAAATTGTTCTATTATAGAGAAACATGCACACATACGTTCATTGAGGCACTGTTTACAATAGAATTCCCTCTTAAAGGAAGAGCAGAGAGGAAATAAAAGCCTCTTTGGTAGACCACACTCTGATGCATTTATATGGTTTGGCTGTGTTCCCACCAAAATCTCCTCTTGAATTGTAATTCCCATAATTCCCACATGCTGTGGGAGGGACCAGGTGGAAGATAATTGAATCATTCCACCATCCTGTTCTTGTGGTAGTTTTATAAGAGGAAACACCTTTCTTTTGGCTCTCATTTTTCTCTCTCCAGCCATCATGTAAGATTTGTCTTTTGCCTTCCACAGGATTGTGAGACCTCCCCAACCACGTGGAACTGTGAGTTCATTAAATCTATTTTTCTTCGTAAATTACCCAGTCTCAGGTATGTCTTTATCAGCAGCTGGGAAATGAACTAATACATGTATAATCCAAAAATAAAAATCTTTTCTTGTTTTCCTTATTTTGATTTTTCTAAAATATGATAGGCATTAGTCAGGCACAATGGCTCATGTCTATAATCCTAGCACTTTGGGAGGACAAGATGAGCAGATTACCTGAGGTCAGAAGTTCGAGACCAGCTTGGCGAACATGGTGAAACCCTGTCTCTACTAATAGTACCAAAATTAGCTGGACATGGTGGCACATGCCTGTAATCCTAGCTACTCAGGAGCTGAAGCACGAGAATTGCTGGCATCTGGGAGGCAGAAGTTGCAGTGACCTGAGATCATTCCATTACTCTCCAGCCTGGGCAACAGGTAAACTGTGTCTCAAAAGTATAATAAATAAAATATCTAAGATTGAACTCAGCGTGATAACACAGAGGATGAGAGTTGTATTTTACTCATCTTATGTATAGGAAAGTACAGCTTAACAAAGGCCTCTTCTCCTAAGTACCAAGTCAGCTGTGCTTGCTCGACCTTTTGGATCATTTTGCCAAAGTAAAAGTTTAACCAGCTTATTTGGCTTAAATTGAGATAAGCTATTCTGGAAGGAGGTCTTCTTTACCAGTAGGTTGATTAATGTAATAAAAATTCACCAGTTGTCCTCAATGATTTTGTAATCCTAACTTCTAATGGGTCTTTCTTGCTTTTGAGCCATTTTTTTCAAAAGCACTACCTAAAAAAGAAGATGGAAATGAGGAGATTTCTTAACTCTCCTAAATCCATACTCTTCTGATAAGCACAGAAGAATGTGTCAACATTATTCCACTATTATCCTTTGCCAGCTCTTAGCTATTCTATAACAGGAGCAACAGTAACTCTTGTTAGGGAGTAGTATACCACAATGATTAAACTTGCAGACTCCAGAAGGGCAAACTGGACTGTAATTACATTCATCTGTTTGGGTATACGTAAATAAAGAATGCTGTGTTTCTCACAAGACAATATAAATATTAACAGAGACAAATGTGTGACATGTACAGGGGTTTTAGAAAATACTAGTTCTTCTAATTTTAGTGCCTTAATCTAGAAAAATACATGAAAAGTATATTAAACTCTCTGACTTCAGAAAGCAGAAAGTGACGTACTTGTTGATTATACTTCATTTTTAATATTCCTTTCTGTCTTGGACAGAAAGGACCCTGAGTTTTAACTTCTTGTACTCTGACAAAAGTAGATTTTCCATCCTCTGTTGTTGTCAGGAATGGCCAGTAAAACTGTATATAAAATGGTAAGTGGTACTTTCAGGAATTATCCTTATAGAAAGAAAATAGTCTCTTCATTCTTTTCTCCCTTCCTCTTCCTTGGAGTTTTGATATGATGGCTGGTGCTCCAGGCATCATTATGGATCAAGATGATAAATTTTTACAAAGCAACAGTCTATGCAACTTTGTGAACATGTAATACAAGCCCTCATTGCTTTTCCAAATTCAATTTATATAAGAAAATGATTAAATTTAATTGTGCCTATTATGTGAGAAAGAAGTGAATATCTTTCATAAGTCACTCTTACATTGTTCTTTTGTTATTCTGTTATATGAAAAATTAATCCTAAATATTGTCCCAGGCATATCCAGATTATCTTCCCCCATGGGTGATGAGTGCTGTATGTGCAAAAACCCAGTAGCCACTCAATTATTTTTAAAGGAAAGGAAATGTTTTAACTGGATAGTGAATTTAACTTTTTTAATTAGAAGAACTAAATCTGTTAATAAAGGGAATGTTTTTTGAAATATAACAATTTTATTTATCTGCAATGGTAATATGTGTTAACTATAGAATTTTTAACAAGAAAACAAAAAAGAAACAAGAATTCAACATAATAATTTATTGATTTTCTGTATACTTCTAAAGAGCTGTGTGTCTGACCATGATTAGAATTTGAGATATGTTTTGTCAGAGATGGCAAAGGTACTTACACAAGTATTTTAAACCCAGATTAGAAGAGAACATATTAAACTTAATTTAGTTTTGCTTGGCCACATTAGATGCTCAGATGTCTTTGAATAGAAAAAGAACAATAAGTTGAAGTGGTCTTTGTGGAAGTGGTTTTTTTTTTTTTTTTTGAGATGGAGTCTTGCTCTGTCTCCACGCAAATACCTTTGAAAAATAGTACAGAAATGATCTTCTCTACCCTTTATCTTGTCAACTGTTACTCATATTTCAAGTCTAGTTTAAATGGAAAATGCTCGGATAAGCCTTTCCGAAGCTAACAAATAGAATGATTCTCCTCCATCATATGTCCTGACATTACTTGGCATGACAGAGATAAGCTCTATTTTCTGCTGGATCTGTTTGCTTCTGGATGGAATACCTGAAAAATTATAAAGTTCTCTATACCTATTTAATCAGTGGCAAATTGAATTAATACATTTAAACAAATTTGAAATAACTACAGTTAAAATGAATTCAGGTTATCTTCATTGACTAGAGTTTTAGGATTGTTGAGTATGTAGTATGTTTTATATTGAGCAAGTTTTTATCCTCAAAAAGTGAGTGAGGATTTGTTAGTCAAATTTCTTACCAAAAATGCAGCATGCTGATAGAAAATGGAATACATACTTGTCATTTATGAAAGTTACAGTAGATCAGGAATCTTGATCTCTAAAACTTAAAAGTATATAATTTCTAGAAGAAAACATGAGACATTCTTTGTAAACATATGATCTTGCATTAGGCAAAGTTTTCCTAGTTATGACTTTAAAAGCATTAGTCATAAAATATACAAATTTATAAATTGGACTTCATAAAATTAAAAAATTTCTGCTCTTCAAAAAAAAAAAAAGAAAATGGAATACATAATATGTCAATTGTTTCTATTTGTTTGTTTTTTTTACCCATACTGTTTGCTGCAACCTGATTTTTAAAATAGATTTAGGGGGTTACAAAGCATTTTCATTACATGAATAAATTGTTTAGTGGTGAAGTCTTGGTTATGAGTGTAACAGTTATCCAAATACTATACACTTTACTTCACCCCCAGCCCACGTCTATTCTTCCCATAAAGTTGTACTTATTTACCACCAACAGTGTATAAGTATTTTCTTCTTTTCGCATCCTCACAAACAACTGTTGTTTTTGTCTTTTTAGTAATATCCACTCTGAGTGGTGTAACATGGTATGTCATAGTGGGTTTAATTTGCATTTCTCTGATGATAACTGATGTTGACCATTTTTTCCTTCATTGTTGGCCATTATATGTCTTCTTTTGAAAAATGTCTGTTCATATTCTTTGTCTATTTTTTAATGGGGTTATTTGTTTTTTATTCTTGTTGAATTGTTTGAGTTTCTTATAGATTCTAGATATTAATCCATTGTCAGATACATAGTTTGCAAATATTATCTTCCATATTATAGATTGTATTTTTACTCTATTGATTATTTCTTTTTGTTGTGCAGACGATTTTAAGTTTAATTAAATTCTACATTTATTCTGGTTTTTGTTGTCCTTGATTTTGAGGTCTTAGGCATAAATTGTTTGCCTAGACAAATGTCAGCAGTCTGGAGTCAGCCTGGGATGATTCATTTTGGTGGGGAAAGGGGCTACCAACTTTACTGTGGCTTTAGTAGGCAGTTTCCCCTGACAGGACTTAGGAGACTAGAAGGTTTGGACTGTATAGAATTCACCAGAACACAGCAAAGTGGTTGTGGCCAGACTACTTGTCCAGATTCCTCCTCATAGGGCAGGGCGTATCTGCAAGAAATACAGCAGCTCCAATCAGGGGCTTACAGGCAAAACTCTCATCTCCCTGAGACAGAGCATATTGAATTGAGTTCATGATTTGGTTCTTAGCATGGGTGTTTATTGATGTACAGAAATGTAACTGACTTTTGTATGTTGACTTTGAAAATTTACTTAATTGGTTTATGAAATCTAGTAGTCTTTTGGTGGACTTAGAGTTTTCTAGATATAAGATTACATAATCAGCAAACAAATAATTTAACTTCTTTTCTAATTTGGGTATCTTATTTTTTTATTCTTTCTCCTGCCTCATTGCTTTGGTGAGTACTGTCAGTACCATGTTGAATAAGACTATTGAAAGTGGGCATCCTTGTCTTATTACAGTTCTTAGGAGGTGGCAGGGTTTGGATATTTGTTCTTTCTAAATCTTATGTTAAAATGTGATTTCCAATGTTGAAGAGGCCTGTTGAGGTAACTGGTTCATAGGGTGGATCCCTCCTGAATGGTTTAGCACCATACCCTTGGTGACAAGTGAGTTCTTATGCAGTTACTTCACATAAGATCTGGTGGTTTAAGCGTCTAGGACCTTGCTTACTCTCTCTTGCTTCCTCTCTCACCATATGAGGTGCCTGCTTGTGCTTTACCTTCTACCATGGGTAAAAGCTCCCTGGGGCTTCACAAGAAACCAAGCAGATGTTTCTTTATGGAAAAAGCAACCTATTTATTTATTTTTCTATATTTCTCCTAAAAAGAATGGGATACATGAGCAGAGCATGCAGGTTTATTACACAGGTATACACGTACCATGCACCCATTGACCGATTCTCTTAAGTTCTCTCCCTTCAACCTTCACCCACCATCAGGTCCTGGTGTGTGTTGTTCCCCTCCCTGTGTCCATGTGTTCTCATTGTTCAACTCCCACTTATGAGTGAGAACATGTGGTGTTTGGTTTTCTGTTCCTGTGTCAGTTTGCTGAGAATGATGGCTTCTGGCTTCATCCATGTCTCTGCAAAAGACATGATCTCATTCTTTTTTTATGGTTGCATGGTATTGCATGGTATATATGTACACATTTTCTTTATCCAGTCTATCCTTGATGTGCATTTGGGTTGGTTCCATGTCTTTGCTATTGTAAATAGTGCTTCAATAAACATATGTGTGCATATGTCTTTATGGTAGAATGATTTATATTCCTTTAGACATATATCTAGTAATGGGATTGTTGGGTCAGGTGGTATTTCTGTTTCTACATCAATAAAGAATCATTGCACTGTCCTCCACAATGGTTGAAACAATCTTCATTTTCACCAACAGTGCAAATGGATTGTTGTAATTTGCAGATCAGGAGATTCCCTGATGAGCATATACCAGAAGGGCCCTGGGTTTCAAGCACAAAACTGGGTGGTTGTTTTGGCAGGCACTGACCTGTGGGAGTTTTTTCATTGTATAGTGGCACCTGGAACTCCAGTGAGACAGAACCATTCACTCTGCTGGAATAGGGGCTGATGCCAGGGAGCCAAGCAGTCTTGCTCAGCAGGTCCCACACTCATGGAGCCCAGCAAGGGAAAAACCACCAACTTGAAATTTGCACTGCTAGCACAGTAGTCTGGAGTCAGCCTGGAATGATTCAGTTTGGTGGGGAAAGGGGCTAGCAACTTTACTGTGGCTTAGTAGGCGGTCTTCCCCTGGCAGGACTAAGGAAACTGGAAGGTTTGGACTGTACAGAATTTACCATAGCCTAGCAAAGTGGTTATGGCCAGACTACTTGTCTAGATTCCTCCTCACAGGGCAGGGCATATCTTCAAGAAATACAGCATTTCCAGTCAGGGACTTACAGACAAAACTCTCACCTCCCTGGGACAGAGCACCTCGGGGGAGTGGCAACAGCAGTTGCAGGTCCAGCATACTTAATTTTTCCTGCCTGCTGGCTCTGAAGAGAGAGGGTGATTCTGATAAGGGGGATTCTCCCAGCACAGGGAACCAGCTCTTCTAAGGGACAGACTGCCTCCTCAAGTGGGTCCCTGATCCCCATACCTCCTGTCTGGGAGAGATCTCCCAACAGTAGTCAACAGACACCTCATGCAGGAGAGCTCCAGGTGGCTTCAGGCCAGTGCCACTCTGGGACAAAGCTTCCAGGGGAAGGATCAGGCAGCAATCTTTGGTGTTCTGCAGTCTCCACTGATGATATCCAAGTGAACAGGGTCTAGATTGGACTTCCAGCAAACTACAGCAGACCTGCAGAAAAGGGGCCTGACTGTCAGAAGAAAAATCAACAAACAGAAGGCATGACACCAGCAACATCAGCAAAAAACGATGTCCCCAAAAAATCCCCAACCAAAGGTCAACAGCCTCAAAGATCAAAGTAGGTAAATAATGAAGATGAGGAAAAAAACAGCACCAAAAAAATGCTGAAAATTCCAAAAGCCAGAATGTCTCTTTTCTTCCAAATTATTTCAGTGCCTCTCCAGCAAGATCAAAGAACTGGATGGAGGATGAGATGGATGAATTGACAGAAGTAGTCTTCAGAAGATGCGTAATAACAGACTCTGCTGAGCTAAAGGAGCATTGTTCTAATCCAGTGCAAAGAAGCTAGGAACCTTCATAAAAGGTTACCGAAGCTGCTAACGAGAATAACCTCTTAAGAGAGGAACATAAATAACCCTATGGAACTGAAAAAAACAGCACACCATGAGAACTTAGTGAAGTACACAGAAGTATCAATAGCCAAATCAATAAAGTGGAAGAAAGCATATCAGAGTTTGAAAAACACCTTGTGGAAATAAAGCATGCAGACAATATTAGAGAAAAAAGATAAAAAGGAATGAACAAATTCTACAAGAAATATGGGACTATGGTAAAAGATCAAACCTATGATTGATTGGAGTATCTGAAAGAAACAGAGAATGGAACCAAGTTGGAAAACACACTTTAGGATTTCATCAAGGAGAACTTCCCTGGCAAGACAGGCCAACATTCAAATTCAGGAAACACAGAGAACATCACTAAGGTACTCTATGAGAAGATCAGCTCCAAGACACATAATCATCAGATTCTCCAAGGTTGAAATGAAGAAAAAAATGTTAAGGGCAGCCAGAGAGAAAGGTCAGGTCACCTTCAAAGGGAAGCTCATCAGACTAACAGTGGATCTCTCAATAGAAACCCTAGAAACCAGAAGAGAGTGGGGGCCAATATTCAACAATTTTTTTTATTCTTAATAATAATTTTATTAAGGTATAAGACACATGATATAAAATGTCCCAATGTAGACATACGATTAAGTATTTTAGTAAATTTCTATAATTGTAATCCAGAACCACAATCCATCTTTCTTTAAAAAATTTATTTATCATACTTTAAGTTCTGGGCTACATGTGCAGAACATGCAGGTTTGTTACATAGGTATACATGTGCCATGGTTGTTTGCTGCATCCATCACTCTGTCATCTACAGTAGGTATTACTCCTAATGCTATTCCTCCCCAATACCCTCACCTGCTTCTATCCCTCCCCCAGCCCCCAGCTCCCACCACAGGCCCCAGTGTGTGATGTTCCCCTCAGTGTGTCCATGTGTTCTCATTGTTCAACACCCACTTATGAGTGAGAACATGAGGTGTTTGGTTTTCTGATCTTGTGTGAGTTTGCTGAAAATGATGGTTTCCAGCGTCATCCATGTCCCTGTAAAGGACATAAACTCATCCTTTTTTATGGCTGCATAGTATTCTGTGGTGTATATGTGCCACATTTTCTTTATCCAGTCTATCATGGATAGGCATTTGGGTTGGTTCCAAGACTTTGCTGTTGTGAACAGTGCCACAATAAACATACATGTGTGTATATCTTTATAATAGAATGATTTATAATCCTCTGGGTATATATCCAGTAATGGGACTGCTGGGTCAAATGGTATTTCTGGTTCTAGATACTTGAGGAATTGACACACAGGCTTCCACAATGGTTGAACTAAACCCTACCAACAGTGTAAATGCATTCCTATCTCTCCACATCCTCTCCAGCATCTGTTTTTTTCTGACTTTTTCATTATCACCATTTTAAGCAGTGTAAGATGGTATCTCAGTGTGGTTTTGATTTGCATTTCTGTGATGAACAGTGATGAGGGGCTTTCTCTTCATATGTTAGTTAACAGCATAAATGTCTTCTTTTGAGAATTTTCTGTTCCTATCTTTTGCCCACTTTTTGATGGGGTTTTTTGTTTTTTGTAAATTTGTTTTACTTCTTTGCAGATTATGGATATTAGCTGTTTGACAGATGGGTAAATTGCAAATTTTTTTCCCATTCTGTTGGTTGCCAGTTCACTCTAAGGATAGTTTCTTTTGCTGTGCAGAAGCTCATAAGTTTAATTCGATCCCATTTGTCTATTCTTGCTTTTGTTGCCATTGCTTTTGGTGTTTTAGTTGCGAAATACTTGCCTATGCATATGTCCTGAATGGTATTCCTAGGTTTTCTTCTAGGGATTTTATGGTGTTAGGTCTTATGTTAAAATATTTAATCTATCTATTACTAATTTTTGTATAATGTGTAATAAAGGGATCCATATGGCTAGCCAGTTTTCCTAAAACCATTTATTAAATAGGGAATCCTTTTCCCACTGCTTGTTTTTGTCAGGTTTGTCAAAGATCAGATAGTAATAGATGTATGGCATTATTTCTGGGGCCTCTGTTCTGTTCCATTGGCCTATATATCTGTTTTGGTAACAGTACCATGCTGTTTTGATTACTGTAGCCTTGTAGAATAGTTTGAAGTCAGGTAGTGTAATGCCTTAGCTTTCTTTTTTTGTTACTTAAGATTGTCTTGGCTATGCGGGCTCTTTTTGGGTTCCATGTGAAGTTTAAGGTGGTATTTTCCAATTCCATGAAGAAAGTCAATGGTAGCTTGATGGGAATAGCACTGAATCTATAAATTACTTTGGGCAGTAGGGCCATTTTCACGATATTGATTCTTCCTAACCATGAGCATGGAATGTTTTTCCATTTGTTTGTGTCCTCTTATTGCCTCGGGTGGTGGTTTGTAGTTCTCCTTGAAGAAGTCCTTCGTGTCCCTTGTTAGTTGTATTCCTAGGTATTTTATTCCTTTTGTAGCAATTGTGAATGACAGTTCACTTGTGACTTG
The DNA here is from genome assembly GCA_028533165.1 of Leontopithecus rosalia. Classification (NCBI taxonomy): domain Eukaryota; kingdom Metazoa; phylum Chordata; class Mammalia; order Primates; family Cebidae; genus Leontopithecus; species Leontopithecus rosalia. The sequence goes on from CM052658.1 coordinate 73,606,072, forward strand.
GCTCTCTGTTTGTATGTTATTTGTGTATAGGAATGACTGTGATTTTTGCACACTTATTTTGTACCCTGAAACTTTGCTGAAGTTGCTTATCAGCTTAAGGAGATTTTGGGCTGAGATGATGGGGTCTGTTTAATATGCAATTATGTCATCTGAAAATAGTAACAATTTTGCTTCATTTTTTCCTAATTGAATACACTTTATTTCTTTTTCTTGCCTGATTGCCCTGGCTATAACTTCCAATACCATGCTGAATAGGAGTTTTGAGAGAGGGCATCCTTGTCTTGTGTTTTCACAGTGAATGCTTCCAGTTTTTGCCCATTCAGTATGGTATTCATTGTGGGTTTTTCATAAATAGCTCCTATTGTTTTGAGATACAGTCCATCAATAACTAGTTTATTGAGCGTTTTTAGCATAAAGGGCTGCTGAATTTTGTTGAAGGCCTTCTCTGCATCTATTGAGATAATCATGTTTTTGTCTTTGGTTCTGTTTATGTGATGGATTAGGTTTATAGATTTGCATATATTAAACCAGCCTTGCATCCCAGGGATGAAGCCAACATGATCGTGATGGATAAGCTTTTTGATGTGCTGTTGGATTCAGTTCACCATGTTTTATTGAAGATTTTCGCATCAACATTCATCATGGATAATTGCCTGAAATTTTCTTTTTTAGTTGTGTCTCTGCCAGGTTTTGGTATCAGGATGATGTTGGTCTCAGTTAGAAAGGATTCTCTCTTTTTATATTGTTTGGAATAGTTTCAGTAGAAATGGTACCAGCTCCTCTTTGTACCTCTGGTAGAATTCAGCTGTGAACTCATCTGGTCCCGGACTTTTTTTGCTTGGTAGGCAATTAATTGCTGCCTTAACTTCAGACCTTGTTATTGGTACATTCAGACATTAAACTTTCTCCTGGCTTAGTCTTGGGAGGGTGTAAGTGTCCAAGAATTTATCTACTTTTTCTAGATTTACTGGTTTATTTGCATAGGTATGTTTGTAGTAATCTCTGATGGTAGTTTGTATTTCTGTGGAGTCAGTGGTTATACTCCTTTATCATTTTTTACTGCATCTATTTAATTCTTCTCTCTTTTATTTTTTATTAGTCTGGCTAGCAGTCTACCTGTTTTGTTGAACCTTTCAAAAAAACAGCTCATGGATTTATAGATTTTTTGAAGGGTTTTTTTGTATCTCTTTCTCCTTCACTTCTGCTCTGATCTTAGTTACTTCTTGTCTTCTCCTAGCTTTTTAATTTGTTTGATCTTGCTCTTCTAGTTCTTTTAATGGTGACATTAGGGTGTTGATTTTAGATCTTTCCTCACTTCTCTTGTGGGCATTTAGTTCTATAAATTTCCTTCTAGACACTGCTTTAAATGTTTACCAGAGATTCTGCTAAGTTTTTTCTTCATTGTCATTGAATTCAAAGAAATCTTTATTTCTGCCTTCATTTCATTATTTATCCAGCAATGACTCAGGAACAGGTTGTCCATTTTCCATGTAGTATTGCAGTTTTGAGTGAGTTTTTTAATCTTAAGCTCTAATTTAATAGCACTATGGTCTGAGAGACTGTTATAATTTTCATTCTTTTGTATTTGCAGAGGAGTGTTTAACTTCCAATTATGTGGTAAATTTTAGAATAAGTGTGATGTGGTACTGAGAAGAATGTATGTTCTGTGGACTGGGGTGGAGAGTTCTGTAGATGTCTATTAGGTTCACTTAGTCGAGATCTGTGTTCAAGTCCTGGATATCCTTGTTCATTTTCTGTCTTTTTTATCTGTCTAATATTGACAGTGGGGTGTTAAAGTCTCCCACTATTATTGTGTGGGAGTCTAAGTCTCTTTGTAGGTCATTAAGAACTTGCTTTATGTATCTGGGTGCTCTTGTATTGGGTGTATCTATATTTAGGATAGTTAGCTTTTCTTGTTGCATTAATCCCTTTACCATTACATAATGCCCTTCTTTGTCTCTTTTGGTCTTTGTTGGCTCAAAGTGTCTCTTGTCAGAGACTATGATTGCAACCCCTGCTTTTTTTTTCTCTCCAATTGCTTGGTAAACCTCCATCACTTTATTTTCAGCCTCTGTGTTTCTTAGCACATGAGATGGGTCTCCTGAATACATCACACTGATGGGTCTTGACTCTTTATCCAATTTGCCAGTCTGTGTATTTTGATTGGGGCATTTAGGCCATTTACATTTAAGGTTAATATTGTTAAGTGTGAATTTGATCCTGACATTTGATGCTACCTGGTTGTTTTGCCCATTCGTTGATGCAGTTTCTTCATAGTGTCAATTGTCTTTACAATTTAGTATGCTTTTGCAGTGGCTGGTACTGGTTGTTCCTTTTCATGTTTAGTGCTTCCTTCAGGAGCTCTTGTAAGGCAGGGCTGGTGGTGACAGACTCTCTCAGCAGTTGCTGTACACAAGGGATTTTATTTCTCCTTTACTTATGAAGCTTAGTTTGGCTGGATATACAATTCTGGGTTGAAAATTCTTTTCTTTAAGGATGTTGAATATTGGCCCCCACTCTCTTCTGGCTTGCAGGGTTTCTGCCAAAAGGTCCACTGTGAGTCTGATGGGCTTCCCTTTGTGGATAACCCAACCTTTCTCTCTGGCTGCCCTTAGCATTTTTTCCTTCATTTTAACCCTGGTGAATCTGGTGATTATGTGCCCCTGGGTTTCTCTTCTGGAGAAATATCTTTGTGGTATTCTTTGTTTCCTAAAGTTGAATATTGGCCTGTCATGCTGATTGGGGATGGTCTCCTGGATAGTATCCTGAAGAGTGTTTTTCTACTTGATTTCATTCTCCCAGTGACTTTCAGGTACACCAATCAAATATAGGTTTGGTCTTTTCATATAATCCCATATTTCCTGGAGGCTTTGTTCATTTCTTTTAATTCTTTTTTTCTCTAATCTTGCCTTCTCGTTTTATTTCATTGAGTTGATCTTAAATCTCTGATATCTTTTTTCTACTTGATCAATTTGGCTATTGAAACTTGAGTATGCTTCATGAAGTTCTCGTGCTGTATTTTTCAGCTCCATCAAGCTGTTTACATTCCTCTCTATGCTGGTTATTCTAGTTAGCACTTCATCTAACCTTTTTCCAGGTTCTTAGTTTCCTTACATTGGGTTAGAACATGCTTCATTAGCTTGGAGAAGTTTGTTATTACTCACTTTCTGAAGCCTGCTTTTGTCAATTCATCAAACTCATTCTCCCTCTAGTTTTGTTCTTTTGCTGGTGAGTTGTGATCCCTTGGAAGAGAAGAGGCTTTTTTGTTTTTGGCAATTTCAGTCTTTTTGCGCTTGTTTATTCCCATCTTCATGGATTTATCTACCATTGGTCTTTCAAATTGGTGACTTTTAGATGGGGTCTCTGAGTGGATGTCCTTTCTGTTGATGTTGAAGTTATTTCTTTCTATTTGTTAGTTTTCCTTATAATAGTCAGACACCTCTACTGCAGGTCTGCTGGAGTTTGCTGGAGGTCTACTCCAGACCCTGCTTGCCTGGGAATCACCTGCCCGGCTGCAGAACAGCAAATATTGCTGCCTGTTCCTTCCTTTGGTAGCTTAATCCCAGAAGGGTACCTTGCAGATGTCAGACAGAGCTCTCCTGTATGAGGTTCTCCCAGTCAGGATACACAGGGTCAGGGAGGCATTTCTGTAGGCAGTCTGTCCCTTATCAGAGCTCAGTTGCTATGCTGGAAGATCTGTTGTTCCTTTCGGAGCTGCCAGGCAGGGACATTAAGTCTGCTGAAGTGAAACTCACAACTGCCCCTTTTCCCAGGTGCTCTGTCCCAGGAAGGTGGGGGCTTTGTTGATAAGTCCCTGATGGGTTGCTGCCTTTTTTTAGAGATGCCCTGTCCAGCAAGAAGTGAGTCTAGTTGACAGTCTTCCTGAAGAGGCCTTGCTGAGCTGCTGTAGGCTCCATTTGTTGTGTAAACTTTCTGGTGACTTTATTTACACAGGTGAGGTTAAAATCACCTACCCAAACCTCAGCAATTGTGGACGTCACTCCCTACACTGAGCTCAACAATCTCAGGATAAGCTCAGACTGCTGTGCTGGCTGCAACAATTTTAATCCAGTGGATCTTAGCTTCTGGTCTTCATAGGGGTGAGACCCCCAGAGCCAGATCACTTGGCTCCCTGGCTTCAGGCCCTTTTTCAGGAAAATGAGCAGTTCTGTCTTGCTGGCATTTCAGGTGCCTCTGGGGTATGAGGAAAAAAACATCTTCAGCAGCTAAAATGGCCACGAGGTTTTGTGTTGGAAATCCAGGGCACTGGTGTTGTAGACACCAGAGGGAGTCTCCTGGTTTGCAGGATGTGAAGACCAAGGGAAAAGCACAGTATTGAGCCAGAGTGCCAGAGTGTTGGGAAACATCCTTCCCAAATGGCTTCCCTTGGCTAAGAGAGGGTGTTCTCCAGCCACTTGTGCTTCCCTGGTGAGAAGATACCCCACCCTGCTTTGGCTTGCCCTCCTTGGGCTGCACCCACTATCTAACCAGTGCGAGTGAGATGAACCTGGTACCTTTGTTGGAAATGTGGAGATCACTTGCCTTCTGGATTGTTCTTGCTGATAACTGCAGACTGGAGCTGTTAATATATGGCCATCTTGGTGGAAATCCCCTAGGAAGGTATTATTATTGTCATTCTTATTTAAATGTAATGGATAAGGATACTGAGGCCCAAGAGGCTGAATAACTGGCCGAGATGGATGTTTGTCCCCTGTAAATCTCATGCTGAAATGTGATCCCAGTGTTGGATGTATGTGGACCCTGGTGGAAAGTGTTTGGTCATGGAAGCAAATCCCTTGTGGATGGCTTGGTGCCTTCCCATGGTAATGAGTTACCATGAGAGCTGATTGTTTACATAGAATCTGAGACACCCCCCCAACCTGCACCCTATCTCTCCTGCTGTGTCTCTCACCATGTGTCGCACGGGCTTCCCTATCTTTCTGCCATGACTAAAAGGTTCCCAAGGCTCACCAAAAGCTGAACAGATGCTGTCACCATCCTTGTAGAGCCTGCAGAACTGTGAGCCAAGAGCTGACTATGTAGTATCTTAATAAATTGTCTCATGCTGTGATATTAGCCACTTAGAATGAACTTTTAAGATTAAACTCTTTTCCCTCTGATTCAAGCTCATTTTTTAACACATCTTTACTCCTTTTACAAATTTATGTCGTGATTGTATGTTTTGTGAATTTGTATTTTGATTTATGCAATGTTAAAACTGGTCAGAGGTGGTTAAAATAGGGGAACCATCCATCCATAGTTTAGGGCTTGAGTGAAAATGAGAAACAGCTCATTTAGTGGGAAGTGTCCAGCAAATAGTTTCCTTATAAATATCCATTGAAATTATAGAGGAAGAAAGCCAAAAAAAAAAAAAAAAAAGACTGAGAAGCTTGGTGTACCAAATGGCTGTAGAAATGGACTAAAACACAATTCTTACCAGGTATAAATGGTGAGTAAAGAAATGTTAAGAAGGCAATTTTCACCTATAATCAACTATCAATTGACTGTGCATGAAAACCAATGAATTTATAAACTATGAAAATGAACTATTGCTTCTGTAATGAGTGAAAATTGTATATTAATTTATTCATTTATCCATTCATTTGAAAATTATTAAGAATGTGATATGTGATAGGCACTGTAGTTTCAATAACCAATGAAATATTAGTGAGACACAAAATAAACAAAGAAACACATGGATAAACAAAATACCTAAAGATTGTGTTAGGTTCCATAGGAGATATAAGCAGAAGGTATGGTAAAGATACATTCAGAGGTGGGAAATCTATCCTAGATAAATGATCCAGAAAAAACTCTCCCAGTGTGTGACATTTCATGGGAGACCTAAAATATAAGAACCATGGGAAGTGGTCCAGGCAGTGGTGGGAATGCATACAATGAATCTAAGACAAGACATCTTAATGTCTTCAAAGAACACAAAGAACCATGAAACTGAAGAAAAAGCCAGAGGCTGGGATGATGAGTAGAAATTCAGACAGAATCCAAATCCTGTAGTGTCTTACAAACCAGAATAGTGAGTTTACATTTTATGTTATCATGATTAAAAGCATTGAGATGTTTTAAATGGGAAAGTGATGTTATCTGAAAGATCTTTTAAAAAGAATATTTTTCTGGATAAATTAGAAAGAGGAGCTTTAAAAATATTTAGACTATTAAAAGAATATTATAACAAAACAAGCTGAAGATAATTAGAGCTTGGACTAGAGAGTTGCAAGGGAAGAAAGGCCTGAATAGGTATATATTTTGGAAATAGTCCTGGAAAACTTGTTCATTTAGTAAATGTGGTTTTTAGAGAAAAAGAGGAATTAAAAATGCTTCTTAGCTGGAGCAAATGATGGTGCCATTATAATAATGGAAAATTACTGGATGGGAGAGCTCTAATTCAGATAGTCTGATTAGTTGGTTTCTTGTTGCTTTATTTTTTTTAGTAGAGGGTTTTTATTAACTCTTTAAAATATCATAAATGGAGTTGAGGAATCATCAGCACTTTGTTTCCAAACTTAGACAACTTTTAGGTTTTACTTACTAAACTGTTCCTTTTTCAGAGATGTAGATACCATACAAAATTTTTCTGACATTTCTGTTTTTAACTGTTGCGGCTTGCTGAATCAAATCAGCTGAATTTGATATAAGTTCAATGATATTTTCTTCAAGAATTAACTCAATTTATCGGCTTTGTGATATGAAACAAGCAAAACCCAGACCCACCTGAACCTTGTGGATGCATTTTTCACTAAGAAAGTTTGAATTTCAACAAAAGACCCATTCTCCTGAATAATGACATTGATGGGAAAGTAAGCACTTACAGATCTCATCTTGTAATGAATGTTCATTGTAACGCCTTGATCATGCTCTGTGGATGGCCACAGATAATGTGCACAGTAGCCAGTTTCTTTATATTTGTATGTCATTTGTCAAGCTGGAGCCTTGACTCTTTTTTTTTTCTTCCTGAGAGACTGAATTCTACATTCACATAATTAAAGTCCCTCCACAGAGTTTCTCAGGCTTCTTCAAAATAATTATGCCTCCCTTCAGAGTGTTGTCGACATTTTCTGGAATGCAGGCAGTCTGAACACTGAGTATGATCTTTATTCTTGCAGATGTGGCAAAAGGCTCAGGTGATCTGTTTTCAACACATTATGCTTGAATTACCCTAAGGGAAACGTCAAGAAGATAGATAAATATGCCTGACCGAAGCTCAGAAGAAAAGAACTGGACAGAAGATACAAATTTGGAAGTCATTCGTGTATAAGAAAATATTAATGGTCATGAGAAAAGTAAAATCATCTAGTGTCACCTGTTAGAAGTCAGAGGTAAGTCTCACATGTGGGAAAAAAAAAAAAGTCTTTGGAGGATACAACCTGAAACTTAAACTATGTTTGCTTAAAGAGGAGCAAACTATACAAAATTTAGGTTTTGTTTCTTGATTCATTTATGCCTGAAATTCATTCTGAGGCAAAATTGGGAATTAGTGTAACCCGGGGTTAAGGCGTCAACAAAACAACAGCAGGTGCAACCAGTTCTTGGCAAGACTGGGCACATACAGGCCACACACACCCTCGCTCCTGTGATAAGGAGACAGAAGTTTCCACTTCAGCCTCTGATTGACTGTGGGCGAAGCATCCACTTCAGCCTCTAATTGGTCATAGGGCGTAACCAATTGGAGGCCTTTAAAGACGTCTGTTGCTAAGTCTTTTGATTTTGTAAAAACCCCGGGAGCGTTGCAGTCAGGCGATCTTGAGCCGTTTGCTTGAGCTCTGCTGCTTTCTGAATTATCTTGAGTAAGTCTGTGGTTTCCTCAGTTCTTTTGTTGTTGTGTCTATCTTTCTTTGCTTTCTTTTTTTGCTACTTTGTGAGTTTTGTTTAATTCTGTGTTCAACATACTGGACTTGGACAACTCTTTTCAGTAAGTTTCTTTTAGTTACATAACACCTTTTTCATTGTTCAAATAAGCTTCTTTAATGCTGTATTTTTCTATTTTCAAGAATGAATTAGCATGTTAGTGATTTTGGTGATTTATAGGAAGGTATCATTGAAACACTTCATAAAGGACAGAGCCAAAGTTTTGACAAAAGTGTGACTAAGGGGTTGAAAGGCAGTTTCACAAAAACTCAGTTTAAGGTGATTGATCTGGAACTTTAGAAACTTAACATATATGAATACAATGCAGCTGAAACAATCGCTAAGTTAGAAAATACAGGATATTTATCTCTGTAATATTTTTATCCTAAAATGTTGGAGGTTTTAAATGTAAAAGCTAAACTTCAAGTAACTGTGTGATGCAGATACTTAAAATTCAAATTAAGTGGTCTGGAAACCAGTTTGAAGTCAGCCAACCCTGGGTAGTAACCTAGGCTATCCCAGTAATGTGACTTTGGAGTCTTCATGTCTTTGTAACTTGCCAAATTGCCTAATGGTAGAGTAGGCAGATAACCAGATATGAGCAGGAGAGGGAGGCTCCTGAGAAAGGGGTGGTCTGGAAAATCTCACAGCCCAGGGACCACCTGAAACCTGAATTCTACTAGACGTGAACAGAGAGGAGAAGAAATTCCTCTGAGGAAAGGAATGCCCATTAAGATGCACAATAATCATTCACTATGCGTTTTACCTGTCAGAATCGAGCTAGCTACATGCCTAACAAGAGGCAAAAGGCAAAGAAGAAAGTTACAAAGAATAATGCAAGTGTCATATGTATCTGACACCAGACCTGTGCATGGACACAGATGATAGTAAGGGAGAGTCCCACAAGCCTGCATTGGGAAGTTGGTGTGGGGAAAGAAAGGGGACTTAAGGCAGGTGTAGAAAAACTAGACAAAGTAAAAAGGCAGAGGCTTAAGACAAGTGAGAACTTAAAAAATTCGACATCGTGAAAACCCAATGTGGAACTCTCAGGGGCTGCTGCTGGCCCATTCCCTTCCAGAAACTGGCTCTGACTCATCTTTCAGAGTGTACTGTTGCTTTAAACAAACTCTCTGCCCTCTACTTTCCTTCAATTCTTCGTTTATGGCTAACTCAATCACTTGGTAGAATTCTTGCTCCTAGTAAGACCAAGGATTCCCACACTTCCTGGTAGCAATAATACAGAATACAAAGAATTGAACTTTTATTTTTCCACATTAATATTTTTGTATGTTACTAAGCATATTAGAAAATTTTAATTTCAGAATAGTTCATTTACCGAAATTCTAGATTAATTTATCACTATTATCCTCTTGTTGGGTATTTAGAATCTTTTAATTTCATATTTTTTAATGTATCCATTGTTGTGACTCTTAGCCCAACATATTAGGCAGAAATTCTATATTCCCCTAGTCTCTTCACTTGCATCCTCAATGGATATTGCTTACCCTCTACTCTCATCTCATACCTTCAAGACATCTTTCTCCTCAGCTTTTTGACTTTCTTAGACTAAAGAGAAAAAAAAAACTGTTAAAGTAATCAGAAGAGACTATCCCCAGCTGCTTGCTACACTCCTATTTACTCACCTGTTTCTATATTGCCTATATACTCAGCTTTTCCTTCTCTTTGATGGATCAACCTGTGCTCTAATTGAAGGACATCCCTTCCACTCGTGCACCTGCTGAAACACATTGCTGTTTTTTTTCTTTGTGAGGTGGTATTATCCTTTCACCTTTTGACCGAATTATTCCAGTAGCACCAACCATCTTGCTATTTATGTTATCTGAAAAATAAATTTGAAAAGAATTCACAGTACCACGTTCTTTTGCTACCTTCTACTCTCTTCTTCATAGAAAAACTTTGAGACAATTTTCTTTGAGCCATTTTGAGCTTTTCTTCTCAGATTCTCTTGAAGTCATTGCTATCAGGACTTTTGCCCCATATGCCTCTAAGATGTCCCTCAAAATTATCAATGATTTCCATTCCCATTATTCTAAGCTGGTAATAATTTTTCCATCCCAATCTTACCTGAAAAAGTAGCAGCACTTCACTGATCATCTCATTTTTGAGACAGCAAAGATTTCATGTGCGTACATCTATCTCCTCATTTAACTGCTCTTTATCATTGTATTTTGCTGTTTTTACCATATCTGCATGACCTCCAAAATCTGGAAAGCCTAAAGCCTCAGGTCTAATCTCTAAACCTCTCCTTCAACATCAGTCACCTGAGATCTCACCCATGATTTGTAATACCACCTACATGTGTAAAAACTCTCAAATTTATATCACTAGCCAAGATCTTTCTGCTGAACTCTAGACTTAGATGTGCAATTGTGTACTATACCTATTTGTTGGGATGTGTTAACTATCTCAAGACTGAAATCATGGTCTCAACCTCCAAACATGCTCTTTCCACAGTCTTTCAACTAAGTAAATGGCAGTCCTGTCTTCCCATTGCTCAGCTGAAAGTCATTTTTATCTTTTTTATACCTTTCCTCTGTTGGCATATTTGTGGCTGTATTTCAATATATGCAGCCTCTAAATATTATCACTTCTACTAACTTAATATAATCTACCATTATATCTCAGTTGGATTATTGCGATAGCTTTTTAACTCAGAGATGTTCAAACTTAGATCTAAGGTTGTTTTAAATAAAATAAGCCACAGGATCTTCATTGCAACTACTTAATTCTGCCACAATGTGAAAACTGCCATCAAGACTATGCATTGAATGAGCAGGTCTGTGTCCTGATAAGGTTTCATTTACCAGAACAGGGAGGTGAGATTAGATCTTTGTACTGGAGCTTGCCAGTATGTGCTCTAGTTCATCTCCCTGAGTCACCTTTTCTTCCTGGTGGTTGCTCTCAAGGCAAGAGCCACCGTGGCCATTTTGAAACATTAGCACATGATGCCTCTACTCAGAATGTCCTGCGCTCCTCAGTTCACTCAAAGTAAAACGCAGAATCCATAATATGGCATTCTGAGTCTCTAAGGAGTATGTTTCCCCAGTTATCTCCCTGTGTTCCAGATACACTGGCTTTTCTGTGATTCAAATTTGCCACATGCATAAGGACACTTGTTCTGTCTGTTGGGAGAACTCAGAACAGCCCATAAAACTGCAGAGCTCATTCTCCACATTCCTTAGGTCCTTGATCACGTGTCAAATTTTTAGTGAGACTATTGCAAGAATCCAACTGAGATATAATTGTGGCCTATATCAAGTTAGTATCCTAAATAGTTATAAAATAGAGGAGCACCCAGATACATAAGCAAGTTCTTAATGACCTACAGAGGCTTAGACTCCCACATAATAATAGTGGGAGACTTTAACAGCCCACTGTTTCTAGATCAGTAAGACAAAATAAACAATGAAGTTCTTGAACTCAGATCTGGACAAGCAGACCTTAATAGACATCTACAGAACTCTCTACCCCAAATCCACAGAATATACATTCTTCTCAGCACCACATCACACTTATTCTAAAATTTACCACATACTTGAAAGTAAAACACTTCTTAGCAAATGCAGAAGAACAGAAATCATAACAGTCTCTCAGACCACAGATCAATCAAATTAGAACTGAGGATTAACTCATTCACAACTGCACGACTACGTGGAAACTGAACAACCTGCTCCTGAATGAATACTGGGTAAATGATGAAATGAAGGCAGAAATAAAGATGATCTTCAAAACCTATGAGTACAAAGACACAACGTACCAGAATCTCTTGGATACGTTTAAAGCAGTGTGGCCCTTGGAGGAAAGGCTGTGCTTCAAGTATTGCACTTACCACAGTGCTTGGGTCTAGGGGGAGGGCAAGTGATGGGTCTCATGCAAGTAATGTGTCTCATGCAAGAGGGCCACAAATCACTGCCCACACAAGTGTTTGGATTTGCAAGAACAGAGGAGCTCTCCAAGAGTTGGGATATAGGCAGTCTGCCACAGAAGCAAGGGGAGCCAACAACACTCTAACATACCTTTTCAACAACATACCAAGTCCCTTGAGGTTCCTAGCTAATCTCTTCTAGCTTCTTGTTTCTTTTTCTGTGCCCTGGCTTTCTGTGAGTTTCTACTAGGTTGCAGTACCCTCCCCTTGGCATTTATTTAATTTATGATTATTCAGCTGCAACTTTTTTTTTTTATGAGAACTGGTGTCTGAAGTCTCCAGTCAGCCATCTTGACAAATACCTCATGACAGGTAACTTTTTGATAGGGGAAGGATTGGGACTGAGTTACTGCCAAGGTTAAGTAAGCCAACCTTAAGTCTATTCCGGGACTGCATTACCTGAAGTGCATTAGATCTTAAAAGGGCAGCATCTGCTTTTGGATACCTGAATCTTTTCAGAGGCTGGGTAAATAGTAACTTTCAATTGTCAATATTCTTAAAGCAAATGTATATTAAATCTTTTACAGTTTTTTTAACCACAGTTCAACATTGTAGCAGGTGACTGCAAGTTGTCTTTCTATCCATGTGTTGTAGATTTGGAAAAGTCCCAGAGGCATTAAGCAATTTTCTGAAAGTCAAACAATTCCTAAGCGTTAGTGGTAGAATTTGATTTACAGCATAAATGGAAGATACTTTTTCTACATTTAAAACCACAGCAATGATACATGTATACACTCGTATTTTTGTTAACTATGTATTATAGAATCTTGAGATGAGATCAGGATTAAAGTGGTCATACTCTCTAGTGATTAAAGTCAAAGGCTCTGAAGCCAGATGACTGAGGCTCTAATTCCAGCTTCCCAACTTCCTATCCCTTCAATTTGGATAAGCAATTTAATCTCTGTCCCTCAGGTCATTCATCTTTTAAATGTGGAAAATAGTGGTACTAATTCACAGAATTTTTCCAGATATGTTCTGTCTAGAAACAAAGCTAACTCACAATCTTTTGAGTATTTATTCTATGTAAGAAAGTTTAATTCACCTGGAGTATAGCAAATTAAAACTTAAAATTGTTATCTAAAATATTGTAAAGACACAATAATGTTGCCAATGTTCCTGACATATGGAACCTGTGTTACACCTAAATGTGAAATCAGTAATTGACATGTCAGAAGCTTCCTATGCTTTCAGGATTAAGTTACTACCAGCCCTCATTTCACTCCATGCCACTAAGAGGTCAGTGTGTTCAAACATATACAAGAATGATTATAGGAATTGGAAATGAGTGAATAAAACTATGAATAAAATATACTGCAACATCAAGTTTAGTGATATAACTGATTTCATTTTGTTCGTAGAGGAAATAGAAAATCATCCACTCATTTGCTTGAGAAAAATAATCATTTTTAATATTTGCAGCAAAATATTGAAATAACTTGTAGTACAGACATGATTTGTTTTTCTTTTTTACAAAGTTCTCAAAGGCTGTGCTTTTAGAATTGTGGTATTGAATTTCAGTTCCCATGGTAACTTTATTTAAGCAACAGAAAAACCAGACATAAAACATGTATGGATACAGTGGCCTAAGGCTGTATCAGATTCAACCAATTTTCACCCAAATAACTTTCTGCTATGTCTAGAAGAACCAACTATAAGCCTTTTTATATATCAAGTCACTCCTTGTAAAGACTCTTGACATATATACTCACTCATAGGCGGGTGATGAACAATGC